>OY979440.1:10634107-11253214 GCA_963855545.1 Ethmia dodecea
GGCAAGGAGCGGCACGTACAGGTGGTGGTGGGAGCCGGCGGCGAGCTGCAGTACCGGGACGAGCTGCCGGTGTTCGCGACAGCAGCGCCCGACAAGCGCAAGGACGAGCCGCTGCTGCTGCAGCCGGTGGAGCAGGCGCCCGCGCCGCACCCGCCACCGCCCCCCTCCAAAAAGAGCGACAAGAAGAAAAACGACAACAACGGCATCAAGAAGAAGAAAACCAGGTGAGCTGACATGATTTGCTATTTGCCGAGTTTAGTTTTATGCTTCCGCAGTCCTAACTCAGTTTCTGTCTATTGTTGACAGGAGTAGGTAATACCTTTGCCAAACCCATCGGGAATCAGGCGGAAGCTAATTTAATATTTTTATTATTAGCAAATTATCTGCCGATCGCAGATAGGAGTAAAAAAAAAATTGCAACTTTTACTTTCGTACGACGAAGTTTTACTTTGGTTTCACAGACTAGATTAATATTAAGTATAATAATAGTAATGTTATTGACATTATCTTGTGTAATCATTAGATATTAATAACACTCCTACATCGCTTGTTGAACCGACTTAAAAAAAAGAGGAGGTTCTCCGTTCGTCACGTAACTACCCACCTATGATTTGTATGTTACCTAATCCGTATTTCCAAGAATCGATCTCGAAATATTTTGTTTTCCTCAAATCTCTCGCGCTTCTTCTACATCCATCAATACAGTAGGTGTTGTTGGATTGATTCAATTGACGTTGAATATGCAAATAATATTTTAGTGAGTGCTATTCGTTGAAGTCAGTTTGTATTTTGGTTTAAAATTTTGATTATTAGGTAGACGACAAATCGGTAATAGAGGCGTGTAGCAAATAATGACGTAGCGAGTCAAAGTAGCACTTTGCTACGCCCACTTCGTAGCACTTGCGATGCTCTACACTACGGTCTACAAGTTTCAACCGTAAATCTTGTAACTTAACCAACCTATCTTATGTTTGATAATTTGTAGAAGTATATCCATCTAATAAACGTACTATGTATATAAAATATTCTCGAAAAAGTCCACGATATATAGTATCTTAAGAAAATGTTTTACTGACAAATAGCACTTAAAAATGGTCACAAAAATTAAAAATATGTAATTTAGAAAATAGTACCTAATAAGCGATTAACCAAAAGTTTAACTCATATTAAACACTAGCGGTTCGGTGCGGTTTCACCCGCGTAGTTACCGTTCCCGTATGAATCAAATATAGCCTATGTTACTAAGGGATGTTCTAGCTTTCCATTGGTAAAATATTTTTTAAAATCGGTTTAGTAGTTTTTGAGTTTATTCGTAAGAAACAAAATCTTTTCTCTTAATAATAGAAGTATAGATAAAAAAATGAAGAAAGGGAAAAAAAATAAAATGTTTAGGAATTTCTTTCAAACATAGTAGTTACCAAACATTTATTTAAAATTCATTTTAAGTAATACCTATAAAAATTAATATTGGCCTTAGGATAATTTTAATTCGTGTCGAAGGTGAAGCGGCACGTGGCAGCAGCACAGGTAATGTTCGCGGTGGGGAGCACCCTCCATGAACGCGATGAGTGCAGGAATGCCCCCATTTAATATTTGCATAACTAATACGATGATTTTTAAAACGAGATAGGTACTAAACAACAGATGGGCGCATTTTTAGACTATAGTTGAATCTAACTAGTTCAAGATATTATAAAAATACATAGGTATTTTTTTTAGGTAATGCATTGATGAAGCTTGATGATAATATAGATAATTTAAACTACAATGAATTAATGGATTTAATAAATTCATTATAATTTTCAACGCGTTGAAGCTGAAACCAGGACTTTGAAAGGGCAATAGTAGTAGAAGTTGCATTTTGTGACCCGCACAGAAGAGATTTTGTAGATATTCATCTAAGGCGGTAAAAAGACAAAAAGAACTGTTATATGAAAAATCGTGACCTCTGAAGTTTTTATTTGTGCTCACTGTTAAAAATAAGCAAGTAGATATTAAGTGTGTTATATGAACCGTAAGTTAGAGACTCAAGAAAAATACCTTCCTACATGTTTCAGCGTTTTTAAAGTGGAATATTAAGATAGAAGGTCAGCCCTGAGTAACTCCTTCATAAGGGAATGAAAGACCTAGTTAGTTGATGGAAGTTTGTAGGTCTCTACAATTTCGAAAACTCAAATGGTTTTCCCATTTATCGCGAGACTTTAGTTATTATTAGGTACCTACGTCAGATAATAAGTATCGGGTCTAAACTATAATATATCATTGTCGTGGGCAATGGAATTTTTATTATTACCAACATTACAAAACACTTGATGCAGGCGCCAGCACTACACATTCTTATAGTGTAGTCATCAAAGTGTAGTTACAATATAAAGGCGGCGTCACACTTATTACAGTCGGTTAGAGATTAATTACCCGTATGACCGCGGGCGGCCAATTGCCTTATCGCGTCATCTCGTCTCGCAATGGACCCGCTATATTAAATATCAACATGCAACGTCAACCATAATATTTGAGCACTATTTAAGACTAGGTATATCTATACTTCTATACTAATATTATAAAGAGGAAAGATTTGTATTTTTGTAAGTATGTTTGTATCTTTGTTAGGTACCTACTTACTTTGTTATTGACTGATTTTAAAAATTCTTTCATCAATTGAAAACTAGAATATCCCGGAGTGACATAGGCTATATTTTATTTCCGTATTCCCAGGGGAACGGGAACTACGCGGGTGAAACCGCGCAGAACCACTAGTAACTTAGTTAAATTAGATAGAATACGATAATTGGTAAAGCGCTAGCGCAAAAACAAGTGATGACATCTAAAATAACAATAGAAAAGAGTAGGTGGTAAAACAATTAATGAAATAGCGCCACTATAGTCCGCAGTCAATTGGCAGGCAATTAGAGTTGCTCACGCGCAACAGGGGTGAATTTCGTTTCACGCTCAATCAATTTCTGCGCGTGCGCCCGCAGCCATATTGCACGCGTCAGATGGTAGATGTGCCGCGGAACAATAGTGGTTATAATATATTTGTGAATGTTATAGGTAGGTACTTAAGTAGCTACAAAAATTCTCCTAAGTCATCTAGAGAAAATATAGATTTACTTGCCAATAGGTAAGTAAACCTTTATTTCAAAACTTATGTGCTCGGCGTGACAAAGTCCCGGACCAAATAGTCCTACAATAAAAAACATCGATGGATAAATGGATGCGTTCTTTACTGTAAACTTGAGCAACACTAAACAGTAGCGTTCCGCGTCTGTCTGTCTGTAGGTATATCCGCTAACTCCTCCTAAACCACGCAACGGGTTTTGATGCGGTTTTTACGAATAGAAGGAGCGATAACGATGAAGGTTTTTGTAAGCGAAGCGAGTAGAGGCCGAGTCGCTAGTTTCAGTATAAAATAAATGTTTCATTCCAAATATTTCTAAAGTAAGTACTCGCTACGGTCCGTTCTTTTGAATCCACATTTGAATAAATCGTAACAACAAAAGGCTTGTGTGACAAGTTTGATAGAACTTTTTAATATGTTAGCTAGTAAGAAAGTACCTACCTACCTATATCTAATTGGAGTTTTTTTTTTGTCAAAAGGACTACGTTTACGGCATATCAGCTGGAAGAGCTGGAACGGGCGTTTGAACGCGCGCCCTACCCTGACGTATTCGCCCGAGAGGAGCTCGCTCTTAAGCTCAATCTGTCTGAATCGCGAGTACAGGTGCGCATCATTTATTTCTTATGAATTTCATCATACTAATTTAGTTATTTTTCCTCAAATTAATTAAGTTAATGAACAACGTAATAATGGATTTTTGTTATGCAGGTATGGTTCCAAAACAGAAGAGCGAAATGGCGTAAACGAGAACCTCCCCGGAAGACGGGCTACATCGGTTCGAGCTCCCCGAGCTCCACAACACTAGGCGGCGGCTTTTCGGGCATCGGCGGCAACCTGCCTGCTTTCCCACAGAACGGGATACCTGCCCCCGCAGACTCCTGGTCCTACCAGCATTCTTACGAGCTGTCATCCCACCACCTACTCTCGTCCAGTAGCAGCGGTTACCCGGCATTCAACGCTCAGCCCGCGGCGTATTCGTACACGACGGTGCTAAACGGGCACGATGGCCAGATGTTCGCGCCGCGCCACTCCTACGAGTATGGCGAAGGCAGCCCACCTCCTCTGGGCGTTCGAGACTACCCCATGATGGCTGCGCATTCGCCACAGATGGAGGCGCACGCCCACAATCACGAGGATAAGCTGGAGTACCGCGCGCACGAGCACGACGACAAGTACCCAGCGTGCGCGCTGCAAGAGGACGCCGCCCGTTACGCGCCCTCGGACGAGTACGACAAGTGCGCGATGTCAGCGCACGAGAAGCACTACGAAATGGAGCGGCACGCCGAGATGGCGCCGCCCGTCGTCGTCAAGATGGAGCCCAGTCCCCCGCAGCCTTACACCACGCTGCCTCCTTTTTTGAACTGAAATACTCCTTTTCGAAATTATCCTACTAAAGAATAATTTCGAAAAGGAGTATTTATTGGATACCCTTAAAGGAACATTTATATTACGTGTGGATGCTGTATGAACTTAGGTATTTTTTTATCTTTATGTTTTATAGTGTTAGTATGTACCTATATCATTGTAATAAAATGTAAATATTTGCAATAGTTTAAAAATGTTTCGAATTCTGAAAGCCTAATTCCATTTTGAATGGTATAATGGTAAAGTACTATATGAGATTACGATCAACTCCTATGAACGTTTAGTTTAAAAAAATATTGAAATCTATACTTTTATTGCACCAATTCAAAAATATTTTATATTATTGTGTTTAAAATAAATAATTAGGTGGCTATGTTTTATAAATCAATTCTCGTGCATTCCCTGTGCCTTATGTAGACAGTGCATTGTTATTTAATAATACAACTGTCTAATTCATGTTTAAGTTTAAAGCTTGCTTAAGTGTTAGGGTCGTAGGTAATGCGTGATGTATAGCGGTATGGCTAGTTCCAAAAAGGGTAGTTTCGGTTTGCTACAACTAATGTTGACAAAGATTCTAGTAGCATTTAAGTTTGCTCTATTCAGGTGTTTTCTAAAGGCTGTTGTGTGCGAGCATAAGTAGTATACATCGACTAACTTTTCACAACAATATTCACCGAAATTCAAGTGTGCATTGGAAAAACTTTGCTTGCAGTATTAAGTCGTTACAATAACTGCTCTAGTGTGGAACACTTTTGTAACCTACTTATTTTCAATAGTAACTGGCTACATCTGAAAATGACCGGTCAGACTGACGTTCCAATTAATTTTAGCCAATTGTGACTAGCATAGGAGAACTATTAGAGTCTTAGGTAGTTTGGTACAACTGCCGACTGGAGAAACAATATATTATTTTATGTAAAATATTAGACGTGAATAATTTGTGCCAAAAATTAAATCGAATTAATTCTCTACAAAAATTTACTCGCTTAATATATAGTGTTAAGGTCAAATTTGTACTATAAAGTAATTATTTTATCTATTTATAAATTTAGTAGGCATAAATGCATTTCAGTTAGGTTACATTGACGAGTTTTTGTACTGTATTGTACTATATATATCTTTAATTGGTGAAATTTTATGTTGAAGGACTATTATACTTAGAAGTGATTCGATCGAATTGGTAAAATCCCATTCGGAGGTGAACATCGGACGGGGACTTATATCTACTTGTTCGAAAAGATACTTTTCTGGAATAGATTTGTATGGAATTATCATAGATTCTGTTCTATAGTTACTTCTACTTAGACCAATCAAAAGAATTTTTAATGTAATAAAAATAAGCTATGCTTCCTTGTGTCTCGTGTGTTGAAGAGTCGCTTATCCATTAAATAAAAAAAAACACTAGGCATTTTTAGTAGTTTCCCATTCCAATGCATTAATGGTATTTTCATATTTATATAATTTTAAGTTATACGTAGATAGGTAATCATAAGTTTATATTTTCATTTACATAGATTTTTCTTTGTATAGCTAAGTTTTTTTCAAGATTAGAAGTTTTAAAAAGCAATAAATTCTATATATTAAATAATGACTAAGAGATTTTTACGAGAATAAGTTTGAAATATATATAGAAACGAAAAGGAATAATAATAACATTACACGAAGTGCTTATATGTAACTTTTATTTATTGACCCTATTTTAAATGAAGTAAAAAGCTCACTTCACCGCTTGCGGGGCCGTCAGCTGCCTTGCGAGTCCGTCTTCAACCCATCCACTTTGGACCAAATACCGTCGCCGCTAAAATGGTACTTCTTCTCCATTTCATAGAGCACTAGACTTAAAATCTGATCGTCATTCAGAGATTTATAGTTCAGATTATTGTAACTGGCATCTAACTGAACCTTTCCGGATATTATGTTTCTATTGTCACCCGTGCGCTTTTTTAACAAATATTCTACAAGGAGCTCTAACTCCAAACTGAAAAAAAACATAGCTGTGAATTCATAACACTTTAGGAAACAGCCGGGGTTTAAATTAAATCATATAAACTATAAAAAATAAGATACGAATTTTTTTTTCCGATTTTATCATTTTTGCGTTAAAATTCTGGTTTTTAAACGTTCTTTACTGATATATTTAATAAGATAAAAAGTCAGAGTGCAAAATTAATAGGTAATAACTTACACAGGATATAAAAGCAACTGGCAGTTATTGAATATAACTTCGTCAGCAAACTTTGACTTCAAATATCGTATGTTTTCATCAATGATACCCAGAGCCGCATGGAGCCAATATTTATGTCTCTTTAATTGTTGCAAAACCAGGGTCACAGCATTTTTATTGGACTTAGTGCCATTACATAATGTATCAACTCGCAGTGAAGAACTTATTAATATCGCAAGGTCTCTTCCGCAAACTTTATTGCCGAAGCTGCTGATGTAACTGTAATTTAAAATAGTTAAATAATAAAATAAATAAATAATCTTACGCCTTATTAACTGTAATTTAAAATAGTTAAATAATAAAATAAATAAATAATCTTACGCCTTATATCCCCGAGGGGGTAGGCAGAGGTATTCCATTTCTGGATATACCCGCTTTACACCAGATATTCTTTGGACCCCTAAACGTGTTAGGTGGTGAGCCCATCGCCGGACCGGGTCTGTTTACACATGTCTCAGAAATCATTCTGGGACCTGCGGGTTTCCTCACGATGTTTTCCTTCACCGTCGAGCAAGTGATAAATATGTACGTAAGTTTTGAAAAACTCATTGGTACATGCCAGGATTCGAACCCGAGCCTCACTGATTTTCATCATGTGAAGCAGGCTCTTTAACCGTAATGCTATCACTGCTCTCTAAAATAGTTATTGGAATATATTTATTATGAAATCATTAGATACATATAAACAACAAAGTAAACAAATATATCATTCACATTGAGATAAAATGTTCCCATCATGATTTAGGAAGTGGAAGAATTATATTAATAGTTTCATCAACTAGGTTTAATCCAACTGCATCGTTAAATTATTGAAAACTTTGCTTGTTTAATCCTCTTTGTAATTCGTTATAAAGCTCTATCTGGTAAAAAGTAAATAAAACTGTTAATCTTACAAAAAGTAAACAAACAAAGTTTTTAATTTTTTTCCAAGAAAATAGTAGGTAAATAAACTTACTTATTGAAAACTTTGCTTGATGAAATAAGGTGGTTTAGGCTAAAGCACTGCTTTTTTGCAGCTTGAATTTTCTCCAAACGCGTGAGCATTTTTCTTTTGTGGACGATCATGGATAAAACCTGGTGTTTAAAAAAAATATACAAAGGCTAGACGATACAAAACATTATAACTGTTTTGAAGTCAACATTTTGTCCTGAAATTTTTTCTCTTCTTTAGCATAGCCTGCGGGCGTATTCACGGAGATTCGATACTCAATATCGGAAAATCTGTCGAATCCTTATGTCAAATATGACATCTGTGTATAGCCCATCTCGAAACCTTTCCACAGATTCTCCGATTCCGAGTCGAATATCGAGTATCGAATCTCTTTAGCTTTCTATTCTACATAATATTCTGTTGTAAATCATGGAGATGGAAAGAAGCTCTTTTATAGTTGCTTAATAGTACTTGATTGCATCAAAATGAAAAGAATGAAAGCGATTATTTATTAAAAGATTACTTCTAAACACGTCCAAAATGTATTTAGTGTTCTATTTTATTTACATATAAAATAGAACACTAAGTACATGAAATTTTTATAAATACTATTTTTAAAATATGTAATAAAACCCATAAAAAAAGGTAAAGTATCGATGTCGTACATATTTTTAAAATTTATGAAGTATTTTTTTGTAAATATTTGGATTAGGCATTCATACACCCGATTATGTGTTCTTGATTAGAATGATAAGGTTGTTAGTCAGAGATTGGAAGGTTCTTAAAATTCACAATCCCAATCTACTTCTATACTAATATTATAAAGAGGAATAGTTTGTATTTTTGTGTGTTTGTATCTTTGTTACGAATAAACTCTAAAACTACTAAATCGATTTTAAAAATTCTTTCGCTAATGAAAAGCAATAACTCTAAGTAACAAAGGCTATATTTTATTCCCGTATTCCCACAGGAACGGGAACTACGCGGCTGAAACCGCGCAGAATCGCTAGTAACAAAGTCAAGTATTATTGTCTTTACAGTCACTTACTCTTGGATTCGATTTTAGTACTTGATACTCCTTTAAATTCCTAACTTCATTGAGACGTTCTTCCACAGTGCTAGGACACATGCAATACACTCTCAAACACCGTCTCTGTGCCTCTTCAGAAATTCTGTACTCCTGAAAAGTTTAATTTCATGAAACATTGTATGATTTAGTTGTTGTATACACTATTCTACAGTCAAGAGCACATGAAGCTTTAAACTTGTAGTGCGAGTCTGACCTCTACGCCGATTGTAATAAGAACGTTACAAAGTCCAATGTGTCAAGCTCCATGTGCTCTTGACTTGATCATCGTTTAAAAAATGTACTAGTGTCCGACCGAAACTGGTTTTCCGGCCGAAACCGAAACCGAATAGTCGGCCGTGACTTCAGTTTCGACCGAAACCGAAACTCACGTGGTCAAGTATAAAATTCAATTAAATAAATTAAAATACTGAAATTTGGTGCATTTTGCCCATTATTCTGCATTATTTAGGACATGAAATGGAAACACAGTATATTAATTTTGTTGTAGGTAATCATTTATTTAATATAATATAAAAAATATTAACGCACGACATTCCCGAACAGGGCCGCTAGCGTCCGCCAAAGCGTTGCCAGGAGAAACGAAGTTAGGCGAGCGTGCACGACAACTTCCGAAATCAGTTAAACTGCCGCCAAAATTTGATTTTTGGCCGAAACTCGGCCGAAACCAAACTTTCGGTCAGACACTAAAATGTACTAATATGTTTAAGTTTTGCTATTGAATTTATAGTGTTGGAGGTACCTCTAAAATACTTCTAATTTTAATTAGGGAATTGTAATTATTCTTCAAGATTGCTGGTTCCATTCTTATTGCATATCGTATGTCGAAACCGGCAAGATATTCAACATTTTCTAAAATAAGTTTTGTATTCACTGGGTCAGCTGATATTATAAATCCATTTCTTCTTATGCTATCTGTATTAAACTTAATATCGTTTTGGGCTATGTCTAGTGCTTCTAGTATATCAGTCATTGGTTTGTGTTTCAAAGGTAAGTAGTTCCTGATGTATTTGTTAAATTCATCCGTTGTCACCAACAATTTCCAATTGAGGTATCTTTCTAGCACACTTAACCGCACCTTCACTGGAACAATGAAAAAACAAACAATGGTGATTTAGTTCCAAACTAAGCAGAGTAGGTATGTATTATAGGTACTGAACAGCTCATAACATACTTAAATACACATAACACTAGAAAGTTTAATGTTTCTAAATAATCCAAAGTCTTAAATAGATACATGTATTTCTGGCAATAAATAAACTCAAAATTACAGCAGAAAGTACCTTAAAAAAAATTATTAGGTTTTTCTTACCTATGAAATTTACGTTTTGTATGAAGTTTTTAAAGCAGACATTATTTTTCATACTAACATTTTATTATTTATTTCTGGATCTAAACATCCAAATCCAACAAAATCTTTTGAGTCTGTTGGACAAATCTTAAAGTTTTATAAGGTTCATTTGTTTTTAAAATAAAACAAATCTAAGCATCGAATCTGGCAGCACATGGCACAAACTCTTTTATTTTACCAAACATTAAACACAGTACCTATACAAAAATTTACTTTAATAATATAATAGCCAACTTCTTCGGGTTAAATGCGAAATTACAGAAATTGAAATAAAAAATATTAGTCAGAACTTTTCGCCAATTTCATGGGTAAGGACCCAAAACATAATTCTCATCAGTGGTACTTTCATAATATTAATAATAATAGTTAAAGATATATGAGATGTTCTGACATACATATTGACGT
Organism: Ethmia dodecea; assembly: GCA_963855545.1. NCBI lineage: Eukaryota > Metazoa > Arthropoda > Insecta > Lepidoptera > Depressariidae > Ethmia > Ethmia dodecea. The sequence continues at coordinate 10,644,589 of OY979440.1, forward strand.
ATTTGAATCAGGAAAAACAAATAAAGATTTTTTATCAGCCGGCCATTCCTTCAAGTAGTTTAGTAACACTTCCTCTAAGTTGATATCTTCTCTTATTAGGCCTTGCTTTTTTAAGTGAGCTATTGTGCGGTTTCGTACAAGTGTGTGGTATCTGCAATTTATTAACAGAAAGTAAAAAAAATAATATGAAATAAATAAACTTCACATCAAAAATATTTTAATCTGCATTCTCAATCTTACAAATAAGAACTTACAGAAGACCTACAACTAACATCTATACATATAATAAAACTATAACGATACAGCGTCCGCGTCCGTACATTAAAATATATTTTTGGATTTTTTTTGCAGGTGTTGGTTTGGTAGATAGTTATAGATTTAGAAATCAAAACACCAATTATTGAATTTTTTTGCCTGTGTGACTGTCTGTGCATGCATCACACAAAATCTACTGCACGGATTCTGATGAAATTTGGGTACAGAGATAACTGAGTAGCTGGGTCAACATTTAGTGTACTTTTAACTACAGTAAAATATGTTATTCCCACGGAAAAATATAAAAAATGGTAAAACAGAGAAATATGCACTACTCCAAAATGATAAAACCTAGAAACTTGAAATATGGGATGTTTGAAAATGATCACAGGAACGGAAATAAAACTGGATCCAAGCGGGCAAAGCTGCTGGGCACCCGCTAGTCAACAATAAACAAAAAAAACCGGCCAAGTGCGAGTCGGACTCGCGCACCGAGGGTTCCGTACAACCTTGCAAATTTATGGTTTTCGTAATTTTTCCTTTATCTATGCTATAAGACGTTGCTTCGTACCAAATTTCAAGATTCTGAGTTCACGGGAAGCACCCTGTAGGTTTTGATTCCCTTGCAAGTGTCGAAAATTTGCGGCATAAACGGCTGTATCTTTTGATTGCGTTGGCTTAGAAGTTTGATTTTTTCACAGCTTCAAGGGACAGTAGACCTGAGTAATTGATATAAATTTCAGCTTCATACCTCCACGCGTTCCTGAGAAAAAGGGTCTTGACAGACGGACGGACGGACGGACAGACGGACAACAAAGTGATCCTATAAGGGTTCCGTTTTTTCCTTTTGAGGTACGGAACCCTAAAAACAACACTAAAACAAAACAACTTTGTTATAATTTTACATTATAATAAATTATACTTACTTTATTATATATTTTGTTATAATTGTTACAAATCCACATTCTTTCAGTATTTCTCCATAATTGTCCATAGTGATGGGGTTCATGGTGAACACATGCGGGTCCTGGCATGCGTCTTGTGCAGAGATGTCAAATTTGCTCAATATCTGTACTGTACACTGTAGGCGGTCATGGCTCAACATATCAATCGTTGGGTTATTCTTTTTCAATTTCTCAAATGCATAATCTGTTAATTGTTGACCTAGAAAGAGCAGTGATAGCGTTACGGTTAAAGAGCCGGCCGAAAATCAGTGAGGCTCGGGTTTGAATCCTGGCATGTACCAATGAGTTTTTCAAAAACTTACGTACATATTTATCACTAGCTTGACGGTGAAGGAAAACATCGTGAGGAAACCCACAGGTCTCAGAATTAATTCTGAGACATGTGTAAATAGACCTGGCCTGGCGATGGTCTCACCACCTATCAGGTTTAGAGGTCCAATATATCTTGTGAAATGTGGGTGTATCCAGTAATGGAATACCTCTGCCTACCCCCTCGGGGATAAAAGGCGTGAGTTTTTTTTTAGAAATAGATGCAACTTAAATAAGGGAGCAAAATTGTTTGTTGAAGAATTATTTGACCGAATATTCAAAACATATAAAAATTATGACAAACCATGCTTACAGTACCCGGAGGTAAGTATTGCACATCAACCTTTGGAAAGAGACAATTGGCTAATTAAGGAATAGAGTTGTTAAAACTTGCCTCAAATAAAGATTATTATTATTATTATTAAAACCCCAAATATTAAATAATTTACCTTATTAACCTCATCTTTTGTAAATGTTATTTTAAAAAGAAAAATAGTCTTATAGCTCTATATAGTTCACACAGGAATCACACAAAACCGAAATGAAGTACTTACATCGGAATTTAAAATCTGATAAACGATAAATCTAATAAATAACTGATGGACATGGAAATTAGCATTCATTTGTCTTCGGAAATGTGATGATTGCCAATGTGCAATACTTACCGCCGGGTACTGTACCTACAAACAAAGACAATGGTGGTAGATGACATGGACGTACTATCAGCAAACGCTAAGCCTGATACATTTGGAAAAATTGTCGTTTGCAAGCTCAAATTTTATTACCCCAACCCTAATTAGAGTTACACAATGAGAAGCCAGTAACACAGTCTTTTTTTTCTATTGCGATTGATTCATCGACACTAAATGGTCATGAACATGAAATAAACACTTTTTTGTAAATTTTGTCATTGTTGCTATAAGTGATGGCTTTGTCGACACAGGGTGGGAAAAGATAGCTGCTCCCTCAATGACACTTAGGTGTATCAGGCAGAACTTTTTTCGATAGTACATGAGGGGTGCTTACTAGTGATTATTGGTGCATACTTCTTTTGTTTCATAGAGTGAAGTCACGGATTATCTAGTTTACCTTTGTGCAAAGCTTGATCACATAGCTATAAAACGTCCATGGTAGGATGGTATTTAAAGATACAATAAAATTATGAACTACACAAGGTAAATCGCTACTACATACTTGGTATTTCTAGCCTTTGCAAAATTCAAGGCATACAATGCAGAGCCAAGGGAAAAGGCCTAATTTACTACTCCGTTTCAAGGGTCCAACTAGGCATTTGCTGCACAGACTTTTATTTCGTTGCTAGTCTTCTAAGAAAAGTACCTATTTATGTCGACCTCTAGGAACCTCTTGAAATCAAGTACCTAGTGTAATTCGTTTAATCTAGTAGTACCTGTAGTTCTGTAGTAAAAATCTACAAATGGTATTGTATGATAACATCTTGGTTCTTCGGTACCAGTGGAGACACATGCGGATGCTTTTTTCATGAATTTTAACACGTTATTATTAACATGTTTCCACATTTTTCAACAGTTTCCAAAAAACATTTATAGTCACAGTAATAAAAATAAATTGTACACATGAAAATTATTATGACTGATAATATCAATGTCAATGTCATGTCATATCAGTCTGATATGACATGACATTGACAGAAAAGGAAACAAACATCCAAACAGAAAAAAATCAGAATGGTATAAAAATAAATAAAAAATGTTAGATCTGAGTTAGTGTTAAGTGGAGCAGTAAGAAGATAGATTTTAAAAAAAGACGATTAACTACTTTCGTTAGCCAGTATCTATGTATTATTTTAAACAAATAAATATGTCCTACAAAACATCCCCTTGTTTTGTAAAATTCTTCAAAGTCACAGATATCTTTAACTAGTCGGAGATCGGTTCAAAGTACTACTTCAAAACCTGCTAAGCAGGTCCTGCTTGAAACATTATAAAAATGATCAAAATAACCCTTTCCCAAAACATATTTTATAACACATTTGCTCGTAAAAGGTGTCTTATTTCACCAATTTCAATATCGTATTGTATCTCATTACGCCCAAGTGCGGTAAGTGTAAAGTAAAACGCACGGTTTATCAAGATGCTCCGTCTTAAAACGAACGGTACTTTTTTAAATCTCAGCAAAGAGTTTTTATGTCACAAAAGTTGTCAACTTTTTATGATTAAAATTAACTTTGGGAGATAAAATATAATAAAGAAATATTTATGTATATAATTATTTAATTTAATTAATTTTGACAGTAAATTACAACCAATTAACCAATAAAAACAAAAACAAAAAAATATTAATTTACCTTATTAGTAATACTGGCTGTTTTTTGTGCCTTTGCCTAAAAAAAAATGATGATGCGCGCCGCGCGCTTTTTCTTAACGCTGTATTGTTTTTATTCGTTTACCATAGTCGGAGTTTTATTTTATTTCCTCGCAAATGTGTTATAAAACGTCGTATGACATATGTGCACTTTGATAATTACAGCCTCAGCTTACTTGTAGCCCTCGCCTACGGCTCGGTCTAGCAATATCGCATTGGCTGTAATTTTCAACCTACCGCACTTATATCATAATGTACTATTTTTACGCGGAATCAAAAAAGCTTGAATCCTGAGTAGTAATAAAAAATATTTAAAATAAATAAATATTTTTTTGTACGAAAGATGTATGAAAGTTGATGTGCTACCGGTGCTACGTGAAAGAGATAGTAACGATAGTACTGTAGGCTCTCTTCGAAATCTAGATTTTTCACTCTACTATCGGAACACACTGGGTCGGTTGCAATGCGTCCGCAAGCCACGTCTCAAAAGATTGTGCACACTTATCAGTCGCGGCTGTAAGCCGCGTCGATCAGCCGCGTCCGATAATTTGTTTCCAGCTTAGACTCGGATCCTATCTGGGGGCACGGTAGTGCCCCCGCCAAGTCGAGCAAAAATAATATGTATATTTCTCAGGTTTTGTCTATTAAATTAAGTGGCAAGTGTCCGTGAAAGTGTGCAGTCAATGGAAATTTCGAGAAAATGCGCGGGATGGACATTTTTTGGATTGACTGAAGTCACAATGAAGTCTTCAGTAATGTTGATAACCAAGGGAGGGATTTAGAAAGTGTTTCTGGAGCAGAAACATAAAACTTTTACCCTGAACTTCAAAACATAACCTTACCGCATTTGGATCATAGGAAAAAAACAGACGAGGCTGTATGGGCCTAGATCCCTTTGTCTATCCCAAAGGGGAGAAATTAAAACTAATAACAATAACAGTTTTGAGGTTAGTTTGTAATTAATTTAAAAAAAAATATCTCGAAAACTATTGCGCTCAACGCTTTGATATTTTGTTAAATAAACCCTCTTATATACCTCCATCTACAAAAAAAAAGTGAAGCAGAAATTCCATGTCACGTCTAGTACAGTTCGGCCTGCGAAACAGAAAAAAAAAAACAAATAAAACTTCCAAATAGAAGTGTCAAATTGTACTAAACATTACATAGTTTAAGAGAGCTATAAATCTGCTGCCTTGGTTTGTAAAATAGTGTTCAGATGGATTGGGCAGCAGTCAGAAGTCACTTCAAACAAACTTGGTTAACCACATTTCTGAGTCTGGTTCTATTTTCTGGTGTTACATATTTTTTAATATGGGCTGAGGTGAGTAGACCTTACAGATCAGATGATCTAGTTATTATTATTTAATGAAATACAACAAAATATTGTAACATTTTCAGAGCCAAACAATACAAAGCAACTTAATACTGGAAGAGCTGGTTTCTGTGGCAGAGAGTATTGATGTACACACAAACGATGAGTCTGCTCTTTATGAAGGGCGGGTTGTTCATATTGTAGGCCCGCTACGCATTCTTGAACCTATTTCGGAGCCTGATTACAATATACATGTCCAGGCTGTAAAGTTAAGGAAACGGGTTCAAATGTACCAATGGATTGAGGAGGCTACGTAAGTTATTTTAATTTTATCAAGGCCTGCAACACCCTAGGTAACCCATGTCAGCCACATAGAAAATTATGCTATTTAATTTATGGTTATTGAAGGGACACCCTTGTGCAACTGATTAGATTTATCTGACAGAGTCAGACAACCAATTTTGTTTTACTGCATGTAAGAGAATGTCTAACAGCTATCAGATGGTAAAACTGATCTTGAACACTACCTGAAGACATATTGTTTCATGATTATATAATTTTTTTCATAAAATAACATGAAGTATTTACATACTTTACCATAGACTTGTGACTGCAAAGTAACATCTGTGTCAAAGGCCAAACTTATAAATAATTTTAACAAGCATAGTAAATATGAAAAGTATAAAGTTATAAAGTCTAATAATATTGTAAAATATTGATCTCTTTTTAGGGAACAAGAAAATTTTCTCAGCGAACCAGCTGATGAATCACATAAGACATACTGGTATCACAAAGATTGGAGAGATTATATTGTAGACTCATCTTTATTCTATATCAGGCCAGGGCATCACAATCCTACCTCTATGCCCATTTTTAGTGATACACATGTAGCTGAGAATGTTAAAATTGGCTGGCTATATTTAGGTAAGTTAAAAATCTTCGGTTGAGCCATAGTGTACGTTAATTTATCTCCTATACTTATATGCTTACACCTTACCCTCATATAGATACATTGAATTTCTGAAAGTACCCAATTTTTACCAGTGTATTTTTGATACCTCTAAAAATAAAAAGTGTTGGGCCCCTTGCCGAATTTGGTGGTGACCCCATTGCTGTGTCGAGTATTGCCTCCAAACCATTTCCAAACCAATTCTAGGGCCTCCATCACCATCAAGCTAGTAATAAAAATGTATGTAATATTTTAAAATTACTACTCATTGATCATACTCAACTGGAATCATACCCTGACGGACAAGAGAGGTGGTTTACTTACAACTTACACAGTGTAAAGAGGGATAATAATAACTTTATTTTGTATTTTTATATACAGGTTTAGATGTGAAACGCAAAGTGAATGACTACTATGAGATTTGGTCTGATTCAAGACCAGAACGTACTGATATTAAACTACACTCAGGATTTTATTACCATGGGGAGAGTGCTCTGCAGCATGAGATAGGTGATCTTCGCATTCATTTCTCTTATGCAGGACGGGAGGATGACATTGTAAGTTTTGCTTGATCCCACTTTGATTTCCGTCCTGCATGAGATTAATACCATAAATAGACTATATTTTTAAATGTTTAATCTTCATATTAATAAGATTAAGTTTTGTATCTTTTTTAATTAAATATCAATGTTTATATTGTCAATAAATTACCTCTAAAATTTTAGCAACGCACAAAAAAAAGTTCAGCTATTTTTCATATTCTTTGCTCTCTTGTGCTTCACTTTTTATATCATTATGATCTGAAAATTATGGAATTAATATTATTGATATTTTATTTAACAGTATACATCTGTTGGTGTTGTGGAAAGCAGTACAGTACAACCCTACAGTCCAGCTAGTTTTCCCACCGCTGATCCAATATCGATTTTACGTAAAGGATCATACACTCTGAAGCATATACATGATTTGGAGAAACGAGATGCCAATATTCACACATGGAAATACAGACTACTGGGATTAGTCCAAGTTTTTGCCTCTGCTATGACTTTACATCCAGACTGGCTTACTCTTTGTACGTATATATTATTTATAACATAATGTTAGTTAAGACAACAGCCAGTAACCAAAATAAAATGTGTTTTTATGTTTTTTGCAGTTCTGCAATGTCACTGGATTTCCAGTAACTTACGACGATGCACAAGAATTTGGATTAACTTTATGCTCTCATTTTCATATACTCTAATGATCATATCAATCCCATGGTGAGTAGTATTCCTGATCCAATACTGTATTGCCATACCATAATAATATACAAACTAAACTTATAAAGGGAATAGCAACCATATAGTAATAATTTATATTCCATACATTTCCTTGACATCTTCGATAGATTAATATTAAATAATGTCAATCTATTGAAGATGTCAATAATATACGAAACACTAATACATTCTTCATTTTAATAAATATTTTAAATCAAACTAGCCAGCGTTCACGACTTATACAAGCATAACTTTATGTAGGTACCTAAATTGTTTTTATGAATAAAAACCCTGTCTTCTTTTGACCTCAAATTAAACGTTTACACTCTCTTAAAACAGGGTTTATAGTTAAATACTATCTAAAACAGAGACAGGGGAATGTCACTTTCTGTACAATATTATCTACCTATTTATGTTATAACACAATAATTTAAAAAAGCTTGTTGTGAATAGTGAATAGCTTTACACTACGTTTTTTAATAGGGCCGTTTGTATTCTAGTCGCCACAGCTGCAAAATTTAGACGAAAAATATTTATGGTTGTACTGTAAATAATCATCCATTAATTAAATATTTTATTACGGGTTATACTGGCGAGGACATGCACTAATGAGTTATAAAAACAGAAAAACATATTTATCACTAGGTGGACGGTGAAATAAAACAACCTGAACAAAACCGCAGGTCCCAGAATTGATTCTGATACAATGTGTAGCAGCACCCCAAACCGGCGCTATGCTAACCACCACCTCATTGGGCTCAAAAATATACTAGTGAAAAGAAAAATAATATATCTGCCTACTCTTGTCGATAAAAGTTGTGAGCATGTTTATTTTAATTAAATTTTTCTTAAGGTTGGTGTACAAGCCGTGGTTTGGTGCGTTGGTCCTAGGCAGCGCGGCTCTGCCTCTGCTGCACTACTCGACTCTGATGGCACGTCGGGAGGCCGCACCGGGACCAATGGGACAACCACATCGCATGGCCTACACGCGGTGGGACGACAACGACCGCTGATCTCGTCCCATGCTTGGCTTTACATTTGTAGTTGCGCCCTAAAGGGTCGAGGGATGAAAACATGATGTTTGATGGTACTGGATCGTGACACTTAGTAGGAGTAATAGGTAGTTGACTATCGAAATTAAATTCCGAGCGAACATTCGTTAATTATTTATCACTAGCTCGACGGTGAAGAAAAACATCGTGAGGAAACCCGCAGGTCCCAGAATTAATTATGAGGCATGTGTAACATACTTGGGCTCACCACCTATCACGTCTAGGGGTCAAATATACTCGTGTAAAGTGGGTATTTCCAGAAATAGAATACCTCTGCCTACCTCCTCCGGGATAAAGGCGTGAGTTTTTTTCATTGATTAAAAAATCGTCCTAAAACGCATCTAAAAATGTCTTCGATTTTCATTTTTTTTTAAATAATAAGACTATCAAAAAAGTTAATCCACGTCACCGATCAGATGCCCAATTGTCTATTTCAATTGTCGCTCATCCTGACTGACGTTGCTTCTTCCGTATACTTGTCATAACCGACAGTGTTAGTAGAGCACTAACCACGAACAAATGTCAAATAAAGACAATTATAAATAGCAGTACTCTGTACATTTTGCATAGTAAATTTTAATTTTGGCGTCATTAAATAAAACTCATTTGGAGCAAATGTATGGAATGTAAAGTACTCATTTGTTTAATTTCACAAAAGCTTTTCATTATTGTATACCTAAGTAATTTTAGTATACTTACTACAAAGTCAATAATTTTGTTACCTACTAACTAATAAAATAAAGAATGCTAACAAAACTTCCCAATATTTATGGATATTAAAATGATCTTTAGAAAAAGATTCTGAAATAATTGTAAGTATACAAATGAACCAATTAATACATAAGGCAATGTAATAAGCAGAAATATACTAAAAAGTGATTTCATTAGGTACATTAATATACTTATGTAATGAAATCACTTCTTATAGACTTTTATGTAAAAGTTTATTCCTAGATAGGAATCAACTTTACATTTTTTTAAACTTTTTGGATTGTTTTTACTTAATTAGTGTGTAGTACAGTCAGTTAAGTATATCCGCAGAGAACATACCACTCACGTCATTATCTCATGGATATGGATTGCTATTACAAAAACTGCAACATGGGGTAAATAAGTAATTAAATCGTACAAATTATGTCAGTAGTAGGTATCCTGTAGTGAGGTGAGTGGTGATTTTGCATTGTTCCATCTGTGGTTCAATGTTCAAAGCGGTCTCTTTGACATCGTTGTGAATGTGGATGGTCTGTTATGATCTCTAGCAAAAAATACCTTTAAGAATTGATTGTCAAGTGTCTGATAAATACAACATGACGTAGCGTGATCTAGCTCACGATTTACGTATATGACAATTAGTGTAGGTAGTTTGTGATATATTGTTTAGATACGGTTTTAAAATTGAAATAAATGCAGTTTTCATTACACTTAATTTTAATTGAGTTGAGCTGGTGAGCTGTCCTCAGTATCAGATGTTATTGTAAAAATAGTGATACTGTTGATTAAATATTTTGTTGCTATTAGTGACATCTATCCCAATACGCAAGAGGAGCTTACACCGTCGTAGTACCTTTTTCAACATTCCAACCGAACTAATAGTCTAAGATCAGAATTTTTTATTTTTTATTTTATTTTATTTTTTTTTGGTAATATAAAACAACCTTTACCGGGGTGGAAAATGGCAGTCCAGAATATTTTCAAACTTTTTTTTAAACATTGCTCTGGTTTGGGTAATATAGACAAATTACATACCTACCAATCGAAAGTATGAAGTCTATAGAATATGCAAACGTTAGGTTTACTATTTTTTCCCCTTCACATCTATTGCGTAGGCACAATGATATTTTTAAATTTAACTAGTGGCCCGGGCAGACGTCGTTCTGCCACCGTATAAACCATCCCTGGACCCACTCTAACCCACACAAAAAGTTTCATCAAAATCTGTCCAGCCGTTCTGGAGTTTTAATCAGACTAACGAACATCAATTCATTTTTATTTATATAGATATAGTAAGGTATAAACAGGTAAGTCAATACTAAATAGTATTTGCTAGCAATTTAAAAATTTGAATTTAACGAATTCATTAATTAATCGATTACTATACTAGGGATACACTAACTTAGTGGGTGGACGAGTAATCGTGAATTACCCGTCCACTCACCAGTGGGAATGTCCAGTGGGTTAACCAGGTCGCGATCGAAATTTTCGTATATATGTAACGAAACATCCTTATATTTATTTTATTTTTTACAATTTATTGAATTTTTGCTTTGTTCGTTTCGTTCGTTTTTAACTAGGTAGACTTTAGTGGATAAATTGATAGAAATGAACCTCTTTATACTTGAACCCCTTATTACTTAATATTGATATTTACAAAACGGTACATACATTGTACATAAATATGCTAATAGATTAATATTGCGGTTGCTGCAGCACCCTCCGCGCAGGCGCTCTTGACTCAGTATCAGCTGATCGCACCCTCCCACCGCTTTTGTGATTACATCTCGATAGTCTCCATTGGTCATGGTTGTGATTTTGCAATTTTAAGAGTTGACTAGGTAATTTATACAAATCTATAAAGTGGTCCTTTGGGATTGAGGAAAAATTCCAAAATAAGTTTATATCAGAAGTGTAAAAAATTTATTCTTGGGTATTTTTTGTTTCACGCTTGGTTTAGGTAGGTAACTACAAACCTACTTTACAATTAACAGCATCTACTAGCCAGTGATTTAAGACATAATGCGAGCTGCGGCCATGTCCGTATGGGTTTTCATTAATCTTCTTTTCTTTGGTATGTGTGGCTACTTGTACCTCATTTGGTCTCAATACTGGATGTATATTGAGAAACAGAGGCTATTCAGCAAGTCGCCCGGCGATGTGCAGCAAAACAGAGTGCCCGAAATCAATCAGGACTTATATTCTCAGAAGAAATATAACTACAACACAGTTTACAATGTAACTACATTGACAATCGATTCTATTCGGAAGAGGTCAGCTGTAGGTGCGTACTGGAACAGTGATAAAGGAACACAAACGTCCGGTAAGGCCGCTGGAAACGTCCGCTCATCTAGTCACATAGTCAGAAAAAGCAATGGCAGTCCAAGGTTTCCTAATATACACAAGCCTATATTAGAGTTTGATAGTGAAAAGTACGCATGCGATGACTTCACTACATCTGAATGCGAACAACAGACGGTAGAATTTAAAGGGTTATTGTTGAAAGAGTTTCACAGAGTGCTAATGGGTGAAGCGAAGGTGTTCAGATCAGGACTTGATTCGCAGAACACATATGACGTGAAATACGAGGGGCATCGAAAGGAATTGTCGAAGGTGGAAGTGCTGTGCGCGTTGAAGCGCGTGGCAGAGCGGACTGTGGGGCCTGAGGATCAACCATTTGCAAGATTCGGGTACCGTATACCGCGTGAGTCGCTGCTAAATGGACGCAGCTACAACACGTGCGCTGTCGTCACCAGCGCGGGCGCACTTCTCGGTTCACATTTTGGGGAATTTATAGGTGGGTAATATAGATCAAATTACTAGATTTGTAGGTAGTAGGTAGGTACTATAGTTAGTCTAATTTTGAGAAAAATCAAACAGGCATAGCTGTAATTATAGAGGTAACTCGGTACATTTAAAACAAACCTTTTCATGAAAATGGAAATGTATTTTATTCTGTAGGTAATAAGAATTACACTTAGAACAGTCAATAGTCTAATAACAAGGCACACTAAACTCGTCCATGAAGATTGGCTAAATGTAAACAGCAGCCCATCTCCACCGACAAGTTACTGGTTCCAAATGTACCTACCTACCCCGAGAAGAGCCAGCAAGAAACTCAAGGGCAGCTCTTTTTAATCTCATGTCTTACTAATAAATATGGTTTACAATAATAATTATAATTAATAGCCTTACATAGCATCGAGTCAGTTAATCCCATGCATGTTGGTCTACTAAGTAGTCTGTAATTTTATAGTAGGTAGCTTTTTTATGTAATTTTTGCTTAACTATTGTTTTAAATTTGTCAAGAGGCTAATTTTGTAATTCAATGGGAATCTTATTGTAAAAGCGTATACATTGACCCCTAAAGGATTTGGTAACTTTAGATAATTGACTTGCAGACAGTTCATTCTTAATTCTAGTGTTTAAACAACGTTTAAACAATGTCTATCACTATTTTTTTTGTAAAGTGATTTGTTTATGTATCTATGCTATGGTCCATGTACCTACGCAAGGATTGTTATTTGTTACTGTTAGAAACAAGTTAAGTGTAGTGGCATGTACCAATGAGTTTTTCAAAACTTACGTACTTAGGTACATATTTATCACTAGCTCTATGGTGAAGGAAAACATCGGGAGAAACCCTTAAAAATTCAGTTGGGTTTGGTTGGATTACAATAGTTACCTACCTATTACTTACAGATAGTTAGTACCTACCTATCGAAAAGCTTCACCGTCATAATAAGGTTGAAACGTAAGTAATTCAGTTAACATGTCAGCCACAATCACGCCAGCAAGATGTGTTCTGGTGATAACATCCTGGCAGCAGCCGTTCTGATCGCATCATGGCTCCTCTACTTGTTGTAGAGTGTACAGTTATCGTCCTCAATGTAGTTAGAGGTAGATGCTTACTAACACTTACTAAGCTTTACTTTTACCTACTCGTCTTTTGTGTGTCATAGGCTAATGACCCAAAATGGGCCCAGTGGGTAGCGTTTCAGGTTTTCAAATAATACAATCTTTACTCGTATATTGGTTTATAATGAACTGTAGGAAGGGACTTATTTCATTATTGTAATATTGGAAAACTATTCCTTTATAATAGATACGAATCTATAGATTATCTTTGTCTTAAAGTATTTCTCTAGATTCATACCTATTATCAAAATAAATGAGTTGGGTAGACATTGGAAATACATACACAATATTTGCGTAGCACACGTGTATGTCCATACGATCATGCTTTATTAAAGACAGTACCTATGGTCAGCACACGATATGGTAGGTGATCGACCGGGTATTGTGCAGCTATCGCATCGGATCTTTGCTTTGTGGACGCATTGAAATGCGCAAGCGGCTCTCTTCGGCGAACGGCCGAAATCGTATGCGATTTACACGAATTTATTATTGTTCACGGTACTTCACAGTTTGTCAAGTAAAGGACCGAGTAAATGACGTAGTGTTATGTAGCAATGACCTGATAGATTACTTGACTACAACATCCTACCGGAAATTCTTGTAATGAGGTTATACCTATCTAACCGCACCTAAGTTGTACACCAACACCTAACACCGTTTTCAAAATAACTTCATAATAAATTTATACCTGTTAGATTGGATTTAATAATAATCTCACGCCTTTTATCCCCGAGGGGGTAGGCAGAGGTATTCCATGACTGGAATTACCCACTTTTTAACCGACTTTAAAAAGGAGGAGGTTATCAATTCGTCTGTATTTTTTTTTATGTTCGTTACCTCAGAACTTTCGACTGGGTGAATCCGATTTCGATGATTCTTTTTTTATTTGAAAGCTGGTGCTTCCTGATTGGTCCCATTTTAATTTGTCCAGTTCTGACAATGTCATCCATGAGAAAACCATATTGTGGCGCCAAGTATTAGTACATCATCATCAGGGCGTTGTATCCGGGCGCCACTCCGTTTTCGCAAGACCTAATACATTATTCTGCCGCTAGGTGGCGCGGCGAGAGAGAGAAGTCGCCGGTTTTCATGGCCGGCGGCGGTTCGGTTGATTCTTTCTGTTAAAATTAGTTTTAAGCCCTTTGGTTCATGTAAACCGTTCCCGTTGAGTAATTAAAGTGGATTAAAATCATAACCGAGTGTTCTATAAAAGTCTACTTCCCTACAAAATTGGCAGCCCAACGTTTGGCCCGAACGTTGCTCGGAAAGTGAAAACTCAGTGTTTGGAACAGTTGCAGTGCTTATTTAGTGAATAATTCACAGTTCCTGTGCTAAGAACGCTGTCTAATAGCTTATTTTCACGTGGATTATTCTGCGGACTTCGTTTTAATCCTAGTTGTGAAGCGTGCCCAGTAGGTACCTAGGCTCTGTTCGCGTGTCCGCGTGCCTTATTTCTCACTTCTAGCGACGAAAAACCTAGAATATCGTGTTCCCACGTAGTGCTAAAAGACTCGGGTGTGTCGTTCTTCTGTTTTGCACAAGTAAACTGCCCATAAACTGTTTAATACCTGTGTACCTAAAGTTCGGGACATTTGAACGTTTATTTTCATGTTTTGTGTTATAATTACGCATAAAAACTGTGTACAAACCATACTTATAAACTGTTACATACTTTTCGTAGTATTTTCAGTGATTTTCAATGTGATTTTGCCGGTTCAAACACGATCGCAAGCCAAGCGTTACCATTGCTCAAAGTCGAAACTTTCTCACTTTTCAATACTCGATCGATACTGTTGCAAAATCTTAGGGAAGTATTGGAACATTTATTCTTTTCAATAAAACTGTACATAAGTGAAGTCTGCGGACTATTTGGTGAACTTTTACTCATAAACTGTATGCGTTATCGTAATAATCTTATTTGACTTTTGTGTGACTTAAGTGTGAGTGCGAGATTCGTAGTATCTCCTTCGGCGAATCGGCTCATCGTCACGTGCCGAGCCGAGTTCCGACCCAGCCCGGCCGCGCACGACGACGGCGTTGCGACGGCAGGCGCGCCCGCGCTGTTGCCGTGCCGCACGCCCACTGTGTGCCGTGCCGTGCGCCCAGCACACCTCGCTCATCGTACCTACCTACTCAACTCAAACTTTCTGAGGGAAGTAAAACTTTAATTCTTTGTTTATTATTGAAAGACTTTTATCATGTGGACTTCTTTGGTAAAAGTGATTCTATATACTTTTGTTCGAAAAACTTTGAAGTGCATTTGTATTTTTATTTACGTTCCATTCATTTGAGAACTGTTAAAAGTTTTCCTTTTGTAATGTGTGGACTATTAAAAACTATTCTTTTAAATCTAAATAATAATATGTGTGGACTAAAATTTATGTGAACTCTGTTGTGTCCGTAATTTATCAAAATGGTGCTAACGAGATCTCGTGCGAATAGTCTTGGCCAGCATCCCTCCTCGGCGCATACTGGCGCCGATGCTGACCAGGGTGGTCGTGTGACGCCGCCTCCGACTCAGCAGCCTGTGTCCCCCCCGGTGCATGGAGTACCAACACAGCTGTCCTCGCCCTCCTCGGCGGTGCCGCCGGCCGCGGCCGGGGCGCCCACACCGATCATCATGACGGACTTCCACCTTCAGCAAATACTGTCAACGCTGCGTTCACCGGCCCCGCCGTCCGTTGCTAATGCGATGGGGAGCCACAGCAACTTCGCGAGGTGCTCTGCGAGGTTTGATGGAGCTCAAGGGACAGACGTCGTCGCTTTCATAGACGCGATCGAGGTTTATAAGGAATGTGTTGCCATGGATGATGACATTGCGCTTCGAGGCCTCCCTATGTTGTTCACAGGATTGGCCGCCACATGGTGGCAGGGAGTCAAACATTCCATCGTGACCTGGGACTACGCGATGCACCTCCTGCGACAGACTTATGGTCGTTGCCTACCACCACACAAGATATATCGTGAACTCTTCAGTAAAGAGCAGACCGACGAGAACACGGATGTGTTTGTTTGTAGGGCAAGAGCCCTACTCGCACAGCTACCACCGAAGACTCTGCCAGAGAATCCTGTGCAGCTTGATATGGTCTACGGACTGCTTCATAGACGTATACGTGAGAAGGTTGCTCGGAATTCATTTTATACCTTTTTCGGGCTACTTGAGAAAGCTCGCGCCGTCGAGGATCTTCTAGAGGAAGGCCGTACGCGATCACACGTCCGCCCCCCCACTTCCTCTGCTCCTCCGAAGCCGCCTTCTGTAGCGGTGCCTGCCGTCGTGTCTTCTGCTCCGTTGTTATCCCCTGCATCTACACCTGCGACTACAACTTCCGGTGGTACATCAAAGTCGAGACCCCGCTGTTCGTATTGCAAGAAATTCGGACACGAAAAGGAAGCTTGTCAAAAACGTTCGCAAGCAATCAAAGCTACACCATCCAACCCTAATGAAGCTAGCGCAGACACAAAACCCGCTCCTATCGTGTGTTTCGGGTGCGGTGCTCCAGGTGTGATACGACCGAACTGTGCCAACTGCAAGAAGAAAGAGAATGTGACATCTGCGTCGACGTCCTTTCAATCCGTTGCTGCAGTGGGTACTACGCCGATCGACGCGCGTGCTCGGCCTATGGTTAAAGTGAACATCTGCGGTGCTAGCGGTCGTGTAGTGGTCGATACTGGTGCGAAACTGTCAGTCGCGAGTGTTAGTCTAAAAGACGTCCTAGTTAAGAATAATGTTGCATTTGTTAATACATTTGTAGAAATTAAGTTAGCGGATGGCTCTGTTGATCAAAAATATGTAGAAACTGTGACCGTCGATGTAGAACTACATGGAATTGTTGTCTCCACTATTTTTGTAGTCTTACCTGGTGCCACTGATACTCTCCTAGGGATGAATTTTATTAATGACGCTGGCATGGTACTTGACCTCAAACGAAAGCGTTTTTCGTTGCATTCGGTGAATCAAGGTAGTACTTACTTTCCGTTTCACTTCGAGGATGAAGTCGATTCTCTCGTCTATTCTTCCGTGGCTCTCCGCGAGAACGAGGGATCTATGTTGACTGCTTCGGAGAAGGAAATTCTTTCGTCAGTGCTTGATGGCAATCAGGATATTTTCGCACCAGGGGGAGCGCCCACTACGATGGCGCAGCATCACATCGATACAGGCGATAGTCCGCCCATCGCTCTCCCGCCTTACCGTTTAACTCCTGCGAAGAAGGAGATCGTCCGAACTGAAATAGAGAGGATGTTAGAAGATGAGATCATCGAAGAAGCCGAGTCGGAATGGGCTTCTCCTGTTGTCCTAGTGCCCAAGAAAAATGGAGAGACACGCTTTTGCGTCGATTATCGTCGCTTGAATTCAGTGACCAGAACGGATAAATACCCGCTTCCTGTAATCGACGACATCTTATCTTCTACGAAGGCAAATTGTGTTATGTCTACGTTGGACCTCAAAGCGGGCTACTGGCAGGTTGAAGTTGCTCCCGAAGATCGCCATAAAACTGCCTTCACAACGCCTTTCGGAACGTTTCAATTCCGTCGGATGCCTTTTGGGCTCAAAAATTCCCCGGCGACGTTCCAGCGCCTAATGGACCGGTTCAGGTCTGGGCTCAATGACGTGTGTGTAGTAGCTTATTTGGATGACCTTCTAGTGGTCTCCGAAAGCCTTGAATCTCATATGAGAGATCTAAAGAAAGTCTTCGACAGACTTCGTTTGTTTGGATTGAGGGCAAATCGCGACAAATGTATGTTTGCCCGAGACCAAGTTACATATCTTGGGCACGTCATTACGGCGAATGGTATTCAGGCTGATCCAAACAAAATCCGTGCTATTTTGGAAATGGCACCACCGTCGAATCTGAAGCAGCTAAGAACCTTTCTTCAAACTTGTTCTTGGTTCAGGAAGTTCATTCCTAACTTCTCAGACATAGCTCGGCCAATGACGGAGCTTACTAAAAAGAATGCGAGCTGGATTTGGAGTGACGCTCAAGCTCAAGCCTTCAATACGCTGAAAGAGAAACTTACCTCTGCGCCTATTCTTCGTCAGCCGAATTTTGATGCTCCGTTCATTCTTCGCACCGATGCTAGCGCTGTGCTAATGCAAGGAAACGACGTTCACGACGAAAGACCTATAGAGTATGCCAGCAGATTATTGTCTTCAGCAGAGCGCAACTATAATACAACAGAACGTGAGGCGCTCGCTGTAGTCTGGGCACTCGATAAGTTTCGGGGCTACGTCGAAGGTGCGCAGATACGTATTTGCACCGATCACCAGCCCTTGCGATGGCTGATGTCTCTTAAAACACCTAGTGGTCGTCTGGCCAGGTGGGCAATGAAGATACAGTCGTACAACTTGGACCTGGAATATACACCGGGAAAGAGTAATGTCATTGCCGACTCGCTGAGTCGTCCTGTGCTACCTGCTGCTGAAGTAGAGGAATCATGTGATCTATGTCCTATTTCAGTAGACTTACCTCATCGTGGACCTGCTGAACTCCGCGCTGCACAGCTTGAAGATCCGGAGACTATGAAGATCTTGAAGGACTTCGAGGATGATGACGACTTCTCACGCTGGACGGACCGAGGGTATTATGTGTCACAGGGTGTGTTGTTCCGTATAGATCCTGATGGTGAAGCCGAAGAGCGTCCGAACGAACTAGTGGTCCCGCGATCCCTTAGGGACGAGCTATTGAAAGAGCTTCACGATGCCCCTACAGCTGGACATTTAGGCGTAGAGCGGACCCTGAAGAAGATCAAGGAACGTTACTTCTTTCCCCAGATGCGACAATACATAACCCAGTATCTGAAGACCTGTGACCTGTGTCAAGCTTTTAAACCAAGCAATCTCAAACCAGCCGGACTGTTACAAACTCCAGTCATGCAACAAAGGTTCGAGGTCCTTGCGATGGATCTTTTCGGGCCTCTTCCGGAAGGTAGTCAAGGAGAGAAATGGATCTTTCTAGTCGAGGACGTGACCACTAGATGGGTGGAACTCTTTCCCCTCGACGAAGCTACCTCCGAGAAATGTGCGAAGATTCTTATAGAAGAATTCTTTCTACGGTATGGTTTGCCACGGCGGATTGTTTCTGACAATGGGTCGCAATTCGTGTCTGCCGTTATGCAAAAGGCTATGTTTGCGTTGGGTATTTCTCAAAACCTGACGCCTGTTTATCATCCGCAAGCGAACCCCGCTGAGCGGAAAAATCGAGACATGAAGACCATGCTGGCAATTCTGGTCAACACCGATCATCAAGAGTGGCCCAAGAGTTTGCCTGCTGTGCGTTTTGCGATGAACACCGCTCACAACCAAGGCACTGGACATACTGCTGCTTTCTTGACCTTTGCCCGAGAACTTCGTTCTCCCATTCATGTTGTCAATGATATTCGCGCTATAGTTGAAGCGGAAAATTTCGTCCCACAAATTACCCCGTATCTTAAAAGTTTTGTCGACACTCTCCAAGAAGTTCGTTGGAGGCATGAGCATCAGCAGGACCTGAGAAAAGACGCCGCTGATCGAAGTAGGAGAGAGGGACCGCGTTTCCAAAAGGGTGATCTCGTCTTGATTGCAAATCACGCTCTCAGTCAAGCCTCAAAGGGAGTCACGAAGAAGTTTGCTCCGCGTCGCATAGGCCCTTTTAAAATCAAACGAGTCCTTTCGCCTACCACTTACGAAGTCGTGGATAGTCAAGACCACGTTCGAGGTAAATACCATGCCAGTCTGCTCACACCCTATGTCGGGGATTCTGAGCCCGTTGTCGCCAAGTCAAGGGGTAGACCAAAGTCACAACCGGGGCGGTCTTGTGACTTGGAGGGGGAGGATGTGGCGCCAAGTATTAGTACATCATCATCAGGGCGTTGTATCCGGGCGCCACTCCGTTTTCGCAAGACCTAATACATTATTCTGCCGCTAGGTGGCGCGGCGAGAGAGAGAAGTCGCCGGTTTTCATGGCCGGCGGCGGTTCGGTTGATTCTTTCTGTTAAAATTAGTTTTAAGCCCTTTGGTTCATGTAAACCGTTCCCGTTGAGTAATTAAAGTGGATTAAAATCATAACCGAGTGTTCTATAAAAGTCTACTTCCCTACAATATTAAGTTGAAGCCGGTTTTTTTAATCTTTAGAGTTCTATGTTATTACGAGAATAATCGACCCCTAAACGTGATAGGTGGTGAGCCGATCTCCGGACCGGGTCTGTTTACACATGTCTCAGAATTAATTCTGGGACCTGTGGGTTTCCTCACGATGGTTTTCTTCACCGTCGAGCTAGTGATAAATATGTATGTAAGTTTTGAAAAACTTATTGGTAGGTAGGTACATGCCAGGATTCGAACCTGAGCCTCACTGATTTTCATCATGCGAAGCAGGCTCTTTAACCGTAAGGCTGTTGCTGCAATCTAGACCTATATCTATACTTATGTTGAATTTTTATGAATAAAATTCTTAAATTAGAGTAACTACGTAACTAAGTACTACTACGTGTAACGAGTTGATAAATGTTTATGACAAGTAAAAGCGGTTTTTTTCTTAGGTAGGTACTTCGAGAACGTTTAAATGCAAATAGTTGGGAAGCTCACACCATAAGCTCACAAAGGAATGTGGCGTTTATCAGTTTGTGCATCGATTTGATGTGTTGATTTATTCATGCTCGCTCACATCTAAGTTTACTATAAATTGTTTGATGGCGGCTGGATAAGCTGATCAACTTGTTAGTAGGCAAGTGTTATGGCGCCTCCGATCGCGCGCGGCGCCTATGCAAGATCGAGTAGGTAGTTTGTGCCGAGTAAATTTACAGCCCGTACTCGGTTCGGGTTCGGACCGGTCTAACATCATCTCTAAAATGTTTATAAAATTTGAAATCCGTGGTACATAAGGGTCATATTACACTATCATTTATCTTGGATCATAGATCTATGAGTCAATGTTATTGGATAATGTAATATAGACATATGATTCATTTTCTCCTTGATCATAGATTTTTGACATTTGCTGAGAGATTGGATCCAATACGGTCATAGAAAGAGGTGTTGCCAGTTATTTCTTATTTTTTTCCACTAGGTATTTAAAAGCAAATATAAAAAGACAGTTTTTGATTTCTTGTTCGTCAATATGTTTCAAATAATGTAATGTAGTTCTTTTTCTAATTACATACTTGCATAATCTTGCTGAAATAACAAAAACAAGCCATACTAAAAATGACGATGCCTTTTGGCAAATCGAATTTTCTGACATTTGGTAACCCCGACGTCAATACCTGCCGAAACCGACTTGCAAGTTGCAACCACATGACGTAAAATAGCATCAAAGAACTTTGATAGTGTAATACCGAGATATGACTCAAATAGTCAATTATATTGGATCAAATATATGATCATTTAAATTATCAGAGATATATGATAATGTAATATCCCCCTATGTCAAACAGCTCGGGTTCGGCTTGGTGTAACATCAAGGATTTAGGTACTTACCTACATGCATTTTTTTTCTAGATGAAAAAGGTGCAAAAGAAACACTTATAGCGTCATTTTATGTCATCTGTGCATCCGTGTATTGTACATAGGTAGATACCTATAGATCGTATTGCCCCTCTTCAGTAAATTCTTATTCAGGTCACATCTTTGGTAAGTACGAAACCCTCGAAACGCGAGACGTTATTTTTATTCTTCTTTCCTATAGTAAAATCGGATAATGAATTTCCTGTGTCATACCTATTACCTATAGAACACTATCTGTGAAGGCATATGGCATCAAAATGATTCATATTCAAACAAAAAATGTGTGTTTGCATTCAATTAGTCATTCAATAACCGCAGACCATGTGTCTTTGTCCTTTCTCGCAAAATTGTGATATCTTTATGGCCCAGACGTGGGACTTACTTAACATGACACACCGTAAGGCACGTGTCAGGAAGAAATTATAGGTATTCGAAAAAGCATATCTACAAAATGTATATTAAACATATTTTTTACCTTCAAGGTTTTACTTGTTAACTCGAATCTCAGGAGTTTTTTCGCTTTGGTACCTATAAGTACTATAAATTGTGAGTTCACATACGGTTATTTTTTTTCAAAACAACTGGTAAACATACATAAATATTAAACACCCAGACAAAAAGCCAACAGACATGTTCAAACATACAAATGTCGGCCCCGACCGGGAATCGTACCCGCGACCTCTGACTCAGAAGGCAGGGTCACTTCCAACTGAGCTAACAGGCCCGTCTATGCATAGGTACCAATAATACTTACTTAAGGTCGGAAAGGTAAAGCTCCTGATCTCGATTGTTTATTGTGTACGAATTCAGTTAATAGAAGGATGACAAATGTAGGTCCTGTAGAAGACACCGTGGTCAATATTTACCTGGTAGGTTTGCGTTAAATGTTTACAGTTTTCGTCAGTCGAGTCGTCAACCCAGGCCTTGTAAAGTTCTACTGAACCATACCTACCAATGGAAGACATCGATTCCACAGCGAAAGAGGGTATTATTTAACCCTCTGTCGCTGGTGATGGGCTCACCACCTATCACGTTTAGGGGTTCAAAGAATATACTGGTGAAAAGTGGTTATTTCCAGAGGTGGAATATGTACCTCAGCCTACCCCCTCGGGAATAAAAGGCGTGATATTATTTATTTATCTTTTATTAACAAGTCGTAGATTTACTTAGGGATAGCAAATTACCTCCAAAGAAGAATCATGTGGTTGGTACAGTGCGCAGAAGACGGGTTACACAGGTACCCTCTCTGGATCCTTTGTCTAACCGTATTGTGATTTCAATATCTCTGTCTACAGAATTTAATTGACTGGCAAAGTAATTAACCTATATTTTATCTGTTAGGAAGATAAAGTGGACTTATAGACTCTTGTCACCTCTTTCACAAAATAATTGTATCAATAAAGAATCAGGAATACTTACCTACTATGAGTGCGCGCCGGTGTCGCAACGTTGCCACAAACAATAGAACAAGGGAAGCGTCCGCGCTGCCATCGCCGGCGTCACATACATTATTGAACAGTTTTATTTTCCATTAGATGTGTTCATTTGACCGGGGATTTTCTTTTAACTACCCTCGGCTGTCGCACGTGCCTGGCCCTTCAATAAATGAACATAAAAGAATAATATTGACTGGATTGACTATCATTTTATGCGTCCCTTGACTTTGACCCAGCAAAGCACATGAGTGTGATGCAAATATCTTTGTTTACATAATATAATATTTCCTTTCTGTTATAATATGTCTAAAGTTAGCTCATTAAAAAAGAGGACTCATTTCGAACAGGTACCTAGGTATATTAGTAACTAGCGACCCGCCCCGGCTTCGCACGGGTGCAATGCTTATAAGATTTTTCCGCTAATTTTCTTTGCTATAAACCTCACGGAGCCCGAGACCTTTCCAACGAATGCAAAACCGTGGAAATCGGTTCGTGCGTTCTGGAGTTATAGCGTCAGAAAGGAAAACCCGACTTATTTTTATATAGTAGAATAGTAGATTATACAACAAGGGAATAAAGCACTGTTTTATGTCACGGGCGCGACATTGAATCCTGAACGTAACGAAGGACTCCCAGTTTTACTCCCGAGCGCAGCGAGGGAGTTATGATTTAATTCCCGAGCAAAGCGAGGGAATTAAGACTGAGTCCTGAGTTTAGTGAGGGATTTAAGCGCCCAAGACAAAAACAGTTTTATTCCCGAGTTATATACTCTACTTTTCTCACCTTATGCGAGACAATAAAATGCAATTGCATGGTAGTAGATTATTGACAATGCCTATGGCATCTAGTTTAATAGACTCTGGAGTCAAAGTACTTTCATCACTTGACATTTTCTATATATTTTTTGAAATGTTAAAGCTATAAAATGGATACAGCAACTTGTTTCTGCCGGCGTGACCTACTTGATTTAACAAATGAAGTTCGTGCGAATCTAGTTGGTCGCGGCTTCGGTTTTCGAAAATCGAGTTGGCCACGACTGCACCACATTTTGCTTAACGAAATTAGACTTTATCGTAATAGCAATAAGGATTATGAAAAGTGAAAATTACATTATTGACCTAGGGTTATAATGAAATTCCATACAACATTATAGCCCGGCTAAAGACAAGGGACATAATGTCTTGCTTTCGGTGACGTTTATATGATATATAATCCGGCTTTGTCGAGCATGTGGTGTGAAAAGAATAAAGGTACCTTGATTTAAAAATGTCAGTAGGCGTACGACACTCTGAAAACTAAGATGAATCTAGCTATATACACCTTGCACTACAAACCCGTGATCTAGACTGAGCCAAAATAATATATTTACCTACGTGTATTGATACGTGTCGAACATACATACAGCCGTAATCCTTTACCCTCCATCTGGAACAGTAGGTAAAAAACTGAGCCTATTTTATTGACTTTTTTTTTATCATCAAGTTATATTTTTTTATCATAATAAAAATACATTTCGAATTACATGCAAATGAAGTAAGAACAATAATTACAAATGAAAACTGCCTATATTTTCAGCAACATGATTTGTCCAAAATAAATTCGCTTCGCACGGGTGCAATGCTAATACTAAAACCTTCCTCTTGAATCACTCTATCTATTAAAAAAAACCGCATCAAAATCCGTTGCATAGTTTTAAAGATTTAAGCATACATAGGGACATAGGGATATAGGGACAGAGAAAGCGACTTTATTTTATAATACTACTAGCGACCCGCCCCGGCTTCGCACGGGTGCAATGCTAACACTAAAACCTTCCTCTTGAATCACTCTATCTATTAAAAAAAACCGCATCAAAATCCGTTGCATAGTTTTAAAGATTTAAGCATACATAGGGACATAGGGATATAGGGACAGAGAAAGCGACTTTATTTTATAATACTACTAGCGACCCGCCCCGGCTTCGCACGGGTGCAATGCTAACACTAAAACCTTCCTCTTGAATCACTCTATCTATTAAAAAAAACCGCATCAAAATCCGTTGCGTAATTTAAAGGTTTAAGCATACAAAGGGACATAGGGATATAGGGACAGAGAAAGCTACTTTTTTTATACTATGTACCTAGTGATGTAGTGATGATGGTTAACTAGAATTTAATAACTACTAGCGACCCGCCCCGGCTTCGCACGGGTGCAATGCTGAATTTTCTTTGCTATAAACCTTGCGGAGCCCTAGACCTTTCCAACGAATGCAAAACCGTGGAAATCGGTTCGTGCGTTCTGGAGTTATATCGTCAGGAAGGAAAACCCGACTTATTTTTATATAGTAGATAAGTATTACTAGGTACTTAAATTAAACCGAACTTCTCATGATTGTGTGCATTGTGTGTCTGTTTACCTTTAGCTAAGGTAAGTAGATATATTAACGACAATATGTCAAGAAAATTACTAGCTAGGTGAGAAAAAAGCGATCGTTTTACTCAATAATGGATAAAGAATGGCTACAATTATCGAGTGTTTTATACGTAATTGTGTTGTTTACTACCATTGTTCTGCTTTCTTATATTTATACCATCGGGAAACACCCGCCGGAAGATATTTCTTTTCCAGTTTCAAAATCATATCCAGGTCTAGAAAAAATGCTAACGTAAGACTTGCTGTTAAAAAAACTAAGTATCATATTAGTGACTATACCTACCTACTTATTTGGGATTCTGAGTAAAGTAATAGTCGATTAAAATTACATGAATTTCCGAAGGTTAGATATAACTAAATCTATGGATATAAATTATTATTTATAACCTTCAGGAATTCTTATGTACTAGCATATACGCTAACGAAGTTTCTTGTCTAGGCCTGCGACGTCGCATCGTCGTCGTAGACAAGCAGCTCACCACCACGCGGTGGCAAAAAGCAATAACGTAATATTACGTAGGTATTAGGTTCCTTTCACGCAATTAATTTTTGTACTTTTACAATCAATAGTTCCATTATAAAGATTTCGATAACTTCCTTGGCATTATTTCAAAATTACAAAATTAAATGAAGTGGAGCGGAAACTCACTTTTCAAGGTCCACCGCAATATTTGAAAATGGTTCTTATTCTATCTATTACGACCATTATTATTCCCTCTGTGATACAGACGCGATTATTGTAAAAGTATGGTTTCTGATCGACGCTTCAGCCTTGTACAGATTAATGATAAAGAGATGAATAAAACGGTTAGGCACGAATGCAACAGGTACTTTACTTTATTAACCTACTTCAAAAGGAGGAGGTTATTAATTCGTGTGTATTTTTTTTTTATGTTTGTAACAAACATAACTTTCGACTGGGTGAACCGATTTGAATGATTCTTTTTTTATTTGAAAGCTGGTAGGTAGTTAGGTACTTTCAGATTGGTCCCATTTTAATTTGGTCCAGTTCTTGTGAGCGATAATTAGTGTCAGTACTAACTAAATTCTTAAACGATCGAATATTATGTGAGTAGGTTATCATTAAATAGCTAAGTTGTAGATATTTTGTTCCATAAAATATTGTTCCAAAATAAGTAACTAGTTACTGTAGGTACATTTATAAATTACTCACATAATTCAGTTTTTTGTTAGATTCTCACGACATGGTCCTGAGGTTTAACAACGCGCCCACTGATGGTTTCGAGGACGATGTTGGAGCCAAAACGTCAATCCGAGTTTTGAATTCACAGGTGAGTAGATAATGAAAATTGATCACAATATAAAGATGTGAAGATACCAAAGGAAGATACACTCGTCCCTTGAAATTTTGTTAACAATATGCAGACTCCAATTACAAATTTGTAGTAAAAAAGTTGTGTGTGTTTAGGTACTCACAAAACCGGAATTCAATTTTCTTGAAGATCCCTTGTTTAAAAATGTATCGTTGCTGATATGGGACCCAGCCAACTACTCATCGACGCTAGAAGATTGGTACAACCATCCGGATTTTCCATTGTTTCCCGTTTATAAAAAGTAAGTAAAGTTAAAATAGAGTTGCAGTTAGTATTTAATAGCAATGACATGTTTTGACTATTGCATTTTTGTTAGGTTACTCGAAGAAAGAAAAAATAATGATGCTCATTTACTCCAACCCAGAGTGCTGTGGGATCTCTGGGGAGTACTCCAAGATACATCACCTTATAGACTTCGAAAAAACCCCCCATCTTCTGGTTTTATAGGTGAGACTGTGCTGATGCATAGATATTTGTAATGATGATAAGCTCAGGTAAAAGCCGCTTTTGATACGGTTCCACTCATTGTAAAGTCTTGTTGTCTTGTAAAGTCTTTGTATCTCATTGTAAAGTTGAAATCGCTGATATAACATGCCATTAGTTGATTAGTACCGCAAAGGGAGCAATGTGCAGAATTTTATTATGCTCTTCTCTGATCCAGCTGCTGTGAAGTTAGCTGTGTCGGGTAACTAACTACTTATAGGCGTAAGCGTGGCATCACAGGGATGGGAGGCTGCTCAAAGTAGCGCTTGCTGCTAACTTCACAACCACCGTATGCATAGCACTATATCATGAGGTTTATGGACAACGCACATTGTGGCGTGAAAGGGTTCACTATCTGGTACACACTGGCGGACTAAGGAAGGGGCGGTCCGCCTTGATCTTGGGGGCCTCAAAATTTTGCGAAAAGTTCTCTTAGTCAAATCTTAAACAAGGATAAAAGGCAGTTGGGTGTTGGTTGGAGGCATCATAGATACAAATACGATTAAGGTACACTAAATTTGGAGGCCCCCCAGGACTAGAGGACCGCCCCAGGCCTGAGGGGCTGCCATATTTGTCGAAAAGTTCTTTTGATCAAACCCTAAACAAGAATAAGAGGCAGTTGGGTGTTGGTTGCAGGCTTCATAGATACAAACATGATTGAAGCTACGCTAAATTTGGAGGCCCCCCAGGACCAGAGGCCTGCCCTGGGCCTGGGGGGGGGCATCAAATCCAAGAGTTCTAAGACCGGGGGGGTTTCATTCAGGTTTTCCGACCCGTGCCTTCGACATACCACTCCGCCACTACCTATATATACCAAAATCAGTCCCAGATAGCGACGTCTTTCCCATCTCTATTGGTATTGGCCTTTAGTAATAAAACAAAGATCTTTTCATATCTCATACTCGGAAAGTAGTGTATGTTTGATCTGAGTACCGGGTCGGAAGCGATGATTCCCACCACACAGAAATTCAGGGCTGTGATTCCCGCCCTAGGTCGGGAAAGACTCATAGTAATTGCTTCCGGCCTTAGGGCGGGAATGAATTAAAAAAAAATAGTACTACATTTGGCAAAGACGTTTAAAGAAAAAGTTTCTCTAGGAAAGAGAATGACTTTCTTCCAACCTCTTTGGGTACTTAGTAGGAGGGATACGGAACTTTTTACATCAATTAGAATAAGAAAAAAAGGCGCGGCCTTGTGAGTATAGGTATAAACAACAGAAAATAGTCCGCGCGCGGGGCGGTACGCGTTCCATATTGAAAATTTAAAAAAGAGTAATAATTTGGGAAGCTGTTCCGAAATTCAAAATCTTGTTTTTCATCGACACTAATAAGCACAGAACACTATTACTGGGCTAAAAGTACATATTATTATAAAGAGGAAGGATTTGTTTTTTTTTTATTTTTGTAATGTTATTTAGGTTAGTTACTCTATGATGTAGTATTCAAAGACGTATAGAAGAAAAAAAAAATCTTTCTTCCAACCTCTTTGGTTGTATTGTTGACAATTGTGTTTTTTTTTTAGGTATTATTGAGTTTTTGCATGTTGTTTAGGTACTTTCCTTGAATTCGAAATGAAAAGTAGAGTGTTTAACGCGGGTGGAAGTTATCAATTCCTTCCGACCCTTGTATAACAATCTACTATTCTTCAGGAGTCTGGTTCGCCCTGCACCGTTGTCGACGCGTGCGTGTTTTCGAGTATGTGCCGTCGGTGCGCGCGACTCGCCGCTGTCACTACCACGCACCGGGCGACGATGCCGCTTGCACCCTCGGATCGTGGCACCCGCTCGCGCAGGAGAAGGCGCTTGCGGAGCGCATGCGGGACAATTCCGACCTTGACGTCTTCCAAATAGGGTTCATAGATGTAGTCGGCTTTAGAAACGTTACCTGTAATGGGTAGGGTGTGATAATAATGTTTGTTATGAGTGTGTTATATGTTTAGCGGCTCGACGCAGATAAGCTGTCAATATCGTCCATTTTCTGATTATTATAACTAACTAGGTGGCATAATGTGAAAATGCACAAATTCTTACAAGTTAGTGGACGTTTTACATTAAGTGTGGGTGAGTTGACTTTTATATAACTCTTGAAATATTGAAGTTATAGTGCAACACCAGTCAACCTCATATGGTTATTTAAAATAGTTGATATCGATTAGGAAAGAGGCAAAGTATCCCGATTATGTAACATTTCTAATAGTGGTAGTGAGTGCCCTATAGTTGCGAAAATTTTAGTGTCCTATCCTATAACTGAGGATTTTTTATTATCATTATTTCATGAAATAGAGTACCTACCTCTGCCTACACCCTCGGGGATAAGAGGCGTGAGATTATTTATTTATAGTATTTTTTTACCTGAGGAAAGTACCTACGTAGGTAGGTACTTTTATACCAAAAGCTGCAAACAAAAACAATATAATTATATTATGTCTTCCTACAAGGTGATAAGTACTATGTATAACAACTGTAGGTAATACTAGTGATGAGTAGTGTAAATAGCTTTTTACTCGTAAAGTAATTGTTCCTAAATTGTTCTTGCCTTTTATTTAATACCTTTTCCAATCAAAGACTTGCAACGGACATTACTACCCGACTGCGAAGGAGTTAAAGGATGGAACGAACTACGAGTTAGGTAACTGGAAACAGCATGTCTTTATCTATGACATTGCTTAAAAATTCTGAATAAGTAGGTAACTACTTACCTACTGTTTTAGTATGCCATTTCTGTAATTTTGCAATCACCCCGAAAATTTATGATTTAAGTTTCTCTATATTGGTAAGATTATAGATGCACAAAAGTGATTTTAGAGTGAGTTTGATCGAAAAGAATTTTTGACATTTGTTATCGGATTCGATGGTGAGATTAGTTTTATTTGCTGATTATGCCTAATAGTACGAGATCCGGCCGCAAAAAAGTGTAGGGATCGAGTACATACTACAAACCAAATTTTTACGCATATTTATAATAAGGAGAATAAATATTTACTAGGGTAATAGGGTCAAAATATGGCCGCAAGTATTTTTAATAAAAAAAAATCTTGATTTTTGGGAGGCACTTGTTTTTACATAAAATATTGTCCACTTCACGGCAATATGCATAAAGACTGAAAAATCATGAAAAATTAGCAGATTTTTCAAAATCTTTGAACATAAAACGGCAATATACACAAAGGGGCAAAATACATAAAGATTTTGAAAAATCTGCTAATTTTTCATGATTTTTCAGAGTCTTTATGCATATTGCCGTGAAGTCGACGATATTTCATGTAATAAAACAAGTGAATGAAATTTCGTCCCAAAAATCAAGATTTTTTTTTTTTATTAAAAATACTTGCGGCCCTAATAATATTTCGACCCTATTACCCTAGTAAATATTTATTCTCCTTAATATAAATATGCGTAAAAATTTGGTTTGTAGCATGTACCTACTCGATTCCTACACTTTTTTGCGGCCGGATCTTAGGATATAATGATTTTGCTGTGTTTAGATGTTTCAATCCCGAAAATCTATTCTATACATATAATAAAACTCTAATGGGGCCGTGTCTGTACATTAAATATTTTTTGAAAATTTTAACGGTAGTGTATATAGGTGGTATATAGTTATCGATATAGATACCGAAACACCAATTTTTGGATTTTTTGTCTGTCTGTCTGGTTGTGCACGCATCACTCAAAAACTACTACGGATTTTGATGAAATTTGGTATGGAGATAACTAAGTACCCGGGTCAACATCTAGGGTACTTTTTATTCCAGGAAAAAATCTCATTCCCACGGGAAAATATAAAAACTGGTTAAAAAGAGAAATACGTACTACTCCGAAACGATAACACCTAGAAACTTGAAAAATGGTAAGAAGGTGTCTGATATGTTATAGGAAAATGATATGAAGGGATTTTTGGAAATTCCCACGGGAACAGGAATAAACGGAATCCGCGCGGGCAACGCCGCTGGGCATCCGCTAGTCTATACATATAATAAAACTCTAACGGGGCCGTGTCTGTACATGAAATATTTTTTGGAAAATTTAGCGGTAGTGTATATAGTTATCGATATAGATACCGAAACACCAATTTTTGTAATTTTTGTCTGTCTGTCTGGTTGTGCACGCATCACTCAAAAACTACTGGACGGATTTTGATGAAATTTGGTAGGGAGATCACTGAGTACCCGGGTCAACATCTAGGGTACTTTTTATTCCAGGAAAATGTCTAATTCCTACGGGAAAATATAAAAACTGGTTAAAAAGAGAAATACGTACTACTCCGAAACGATAACACCTAGAAACTTGAAAAATGGTATGTAGATGTCTTATATGTCGTAGGAAACCAGTATGAAAAGATTTTTGGAAATTCCCACGGGAACGGGAATAAACTGAATCCACGCAGGAAAACGCCGCTGGGCACCCGCTATTTGAAATATGGTATGGAGGTGTCATAAATATGTCGTAGGCAACCACTATGAAGGGATTTTCGGAAATTCCCACGGGAACGGGAATAAACGGAATCCGCGCGGGCAACGCCGCTGGGCACCCGCTAGTATAATAATATAATACTAGCATGAAAAATTCAGTTTTCTGGAAACTCTATACAAAAGGGCTAACAGCATTATACCAATTTCTTATGCTATAATATAACTGATTTACCCAATCTGAAGTGATTTTTATATGATTAAGGTAAGCCAGCACATGGCCATGATACCTCATGCCCTTGCCTTGTATTTTTAGCGATTTACTAGCGGTGGTGGACAGAGGTGCTATGTGAATATTGATTGGCGTGGTACTAGCAAGCGTATTAGTTATTCTGCGCGGACGCACGGAATTAGCGCGCCACGTCCAAGATGCTGCGTACAGCCGGCCGGGAGTTCGCTTCCTGCTCCTGCGTCTTCTTTAGTCCCATAAAACTTGATTTGTTTGCACAGTTTAAGAATATTCCACCATTTGTATTCATTATTTAGAACTAGTGTTAAAATATTTCCAGTTTAACATTTTAAATTACGAACCGCTGCGTTGGATGGAGACTTTTTTATTTTGATGTAGGTACCTACATTAATAAAGACTGGTGAGCTGTAAGTCGTATCAGTGCGTTCACCTCAAGAATTTCGACGAATAGCCAGTAGAATGCGCAAGGAGTACCTACTTGCTTGCAGTGACGTACATATGCGGTTTAATAATTAACCTAATAAATATACCTAAAGCAAAATAAGCTCATCTGACTCACTGAGTCACTCTCACGAAATGTTCACAACTTTAACACCTAGAATATTGAAATTGAAGCGGTTGTCTCTAATACGAAGTAGACATCCGTTAAGAAAGGGTTTTCGCAATTCCTACGGGAACGGGAAAAAATGGGTCATCTCTAGCAACGCCCCCGTGGGCGCCCGAATACTCATGATAATAACTGAGACATTAGCCATATATATGCGTATTAGGAGAGATACTCGTGTGTCACTCAGGCATATGTCGCTATTTATCTGTGACAGATTAGTAGTTAAAGATTACCGCCTACAACACAGTAAACAACTTTACCACGAGCTGATTGACCGGCGGATATTTTAGGGTAAAAGGAGTTGACAATTGTGTCTTTCCGGTGTTTGTCCATTAAATTTAGGTATTTACTTAAAATGCTGTGGTAATTATTTTTACTTTTACTTTGATGACCATATAAGACAAACAACCGTAGATAATGTCTCAGTAAACTGTAGATATTTAAAAAAAATAGTTTTATTTCAACGGCCTAGCGAAACAGTAAACGTAGGTAGCAAAAATATCCAAATAAACTGACTTTACGTCTTATATGTCTCATGTCTGTTACCCGTAGTTAGGAAGGTTGTAGGTATTCCGTGATCATGTGAAGGCTATGCTGTCAGTAAAATCAGGAAGCGCTGGAAAAGTGCCTATTGCATTCATGGATTTGGCTGTTGTCCAAGCTTTATATGAGTTATATTACACTAAGTGTATGCATAATATATGAATTGCAACTTTCTTCCTCTTGTTCATAACAATTACTTTAGCGTGTGGAGGATGTCATCATCCCTGAATGTACAACTTATTTGAATAAACATAGGTAGTTAATAACGGGTGCCCACCGGCGTTACCCGCACGGATCGGGATATTTTAGGGATAATTTATTCCCGTTCCCACAGGAACGGAACTGGAATTTCTAAAAATCCCTTTATAATAGTTGCCTACGACATACATATAAGATACCTAGGTACATACCACATTTTAAGTTTCTAGGTGTTATCGTTTTGAAATACTTAGTAGGTACCTAGGTACCTCCGTATTTTTCTTTTTAACCAGTTTTTATACTTTCCCTTAGGAATGTAATTTTTTCCTGTAGTAAAAAGTATCTACCCTAAATGTTGACCAAGTTACTCAGTTATCTCCACACCAAATTACCTACTTCAAAATTTATCTTGTAGTTTTTGCGTGATGCGTGAACAGGCAGACACAAAAATTTTAAAAATTGTTTTATTTTTATATTTAAATCGATAAGTATCAACAGTGCCGCAAAATAAAATAAACACGGTCAAGTGCGAGTCGGACTCGCTCACGAAAGGTTCCGTACCATTATCTATCAACACGGCAAAAAAAAACACAAATTTGTTGTATGGCAGTCCCTTCAAATATTTATTTTATTCTGATTTTTAGTCTTTGTTGTTTTAGCGGCAACAGAAATACATCATCTGTGAAAATGTCAACTGTCTAGCTATCCCGGTTCTTGAGATACAGCCTGGGCCGAAACTACAATTCTTGTAACTTGTAGAAAAAAAGGGCAACACTGGTGAAAAGTCTAGCAACACTGACTTTATTAGTGTTCATAGAAACTGCGATTTCACAACTTGTGATTTACTTGCTACAACTACAAGTTTACCTTCCATAGACTATAATATATTTTTTATAGTTAAAAATCATCAAATCGAACAAGCGTTCAACAAAGATTTGTGGATTTGTTAATTAATATCTGTCAAAAATTTTACAATTCTACTTACCTTTGGAGCTAGGTAGACTTGTAAATTGTGCGATTTAAATTAGTAGAAGGTGCGAGTGGCTCTGAGATTCTTTTGTTTGACGCAGTTAAATAACAAGGAGTGCTGATTGCTTTATGTTTGGTAGCCAATTCCTTGCTTAAAATCCAAGACGGAAGCTAAGAATTGAAATTCGTATTAAATTAAATTGGGTAAAGGAATCTCATAGGTATTTTCTCATGCTTTGAACACGGTTTACACAAGTTTAGCAACAACATTTGACCCATAGATCCATACATGAGTTCTAACGGACAGTTATCCAGTACGTACCCAAGATCGAACCGAGGCCCCTGATGTATATTATGATTGGATTAGGTATGATTAATCCGTGATTTTAAGAATAAAACAAGTTATAAAAAAATGGCTTTTGTTATTTCTAATCATAAGTACGTACAGCAACAATTTTCAAAAAACTTAGATAGATTTCAGACACATAATAATATATAAATAGTGATGTAACCAACACTTGTTAAATCGAGGAGAACCACTTGTAATACAGCAAAAAAAAAACTAGTAACTAGTCTGGTAGGAAAGCAGTGTTCGATGGACACTTGTACTTGTAAATTGTTAACAATGGGGCTTGTCACTTGTTGACTTGTTGCTTGTAACTTGTAGTTTAGTTGAACGGGCCCCTGGTGACAGACAGACGGACGGACAGACAGACGAACAGATAGCGAAGTCTTAGTAATAGGGTCCCGTTTTTACCCTTTGGGTACGGAACCCTATGAAATCATATACAAACATGGTCTCAGTACACTTTAATTATATTATACTAGCGGTTCTGCGCGGTTTCACCCGCGTAGTTCCCGTAAGATGAAATAATTTTTCCCGTTTTTACACATTTACCACTATATCTTTGCTCCTATTGGTCGTAGCGTGATGTTATATAGCCTATAGCCTTCCTCGATAACTGGACTATCCAACACAAAAAGAATTATTCAATTCGAACCAGTAGTTTCGGAGATTAGCGCGTTCAAACAAACAAACAAACAAACAAACTCTTCAGCTTTATAATATTAGTATATAGAATATTAGTATAGATATAGATTATATTATGTAGGTATAGATTAATAGAATTCATTTGATAGGACTTCAACGTTTATTGGGAAATTCATTCATTTTCAAACTCATTCATCATTCAGAAAGTTTATTTGCTCGGTCAGATCAGGTATCTAATTATTATATGTAGGTACACAAGGGCAATTTAAAGCTGGGACACATATTTGGGTGCTCTACTACATAATAAAGAGAGTACTTTCCTAGCCATTTTTTATTAATATTTTTGTCTATGTAAAATTCGTGTGCTAGCAAACTTATGTGGATTATATGAACAGATTATTATTACTGTATTTAATCACTGTATCATGATTGCAAGCTTACACGTGGAGGCAATGAAGACTCAAGTCTAGAAAATGACAATAATTATAGGGTAGCGTAGTAACTATACTGCCCATTGCCTTCGGCAGCATCTGAAGGTCTGCAGGCTTTGTCGTTTTGATACACCTGGTAATAAATGAGAGCCTGTAAATGGGATAGATTATACAAATGCATAGTAGTTATACTTAGGAGAAAGTCACTGTGTCTCTATGAAAATATATAGTCATAATTGTCTAATTATGGCCGTGAAGGAAAGCCTCGTGACCAAACCAGCAGGTCCCAGAATTAATTCTGAGGCATATGTAACAGTACCCCGGTCCGGCGCTGGGCTCACATATCACGTTTAGGGCTCCAGGGTATATACTGGTCACCCGCTATATGGTATATGTATAGGTGTCTTATATAGTAGGCAAACGCTGTGAAGAGATTATCAGGTAACACCGCGGGGCGCTGCTACTGTATAAATACATAACATAGTGGGCATTTCATTAATGGACATTTTATTAAATAAATAAAAATGGCGAAAGTAGTATAATCATGACATACCAACTGGTGCATCCGAATTTGAATTCTATAGTATGGTCTTAAAAAAACATTCAGCTGGGTTATGTATAATTTGGTTGGGTATATTTCATTTCTGGAAATTTCCATGTTAGAATCGTGTTTATTTCCAACTCAGTTATCAGACCTCAGTGGGTAGGCCGTAGGTACTCAGTTATCTCCATACCAAATTTCATCAAAATCCGTCTAGTAGTTTTTGTGTGATGCGTGCACAGATAGACAGAGAGACAAAAATTGGTGTTTTGATATCTAAATCGATAACTAAGTATCTACACTACCAACAAAATATAAGTCCCGTTAGAGTTTTATTATACCTATGTATAGATTAATCCCTAATCATATTTACTTACCTATAAATGCGAAAGTAATTTTGTCTGTTTGTAAGTTACCTTGTCACGATTAAACTGGTACACTGATATTGTTGAAATTTTGTGGACCATGGTTTACATCTTGATTAAGGACAAAGGTTACTTGTTATACCAGAAAAATACATAGTAGGACCTAAAGGAACCTACAAGTTCACGCGAAAGGAGTCGTGATCAATAGTTAGTTTTTATTTATGAATTTCTTAATCGCCTTCAGCAGACGTATTCACAGAGACTCGATACCGTTTCCATTCGATTCGAGTCGAATCTATCGACATCGGAAACGAATCTATCGACATCGGAAACGAATCTATCGACATCGGAAATGAATCTATCGAGATGGGCTGATGTTGCTATCGAAAACTAATGTCACATAATATGACAGTTTATGTCACATATGACATAAGTTTTCGATACCAACATCAGCCCATCTCGATAGATTCGAGATGGGCTGATGTTGCTATCGAAAACTAATGTCACATAATATGACAGTTTATGTCACATATGACGTTAGTTTTCGATACCAACATCAGCCCATCTCGATAGATTCGTTTCCGATGTCGATAGATTCGACTCGAATCGAACGGAAACGGTATCGAGTCTCTGTGAATACGTCTGCAGGTGTCCATAGAAAAAACTACATGGAATTGTAAGTCATCTATCGGGATTTCCTCTTTATGTCACTAGATATATTAATTTAATTATCTGTGATCTACTTAAAATCAAAAATAAAAGAAAAACTTGGAATTACCGTGTTGCGTAGGTATGTAGACTACCAGAGAGAGGACAACTGGTTTTGTGACATCAGTTGACTTAACAGTTCATTTGCATGATTCTTACTATGATATTAGTCATCGAATTATAAATAAATTACATTGAATCACTATCACAAACTTTAGATTTTAAATTAAATAATTTAAAACTAAATACAAAAAGCACTAACTTTAACCTGAATATTCCAACTTTCTGGGCCACATTTCAAATTTTTCTTTCTCTAGAAACTTGTGTGCAAGCGCTAAAAAAAACCTCGCAGTATTGGTATACAAGTGTGGTTGGGAAAAGAAATGCTTTAAAGGTGGCAACTCTTTAGGCTCTTTTTAGTTTTAAAAGATGGATAGGTACGGGCGGAACCCGAACCGCAAAAACTACCTACTGTACCGATTTCAAAAATTCTTTCACGATTAGAATGGTACATTATCCCTGAGTAACATGGGCTATATTTATTACTAGAAAAAATTTGCGATCCCTACTAAAACTTCAATAATATAACCCAAGGTGACAACAATTCAGCTATAAAATGTCTCATGCGCTGCCAAAACTATTGATGATAGAACAAAAAAAAACCTACAATATTAAAGAACATTTAATATCTACCAGCTCACCACCTATCACGGTTAGGGGTCCAAAAAACATGTCTTGAAAAGTGTGTAGGTATATCCAGAAATGGAATATCTCTGCCTACCCCTTCGGGGATAAAATACGTGTTTCTTTTTATTTAGAGCAGTGATAGCCCGGACGGTTAAAGAGCCGGTCGAAAATCAGTGAGGCTCGGGTTCGAATCCTGGCATGTACCAATGCGTTTTTCAAAAACTTACATACATATTTATCACTAGCTCGACGGTGAAGGAAAACATCGTAAGGAAACCCGCAGGTCTCAGAATTAATTCTGAGACATGTGTAAATAGACCCGGTCCGGCGATGGGCTCACCACCTATCACGTTTAGGGGTCCAATGTATCTCGTGAAATGTGGGTATATCCAGTAATGGAATACCTCTGCCTACCCCCTCGGGGATGAAAGGCGTGAGATTATTTATTTATTTATTTTCTTTTTATTTATTTGTTTTAATATCTATAAAAAACTTTGCAAGTCCATATGTAGTTATTTGCCACCACTATAAGTAGGTACTTCTTTAAATTTTAAAAGTTGATAGAAGTGCCCACCGAAATCAGACCATGACATCCAGACCTTTATATTAATCCTTATACAAATACATAATTTTATATTCAATACTGTTTCAATACATGTAGATTACTTTTTAATTTATTGAAATCAGACTTTCCATTCAAAAGTAAATTACTGGCTGTAAGTGTTGGCTGTGTGGTATAGGGAAGCGTGGTAAATAATAAAAAAAACGCCCGATTTACTTTGTTGTTCTTGTAATCGGTACGGACTTTATAATTGACCTTTTTACATTCATGTATTTTTTTAAAATAAAACTTTAAGTGTCTCTTATTTATTTTCTGAGATGAAAAGTAGAGAATGTGACTCGGGAGCAAAAATATTTTTCCCTCAGGCGATGTACTTTGAATCTCTTCTTCTCTCTCTTCTTTTTGCTCCCTTGTCATACAATCTACTATTTGTTCGTTTGATCGGGTATAGTTAGGTACCTTTAGGGTGTTCCCATATATGGTTTGAGAAAATCTGATGAAGAACTTCAGGTGGAGAACGGAACTCTTCAACAGACATCAGCAAATCACTCGCTATTGGATTAATAGGTTTAGATATAGTAGGTAAAATGGATGTTGAATATGCAAATAATAGTCTTTTTAGTGGTATTCGATGAAGTCGGTTTGCATATTTGTTTGATTTTTTATTTTATTTTAGCTATCAGATCCGCTCTAGGTGCGGGTTACCGCGGGTGTAAGATAGCAATACAAAAGCTATGAGGTATCCTGGACAAACGTTACTAGACCTGCTATGGATTGTACCTATTATGATTATGAGCTCAATTAGAACGGAAGACATAGTTCTGACTAATTTGATTCTATAGTATGACTCACATATTGTTGTTTTATTTAATTAGCAAAACGAAGTTTTATTCGTTTCCCAAATTCGTACTTGATTTTTGTAGGTTGTATTGTACTTAGTTTTCATCTATGTCATAAGTTCCATACTCGCATGGACTAGGAAATATTTTTAGTAATTTCAATGTGTTCTGAGGAAACGCTGCTGGCCGGAGCTAGAAAATGTCGATGGGAATAAACAAATTTTGTAACTGTATGATGAATCCATCAAAAAGTCAAGTGTAGCGATTGTACGAGTGGTTTAACGGAACACATTTTATGTTAATTGATAACGGATTGAAAATATCCGTGATTCACTCTTGTATGTATCTGTTTTTCTACTTGTCGATTCTTATTTTGACCTATTGGATCGCATGAGTAACTCTGTGGATAGGGAGAGTACTGACCTTTTCGCCGACTTTCCATGGTCTTATGCTAGGGCCACCTTACTGTCAGCATTTTTAACAAACACTCAAAATCGCCACTGGCTGATCATGCTCAACTTTACTTAACTAGTGTGATCGTTACAAACACACTTGCTTGGCTACAGACGCCATAAAGAAAATATATTGCATAGATCTAATTGATATGGGTCAAAGGCTATGTTCGTAAGAATACAGTATATTACGAGAAAGTATACAAATTTACCTAGTTTACTTTTATTTTTACTTAACACCATTTTGTTTGGCAACACAACAGCTTATTATTTTATTTTATATATTTTAAGGAAAACCCTAAGTAGGTACGTTTGAAAAGTCCCTTAACTCCATCTTGCTTTGTAAACGGGACGAGCGACAACGGTGTGATTCATTAATTCGTCTAAGTGTTCGAAATATAGACTTTTCCTTTTGTATTGACGCACAAATAATATAATAAACCCACAGTCATTGTTATTATATAGGTGGCAATCATATTTTTGTTCCGGATGAGTAATTTATTCTAATATCTCTTTAAATTAATGAATTTGCTTAAAATAATTGAAATTGTTAGCTCTTTTTTTAAATTTGTCTCTAATTATGACTTTTCCGGAAATAAGGAAGTGATGTTATGTGACTTAGTCGAAATTAAAATGCTTTTCTTCAAACCAATGCGTCACTTGTGTTTTCGGATATTGAATGATATAAGAGCCGGCAGACGCGATCTCTTCAATTGAGACCACTTGAGTCTAAGAAGAAATCGTTTAGGGACTCTTGACTCATTGCTCTTTGAGTTTCTAGCGTGTCTGCCGCATGTGTCTGTTGCGTGCAGCGTATCAAGCCAAGTTCAAGAAAAAAGAACTGACGAGCAGCGTAGAGTGTAATATTACGCGAACCATTTGAAGACACTTTTGAACTTTATGAAGGTCATGACTCAAAATCTAATAAACATAAACACACTAAATTTGGTTAAATTCTATAAACACAGCTCAAAAGGTTATGTAGATACTAACGTCAAAAAAGTGGCATTTTCATTACTTACTAACAAATTAAAGAACAAAAACCTAACACACTTCCTTAACCTAGCAAGTTCAAATTTAGCATCCATCTAGGTAATTGTGTGTATGCAAAAGAAAAAATCTAAAAAGAGTAAATTTATAAGATTACAAAAAATAGATATAGAGCAGTGACAGCCTTACGGTTAAAGACCCCGTGATGATAATCAGTGAGGCTCGGGTTGAAATCCTGGCATGTACCAATGAGTTTTTCAAAACTTACGTACATATTCATCACTAGCTCGACGGTGAAGGAAACATCGTGAGGAAAACCCCCAGGTCTCAGAACTAATTCTGAGGCATGTGTAACAGACCCGGTACCCGGTCCGGCGATGGGCTAAACACCTATCACATTTTGGGGTCGAATATTATCGTGAAAACTGGGTATTTCCAGAAATAGAATACCTCTGCCTAACCCTAGGTGGATTTAAAGAAAAATATATTAAAAAAAATCCAATCAATCGGTTTCATTATAGTTAGTAGGAGCGCTTATCAAAACTAGAAGAACAATAAAACAATATACAGCGTAAGCGCAGGAAAAAAGAATCCAATTTTCCCTATCTACTATAATAAATTAAGTAGGTATAATAATAAAGAAAATTGACGATTGACTCCCAAATCTATAGATCCAAAAATGTACTCTCGAATACCCATATACAAGCAGATGGTATGCTAAGATAAACCCTAGTTAGGTTATTATTTTAGTGTAATATAATCACTACATAGTATAAAACAAAGTCGCTTTCTCTGTCCCTATATCCCTATGTCGCTATATGTATGCTTAAATCTTTAAAACTACGCAACGGATTTTGATGCGTTTTTTTATAGATAGAGTGATTCAAGACCAAGGTTTTAGTGTTAGCATTTCACCCGTGCGAAGCCGGGGCGGGTCGCTAGCTTATTATAAATGCGAAAGTAACTCTGTCTGTCTTGTACTTAACCGATTTTAATGAGATTGGGTGCAAAAGATATACCAGACTTTGGAAAAGGACAAAACCTACCTTTTACCGCGAAATAAGGCTTGAAGGGGCTGAAATAAGGGGGTGAAACTTTGTATGGAAGTTTGTAATTGTCGCAGATAAAAAAGTTGAATGCTTACTGCATGCTTGCTCTCTTGCACTTTTAAATAATTATAATAAATTTATTTACAAAAAGTAATGATATGATGATGGCACCCATTTAGATCTCCATTGTTTTGTCGGTGAAGTTGACATCATAATATTGAACTTGGTCATTATAAATAACTTTATCAAATAAATGTTCCATAAACTTAGCTTTCAATAAACCAATAAGTAGAAGTTTACATGGAAATGTGTGGGCTTCAACTTAGCTTGAACTTATTAGGCATTTTGGGGTCACTGTGTGGTAGAGTGTGATTCATAATATCCATGTTCCTTTACAAATAGAACACATGTGGTCAGTGAACTTTCTAGGTCCCTGTTGAAAAATAGTGTTGTACCTATTATCATATTGGTTATGCTTTTAAAAGAATATCATGATAATAACA
The DNA here is from genome assembly GCA_963855545.1 of Ethmia dodecea. Classification (NCBI taxonomy): domain Eukaryota; kingdom Metazoa; phylum Arthropoda; class Insecta; order Lepidoptera; family Depressariidae; genus Ethmia; species Ethmia dodecea. The sequence goes on from OY979440.1 coordinate 10,686,901, forward strand.
TTGTTTACGTATTGTGTAACCGCGTGACTTGTGTCCTTGTAGATCCCAGTTTTACCTGGCGAGGGTGACATGACTGCCCCAAATCAGTGTAACGGCATCGTCAAGTGAATCACTATTAGCCCAGTGAGAACCATTCTTCTTTATATAACACAACTGTTACAAAATTTACAGTTACAGCTTAAGCGTAATACGTGTATGCTTCTTTGTTTCAGCAGTAGGTACATAAAACAACGATACAAATATCCTATTGTTGGAGTTTCGAGGTCAGATTTTTCTGGTGCAACTACTTAGGATTTTCATGCGGTTAACTGTACAATGCAAGCATTTTTGTAGTGCAATTAAGTTCAACCATAATTAAGCAGTAGGCATTTTTAACCAAAAAAAATTTACATACCTACCTAAACTAAAAGGTATCTGAAGTCAGTTGCATTGCATATCGTAACATAAAGCATTTGATACGAAAATGCGACTGCAACGGAAACTCTTCGGTTCCGCGGAAAAATAAGTAAGCATCAGTGCTACAACTGATTCACAGAAAATAATTTTGTATTTAAGTGACCCCTAATAAACAGGAAAACTTTTATAATTGCTTATAATAGGAAAATACTACTTATATCTGTAATAAAAAATATATTATAATATCCCGTACATATTTATCACTAGCTCGACGATGAAGGAAAACATCGTGAGGAAACCCGCAGGTCTCAGAATTAATTCTGAGACATGTGTAAACAGACCCGGTCCGGCGATGGGCTCACCACCTATAACGTTTAGGGGTCCAATATATCTCGTGATATGTGGGTATATCCAGTAATGGAATACCTCTGCCTACCCCCTCGGGGATAAAAGGCGTGAGATTATATTATTATTATATCCCGTGCAAGGTTATTAATGATTTACAACTGATAAATAAAATTAAAAAATGATGACTCCTTTTATCCCCAACTAGATAGGCAGAGGTATTTCATTCCTGTTTTCCATTCCTGAAAATACCTAAAAATTATAAGTATCTAATATCTTCCTGATACCAAGAATCATAAATACTTTACTGACACACGTCTGTCCGTCCGTACGCACTACCTGACCTGGCAGTTCTTTGTCTTGGGAGTTCTTTGTCTTGTTCTTCTTCTTGGGAGTTCTTAGAGGGGACTTAAAAATTCATCCGCTTTTATTTAAGTATAGTAAATGAAAGGAAATAAATGAAAACACATATTCAATATTCAAGAGTGCTTGCTAATGCTTGCTTTTAATGTAATAAAGTATAATAACGAGCTGCCCCTTTGTTATCTCATGTCAAGGATTACTTTGAAATTATGACATCTAACACTAGCTCGATAGTGAAGGAAGACATTGTGAGGAAACCAGCAGAAGACATGTGTAACAGCATCCCGCCCGGTACGGCAATTGGCCTATCAACTATCACTTTCAGGGGACCAAAGAATGTACTGATGAAACGTGGGTATTTAAAAAACTTAAATACCTCTGCCTACCCCCTCGGGGATAAAGGCATGAGATTATTTATTTTATATTAAAATAGCTAATGATAAAAGTACTGAATCCCCCCTATTGAATTGAAATATTGTTATTTTATAGCATTCTCCGCACAAGCTTCAATTTGAATTCGAATGGTCGCTGCGTTTACTACGATCGTGCTGTTTACGGCTGAATCACAAATTACTTTACTTACTATAAAACATTGTCTTGAGTTATGTTAGCTTACATTTGACAAACTGTTGGAATGTTGTTTGGCACGTGATATTTTTTATAAGAGGTCGTTATGTTTTTAATAATAAGTTTTAAAGTAAATAAATATATCTAATATAATAAATAAAAATATACCTAGGTACTTACTACTTTTTTGAAATGGATTTCTTTTTATTTTCGTCTAGCGGTTCTGCGCGGTTTCATCCGCTAAGTTCTCGTGGCAATACGGGATTAAAATATAGGTATTTTTTGTTACTCAGGCATCTTCTAGCTGTCCATTGGTAAAATAATTTTGGAAATCGTTCATGGAATCGTCGAAAAAGTTTATTCGTAACAAACATACAAAAATACAAATCTTTCCTCTTCATATTATTGGTATAGATTAGTATATTAGTTATAAAGGTTTAATTAAATTTCAAAAATGGTGGTATAATGTAAGTATAGGACCTAATATTATAATAACTATAGAATATGATTTTCTGAATATGCCGTCGAAACAAATTGAAATAGAGATGATTACGAATAGCCATTAAGTAGTTCCATTACTCCCTGCCTGGCTTCATTATCAGAGTGGCTTGATGATATCTAATTATTATATATATTATGAGCAGTGATATCCCGGACGGTTAAAGAGCTGGCCGAAAATCAGTGAGGCTCGGGTTCAAATCCTGGCATGTACCAATGAGTTTTTCAAAACTTACGTACATATTTATCACTAGCTCGACGGTTAAGGAAAACATCGTGAGGAAACCCACAGGTCTCAGAATTAATTCTGAGACATGTGTAAACAGACCCGGTCCGGCGATGGGCTCACCACCTATCACGCTTAGGGGTCCAATGTATCTCGTGAAATGTGGGTATATCCAGTAATGGAATACCTCTGCCTACCCCCTCGGGGATGAAAGGCGTGAGATTATAATAATTATAATTATTGTTATTGTGTATTATTATCCAAACTTTCAAAGTCGCAGGTCTACAACAATTATAAGTAGGTTAAATTCGGCTTACAGTATTTGCTTTACATACATAGTTATAATGGTATACAAATAAACGTATTTTTCGTATTTATGATTTTTCCTGTTACATATTTTTATAAAAACATCTTTTCTATTATTCTTACATAATTTGAACTGATAGATACATTAGTAAGGCTATTTTAATAATCTGTCACTTGAGCTTGATACTATTGAAGCAAAAATAGTGTAACTATTGTAAGCCTGACAAATTATTTTAGGGGTTTTTTACGTCAGACGAGACTAGCAGACATAAAATTCGATCGCAGTTGCCGTAATTTTGCACAATTAATTAATCATAGTACTACAAAAATCTACGAGTGGGTAATTACTTTACATAACTTTAATTAAAAATTTAAATTTAATTAAAAGATTGTTACTATGTTGTCACGTCTGTAGAGCGTAATGAAAATTGCTTTTGAGTTGATTGTATTGTTTACTATATTTTTTTCATTCGTTGCGCCGCTGGCGCCTCTACAGTAACACATAAGTGCAGTTTGTGTAGGAATGCGATATTAGCGCTTTTTAATACCTCTTTGGTTACTTCATAACAGAACTGAAATCTTACGTCAGTTAAGCGCATTGAATTAAAAAAAAAAAAATTTTCATTTGGATATCTTGAAAATAAAGGAAGTTGGCGCAGCAACCCTAACAGGGTCTCAGATATTGAACTAAGTAGGTGCTACATACTTGAATCGTTTCTTACAATATGGAAATGACGCACACAATATTTTAAACACAGTATACCTATACGTAATATGCATGTATATTTTTCCTATAATTAAATAATTTTACAACATCAATGGTGTTATTTTGATTTGATAAGTAAAATAGAAATAAATAATCACACACCTTTTATAAACGAGGGGGTAGGTAGAGGTATTTATTCCATTTCAGGTAATACTCACGTTTCACCAGTAGATATTCTATGGAGCCCTTAATGAGACCATATCGATGTTACTCATGCCTCAGAATTAATTCTTGGACCTGCGAGTTTCCCTTCACCGTCAAGCTAGTGATAAATATTATGTAGATAGGTAGGTCTGTTTTTGAAAAATTAAATTATACGTGCCAGGATTCGATATATTAGAATATATGTGGGATGTTAAACCACAGTTAATAGATTGTGGCGTAGTTGCAGGTCGAGAGGTCTACGGACACTGCAATAGCTCCAAAGAATCGCATCAGTTCTGGGCGGAATTAATTTAACACCAATTGTTGTTTCGAAACCCTGCAGACATCGATTTAAATTACACATTAAAAATATATTTTTCACCACTTTACTTAGTTTATTTTGCCAAACATGCAAAACTGACTAATATTTTCCTTTATTGACAATATTTAGATCGTTAGTTGGAATCGTAATATGAAGCTTTTTATACGTACAAATATAAAGTTTGGTGTACATTAGATCGTTATTAATTATTATATCTAAAAAGCTTTTAATACAAACCTTGCCTATGCATTAACATTGGCTCATATGATTTTCTGGTGGTGAACAGAGAACTATTGAACTTAGGTTGATGAGACGCTCAACAGAGACGAGAAATTAAATGCACGAAGCATAGATACATTTGATTGAATAAACAAATAAGTTGATTGAATTGTCTCCAGGATTCAATTACTAGGCAATTATGAGAGATAAGAGCTAGCGATAATTGCTTAAAGGCAATCTATATATCAATCCGATGATCAATCAGTTAGTGAGAGGCCTAGAGCTATCGCACGATGTTGAGCAATGCAGGAACTGGAATCAGCCACATTATTGAAACAGCGGAGAGCTGATCCAATAATTACATACTGGTGACAAAGACAACTTATAAATAATCCACAAGGTGCCAATTGTTTGTATAAATGGAATTCTACAATAAAATACGTATTTACTAATAGGCACAATTACAAAAGTTATACTTTCATTTGTTTTTAATGATTTTTCCCTAAAATTTTACTTACATAGGTAGATCTACCTACATACAGAATTGTAATAAGAATAGTTTTTTATTATATATCTATACCAATAACAAAGTTAAAGTTTTAGTCTAACATATTTTTTTTTGTTGCAAACTGCTCGTTGTTGCAAGCATAACTTATCTTTTTATAAATGTTTGTCTGTCTGTAAGTTTTTTTAAGAACTGTCGAACTTGGCCTGGACTGCTCTAAGACTTTATTTTTATACAATAATTTTGTTAGCAGAGATTTCTCTAAATATTAAATGAAAAATTAAACAATCTGACTACCTACCACAGGTTTTTGGTACTCACCAAAAATGTTTTATATACAAACTTAGTTAAGCGGTCTCAAAAAAGTTAAAACAGTAGTCATGTAACATCTCTAGACATTCGTAAATATTATATTCGTTATAAATAAAGAATGTATAGTATACCTATAAGTATAACACTCTGTGTATGAAACCGACTAGCATTTGGCTAGTTTTTTAATGCTCTCTACGCATTTTATAAGCAAAGGGGTTAATAGTACATTATGGTACAAGTGAGTAAAGTTGGTGATTACCGCTGAGGCGCCATTGAGACCCGAGCCGTAGGCGAGGGTCATAAGAGAGCCGAGGACGGTAATCATCAATACACACGTGTATCATACGACGTTTTTCAACACACTTGTGAATAAATAATACTAAAAAATCATTTTAAAATAATCATTCGCAATGGCGGGGAAAATTAATTGGTTTTCCAATTTTTTATTTATATAATTTGGAAAAGGCAAAAGGATCTAGGCCCATACAGCCTCGTTTTCCTATGCGCTCGCATCTTACAATGGCGATCGGCCATGGACTAAAAAAATTAGGTTTCTTTTTCTTTGGTTTGTCGTGGATAGCGTTTTAGCCACGTACAAAATGGGGTATTTAAAGTTTTTACAGAGAAAACCAAAGTTATATTTGAGTGAAAGTTTTGTTTATTAAACACGTACAAGTTGAAATGATCTATTTAAATACGAAGTTGCATGAAATGAGCAAGCCATATTTGTGTATTAATTTATTAGTACGATTGAATACGATCTTTTTTGTATCGAAACTTTTTTAAGAACAAAGCAACTCTAGCAACAAAATTGAAAAAAAAAATCTATAACTCACTAGTGAATAATAGCAAACAAAAAGTCTCAGTTTGATTATAGGTGTCATTATGTGCCTAATTGCAGTGAAATTAGAGCCACTTTATGAGCAAGTGTGTTGAAATAGTACATTATGGTACAAGTGAGTAAAGTTGGTGATTACCGCTGAGGCGCCATTGAGACCCGAGCCGTAGGCGAGGGTCATAAGAGAGCCGAGGACGGTAATCATCAATACACACGTGTATCATACGACGTTTTTCAACACACTTGTGAATAAATAATACTAAAAAATCATTTTAAAATAATCATTCGCAATGGCGGGGAAAATTAATTGGTTTTCCAATTTTTTATTTATATAATTTGGAAAAGGCAAAAGGATCTAGGCCCATACAGCCTCGTTTTCCTATGCGCTCGCATCTTACAATGGCGATCGGCCATGGACTAAAAAAATTAGGTTTCTTTTTCTTTGGTTTGTCGTGGATAGCGTTTTAGCCACGTACAAAATGGGGTATTTAAAGTTTTTACAGAGAAAACCAAAGTTATATTTGAGTGAAAGTTTTGTTTATTAAACACGTACAAGTTGAAATGATCTATTTAAATACGAAGTTGCATGAAATGAGCAAGCCATATTTGTGTATTAATTTATTAGTACGATTGAATACGATCTTTTTTGTATCGAAACTTTTTTAAGAACAAAGCAACTCTAGCAACAAAATTGAAAAAAAAAATCTATAACTCACTAGTGAATAATAGCAAACAAAAAGTCTCAGTTTGATTATAGGTGTCATTATGTGCCTAATTGCAGTGAAATTAGAGCCACTTTATGAGCAAGTGTGTTGAAATAGTACATTATGGTACAAGTGAGTAAAGTTGGTGATTACCGCTGAGGCGCCATTGAGACCCGAGCCGTAGGCGAGGGTCATAAGAGAGCCGAGGACGGTAATCATCAATACACACGTGTATCATACGACGTTTTTCAACACACTTGTGAATAAATAATACTAAAAAATCATTTTAAAATAATCATTCGCAATGGCGGGGAAAATTAATTGGTTTTCCAATTTTTTATTTATATAATTTGGAAAAGGCAAAAGGATCTAGGCCCATACAGCCTCGTTTTCCTATGCGCTCGCATCTTACAATGGCGATCGGCCATGGACTAAAAAAATTAGGTTTCTTTTTCTTTGGTTTGTCGTGGATAGCGTTTTAGCCACGTACAAAATGGGGTATTTAAAGTTTTTACAGAGAAAACCAAAGTTATATTTGAGTGAAAGTTTTGTTTATTAAACACGTACAAGTTGAAATGATCTATTTAAATACGAAGTTGCATGAAATGAGCAAGCCATATTTGTGTATTAATTTATTAGTACGATTGAATACGATCTTTTTTGTATCGAAACTTTTTTAAGAACAAAGCAACTCTAGCAACAAAATTGAAAAAAAAAATCTATAACTCACTAGTGAATAATAGCAAACAAAAAGTCTCAGTTTGATTATAGGTGTCATTATGTGCCTAATTGCAGTGAAATTAGAGCCACTTTATGAGCAAGTGTGTTGAAAAAAAATATATAAGGCTTATTATTTACGTGATGACAATCGTTCAAATATACTCGTATCAACTGGAACGAGTGGGGTGAACAGAATCACCGACCTTCACCCGCTCGCCAGTCGCGGGGTCGATAGTCAACACGATAATTTCGACGAATTACACAATGGGTATATTATGCCAATAAAATATATATTTTTTGATAAATTCTGTTCAGTAAATGAAAAAAAAAATGCAGTAGGGCCTTTATATGTTTTTTTTTGCAAACGACAATTTTGTTTCTCTCTTAATAAATTTTTGGGGAACATACATATGTTACTCGGGAAATGATAGACCGGACTGATAATTACACCGTCAAACCTGCTCTAAGTACAAGATGCAGACACAATTGGATTATCTGGTGTCCTTGTCTATCCGTGGGTCACTACAGCTCGTCATTGGATTTGTCTTAGATGTGGGTGTGAAGTGAAGGGTTAAAATCACAGACCTGCATCTCTTACGTTAAAAGTAATTAAAAGCAGGTCTATATAAATAATCGCTAAAGCGTTTGATCGAATAAACTCTTTAGTCAAATCGAGACCGTCAAGTTGGAAGCCTCACTGAACGACCTATGAATATCTCCGAAACTATGATAGCTCTATAATGCTTCGGGAAATATTTGGCACTATTTAGGAAGAGTTGTTTGGCATTATCAGAATTCCACATTACACAATTCCATCGTGAGGCTTCCAAATTGACGGTCTCGTCAAATCACTATGGCTCGGCGATATTTTCGTATGCCACGTGCAAATTATGAAATTTGAAACTGTTAACATAAAACTTTTGTTTTACGGTATTTGCAATCGCACCTTATTAGTTTTATTAACTTCCTCCTGCGTAGCATTATAAGAGGAAGTTAATGATTTGAGTAAGATGTCTGTCTGTGTATCTGTGTATCTGTGTGTCTGTGTGTCTGTGTGTCTGTCGACAGGATATCTCCGGATCTACTGGACCGATTGACTTCAAATTCGGTCAGTAGATACCTTAGGTCAATACCTCGATCGAGTTTGAATTTCAGACCCGTGGGTCAAAAGGGACTGGGCATTTCAGACCCGTGGGTCAAAAATTTCAAAAATCTCAAAACTGTCAAAAAGGTCAAAAAATGACAAAAAGGTCAAAAAATGTCAAAAATGTCAAAATGTCAAAAATGTCAAAAATGTCAAAAATGTCAAAAATGTCAAAAATGTCAAAAATGTCAAAAATGTCAAAAATGTCAAAAATGACAAAAAGGTCAAAAATGTCAAAAATGTCAAAAAATGTCAAAAATGTCAAAATGGCAAAAAAGTCAAAAAATTTCAAAAATGTCAAAAATGTCAAAAAGGTCAAAAAAGGTCAAAATGTCAAAAAGGTCAAAAAATGTCAAAAATGTCAAAATGTCAAAAAGGTCAAAAATGTCAAAAAATGTCAAAAAGGTCAAAAAATGTCAAAAATGTCAAAAACATCAAAAATGTCAAAAGGTCAAAAAATGTCAAAAAGTTCAAAAATTTCAAAAATGTCAAAAATGTCAAAAAGGTCAAAAAAGGTCAAAATGTCAAAAAGGTCAAAAAATGTCAAAAATGTCAAAATGTCAAAAAGGTCAAAAATGTCAAAAAATGTCAAAAAGGTCAAAAAATGTCAAAAATGTCAAAAACATCAAAAATGTCAAAATGTCAAAAAGGTCAAAAATGACAAAAAGTTCAAAAATGTCAAAAAATGACAAAATGTCAAAAATGTCAAAATGTCAAAAAGGTCAAAAAATGTCAAAAATGTCAAAAACGTCAAAAATGTGAAAATGTCAAAAAGGTCAAAAATGACAAAAAGTTCAAAAATGTCAAAAAATGACAAAATGTCAAAAATGTCAAAAAGGTCAAAAAGGTCAAAAATCACTAAAATGTCAAAAATGTCAAAAAAGTCAAAAGTGTCAAAATGTCTAAAATTTCAAAAAATGTGTCAAAAATTTCATCATCAACATCATTTTCGTTGTTGGCAGTAAACAGGTGGAAGTTTGTCCATAGAATTACATTCTCTCGTTGTTTTTGTAATTGTTCTGTCTATAGTGGCCACTTTGATATCGAATAAACTTTCTTCACAACGCCCATATGCATAGTTTTCATACATTTTGAAGGTCACAGTTCAAATCACATATCCCTTGGGATTTCATAAAGCATTAAATCCTTTGGGATATAATACCTAGCTTGACGTTGACATTGCGTGATATGTAATTAGACATTGTCGAATAGGCAGTGTGAAAAAAATTACGTATACATGTACTTAGCACTATGTATTTGGAAACGTGTGTTAATAGGTCTATGTTGGCAACAAAAAATACTAGTGCTACGTAAGGGGCGAGTCACAACACGGCTGCCCTTGACCGCTGCATGGCATGGTGAGCTCACTAGGCACCACACGCCGCTTCACTGGCTTTCAGGGAAGCTACCACCCTGGGTTTAGTCACCGCAAACAATGGCCTCGTCACCGCCAACAAAAGGACCTTCGAAGGTTACCAGTCATACCCATGCAGCTACAGTAAATGCTTTGTTATCGTAATTTCTACCTATCATTACCGTTTATTGGAAAACCGTTCGTGACCTATGAATCTACGAAATGTAATGTCATACAAAAACCAAAACTCAACCATAAGTCATAGCTATGACACTTTCAATGATTTTATTGTGGCTTGCGGCAAATGAGACGCGTTACAATGTAAAATCATGTGGGTTCGTAGAGTGTGGTGCGGTGATATAGGTATTGCATTATCTGTATATTATATAAAAGAAAAATACCACTGACTCACTCATAAGTAAATCTGCGACTCTATAACACCTAGAAACTTAAAGTATGTTCCTTAAACGATGTAGGCATCTGCTAAGAAAGGTTATTCCGAAATCCCCAAGGGAACGGAAAAAAAAGGTTTTGGTCGAGGAAAGCTGTTGGGCGCCTGTTAACATAATAAGTACCTACTAATATTATAAATACAGCAGTGATAGCTCTACAGTTAAAGAGCCTGCTTTACATGATGATAACCAGTGAGGCTCGGGTTCCCAATGAGTTTTTAAAAACTTACGTACCTGTAAACCAGGGTTACTTTGATCAATTTTGAAGTTTGATAGCCCATAACTTTTTAACCAGTGGTTCTAAAAATACTAAAAAAATATATAATAATCGGTTTTACTAGTTCATTCGATTAAGTTTAAAAGGAAAAATAAAACATGTAAATGTTTAATCTATAAAGATTTTGAGATAAAAAATAAAAATAGCGTGATCAAAGTGATAATGATTTTGGGGTTACTTTGATATCCCCCTTTTTTATCATTTCATTTGAAAGTAATCACAAAAAATATTTCAAAATAAGAAATAAAATTAAAATCGGAAAATTACCTTCTTTTAATGTAATCTAAAGCAGCAACCTCAAGACCACATACAGAAAAGGATTTGATAGTTCATTAGTGTTGATATTTCCGAAAAAAAAACTGCCAAAAACCGTTCCGTTTTATGCAATTCGCATTTTTATGAGAACAGGAAGTTTTAATCAAACTCATCCCGAGGTTCAAAGTACCAAGGTTTACGGTACATATTTAGAACTAGCTCGACGGTGAAGGAAAACATGTGAGGAAACCCGCAGGTCCCAGAATTAATTCTGAGACATGTGTAAAAGACCCCGGTTTGGCGATGGGCTCACCACCTATCACGTTTAGGGGTCCAAAGAATAAGTATCTCTTGAAAAGTGGGTATATCCTTAAATCGAATAGGTACCTCTGCCTACCCTCTCGGGGATAAAAGAAGTGAGATTATATTTTTTTTATTTATTACTAGCAGTGCCCGGCGGTTTCACCCGCGTAGTTATCGTTTCCGTTGGAATACGAGGATAAAATATAGCCTATGTGTTATTCTGATGTATAATCTATATATGTAACTGTAAAGTTTCATCAAAATCCGTTCAGTAGTTTTTGCGTGAAAGAGGAACAAATTTACATACATCCATACTTACAAACTTTCGCGTTTATAATATTAGTAGGATTATAAAGATGGAAAGTTGTGTGTTTGTTTGTGTGTTGGGGAAAACTACTGAAGCGATTTAAAAAAAACCTTTCTGTTATATTGGACTTTAATCTAAATTTTTCTCGGACTAATACGAGTATAGGATATATTTTAATTCAATAATTAAATAAGATTTTTGTTCAAAATTTCAATATTATTAAACCAATTAGTGAAATAAAGCGCTACTAGTACCTATAAGACGAAATTTTTTGTACTTGACGATGAAAATGAAGTAACAAATAGCTTATTTCAGGATATTCTCTAAAGTGACTATGAGAGTTTATTCTGAAGTGGAAGATTGTGGTCGGTCTGTTGTTCTGCCTGTGAGGAAAACCCAAAGACGAGCAATTGACTTTTACGAGTTGTATGCTGGAATAAGTCCACAAACACTTCTGAATTCCTGAATTTTTACATCATGGGGCTATTTATATGTTATATCAAGATTACTTATAACTAAATATTAGTATCGATATATAACATAAAGATATAAAAAAACGTGTGGTTATTAACGTACACTACACGTGTCGTATAAGTAATTATTTCAACGATAAGAAATCTGACTTTTAATTCTGAATTTTAATGTAATTTTAATTGGGTGGCGTCCTTACCTATATTAAAATATATAATGAGGAATAACTGATAAATATGACAACAATTATATAAAATGCAATTAAAATTTAATGTACGAGTATCTCCTTAACTCCAAAGCGCTCTAAAGTGTATGACCTGCACTATTTTTAATTATATGGTAGGTACGAGTACAAACTTTATATTTGTGTGTTACTCTTAACTTTCAAAATTCTCGCAACTAAATGCGGTACCTACTTGCCTACTATACAAAAAAAAAATTATGGAATGTTTTCCTGCAGGACTACCAAACACATTATAGCAATCGCTTTCATTTCGACGTAGATTGCCTCTGAAGTATATCTCTAATTGCAGCCATGTACAGCAAGCAATAGCTGCGTAATAGATGTCAAATAAAGACGATTTTGAATACGGTTATAAATACAATAAGACCTCTGATTCGGACCTATACCGGTCGAAACGATGGAGATCATATAAACCATTTCACATACGACTTTAGAGTAGCTACTCCGGTGTTTGTTTGAAGAGAAGGAAATATTATATGGTTCTCTCTTCGCGATTCACGCTTCTTATTCGTCAGATTGGAGGTGGTTTCTAAAACGATCAATCTTTTTCTATAGCTTCATTTTGATTTTTTATACGAGAACTCTCTTTCTCTGGCTCTCTCTCCGTCTGTTTCGCTCGATATGGGAAATAGATTTGCTTCGGTACCTGTGTGATTTATTTTCCCGAAGTCTTTAAATCGAACGAGTAATTTACCTTACCAAAGATTATCCAAGCTGACGTGGTAAATATGTTAACATATACAAGTGTATGGTCGAAATCACGGACCTACATAGAGATGTATGTAGAGATTTAGAGAGCTAAATAGTTAAGACAAGAAAAGAATGTACCTATTCAAAACGGGCTTGGTGATTGTCCACATAATGTGTCTAAAGATGCACAGTGTTTCGGAAATTCACAGTGACATTATACGAGTATATAGATATGTAAGGTAGGTAATAGTGTTTTGATAAATATTTATAATCAGTACATTGCACCAAGTAAGGTCGATGATGATTGATGATTAATGTTAAGTTAAATGATTGACCTCAGTCGTGGGTTAAATTTGGACATGGTAAGTACCAAAGTATGTACCGTGTTCAGTTCTTTGTTCTTTAAAAAAAACCCTGGAATTTGGTTTTCCTTACAATGAGTAGTCTGTAACATTTGTTGCAACCAATAAGTATTACCAAGAACCATTTATTTAGAGGGATAATGTTACCTGGACATAGAATATTCCATAACAATTTAAAACTTTGAGAAAACTATTAGTAAACGGAACAAGCCCATTATTTATGGTTCAATTACGCACTTAACGCGTTAGAGGCAATTTATATTGATGCATCAGGTTCTATACAACTATACACACAACAGGAAAGTTTTTTTACTGACAAGTTTATAGTCACATCTTGAGTCACACATGGGATAGATAAACATACTATTGCAACATTTCACCAAAATATGGTAATATATATATTATCAGTGAGCAGTGATAGCCCGGACGGTTAAAGAGCCGGCCGAAAATCAGTAAGGCTCGGGTTCGAATCCTGGCATGTACCAATGAGTTTTTCAAAAACTTACGTACATATTTATCACTAGCTTGACGGTGAAGGAAAACATCGTGAGGAAACCCGCAGGTCTCAGAGTTAATTCTGAGACATGTGTAAACAGACCCGGTCCGGCGATGGGCTCACCACCTATCACGTTTAGGGGTCCAATGTATCTCGTGAAATGTGGGTAAATCCAGTAATGGAATACCTCTGCCTACCCCCTCGGGGATAAAAAAAAAGGCGTGAGATTATATTATTATTATTATTATTATATATATTATGAGGTTTTTATTATTACAATTATAATTACAAAATATATGATAAAAATAAATACTTATATTCACACATTTTAGCCCTGAGAGCGTAATGAGAGGTAATAGAAGTATAACTTTACTAAAAAGTCGGCAAAATGGGAAAGTCGGCAAAAAGGGCAGTACCTACGGTATGATCGTCCAGAGAATGAGGAATTTTCAATGACATAATGACATGACAAATAATATTTCTTAAAATTGAACTAGATGGCGCTGATCAACATTGGGAATTAGAAATTGGCAACACTGATGTGTCGCTTTACGTGACACATCCGTCCGTCATGTCATGTGCATTTTCGCAGATGAAGGAGACTGAATTTTTGTTTATCGTGGATTCGGATCTTTTGTTGTAACACAAACCACTCGATAATTCAACATTCTGGGAAATCCTACATTTTAGGATTTTAACTTTATGAGAATTCAACATTTTACGAAATTAAAATAATTCAACATTCTGGGAAATCCTACATTTTGAGATTTCAACTTTACGCGAAATCAACTTGATGGTCCGAAAGGTCGTAAACAATGTACAAACAGAACAATAAATAAAATACAAGGCAATGAGTAGATACGTAACCTTATTTTGATAAAAATTCAGATTGTTTTTTTTTTTGGTTTGACAAATTCTTGCGACCATAGATTAGGTAAAAAAAAAAACCCAAGGCTTATCAGCACCATCTATTGACACCTTTGAATACTCAAGTGACAGCTGTCACCGAAAACGCCTCATTGATACACAAAGGGGGCGATTCTGCTTTACACCGACTAGACTTGTTTTGTCTTAGTCTTGTCTTTGTCTTACCTCAAAAAAAAGGGATAGAAGATAACTTACCGAATTTAGTCCTGTCATAGGCCGTATTTTAGTCGTGACTTCTTTACATATGCACTAAGCTCGTTATGAAATGCCTTAGTTGACAGGACTAATTTTAATTTGACAGGACTAAATATCTCTCGTCTCTTTTCTTTTGTAGGAGCAAGAAAATGGCAGGAGTACACTAAAATAAGTTTAGTCGCTCTAAAGCACAATCAACACCAATATGTAACAGAATAAGCTCAATTCCTGAAACTAGTTTGTTCAGTATCGGCTACTTAATGGATTTCATATATTTTTAATGTGTTATTTTTTTCTGAAAAATGAATTAGCATAACTGAATTTAGGGCTACCGATGGAAACCGTACTATTATTTGGTCTATATTTAAGAAATTTGGTTTGACAAAACTAAAGTACGAATGCATGATATTTGTTTTATAATAATTGGGGTGTATGAGGAATTGCGCTTATTCTAAGCTGTGACGCCTGGTATGGCCCCAGACATATTATGAGATTACAACTTATTTAAAACGGTCTTCTATGTATAATTAATGTATTTTAGGGCGCATGTGCAGACTGAGGTTCCTAACGTTAGGTCGAAAGTCAAACGATAAGAAAATAAGGAAATACCCAGAAAAGGATATGGAAATACACATATACCTATAAGAAAACACGCAGTATGAGTTCTTTGTTAATTATACGAAATATCTCTGACTGAAACATTAAGAAAAAGGCTACTCTTATTTAATAACTAGCACATTTGGTTTTTGCATATAACTAAAATAAAAAATCTAATTTCTTACATTAAGAAAAATTAAATCTTGTAACGTTTTATGCTGATTATAATCAAATGAAAACTACAAGGAATTTAGAGATAACTATTTGTCAGAAAACCTTACTGCTTGTGTCTGTTGTGTTCTTGGAAAACATATTTACGAAGTACGTGCTCTTTAAATTATTCGGATGTTTGTGGAAGTGACAAGAATTTGGAAGGAAAATGAGATGTTTCATTAAGATGTAAGAGATGATCTTTATTGAGCATTATTATTTGGAGATTATTATTGGGGAAATTTGCTTTTTATTTCCGGTTCCTGATCCGGTATCGGTACTCGACGGCCTTTGGGAGTTTTACTTTTTAAACTGCGAAAACCCCCACCGCTAAAGCCATGACCGTTAGAAACGACTTCCGTAAAATAGGTCACATAATGACAATGCCTGAAAATATTCGAAGAAATCTTCGTGTAGTGCGGATAAGAAATGAAGTTTCAGAATTCTGCGAAAGCCCATAAAGCTTGAGTAAAGTAATGTATGGGGGCGGGCGGCAGGCTTCGCGGGCGCGGGACGCAGCGCCGCGATATAAGCGCAGACCGGCGGCGCGGCGCACACTCATCCAAAGTCGTAGACTGCGGTAGGTCGTGCCACCCGGGGGCGCCACGATCGCAGTCATATTTCCCGCCACGCGATCCTAAACACATTTTCTTTGAAAATTCGCGCAATTGCAAAGAAAAAAGTGAAACACGCGGGACCATTTGTGACTTTCAATTTGTGCGTTGTGATTTACTTTTGATATCTAATTTTTTACGATTTGGGTAACTTAACTAACTGAAGACGTGATCGCACTAGTGAAAATTCTCCGATTCATATAGTAAGGATTGTATGCACTCAGGCAACAATTGCAGGTAAGCTTATTAATATCATGCATACATTTCGGTATTAGTATATCAGTTTAAGTAATTAGTTACCAGTAGTTACCAGATAAAAATATTGATATCAGTACGAGATAACATTTTGTCTACAAAAAACGGTTCCTTTTGTCCTAGATTTCTTTGTAATCGCTATAATGTCAATTGTACATAAGATTTCATTGCACATCACTCTTATTGCAAAGATAAAAGTACTTTTAATAGTAATAAATAAGTAGATACGTATAGATTTTCCTGTCTATTGTGTGCGGACCAATGACAATTACCTATAATTTGTAGTGAGCACTCATGGATACGTTGAATAAAAACTGTAAACAGAGAGCAATTTTATACCAGAACTTAATTAAATAAAACAGTCTTCAGTGATCAATTGTATCCTAAAAATATGGCAACTAGGTACAAGCGTAAAATTAAGGGCAAGATCACATAAAGTTTTGTTCGAGTATTTTACTACAGATATGGTTCTACTCTGATTTATATTAGCCGAGCTGTCAATGAGACACAAATGGAATAGGGCCTTAACCTAAAAATGTTCAAAGATTACACTTTTTTACTATCCTTTCTATGGTTAAGCAAAATAAGCATGTCGCACCTAAAGACGCTTATCAGATAAAATCGGCGGATAACGCGACCGACCATCATTATCTCAGAGATAACACGTGATCTTACATTGTTTGTGACTCGTTGGAATTTCTTGTTTAGTGGCGAATGTATCAATTTGAGAGATAAAATAAAATGCAAACACCCCGTTGGGAAAACTACTTTTAGGTACTAACAAAATGGTATATATTAACCGACTGCTCTAAGAAGGATACTGTTATTATGTAGCGGTGTGGGCTGGGTATCGATGAGTCAGTGAGGACAAATCTTTAATATAGATAGGAGAAAGTGTTTCTTTTATTTTCGGGTATTTGTTACTTTATTCTAGCTGAACCATCGGTAACCTTCCGTGACATAACTTGTTTACCTTTTAAATTTTTATAACTGGCTGATCGAGTTCTTCGAGATATAAAAAAATACTTATGTCAAAAATAAATAGAAACCTTACATACGTTTGATTTATATATTTTCTTATTATTATTCGACATCCAATCGTTGTGTCTCCATATTACGGGAGAGGTATAAGACATAGTGTGCTTCACAACGAATCGGAAGACATTATAGATTGCTGAATACACAGTTTGACTACCTAAGAATAACTTTTACATGTATACCGACCGAATGAAATTGCTATACATACCAAAAAGATTTTAAGGCTTAACCTCTAGATAAGGCTCAATCTATATAAGAAGAAAGGACCACTTTTGCCACAGTGTTTTCATTAATCTATTTTATTTATTTAACTTCATGTACCAAGAAAATGTACACATGGCGAACTTAATCTCTACATAATATAATGAAACTGTAACGAGACCATGACTGAACATGTTTTTTTTTATTTTAACTGTAGATACTTATCGATGTAGATATCAAAACATTAATTTTTGAATTTTTTGTTTGTCTGTTTGTGCACGCATCACGCAAAACCTACTAAATGGATTTTGATGAAATTTGGTGTAGTTATAGCTGAGTTAACATCTAGGGTACATTTACAGAGGGAAAATGTCTCAATCAAATTAAAAACTAGTTAATTCGAAAAATACATCCCACTCCAAAACGATTAGATCTAGAAACTTGAAGTATATTCTGTAGGTAGGCAACTGCTATGAAGGGATTTTTGGAAATTCCCACAGGAACGGGAATAAACTAGAACCGTAGGGGCAACACCGTTGGGTACCCGCTAGTTTAGTAACAAACCTGGTTGACAAAGAAGTCATATACAGAGTACGAAACAAAGTAAGAAATGAAACTGAAAGCTCAAGATTGATAGACAAGCTTTCTTCTTAAGGTATTTAAGAAAAGTTAAGTTTGGCGACCCTGAAATTGGCAAAAGTTTTATAAGTTCGCTGTCTCTAATTAATTTATGTGGACATTATACAATATTATTTAACATAAACTAATTCAGATACAAGTTTCTGTGTTTTGCGACTTTAGTATTTAGAAGTCTATACGTCAGCCTGATGCGGCCTTATGTCCGAAGAGGTTTTGAAAAACTAAGTTTATTGACTGTAATTACATGCATGTTTGTCAATTTAGTAACTTAATACGTCTATAAGAGTAATCTTAAGTGGTATAGCAAATAAACACGTCAGTTGTGTTTAGTGTGTCAACATCCGAGTGACTCATGCGCTCCTGGTAGGACTCTGAACTTGATTCTGACGTCAAATAACTCATAAACACATCTCGTGTCCATTCACGAGAAATTGGGGTCCGTACATAACTTACCGCATTAGTAGTACCTACTAAATCCTTGATCCAGTGTAGCCCGGTTCTTAAACTAGTTTTATGTGTGTCCAAAGGTAATTATTTCCCAAAAACCATATATGTGCGAAAGATAATACAAATTAGTAAATACAATTTAGATATCTTAGTTACAGACATTAATTATGGTTTTTGGTAATACCTCAATTAAGTTGTAATCATGCTGTTAGGTACTGAACGAATAAATAAGGTGTATACCTAATGTCTATCTATACTTCTATACTATTATTATAGACAGGAAAGATTTGTATTTTTGTATGTTTGTTACGAATAAACTCAAAAACTACTGGACCGATTTTAAAAATTCTTTCATCAATGGAAAGCTAGGAGATTCTTTAGTAACATAGGCTATATTTTATTCTCGTATTCCCACGAAAACGGGAACTACGCGGGTGGAATTGCCCAGAACCGCTATTAATAAATATAACAAAAATGCTAGTACTGACTGGTATCCATTATCCATTTAGGTAGAGCCATGACCGCTAGATCTGGCAACCTGTAGACACCGCTTGGTAGCGTTTTGAAAAGCCCTCCACTATACTCGTTGATAGCTCTTTGACGACCTTGCTTCTGGACCTCACGGTCCCTTGGTCTGTATCCCAAACGGAATTATCAGCCTCTTAGTTTTGGTAAAACTGCCCGCTTTATGTTTGAGTTTGACGATATTGATATAGTGGTTGATGAGCTTATAAGGCGATGAGTGCAACATTAGTATTGCTTGCGAGGATCCGGAAGTAGGAAGAAGGTATCAGGGTCGCTTGATGGGAATCTGCGCTATTCTGCATGCCCCGCGAGAGCGACGTGCTTCAGACCATCTCATTGAAATTCACTTCAACTCTTACACGTGCTGACTACATTGTATATTTATGTATCTTTGTGTGTAGCGTACTAAGTACTTACAAAAAACATGTATTACGCTAATGAAATATCAAAATAGAAATAAATTAAAAGGCCGAATGTACTAATGATACCGAGGAACTTTCATTATGATCAATAAAAATAAAAGACTTTTCTTCTATATAAAAGTGCTTAGTTCTCGCAACCCAAATATATTGAACAACTGTTTTCTTTTGTGATTTCATCACATGACAATTATATCAGCACAAATAATTTAAAAAAGTCAATGCAACATGGAGTACAATTGGCGATCTTATATAAATTTATTATATTCAGTGGTAGGTAGGTACACTATGTTTTCAATTAAGTGACTATACTATAACTATTCTTATTCGTGAGGCGCGGTTTCGAAATCTGGCATGTACCAATGAGTTTTTTAAAAGTTTACATATCCTACTAATATTATATAATGTTCCTGTTTCACGCAAAAACAGCTGAACGGATTTTGATGAAACTTTACAGTAAGCTATAAAAGCTTATACATCAGAATAACACATAGGCTATATTTAGTTCCCGTATTCCCACGGGAACGTAGTAATATTATATAATAAAATTTTACACTAGCTCGACGGTGAAGGAAAACATCGATACTGGTGAAACGTTTTTGTTTTCGGAAATGGAATACCTCTGCCTACCCCCTCGAGGATAAAAAGACTGACATTATTTATTTATTTTATTGTTAGACGATTATCAGGGACAATCGAAGAATTTACTTCTTATTACACCCACAAAAACATATTACAAGATCAAACTCCATTATAAAAAAATATAATTAAAATATCTACCTACCAAATATTAATAGATATTTTAATTATAATTAACATTGAAATACTGGTATGAAGTACCTAGTTAATAGTTAAATGATGCGTCACTTGTTCGGTAATGTTTTTCATACGAATTTTCGATACTGGTGACGTTTCAATATTTCTGAAAGATTAGATACCTAGAGGTTATTTAGAACTGTTGTTGGGTGGTCACCAGTGGTCTGTTAATGGTTGCTGGTCAATACTTTGTAAATATAAATCATATATTTCGAATATTGGATTCAAAATCTGCATTTTCATATCTCATACTCGGAAAGTAGTGTATGTTTGATCTGAGTACCGGGTCGGAAGCGATGATTCCCACCACAGAGAGATTCAGGGCTGTGATTCCCGCCCTCGGTCGGGAAAGACTCATAGTAATTACTTTCGGCCTTAGGGCGGGAATAAATAAAAAAAAATAGTACTACATTTGGCAATGACGTTTAAAGAAAAAGTTTCTCAAGGAAAGAGAATGACTTTCTTCCAACCTCTTTGGGTACTTAGTAGGGATACGAAACTTTTTACATCAATTAGTATAAGAAAAAAAAGGTGCGGCCTTGTGGGTGTAGGTATTAAACAACAGAAAATAGCCCGCGCGCGGGGCGGTACGCGTTCCATATTTAAAATTAAAAAAAGAGTAATAATTTGGTAAGCTGTTCCGAAATTCAAAATCTTGTTTTTCGTCGACACTAATAAGCACATAACACTATTACTCGGCTAAAAGTACATATTATTATAAAGAGGAAGGATTTGTATATTCTTTTTGTAATGTTATTTAGATTAGGTACTCTGTGATGTAGTATTCAAAGACGTTTAAAAGAAAAAGTTTCTCTTTCTTCCAACCTTTTTGGTTATATTGTTGACAATTTTGTTTTTTTTTTAGGTATTATTGCGTTTTTGCATGTTTGAATTTTTGTAAAATTGTAATTATTTTTGTTTCCTTGAATTCGAAATGAAAAGTAGAGTGTTTAACGCGGGTGGAAGTTATCAATTCCTACTCGGACTATATCCGCCCTCGCTGCGCTCGGGCGTCTAAATACCTCGTATGGGAATTGATTCCTTCCGACCCTTGTATAACAATCTAGTATTCCTCTTTTCTTCAGACTCCGGACTCAACATTTATCTGGATTCTCATTTCATACTAACTAAAATTCGTTTCACAAATATTACAATTAAACTGAAGTCAAATTTGAATGCAATCATTAGTTCAGCTGGGCAAGTAGTATAAAAAAGTTTTAGGTAAATAATAAAGTTAGGTAAGCGGACAGGCCAATGTCGCCGCGGCGGTGAAACCTCACTCGCGACACGCTCCAGCGAGCGGAAAATTGCTGGCGACACCTCTGTTTGATCTGCGCTTTCGGTTTCTGAGACTGTTAATAAAGGGAGACAGACTCTGCAGGCCTACATCTAAATTAATAACAGACGAAAGGAGCGGTATTCTCGACGACCAACTGCCCTGTAGTTTGGCGAGTGTAATTTAAAATTGTTTATTATTTGTAACAGACAATAAAAAAAATAGAATCTTTAATATCTGGCAGCGGTATGGTTAAAATTTAATGTTCAATTTGACATTTACAATTTGATTTGTTACCCAAAATGTAGAAAATACAGATCAATAAATAGTAAAGCAGCATCAAATTAGATATCCCGTAAGAAACATAGGTAGGACGGCTGCTGATCAGACTAATCGTAAAGGCGTAAGACCTTAATGACAATGCAGAAGTTTAATAATTATAAGATGCAAGATATACGATGTGGTAAATTTTATATGAAGTTACTAGACCCGGCAAACGTTGTTCTGGCATAAAAATGAGCAGGTGTAGTAGGAGGGTAACAAATATTTTACGCCAAATAGGTTTAATATTTGGTAGGTATACGAAGCTTACACCTTCCAAATATACCTACAAAAAAAATACATTCACATCGGTCGAGCCGTTTCGGAGGAGTTCAACTTCAAACACCGTTAAACGAGATTTTTATATATTAGAAGATTAGTCCATCACTAACAAAAACTTGTTTTGAAATGTTTGAAAATTTTTAGGAGACGTACATTTGTTTATAGGAGACGTACCGTAACTATATAAATGAACCGCATATTTATATTATCTACTGACCAAATATCCAACCTGTAGTGTTATAAACAGAGATAAGGAGCAAAAGTTACTAAATTTATAATAAGAATTCTTTATATGTTATGAAAGGCAAATGTAGAGTGGAATGTAAAATCTAAATATTTCTAAGCTACATCAGATAGGTATGTACAGGGTTACAGGTCTTTTTCACAGACAACTGTCTGGCTGGTCTGTAGACTATTAAAAAAACTACTAAAGGCATGAACTCGACAAAAATAAGGGTTTTTGTGTGATTGAATAGGTGAAAAACAGTAATGCTCTTGTGATGAGTCACTGATGCCGCGGATATGACGTGTCCATACAGATTATGTTTGACCTTTATGATTTATGTTTACATAACCAAACATACTCTTAACACTTTAAAATGATGTACTTATTTTTTCTATGGTATACAACTAGGTATCGGACGTAAAATTTCGTGGTTATAAGGGAAAAAAACAGCTATTAACGTTTAGAATACTGGTCTTTGGTGATTTAAATAATCCATAAAAAATTTTTTTTGTTCCAGATACAACGCAAAACTTTGGTGCTGCATATCAATCAAACCAAATACGTTGTGATTATACGAGTATGATATTTGTAACCGTATCGGTTAAGAGATATTATCATTTATAGAGTAATGATATTCCGTCCGTTTTAAGAGATATTTATATACTATACATTAGAATATACCAATGAGCTTATCGAATACAAGAGAAAGGATCTCATCAGACAGTATGACGTCCGTGAGCTTGAGGAGTGGCCTGAGGATACTGTGGGCGATGGTGACGACGCTGGCGTTCCTCACGAGGAGTAGTGCTGCTCCAGCCTTCGGAGACACAGATAAAGCTATGGTGAGTAAATTTACAGTATACTGCACTAGCAAATTAAATTAAAAAAAAACTTTTTAGTGCTATTGATGGATTATGAGTATAAAACCAAGGCATGGCAGGCAGGCAAAAGAAACAATACATCGGGATATACAAGAATGAATACCTAGTATTTGGTATATCATATGCGCACACAGATGACGGCCATAGCAGAGATAGAAAAAAAGGGAGCTGTCAAGATCAAATGTCATTTCAATAAATATGACAGACTACATTTGAAACTCACGTTATTACCACATAGTTAGGGAGGCGAGGTAGCTAAATGGCGTAATTCAACTAACAGGCATCATAGTTTTACAAAAAACGGTCACCATTTGACGTCTAGGTCAAGTTATGTTAATTAAAAAACTAAATTACCCGAAGCTTTCGGTAGCTTTACTAACAAAGCCGAGAAGCAGATTAAGTGGGATTAAATAGGTCAAATATTGAATTAAGGAATTGATTACTCCGATAAAGAAGTTCCGTGAGATAACGTTTATCACCTGGATCGGAAATGACTTATTGCGGTAGTGGGACACACTGACTCAATCTTCTTGGAACCACTTACGGGGCGCGGCGCCTCCGAAATCAATTAGATTGAATGTAGTAGGTAGTAGCTGTCATTCATTTCATTCATAAGAAGTGTACTATCTAACCAAGATAAAGAGAATACTAGAAGCGATGTTTTAAGAACAGCTTGTTTGTCTTCTCATATCGCTTGTGTAATGCTATGCATGGCATGAGTCACTCTCACTATGCACGACATATGTAGAAGACTTGGTCATTAAAGTTGTTCAATGGGTGCTGCGTCATTTCTGTAGTTTTTTTTTGCAAAAAGACGTAGGAATATAGTAAGTTAGAAGTGAATCAATGGTCCTATAACACAAATTAGTGATAATCAACTACATGTCTTAGTAGACTTTGTTCATAATTTTAATTGCATCCGGGCCTCATGATATAGGTATTATGAGTAAGTAGGTACAAGTACATATTTTTACAATTATTGGTTACTTTCTGTGTAAAGTATTTTTTTAATAAAGAACTAAACTATTTTTCACATTATTTATCAAGGAGACAGTTTTTAATTTTGGAGGTATTTCTTTGTCCGTTACTGAATGGCCTTACATAAAATAGAGCTGAATAGAAAGATTTTTTGTGTGGTCGTCTTTTATGCGTTCTTACACCATTCATCCGAATTCGAGTAAACTTTTTAAGTTGTTGAGCCCAAGACTAAAAAATACTAAATAAACAAAATGGAAATTCTCACGGTAACGGGAAAACTGGATCTGCGCGAGCGCGGTGCCACTAGTGATTTATACGAGTATTATTACTAGCATTTGTCAGCAACTTCGTAAGTGTTCCGGGATAAAAAATATCTGTATTCCAAATTTCATACAATTCCATACAGCCGTTTTTGAGAGTAACAAACATCTAAACATACAAACATTCACATTTATAAATACTCGTCTTACTAGTTGTTGCCCGCGACTCAGTCCACGTGAACTTTTGCCTATGTCCTTCCTCAAGTTTGAAATACTATCATGCCAAATTACATCAAGATTGGTCCAGCGGTTTAGCCGGAAAATGGTAAAAACAGACAGAGTTACTTTCGCATTTCGCCTTCAATATTAGTGAAGAAGTAATAGGAGTAGGATATGACTTTGACAATAAAGTTAACAAACGATATAATAAGTTTGCAGTTGCATAACATAGTACGGTAACTCGCCTGTGACTCATAGTGAGTGAGCGTTCGAGATGGAGTTCAGGAGGAAATGGTTGTAAACCTCGACACTTCTCGGAACCCGCAGACGAGCGCAGTGACTCAGAACCAGTCGTGAGCTCGCTTGCCGTCAAGTTCTAGGTCATAGAGCACCGGCCTACCGTATGTTAAGGCTCCAATGTCTTGACAAATATGTACTCGTATTTAATAGTTTACGGTACTAAATAATAAGCAAACTATGCCGTTGATATCATAGTAATTCGACGATAAAGAAGCAGTTTGCAGCTTTGGGCAAAAGGAAAGACGATTTTAGACACTATTGGGTCCGAAAAAATTCGTTTCTTTTTTGTATAATCTCACGCCTTTCATCCCCGAGGGGGTAGGCAGAGGTATTCCATTACTGGATATACCCACATTTCACGAGATACATTGGACCCCTAAACGTGATAGGTGGTGAGCCCATCGCCGGACCGGGTCTATTTACACATGTCTCAGAATTAATTCTGAGACCTGCGGGTTTCCTCACGATGTTTTCCTTCACCGTCGAGCTAGTGATAAATATGTACGTAAGTTTTGAAAAACTCATTGGTACATGCCAGGATTCGAACCCGAGCCTCACTGATTTTCGGCCGGCTCTTTAACCGTCCAGGCTATCACTGCTCTTGTCCAGGCTATCACTGCTCTTTTCTTTTTTGTGTAATTGTAATAAATCGTACACAAAAGCTAGTCAAATTGTAAGAAAATTTTATTTTAAAGCTTATTTATTTATAGTATGACGGGTTACATCAATTCACCTTAAATCAATAAATGTTATTTACAATATAATTTACTACAATTACTACAATCAATATTTCCTTAATCGTCAACTACTGAACGACCAAGGCACAATTACATAACTTACCATTGCCCATGTAGGTACTCATGTCATGGATATGAAAAAAAGAATAACACAATGCAAATGGTTTTCCTACTAGGTACCTACTAATGAAATGTTCTAAAAGTTTACTAATTTGTCACAAAATTTAGTTTAAATTAATGAAAAATTTGTAAGATGCCAAGGCAATGTCAAGGTGAAAACTTGTTCCACTAACCTGTTTGCTTTTCACACAGCGCAATAATCGATATTAATTATTCAAACCTGATGGTGCTACTTTTGGCCTTGCTATATTTTGTCAAAACGTTTCTCTATGGGAAACGGTACTAACTGACACAGTATATACTACTACTAAAACGTAGTGTTAAATTAACTGAGGTTTGTTAAATTATAATCAAAATCATACGGAAACTGCCTCCTGAGTTGATAATGCGGCCCTCTAGTGCAGTAGGTTCTCGGGATAAAAGTATAATGTTGGCATTTCCACAAAAGTGACTATTTCATCAACATAGGTTTATAGTTCACGTTTTGACACTTTGTTTATTTGTTTGAGTGTTGTTCTTACTAAAATAGTCATATTCAAAATAATATTGAGTTATCCCTCCGGCAGTCCCGTCATTTGAGAAAATTATTTTTAATAAAACAAGCTGTTTACCTCTATACTAAATTTTCTTATTTATTGAAGTTTTGCAAACTTGCTGTCTTCAGCAGGAAAATAATTAATAGCCTGACTTGATGAATAGAGATGTGTTCGTTCATCAGCTGCTTATCTCGTCCTTACCGCAGGATTACGACCGGTTCAAGATATGTGATTAGCCAACTTTAATTGGCATAAAATGACAGCTTCTGACACGGAAAAATCGTTTTATTTCATATAAACATGGAATTCAGTCACGGATGTTTGTTTTGAAATTTTCAATTACGCAGCATCCTTCAGCTTGTATTTATTTACATCTATACATATGTAAAATAAAAATCTAACGAGACCGTGTCTGTACCTGAACTATTTTTTGAAAATTTTATTCAAACACCATTTTTTTAAATGTGGTACGTCTGTGTGTCTGTCGGTGCACGCATCAAACAAAAAATACTAGACGGATTTTGATGACATTTGGTGTGGAGGTAACTAAAAGAGCAAACGTCCTACTAGTCCGAAACGATTAACACCTAGAAACTTGAAATATGCTATGTAGGTGTCTTATATGTCGTAGGCAACTGTTATGAAGGGAATAAACTAAGGGTTATGGATTTTAGCTAGTATACTTTAAAGTACCTACTTCTTTAATCAATAGCTTAAAATAACATAATGACACAATTTAATGAGAGCCGACGAATAATGGTCAACAATCATCGTAGGCAGATGGATTAGATATAGCTGTTCGTAAAAAAATAATCTGACTCGTTAGTGAAACTCCATCGGGTTGTGACCAATGATAAAAGAAGTATTGAAATGCAGAAATCGTTACTAGGATACGCTTCGCTGCAGACTACTGTCGTGCGTTGCGGATCGACTTTGAACGGTCACGGAACCACATTTGTAAACATCGGTATAGCAACAAACTTTATTATCCCGATAAAATTTTAGGTCATTGTACCGATATGTCACGTGGTCAGGATAGGCCGGTTAGCCCATTGTCACAGACAAGTCATTTCCTGTCGATTTGTTTACATACTGTTATGATTAACACACCCTTATACAGGAGGTCATTCTCCTTAGGCTTGAGAACAATGGCGTGGTCAGAAAGTGCCAAGAACCTGAGAAGTTCTTTGTTTTCTGTACTCTGCCTGCCTCGATTAATGCGAAATCAAAATTCGATACGTGTTCTGCCGGGCGGACATCTCTCGTAAAATTTCCTGCAGCGGTATTTAGAAGACAATGAACTCGTGTTATATTACAATGAGGAGCTTATATGACTCATTCTATAAACAAATATTTAACAAAAAATACTTTTATGTGTATAGATTCCTTAAAATTTAAGCTCTATAACATTACAGTCACGTGTCTACCGGTTCAGTTAGAGAGCTCCTACGTTTTAATTTAATAGGCAACCGTAAGTAACTGTTGTCTTGTTGATAGGTATGCTTTTTAGTAAAAACACTCCATGGGGAGATATCTTTTAGTCTCAGAGATTTATACTGATAAAACCAAATTTATTTTTAGCACACAGAGCTGCCGACTGAAGTCAAGACCCTAGTCACGATTCACGGTCCTCGGAAATGTTTTTTTTTTTACAATTTCGCAGAGATAGAGATAAGCGGCATGTTAAGAACTGTTAAGTTGATGGATCTTATCCTTTTTAGTTCCAAGAGCCAAAGAAAATAACAACCATGTTACTGAGTAAGGGACCACTGGTCTTAAAGCCATGTGGTCAATGTATGACCACTATACATCGGACGAGGCCAAACACTGAAAGCATTGGAGGCCATTCGCATTGGCATTGTTCAAATAATATAAATAACATGGCGGAAAAGACAAAAAGCGACCGGGTCACCTCACAACCGTTTTACAAAACTTAACGGAGTGTCCATTTCAAATATTACTTATTTAGGTTATTATTAACAAGAACACCATCTATGAAAATAAATCAATTTTATTAGTCGGTTTGGTTGAGTCTACGCAGCACTTAAGATTTTACATTAAACATTGTTTGTTCGTTTGGCTGCTTATTCCATCGTACCGTGATAGGGTGAAGCAAAACGAGCGTAAATTTTTGAGTCGCGTAATTTCTGCTGTATTCGGTTTCATAGAAAAGTTCTGTTTGATTCAGACCGACCACTCACAAATTTGTCGTTTGGCTTCACCCTTATTATTGTGATAAACATGTCCTAAGAATTGGACGAACCCGCACAAATAGAGTCGCGTTCAAATATGCGCATCACGCACGCAGGAAGCGCGCGGCGGCCTTCGCCACGCGCGCCACGGCCGCGACGCCGCACCTCGCGCCGTTCCAAGTTGCCTTACCGCCGCTGAGGCTGCTCTTGCGCAGTGTTAGCCAGCCCTCGTCATCCGTTGTCGCTCTACTCTGATGTTCGACTATGGCAGATAAACTTTTTATTTCATTAAAACATGCATATATGTAGTAGTCTCCGGAATTACAAGAGCAAGTGACAAAATATCCTTGAAGAGCAAACTTGTCACATCGTACACGTGTAGAGTGGTTAGATGATTGGCAAGCAATCAGGAGATCAGAGTCGATTATATCTGAAAAGTGAGACAATGCTCTCGGCAACGTGACAAACGTGAGCTCAGTGGACAAAGAGCGGGATACGTACTCCATAAAAAATACATTTTCTACATTCTACTGCGGAAAAGTAGTGGTTCACACGCGATAGATTCTATTTTAATCTTTTGACAATCGCGTTGTAATTGAAACTAATTATGTCGTCAATTATCCCATCGTTACACGTGCGGATGAATAAGCAAAAGCGGCATCTACCAACAAAGGCTGATTCATGTTACAACGGGACGGGCCCCGTCCGGGGCGAACCATCCTACAACACGCCTTGACATTTGGCGCGGACGGGGCCCGTCCGGGCCCGGACGGGGCACATCCGGGCCAGCGCTTCATACAAAAAATATTTGACCGTTCCCCGGACGAGGCACGCCCGGGCCCGGACGGGGCCCGTCCCGTTGTAACATGAATCAGCCTCAATGCGGCGCGACGCGTCATGGCGCGCGCTCTCGCCGGCGCGGCGGCGGCTGCTCCGCCCTGCACGCGAACCTCTTGTCCATAGCATTCAAACAAAAAACAAACGTAATATTGTTCAGTCAAAAATAAACACGATCATGATTTTGTAATTGTGGAATTGTAGCAGATACTATGTCAACTTTTGAAGAGTCCAGAACGTCCAGTGACATAGGATATATTTTATCCCCGTATTCCCACAGGAACGGGAACTACGCGGGTGAAATCGCGCGGAACAGCTAGTATTAAATAAACCTATACGATAAATTAAATTAATTATTCGCTAGGCAGAGTCTACTGGCGCCATTTATCTTGTGTTTTTTTCTATAAAATACAAGGATGTGTTGTTTTACATCGCAACTAGTCGACATTCTTGAAGCGACTCACGTTCCAAAGTAAATAAATTATTGTCAGTAATTAATGGGATGTCCCAGGAAATAAGTTATCTATTCAATAGAATATTAAGCTTCAATTTAAATTGTCACAACATGGTGGTTTTTAACCC
Source organism: Ethmia dodecea (assembly GCA_963855545.1). Taxonomy (NCBI): domain Eukaryota; kingdom Metazoa; phylum Arthropoda; class Insecta; order Lepidoptera; family Depressariidae; genus Ethmia; species Ethmia dodecea. Next base: position 10,717,117 of record OY979440.1, read on the forward strand.
TTACTACTTATAATATTATTGTAGCCCGTGGTAGATTAGTTACAAAAGGCTAAAAATTATGATATTTTATTTTAATATACATTTAAAACTGTGATATGTAGGTACCTATGCATGTTCCTTAAATTTTCATATGTTTTATTTTCCGCACGTGGAAATGGAATTTGCTATTTACTGCGTAGGAGTATGAAGCAATTTGAGCATTAAGTTACATTTTTGTATGTATTCATAAACTTCTTACTAAGTGATCTTATTATGCCACGCGAACAGCACGCAAAAATAATCTATTCCACGAGCAGCTTGTGGCGCAGTGGTGAAAACAATCATCCCATAGGTATTTATCTACGTGTTAATCGTGTCAGTATATCAGCTTTATGAAACCATTAACTCTATATCAATATCAATATATCAATATCTATGTGAATATAGTACTAAGATCTCTGTTAGCATGTAAACACTTTTTAGTAAATAAATATTTTTATTATTATTATTATATTGCGTGGTACAATTTAACATCGGTTTCCTTTTGGTTATGAATTGACGTTACAAAGTATTTTTGATATGGTAACTTATTGTAGCAGTTCCACATGGAAGCTAATATTATCTGTAAAAAATGTGCAAAGTTGTATTTTTCTGTGAGGGTTCATTTTATAATATTTTTAGGTACATAAGGTTGTTAGAGTTTTAGATGGACGTGCGGACAGGTCATTAGCATTGTAACGAGCTTAATGCACTCAATGGGATAATTTATAGTTCTACCATGTGCAAATACGAATAATAGAGTTGCATAATTGATTGCATTGGGAAAAATACTTCGTTTATGTAATTTTAAACGTTGTTGTTGTTTTTTATTATTTTTTCAAGCAATGGTCCTACATGTGTACCTACTTCAGAGAAGAATTACAAAAATGTAATTAGGTCTATCTTACGAGGAAGTGTTTTGAAATATTTTCACGGGACCTGTCCGGTAAGGCTTATCAGATGATTTCATAGAACATATGCGCTTGCTTCCTAGAACATGTTCCAAGGCATATAGGCATAATGCTGATCGTTATTTTAGCTACAACTCCTTAGGTGTCTAAATAGTTGACATGTGACAGGTTCTTAGATATCGGGTGAGCTTTATGTAGGTAAGTTTTTAAAAGGACATAGGTATCATCATCAAATCGTGTGGATTGGGTGATGGTGTTAAGCGATTACCTAAATATTAGAATTTTTTAGTCACTTAAGAGTCTCTCATGTATTAACCTCCATTAACAATGAAAACCAGGAACATAGGTTTAGAAGTATCCTTACAAGCACACAGGTGTCGCAGGGCTATAAGAGCGCCTCATATGACATGGCATGAGTGAGTATACCAGGAGATATTTTTGTTAAACGATTGTGAAAAGTTTTGGTTAACATGTAAGCTTAAGTTTGTTTATGAACCAGGAAATGTACCGACAGAGTGAAAGTAAATAGTCCCGTGGGCGAAACCACATTTGCGAACATAATTAACATAATGATTATTGCAGCGAAGCGACAACGCAGCTGGATGTGATGTGCAGGCACGGATAGCATTGCTATAGTTCACATATAGGGAAGAGCTGTAAAAGTTTAAAAATATTTTGTTACATTTTATTAAGTACTAGCGACCCGCCCCGGCTTCGCACGGGCGCAATGCTCCCGAATTTTCTTTGCTATAAACCTCACGGAGCCCGAGACCTTTCCAACGAATGCAAAACCGTGGAAATCGGTTCGTGCGTTCTGGAGTTATAGCGTCAGGAAGGAAAACCCGACTTATTTTTATATAGTAGACTATATAAAAATAAGTCGGGTTTTCCTAATCTTCTAAGATTATATAATTTGCTTCGGACCTTCTTACTAATAATAACTGAAGTTTATGGTACCTTATAAAATATTATTTGATTATTGATATTAGAAATTTCATCTACTCTTACAAAAACTAAACTATAAACTCGCGTTTTGAAGCGGTTAATTTTCAGCAATAGAAATACGAAGACATCACATGACATCGCGCAAGACGACTACGTCTTTCTGCCATTAGAATGCATGCAAAAAAAATCGGTGAATTTTCGTCGCTTTATGTTGTATAAGGAGTTCATGTTGTACTTTCTGTAGTAGGTAGGTACCTTAACACAATCAAAGCAGAACTTACAAAAGCTGAATTAAAATGTCACCTTTTTATCAGACATGCAGTAGGTAGGTACCTTTAATCGAAGCAAAAACCATTTACAAAATGTGCGCTACATTATTAATTTGTGGACATCCCTACCTACTGAATATTTAAATGCGGACGGACATAACTCTATCGGTCTGTAACTTTTTATGACTACACCGGTGATCCGATTTGATTAAATTTTGCAGAAACAATAGTAAGTATACATGTTGTGAAAGGACACAGGCTACATTTAATTCCGGAAAAACACTTACTTTGGGGACGAGACACCCAAAAATTGATTGAGTTGCGGGCAGGAGCTAATTATAGTATAATACGATAATGAGCTAATGTAAATTGTGAAGGTGCCATTAACTACCCGCATGACTTACATAGCAATCGTTTATATATAATGGCCGTATGATGTTGTACGTCGTATGCGTGCTTATTATGCCTTTGTACCATAGTTGCACGAGTACTGTAGATATTTAGCGTATGTACATAATACAATCATGTCAAGTCCATGAGGGGCTATTAGATCATGCGCAAAAACATACGAATGTGAATTGATTACCCACCTAGATTAAACAGCTGTCTCTGTACATTCAATGAAGCTAAATATTATTAAGAATGAAATGATAATAAAATCTACTTACTCACGTAATTAACGTAATGAGACAATAAAATATAGAAAAAGGTTGGAAGAAAGAAATTCCCATTCCAGAGAAACTTTTTCTTTAAACGTATTCATTAAGGACTTCCATAGACATGATAGAACGTTTATAAACAAAAAAATCTATAGTTTCAGATAAAGACCAGTGTAATTATTTTTTTATCAGCCCTGATAAATTACTTATCAACAATTAAATTAAACTGTACAACTTAGGTAAAGAGGTATTGTATCATATTGTGTGTTGATATACTCTGGACAGCAGATGATTCATTAAAGATTTAATCTGTTTAATTTAATTAGTTTAATTACTTTATAGTTCTTGAAGATGATCCAGTTGTTGCGACTTGTTATAACAAAGTTGTTTTTTAAAAGTTTTAAAAACGTCCAATTTTTTTATTTTATTTTATTTATTTAGAAACAAACAGTCCCATGTTGTTATAAATAGTATTGAAAATAAATTACACAAGATCTAGACTTACAGTTTCCTCACTATGTAAAAGAGGTATATATTTACGATTGATTTGTTAAACTTACTTCTGTTAATAAAAAATACAAGAAAATTTTGCAACCTCCTAGCAATGACTGGTTCAATGACTGTGGCTATCTTCAAGCAAAGCAGACATAATATAATACAATTGTGATTCAAACACTTACGCACTGTTCAAACAAAAGGTGGGTGATGTCCGGAAGTGTATTCGTCAATGTTAGCACAGAGATATAAAAGTTTTAAGTAGTAAGTTACAAAAGCTTCTGATACATTACGTCTTCACTGGCGATACAAAACTGTTGTCCTCTCGTTAATTGAACGCATTGAACTTGTTAGCTTCCCATCGTTTTGTTTGTGTCTTGTGAATAACTAATTGTGATGCCCTTTGTCGCCTGCCGACCGACGAGACTGGAGCAGCCATTGTCAATATACAATGTCAACGGCTTTTTGTTAGTTAAATGGGTTATGTTATGTTATAGTTCTTTTGTCACCGATTAAAAGTCGGTCACCATTAATACGTTTTTCTCATTAAACTTTAGCAACAGCAAAACAAAATACAGGAACAATCATACATTGCATACTATTAAAAAAAAAGTGTTGTCAAAATATGTTTTACCAATTTACATTGTGGGTTATCGTATCGATGATCCGTGATAATTCGTGCCGTTGGACGTGCCTCCAGGCGACGAAATTTGCATGAACCAAGTAGGTCTGTAGAACGCGCAGGCCGGCGCGAACGCAGCCTCCGACCGTTACTCATGTGAACACACTGACCTCAATATGCGTGTTCGAATTTTAATTATTTAAATTCCACCATGTTTTGGGTATAGTGTATTCTCGCTCGTATCCAATAAATCTGTGTAAATAAAGAATTTTAATTTCGCTTTCTATTCGTTTGTTCTACTCTAAAGTTTTCATAATAATTACGGGGTTCAAACAACAAATGGGTACTTCTGTTCTTATTTTTGTGTTTTCGCTTTTAAAAACCGTTGAGAGAGGAACTGCAAATTTGGCTGTTAATTAGCGCGTGTATAATGTCACTTCAGTTTGTTTGTAGTGACCAAGTTGTGGGTTTTTCACATACTTACTTGTAATTTTTCACAGTTTTTTCATAAATATTTTTTTCAAAGCTAGTTTTCTTTTTGTATATAATATATGTATCTGCTTAAGTTATTGCAACGCTGCAAATTGTGTTCACTTACCCAATTTATGTCGATACATTTCATCGAATAAATAATGCATGTATACTCAGCGATCAGGGTAGTACCTACTATGTGCATAATAATGTTAAGGTTGACTTCGAATAGCGGGTATACCTTAAACAATGGTCGCGAGACTACGAGTGTCAACGGCCGCAGCGGCGCACGCGCCCGAAACTAAGCGATTCCATAATCGTTAGTTGTTGACAAGCTGTTATTTGTCTATATAAAAATAAATTATGCGTATGTAGGTAAAAACTCTACTGGTACTCTATAATTATATTTTCAAAAAAGTTTGCAGTATAATACCTGGTAACTAATTGTTAACAGAATAAAGGTAAACTCCATTCAGAAGCGAAATTGGCGAAATATAGGTAAACATCTTCAGTAATATACGAATAAACATGGGTTTTCGAGGGTATTGACTTCGTCGGGGTAAGCGCGTTGTATATGCCTTTGCGCGTGAGAGGAAACAAAGACGTGGACGCGTACCACTGAGATGCGTGTGCGCATTTCAATGCAGCGCAAGTGGCCCGCGCCACTATAAGCCGTGTTCCGACGACCGTTGCCTCCGTTCAAGGTCGGCCATGTCTCTATCTACCATTAGACAAAGGCTTTGGAACTTAGAAGTTGAGAGTTACACTTTTAGACGAATTGGGCATTTGTGTCTTGCATCTTAAAGGACTTTAGAATTAGAACTTTATAAAGTCGGAGGTTTCAGTGTGTGTCAAAATATCTATGGTCATGTGAAAAGTCGTCCTTGTACGCGGTACTAAGTATATGGTCAGCAGAAATTGGGTATTTGACTGTTTCGAAATTAAATGGAGACTGGCGAGCAATCACTAACCTTTCATTAAAAAGATCCCAAAACAAATCTGAAAATGTATTTTGAAAACAATCAAAAAGTTGCAATTAAGTAAGTACTAAAAAATATGACGTCCTAGATCAGTAGGTACTCAGTATATTTTCCATAATACATTTTCTTATTGACGATCATAAAAATTGATGCATTGGTTTAGTCGATATCCGTATACAAGTGATTCAGTATTTCACCAAGTGGGTCTATACATAACATAATGTTTCGCGGTGTCCTTATCAAAAGGCGTTGACAATAAACAATGGGTGGGTAACCTTGCGATGATGCGCACTGATATCGGGCCGACGATGATAACTCAGATCTCTGTTAGCACATTAGTAGGTTAGCAAAGTCATAAACCGTTTTCAAAACTACTTTGACTGATAATAATGTTGTAAAGTCTTCTTTAAATTAGAAAGACTGTCACATCCGCGCAAATATGTCTGTGTTAACGGGCTCAACATTGTTTATACAATGGCATTATTAATAGTAGGTAGTTTTATTTATGACTTTTTGAAAATATTAGTCCGTATTTGTAGTTATGCTACGATCGCGATAACCTAAAGTTCACGTAGACACAGTCACAGCATATATAACCTTCTTTTCCCGAGTGTTCCCTATCTTGCACAGTTCTATTGCGGCCGGTTGCACCCCGATAAATGCTAGGAGTTTTCAGAGTATGTTTCACGCTTATATTGAATCGGTTGTAAAAGGATCTAAGTTAATACATACAGAAACGTTTTATGTAGTAGTAATAATTTATGTACAAATTAGTCTTGAGCACTCTGTGTAGACATCGCACAACAAAAGTTGGATAGAGAGTAGAAATATTGAAATCGACAGAAGTCCATGTCCATAGTTGGATACGGCAGGCTGATGGAGATCCGTACTTCCAGATGTACCTAGCGCAGTACGGCTACCTGAGCCCGTCGGTGCGGAACCCTTCCAGCGGACACATCATGGATGAGGGCTCATGGCGCCGTGCAATCCAGGAGTTCCAGAGCTTCGCCGGACTGAACGCGACAGGTATGCATACACAGGCATCCACATCCATCAATCGGTTCATACAAGCTCGTCAGTTTCGGTTATTTACCAAAACGTGTTCAGTTATTTACCCTACTTATAATTCGTTTGTCCTGTATTGGTCATCATTTCGCTAGGCGTATACTTTCTGGCACGGTCAGATTCTTACCCGGTCAGAATTTCATCCGGATATTTTTTTGATTTGTTTCGACATACAGTACACATAAAATCGTACTTTTTTATGCGTTACTTTGTTTTTTAGTTTTATTAAACAAAGTATATTGTTTACTCTTTTATACCAGCATTCGATATAACTTTTCTGGAACTTTATCAAGTCATTCTGTATTATGGTTGTAGTAGTCATGATTCCGGTGCATGACTCGTCTAGCTTACCGAGCATTACTTGAATTACATGGGTTGACGTAATGGATGCTATACCCCACATCCGTGGCACCTTGACCTTGCAAAACAGACTGTTATGCTGTCGTCCGCGGTGGAACGCCTGGCCGGTCATTATTCTCCATACTCTGCAATTGAGTGACCCTGGTCTCTTCATTACTGCTATCAAGATTCACACATTGACAATGCAATTTACGTCGATGCGACCACGGTCAGTAGCCAACTATTTAAATGCCTTATTATGTGGGCAGAACTTGCGTTGTTCGAATAACTACGTGCCTTGACACGAGAAGTAGTTTATTAGTCTCGACTATCCCAGTACTGAGGACAGTGTTATTATGTAAGGAATAACGTGGCCCGGAGCCATGAGAATACATAATTCATTATTGGTCATTGCACGACATGGTATGAAGTTCGGGGCGTTATGTTACAAGTGTGCTTGAAAATGATGTGTGCCGATGCCGTTTTGAACAGTTTACGTTTGCTGAAATTGAAATCCTTAATTTTATTTAAGGTCCTGTAATATTTATCAATCGTCGGAAAATAATTAGTGACAGCCTAGTGTAGTATAAGTAGTTATGTTCATGCACAATGGAAGTCGTTAAGTCATGTCACATACCTTTGAATAGCTTGAAAACTTCTGATAGTTTGGTGCAGGCCCAACATCATTTCTCAATCTCCATGGCCCATACCTACTTCTCAAATGTGAGGAAACACCGAAAAACCCATAGGTCAACAGTGAGCTGCTCTGTTACAGGTTGATAATATTAACGATACAAGAATTATGTACGTACTTATTGACGTCACTAGATCGGTAATTTTCCTTCCTGTGTAGCTAAAACCTACTTTTTGCTATTCTGCGCACACACCCGATTTATTTATTTATTTATTTATTTATTTCAATAATTACATATTGCTAACAGATATATTTCCAAACGCAATAGTACGTATTTACTACTAAATTATACATGAATTTTGTGGATTATGTTATATTAATATGACTTAAGTTAATAAGTAGATAATTTATTATGTAAATTTTAAAACGCTTAACTAACACATACAAATAACTCTATTTGGTATAAAAATATTATTATCTATTATTTATTATACAACAATTGTCGTCAGCAAATTAATTAATTACATGTCAAATTTATTTCTATAATTAGTATGTAAGTATTCCTTTAAATAACAATAATATGTACACCGATGTAAATGGTGTGGTTTGGCCATATCATCAGTGAATTAAGTTGTTGCTGAGCAGTGACCGGCGCGCCTCTATAGGCGTTGTTCCTGTTTATTCAAAGTTTTCCGTGTACCCATCGTTGTGGTTGATGTGATTGTGTAATTACTTCCTCGTCATCGGGTGACACAAAAAATTTAGATATTGTTTTGTTTCTCCGTTTAGTTTTGTGTGTTTTTGAAAGATTTGTGTTAGGCTAGCTTAGTTTACTTAGTAGGCTTCATACTTTAGACTTTGTCTGTACCAAAGTACCTACATATTATTATTATTAATTATCCAAATTAAAAACTTACTATCCAAAACACCACAAATATTTATTTCCGATAAAGTAGGCAGAAAATCTCGGTCAGTTGCCGGTCGCTTTAATATTAGTGGAATCTATATCTGTTTTGTATAAAAACATAATATCTCGTGTCCCCATATTTGAGCAGTATGGGGTGTTAATTTTGATGGTTTCTGTTTTCAGGTGAACTGGATGAGGAAACCACGAAAGTAATGTCACTACCGCGGTGCGGTGTCCGAGACAAAGTGGGCTTCGGAGAGAGTCGTGCAAAGAGATACGCACTTCAAGGTAAGAAATAACAAATCTCAACGTAAACCTCAAATCTCTAACAGATTTTCTTCAATGTCAGTCAATACACTTAGCTGAGTAATAAAATTCGCTTTCTATATTTTTAAGCAATCGCGTTGCGCTGTTTCGTTGTAATACCCATAAAGAGGTAGACCGAATTATTGTACTTCATCATCATCTGCAAAAATGTTTTGTTACCTTAATTGTTATTGAGGATTGTGTACGTGACCATATAATTTTGGACAAATATGATTATTTTCTTGATAGCTTACCATTCTGTCTGATTTCATATAATTTATCTGTCTGATTTCATATATATTATCAAGCTTACTTAAAATGTAAGTTTCATCATCATGTTTCCTTTCATGACCAAAGTCTACTAGGAAGTAATAATAATAAAGGAAGTGATAAATGATTTTAGCTTTACGAAAAACATTGGTACGGCTGAGGCTTGACTTCTAATGGGGGTGCTTATTTTTACAGCAGTTTCGATAACTATAGAATATCCAATTATTACAATAGAATAACTCTTTATTGTACACGAAAAACAATTACTACATAGTATAAAGAAGTCGCTTTTCTCTGTCGGTCTGTCCTTATGTATGCTTAGATCATTATAACTATGTAACGGATTTTGATGCGGTTTTTTAATAGATAGAGTGATCAAGAGGAAGGTTTTTATATACCATATAAACAAAAGAGAAGCGAGGGTCGCTAGTATAGATATTTTATTATATTCCTATATTCTTCATTCCCTTCTGCCATGTACCTACCATTGAGTTTTTAAGAAAACTTCTTAAGGAAACCCTCAGGCTCACCATTTTTTTCACCAATGGAAAGCTAGAATATCCCTGAGTAATATAGGCTATATTTTATTCCCCTGGGAATCAGAACTGCTAGTTTTTATGTTTTTTTTTTATATTATTCATTACCCAGGCTCGAGGTGGCGTGTGAAGAACCTAACGTATAAGATCGCCAAGTACCCGTCAAGACTGAACCGTGCCGAAGTGGACGCCGAGCTTGCCAAAGCCTTCTCCGTATGGTCCGGCTACACGGACCTCACTTTCACACAGAAGCGATCCGGACAGGTCCATATTGAAATTAGGTAAGGGAATAAATAGCAGCTGATTATGAGATTACTATGGCAGCCCGAAACTTGGATTATTAGCATTGATTTGTTCAACAATTTTTACATTATTGACTGCGCCTAGTACACCGATTCCTTGCGGTGTTTTTATCATAATATTATGATAAAAAATTAGGAATATTGAAAAACTCTTTCTTATATCTTTGATAGATAGATGAGGAGAAACGGTTAAACACAAGAGTGTTATACACTGTAGTTCTTGCATACTTACATATTTAAAATGGGACTGGGTCAACATTGAAGGCTATAGTTTTGACACGATAAAATAAATGTATTTTTTTTAGAGTATAAACACGCAATCAGAGCGCAATCTATGTGGGTGTATCTCTAACCATTTGATTCAATAATACGATATAATACGTTTTTCGTAACAATACACAGTAATCTGTGTTGCGTAACTGAATACAAATAGTTGTCATTGAGAGGTAATGCCGACCGATGTTACAAGCACACAATGTACACAGTAATGTAATTTAAATCTTTATACTGCTTTAAGTAGGCAGATAATATAAAATGTTTTCTAGGTTTGAAAAAGGAGAGCATGGCGACGGTGATCCATTCGATGGCCCCGGAGGCACTCTTGCGCATGCCTATTTCCCGGTAAGATTTCAAATGACAGACAGTATTCAATACTTGATTGAAAATATTATCATAGTCGTAGGACGAAGATAGAAATAGATAAGCTAACATAATTTCTCTACGCTTGTTGAAATTGCGTAACTAACACTATTGTCTATATTTTCTATAGTTAAAACTTTTGGCGTAGAAAATACAAAAAGTAGTTAAACGTTTGGACAACCAATCATCCTTTGAACTACTACCACCAATTTACAAAAAATATGTAAATATAATAGTAAAAAGTAACGGATGTAACACATTGTAGTACAAATACAGTGAAAGTATTGTCAACATGACGGGAAAATTGTCTATTGTATGCTGAATGGACTTTGAATGTAATAATAAATGTATTTTTAACAGGTTTATGGAGGTGACGCCCACTTTGATGACGCTGAAATGTGGTCTATTAACTCTAGGAGAGGAACTAACCTCTTCCAGGTGCGTTATTTATTTATTTGTCTAATAATTATTACAATTTGTATGTCACATTATTTTTTTGTTCGTCCTAAACAGCTGATGAGTAGGTATATACTCAACAAACAAACACCTAGATGTGAAATAATCATTTAATTACGTTTAATGAAAAAGTTTCTCGTAGTTTTTCTTGCAACCTCTTTGCCAAGGGTCATGTTAATGATTGTGAGTAACATTTCAGGTGGCAGCTCACGAATTCGGTCACTCTTTGGGACTGTCTCACAGTGACGTGCGATCAGCGCTCATGGCGCCCTTCTACCGAGGTTACGATCCCGCCTTCCAACTCGACCAGGATGATGTGCAAGGGATTCAGGTATAATCGATATATGTTTTAGAAAATTATGCATTTATTCGAGTAAGTTTGAATTGGCAAAGACGAGGTCCATACAAGTTTTAAAGATTGAATCTAACTGCAAGAGTTAATTCAGCCAGCAAGGTAAGAAAGAGTAGAGTTATCACTTGCCTAGTTGTATCTTTTTAAGAAAGATTTCAAGGTATCCTCAAATTCTGTGACGTAATTGACTACAATTACGTCGACATTAGTACTAACTAACTACATGTCAGGACTATACTTCTTTAAATGTTGTGTCCATTTTACTTGGTAGCGCTATGAAGTCGCCGCAAGACAATGACATGTTGAGCGCTATGGTCATGGTCAATCTCAAACAGTATCTGTCATTCACTTGGCTAGGCCCTCTGTTATGCTCTTAAATGCGAATTAAGGAAAGCTCTGCATGTAGAGGAGAGAGCTACAAATAGTTGGAATTAATTTCAGGCTTTTATCACGTTTAGGGGTCCAAAGAATATCTCGTGTACAGTGGGTATATCCAGAAATGGAATGCCTCTGCCTACCCCCCTCGGGGATATAAGGCGTGAGATTATTTATTTATATTTTTTCCAGGCTTTATACGGTCACAAGAGCCAAACGGATATCGGTGGACCTATAGGAGGGGCGGCGCCGTCGGTGCCGCGAGTGACCACGCCTCAGCCCTCCGCGGAGGACCCCGCGCTCTGCTCTGACCCTAAAATCGACACTATCTTCAACTCTGCGGATGGAGCCACTTTCGTATTTAAGGGTAATTATAAGCTTTCAATTGTTTTGTTATATATTTATCTACTCCAATATTATAAAGTGGATAGATTAGATTTTGTGTTTGTATTGAATAGACTCCGAAACTTCTGGACCGATTTTAAACATTCTTTCACTAATAGAAAGCTTACTTTTCTGGGAGTAACATGCGCTATAATTTTCTCACATGACCGGAACTTATACAGGTGAAATCGCGCCGAACGGCTTGTTTACCATTTAGTAATCCCACAACTTTTAAACAAATTATAATGTTGTGTAGTATTTTGTTAAAAATGTGTTCACGTAGGTATATTCTGCGCATACCTACTTATATTCTGGTAGTGGTATGACCCGACTGATGGTATGAAAAATCCATCTAAGTATAATTAGCCGTGTGTCCGACGGGATTTGGAAAAAATTACGATCTAGGTACTTTACCTAGAAATATCCCTCATTTAACAGCAGTAGAGATCTCAAAAATCCTTTATTTTTGAAAATTTAGATTTATTGAGCTAATAATTTTCCTCCTTAAATTCTGTAGGTTTTATTAGTTTCTATTATTAGTTCGATTTTATAGGTAGAGTTTTGCATCGAATTTTTATGTGGCAAAGTGTCTTATTTTCGTCACGTGTCATCTAGGGGAGCACTACTGGCGGTTGACGGAGGACGGTGTGGCCGCCGGCTACCCGCGCCTCATCTCTCGCGCCTGGCCTGGCTTGCCCGGAAACATCGACGCTGCCTTCACCTACAAGAACGGCAAATCGTACTTCTTCAAAGGATCCAAGTACTGGCGGTACAATGGGCAAAAGGTGGACGGGGACTATCCCAAGGAAATCAATGAAGGTAACTTATGTGCACATTCTTCTATTTTTATGCTTTTTTGGTTTTTACATCTATCTTATTTGATAATAGTCAATACTGTAGTGTTCCAGTATTAAATATAGATGTTTGAATTATTTTTTAGGTTTCACCGGTATCCCAGATAATCTAGACGCTGCTTTAGTATGGTCCGGAAATGGAAAGATCTACTTCTATAAAGGCTCCAAATTCTGGCGGTTCGACCCAGCTCAACGACCTCCGGTTAAGGCGACCTACCCCAAACCACTCTCAAACTGGGATGGCATTCCTGACAACATCGATGCTGCCTTACAATATACTAATGGTTACACATACTTCTTCAAAGGAGGTTCTTACTGGCGGTTTAATGATAGAACTTTCAGTGTAAGTACTTTTAAACGAAATAATCAATGCAGTTCAAATTTTAACTAAGTGAAGTTTAGGTTATCGCGGGATGAAAACTATAGGCGTCCTTTCTCAAGATGTCAAATTAATAATTATCGTTCTGGCAAAGTGGAAAAAGATCGGTCTACCAATTTAGCCATCAAAAGGTAACAGACAGACAGAGCTACTTTCGCGTTGATATTGGTAGGGACTTAATGAGAATAATTTGACACACCCTTGTCCAATAAGGGCGAGAGAACTAATGTTCTTATATTCTTTATTTCAGGTTGATTCCGATAACCCTGCGTTCCCTCGGTCGACGGCGTACTGGTGGTTAGGCTGCAGCAGCGCGCCGCGTGGCACCATCGGAGGTAATGCGCGGTTGACAGAAGCGCATGCCCCCGACGAAGATGACGTCGGAGACATACTCTTCGACGCAGGTAGGTCAAGGGCCCAGTCGCAGTCGCCGATAACCTGACTGATTGACTGACTTCGATACCGGTCACAAGAATTACATAATTTTGACTATGACAGAACCATTTGAATTGAAATGAACGAGAAATTCGAAGACAATATTTGATCGGTAACAAATTACCAACCACCTCCGATTCCACTGTTAATGTTTACGCTATTTTTGTTCCTTGTTCTTCATTGTTTTATGAATGTACCTATGTCTTGTAGTTGTGTCTCATTCCTATTTAGATCTGTTACAATAGTGATATAATAATAGTCTAAATTAGCTGGATGATTATTTCAACTTCAAAAACAACTACTTATTTGGTTTGCATGAGATTGCATCTATCTATTTATAATGTTTATTGTTGTAATTTTCATAATACTTTTTTTTATTAACTGTGAATTATGATCCTCCCGAATAATAATTTAAAACAATCTTCATCTAATAACCAAACGTAATATTTCAATTAACTAACCAACTGTTAAGGCCTATTAACCTTATCACGATTCGTTTCTATCGCACAGCTACATACCTAACTACTAACTGAAGCTTATATTAATTTTAGGATATTTAAAAAATATGTGGCGATTAACAAGTGACAAACGGTTTTCGATTTGGCAATGTCAATAAAAGCATGTGAGAAGTGATAGCCAATCGTTGGTGGCGGGAGGGGCAGCAGCGGACGGTGGATGGTCCTTGACCACGATGACGCGAGGCTTTGGGCGCCTGACCTACCTGTTACGTCGGGATCTCACATGTGATAAACTCACCGATACCGCTGAAATATAACCGTACCGCTCACGCGAGATAATGGTTGCAATTAAATACGTTTATCACATGTTGGTAACGATGTACTAGTATATCACATTACAAAAAACTTTTTCGAGTTTTTCTCACAAAAGTCCGCACTGCAAATTTTAGATCTTTCAGAGTTTTAATACTCAGTATTTTACTGCACTTTTACTACGTAAATTTTATATTGCCGTGTTTGTAGTATTAGCACTGTTTTGTGAGACTTGATTCTATTCAAAGGCCTCATTTAATATTTTTGACTGTGCTGAGAATTGATGAAGTTTGGCCAATATTTTTACCACAAAATGTTTATACACTATGTTAATAAATTCACCTATGTTCAAGATATCGCACCCAAACAATAAACATTGTGTTGTCTGCACCGAAGCAGTTCAAATCAAATCACTTATGTGTGCAGGTGCTTGGGCCATATTCACGTTTCGATGTGTGTTTGTGTGTTTTGTTTTTCTAGGTGTAAAATCATCCGCTCCCAGGTCATTCTTCTGGTTCAGGAAATAACCTCGGTGGAGAGTTCCTGAACATTGTACATACAGAAATTGCATAAAGAACAAAGACTCAATTAGTAACATAGGAGAATAAATGCGAATACCAGTGAGATTATAGACATAAGCGGTGATTTTAGTACCGGCGAGCTTATCATACGCTGCCTGTACGTCCTATTTCATTTCACTATTGCATGTTATAGCATGGTTTGCATGCATGTTGTACTTTGTAAGTAGCTTTAATGCTTGAAGCTTCATGGTGTAGATATGCAGGGGCGGTTGTGGTTTTATGTGTAAGAATATTTTAGATGCTTTATTTGATCATAGGTTCATTTTAAGTATTTTAACTGCAGTAGGTATAAGTAATTTTTTCGAAAAAAGTCGTACTTGTACCCTATATGTTACTTTTAGTTTTTTATTGTATATATTATCTATTATTTATGTTTCTATAGTATTTGTGTAGGTTTAAACTGAAATCATATAAACTTATTTACGAAATGTCGATTTTTAGATTCATTGAAGCATAAAATTCGTGTAGTCGTGTTGAAAATATAAAAAAGAATATCGTAGCTGTTGAATAATGAACTGCGGACATCGGGTAAAGTAAGATAATATATAGTTTATAATACAATATTGAGTGTTTTGCACATTTTACGTTTTGATTGAGAAATACTGCACTCCGGTCATGATAATATAGAACAGTTTAATTTTAAATAATAATATGTAGATTGTGTAGTAGGTTAGTTTTAACATAGAAAGTAGTGAAAACAATTTAGATGGTATTTGATACACTATTCCGTAACTAACAAATAGAAGTGATGCATGAACTTACTCAACATTTTATTAAGTAATACTCTTAATTTATTATTGTTTTATACTATTTATATTGTACCTAGATACGTTTTTGGTATTGCACCTACTTACTAACTGAAAATGATGAAAATACACTTCTAACGGGTAGTTATAATGTCGGAATTTTCAAAAAATATTCGACAGCGTTTTATGCATGTGTAAAAAAATGCTATGCGGTATAAATGTACAATAGTATTGATGTATAGTTTGAGTACAGTTGTAGTTTGCACTTTCGGGATACGGTTGCGGTGATCGGACAATCAGCTGCTAAAAGCCAGTTAATGTTTCAGTTGTCAACGTACAGTCGGCCGGAGCTAGACTGTAAAGTCGTAAACCGTGGCTACATGCCGCTTCGTATATTAGGAGGGCTCGAAACGTCCTCCGCCGCGACACCACTCACCCGCATCTGTAGGTTATCTTTTATTTCATTCTGTCATCTCTCCGTGAACTCTTTTTTTACAAAAAATATGTAGAATGCGGAGTTCGTGGAATAATACATATAGACAAAGGTCCATATTTCAGTGACAGTGGTTTAAATTCGATATAATTTCGATCTGTAATACCTATCTATCTACTCATGATTGAAATATAGACCTTCTAATTAGTAATCATTTGCATGATCAACATATACTATCACGTTCATAATGTGTTGTCAAATGTTTCTATGTTGATAATTTAATAGTAAATGTGGCGTTGCTTATTTGTGGCCACACACTGCACGACTGCACTACACTGCACTAACCAGCTTTCAACGTTCACCATACTGAGTGTGTTCCTTAGATACTGATGAATCGTCGGGCGGGTCGGGTAGTAAAAGCGGCTCGGCGGCCGTGCGGCCGGCGATGGCGGCGTTGGCGCTGGCGCTAGCCCTGGCGCAGTACGCGAGCGCCTGGAGCTGGCTCCTCCACTAGCGCGGCCCGCGCCATGCTCCGCAAGCGCCCCCGCGCGCCACCGACTGTGATCGTGTGTTGTGTGCCTGATCGCGTTCGGTATATTGTATATAGCGAATGCCATGCTGTGATGATGAATGTGTCCTTTTATACTATTGCTCGAACGATATAATTTAATGCGAAGTCATAGTTTTTATACTACTATAAATAGATGATGTAAGATTGAGTGTGATATTGACGTAAGCGACGATTTTTATAATAAAATATTTAAAGTGACTTAATTTTGTATTTTTATTTACAAGTTACATATAAATTTTACTATGATTGATTAATGCAGGAAAAATTAGACTCACATTAATTTTTAATTTGTTTATTAACGTTTTTTTTCCTTTTCACCAATAATTTTTCTTAATTTAGTAATTACAAGTTTATATGACAATATTTTTCGTTTTTATTTCATTTTCATAAACGTATTTTTTTAATAAACATCTTCACAATTCATCATAACACGGTCGTGCGACCTACTGTCTCAATCGCTAACTTTTAGGAAATGCAAATAATATTAATTTCAAAATCTGTCTACAATAATATTCGAACATGATTAACCTTAATTCGAGTGTCGAACGCAGTGGGTGCGGCGCTGGCGCCCCGGCGCAGCAGGCACGGCGCTTTGCCCCGCGGCCCGGCCTCCTCTAGTGCCCGAGCGCGGCCCGGGCCCGCTGCGGCGGTCTTCGCCGCGCCGCACGTCCACACAATCGTTTTAGAAGGCGTAACACAAGACTTATTGAGTTATTACACGACCACTACTTAAAAAACACCTACGACACATCCTAGATCATATCAATATATCGGAGCCCGCATGCTATGGCAGTACTCGCCGGCCATGCCGCCGACTGTCACTATTGTTGTAATTATTAAGATTTAAGATTTTTTACTACTCTACCTCTCTCACTATAATTTAGGCAACTTTAATGATATTACGCAAGTATACAAATATTAAATTATCCTCAAACTGGCCTGTGGACAGGTCGACCATTTTTTTTATTAATTATGTTTTCTGGATAGTGCAACTTTACAAATAGAATATGATGGTAGTGTCGGTACTTCACTCTTCCGAGTGTTCGAAGTCACACTTATATATATTTATATGATCTAGAAGCCATTGGGATACAAGATCGATGTGATAATAAACTCAATCATATTTTTTCATTAAATTAAAATCACATCAAACAGCATTAAATAAAGCATCGATCAACATGACTGGTACAAAAGAAGTCCCGTGGGGAGTTCGCGAACACAAGGGACGCCGTAGCCACGTAGCGTGGCATTGTGATGGCTACAGGTCATACCTAACTTCAACATAACAACTATGAAATCAACACAAAACATTTAAATTTTAATATAAATGACGCTAAATTACATATATATATCATATTTTATTAAGCTAATTTTTGAACAGACATGATAAATTAAACCTTTGTCACAGCTATTTAGCAAATTCTCAGTCATATAAAAAATATTTTCAATAATTTTATGAATAAATGTCTAATGGGCAATATTTCCAGAAACATTCATATAAAGAGAGCTGTTTTACCTTTTGAATAAATGTTTTGATACAGGTCTTCATAAAAACAAATGAATCCGATCCAATTAAACATAGGATAAGTTTAAGTAATCCTGTGAAAATATTTTGTGTAATAAACACATTTATCTGTGGCTATCTTCGAAGTTATTTTCTATTGATTTGTTATAAACGTAACGATACTAACGATTCCAAAAGTATTCGATAAAAAACTATGGATAGGTCTGCAGATTGTCTTTTCCGTATTTTTTTTATTATAAATATACAAAATATACTGAAATATATACAAAAAGCGAATGGTAGCGGGGACCATCACCAGACTCTGCTCTCTGAATAAACACCTTCACACCTTAGGTAGACAGCCCTCTACGCAGAGCGTGCGTGGAGGCAGAAGAAAAACCACGGTAGCGCGCATGTACTCCTCGAGTGCGCCGGTTTTACCAAAATTCGCAAGGAAATTCTTGAAACACCAGAATCTCCTGCAGATGTCCTGAGAAGACTCGGAAGCTTGATCTGCTTCTTAAGGGAGGTGGGTTGGTTGGAATATAGGCCGCCATGGCTTACGTACAATGGTCCAATTCAAGGACTAAGTGCGGAAACCAAATCCTTAACATAGAACATACAAAAAGCGGTGAAGACACAATATTTTTGGGTATCAAATTTATTGGAGTGCCGAAATTTAAGATTATTAAATGAATATTTTATTGAAACAAGAAAAGCAATAAAAATTTTTATAAGAAAAGTATTTGTTTAATAAAACCATTTTTATGACTAATTAAATACGCCTTGTTGAAGAGAACCTAACCCTAATTTATGCTAGGTCTCATTAAAAAAAAAGAGTACCTACATCTACACTTAAGAAAGCTTGACCAGAAATGTAGTGGCGCCATAGCATGTTTGTTTCATTCAATATTACACCCTTAGATTGTAGACAGTTTTAAAATATCTAGTAACAACCCAGTTCTTAAAACACCAATCTCTCGTAGCATTGCGAATATTGCAACGCAGTCAAACGACGAAGATGACTGTTGATTGGCTGTATGTAATATCACGAGGTCCTCTGTGCTTAGGAAGACACGTTAAGCCGTTGGTCCCGGTTTTCATTGTATTTATGAATAATTAGAGTAGAAAGACATGTTATTTAGGACCTTGGTTAGTTTAAAATTATGTTACTTTAGTATTCGCAAGCTCATTCAACATAATATGTGAGGAAAGACCCGCTTTGGTGTATGCCAGGTTATTAGCGGATAGTAATATTATTGACAGAATTGTATGCTTGCTATGTACGTAGTTCAAGCCGGATACTATATTTCTGGTCAGAATTTAACCATACACGTGTCTTAAAACTGGAAGAAGTGAGCAGAATTAATGAATCCCAAGTGTTGCATCACGTTTCTTTTATATAAAAGGTTTATCCACCAACGTACTGACCGCGAACATTTCTCGGGAATTGGGTATGTTTGCGCAAGCTTTCCGAATGAAATGATAGTCAAATACACTTTTCCCCGAAGAACCCAGTCCCTGACCAAAAACCGAAACAGGTATATGCTTTGTATCAAGATTTTCCTAAATGGCTGCAACAAAATAGAATTATATTTCAATTAATCATGTCAATTAATGTACTGATTACAAAGTAATCACTAATCACCAATTAATGTAAAATATAAAAAGAGAAACTTTCGGGGTTTTATTATAAATTTATGGACCATGAAATTGCTTATTAATGTGTCAGTTAAAACAATGTATCAACTATTATACTTATTAATTATTATGTTTACTGATTCTTCATAAGACTTTTAATACATATCAATTGTATCTTATGTTACTAATCACCTTTCTCTAAATATTGTTTAAAGGCCATTATCTTACTATTGTGTGTGTACTTACCTCACTCATGCCACATCAAACAACATAAATATTATTAATAAAATAAATAAATAAACATATATTATTACATGAAAAGTGAAGCATGTTCGTGTGCCAAAGTAAGTGTTTTCATCATTATCAAGCATTTTCATCCAACACAGTCAGCAACACAGCTGCACTCGGACGCACACAACACAGCAGTCTGAGAGCAGCCACTCTTAAAAACTATAAATCTATGTTGCTGACTGTACTTGCTTCAATACAATATTCGGAATCGCTGATAGCAATAATTCAATTTTAATCAATACACCCAAATAACGTAAATCTGAAGACAGGCATGTACGTGTATCTTATTCGTTGTCTCTCAAAATTCAGAGCGGTATTTTAATGGCAGTTTAAGTCATACAATTAGCGTTATACACAAAATAATATTTTTTTGATGTCCTTTTAATATTGCGTTTCGCTACTTATTATCATCGTCGAATCATGACTATAGTAAATAACTCTCCACATAAAGTATGTACATGCTTAAATCCGTGTATTAACTTAAACATTAAACATCAACGTGGTCGAGAACAGGTCTGGGTATTAGCTATGAATATAAACGTATCTGGTATTCTGAAGGCTACAACTTGGTGTTTTCCTTACATTATACTATGTTTATGGAATATGTTAATAAAGTATTTATCTACATTTTAGGACGCTGATGTGTCTATGAACCACCCCGAAAGCATTTTCTCTGTTGTTTGTGCGTGTGTGTTATAATCAACCGAGTCGCTTCATAGACCATGATGTAGAGTCCATTATTTTAATTAGTATTGAGCTGCGATTTGATTAATTAACGCACACAGACAACTTAACATTCAAATTGATTTCTAACACATTTTCAGCTTAATTTGCCTATTGCGATCCTGCTCTATGTGAACGACGACGAGGTTTCTATAAAATTCCGCCTGCATGCTAGTAATACGTGCAGCTAGTGGGCTAGTAGCCTGCTGCCCAACGGAATTTCCTTGTAACACCCGGACTACGACTTAACTCAAGTGGACCTTTCCGAAATCGTAAACGAACAAAAACGAGGCAGCAGCTGGATTACCAAAATTTCTACTCTTGTATTTCTAATAATTTACTTCCCAGTTAATGTTTACAGCTAAATACATAAGTTTCGTACACTGCTTTACATAAAACTTCAGCGTTCCTTTTCATATTATTTGTGCGTTAAACATTTACATTTTTTATTTATGTACATCAAAACATACGTATATTATTCAAAAACATAATGTAAACACTATCACCGAACGATCAACGAAATATTAAAATACACCCGTTAGTCTAACCTAGAGTACAGAGAAGGGCACGGGCCATAGGGGCGCGGCGGTCGGCGCTGCGCCGCGCTCAGATGCGCCGTCGCGCGGCTCGGACGACTCATGGATAACTTGTGAACTACGAATTATTGCTAACTTTGTGTCCCTACAAAAATTAGTGCTTACAAACCAATGGTAGTTTAGTTTTAATGATGAAGACTTTATCTGTAAAGTATCGATCAAACCTAAGCGACTGAACGTCCGCCAAGCGGGAGTAAAACTTGAGCGTTAGCGAGGCGAAACTTTTCGTGTACCCCAGGATGACCGTTTGTAGAGACCGCGTAAACAATTTGTTTTTAGATAGAGGATTAAATTTGCTGTCATTTAATAATATATTTGATTTCAAGACTTATGTATTTACTAAATCCAGCTCAGCATCAGCTTAGCACGGACAATAGATGATCCTATTATTTTGTTACTTGACGGGACATTAATTGATATCACTGCAGTAGGTGTGCAACTTGTGCATAGTTTTTTTTTGAAAAGCAGAGTGGCGTCTACCGTTCGTTCTACGCTCCCGCTTTGCAGTCGCTTGTGCCGCCTAAGTGTGTGTGATGCTTAAAGTTTATTTGCATCTCTTGTTTGTTTACATCTACGAATAAAGTAGGAGATTTCGAAAATGGAACGGTTGATTCTGAAAGTGTAGGTCTAGGTACTGAATGCAACAATCGGACCGAATTCCTCTCCTTTGGTCTTTTAATATCTACTCTAGTATAGAATAGTGAACAAGTGAAGATATCAAGAGCATAGAGTAGAAGTATCCACAAAGAAGGGATTAGCGGTCAATGTGTAAGTTTTAACGAGTGCTCGAAATTGTTCCAATTAATTAAGATCTAGTAATTCATCCTCTATTACTAAATTTTAGACACCTTGATAATTAATTTATACAATACCATTAGATACCACCAAATTCGCCACGAGTGCAAGTTGCAACTAATATTTTGTTTCATGTCATTCTGTAAGTCCTAATCGATACAGAGCGTATGCCACTTCTATCTCATAATACTTTGGGTTGAACCGAAAACAAGTTTTATTGAAATGTAGAGCAAACGTTAATCAAAAAATTATCCATGAGCTTATATTTTTCATCATAAATATTTTTAGTAGTTTTTATTAATTAGTAAGTAAGTAAAACTGGTGAACAATCGAATTTGCACTTTACCGTAAACAATTCGAACCCTAATACCTACTTTAAATTCTCTTGAAGAGACTAGTCCTATGATTCTCAACATTTTACTCAATGAGATATCTACGAGTGTGGTTTTATGAGATTATTATTCAATAGTGAGTTCATATTCGAACGATTAGCCAAAACGAAATTCATTGCTTACTCGGATGGAACAAATCGAATGACCAGTGAGCCTCTCAAGACTTTTAAACAAATTATTTATTTCAAATCATTTTACCCCGAGTTTGTATCTAGGAAATATTTTTATCCACTTGATAATTTATTTCTCAATAATTAAGAATAGATAAGCACGATTCCTTAAATTACGACTTTTATCCCATAAGCTTGTGGATATCAACAGTCTATTGAAAACTATTGCCTTTCAGGCTTTAAGAATAGTCTACTTTTTTACAAATTGCCAGTTCTGCATTTTAGATAGAGCCTTCTAAATTATTTTGGATCAGTGCTAAGCCATCAATGCTTCCTTGTAACACGGCAGAATCGTTTGATGCACGATATTTCTTACAGTTTGTAAAGTGCTGCGCAAACGAGTTGCTGACACGGACACCATCATAGGGAACCGTGGTTTATGTGTCCAGTAACGGCAACCGGACACAGGCACTGGTTGCTACTTCTGGACACTGGTAATAGTTATATATTATAGTTTAGTCAAATAATTTTGGTATTAATGTTTCTTGTATCTTTAACTGATATCATTTAGATACTAGTTGCTTACACCGAACACTTTTTGCAATCCGTGCGTGTCAAGTGGAAGCAACTAGACACTTGTAGTGTCTACGTCTGCGCAGGTGGTTTATTTGATATTAATTGTATGAAAATAAAATATTTGTGTCTACATTTGCACAACGCATATAACTGTCTACCGTGAAGCAAAGTAATAGATTTGCAAATGTACATCCTTTTGCAGTTTTTAACACACTGTGCAATGCTATTTAACAAATTTTAAAAGTTGAGAGTATTCTAACCAAGAGTCGGCTTAACTTCGTGTTTACTAATGAATAGGTATGCTAGACCCACTGGCAATTGCTGCTGTCGCATCTTCTGTGATGCTTTCACTTCGGGAAAAGTGAAGGCACTAAGGATCACGTTCAGAATGAGACTAGTGGCTTTTCCACTAGTTTAATAATGCTAACTTCCATGAAACATTACTTGAAAACACAAGTAGCACATGTGTCCCAGTCGTGTTCTAAAGGATTAGAGATAGAGTGATATGGTGGGTGGGTGTCAGTCGGAGAGAGAGAGAGAGATCTGAAGGCTACGCGCACCCTGGTATAATACTGTAGTACAACATATAATGTCCTAAGAAACGTTAATAGACCATTAGCACCTTCGGTGACTTTAAGTTTGGGAATGGAATCAACAAACCTTTTTTGACATTATGTACACGATAAAAACGTAAAAAATAACTTACTTAATATTATTATCATTTATCATTTGAATACAACAACTACCTCCTCGTTAGAGGACAATATTTCAACAAATGTCCATTCAATAAAGTCTTAATAACCATTACTTATATTTTGTTTTTGATCACATAATGTTCAACGACACTCTATAATTAAATACTTTCATAAATTAAAAATAATAATTAACAAATGCCGTATCTACACATGCGTGACTGTCTAGAATGTTTTATCATCATATACTTGACACATTATACATATACAATAATATATATAAAAATCAATTCATATAAAAATCATTTTAACTTTTACTTTACATCTGTCATAAATATATTGAATGATAATTCATAAGACGGATATTACATATAATTTTCATTATATGTATATATTTTACTTATAAAACAACAACTACTTTAATTAATCCTAGAGTAGTCAATATACCGCTATTAGGCGTTTACAGACGGACCCCGAGCCTCGCGGCGGACGGAGGTGGCGCGGGAACTGCGGCGGACGGACTCGAACCCAACTTTCACATTATAACCTAGTATTGCCATGTTTATTAAGCTACTAAAATATATCACTATTCATTCACCAGTCACCATGTATGTCTATGCTTAACAACGTATTTTCCAAAGATTTTAAAATAGAGTCGTATAAATATTCTGTAAATATGTGTTGATATTCCAGGGAATATATAGGTAGTTATGAATTATCAACTATTGGCCCAACTAGGTACTAAGCGTGATTCGAATCGTATAAAACATCAATAATGTAAGTTGTAATGAGTCCGCCGCGTCTACGGCCGCAGCCGGCCGGCGCGTTGCCCGGTCCGTTCCAACAGCCCATGTCCCCAGATTAAATACCGTAAAAAACTTTGTATTTAACAAACCTTCAAAAGTCATATCAATAAACTAGTCTTATCAGAGGAAGAAACTTCATTTCAGTTAGGTGTAAGCAAAAAAGCAATAAGTCGCATGTATTTTTATTAAAAACAAAGGTGCTTTTACAAATTTTTGCTCACAATCAGTCAAATTACATTTTAATCCAAATTCCCTCAAGTGTGTGAATTAATGACAAATTGGGCTTTATTTTGCTATAAGACGTTAAAATATTTGTTATTTTTATCTTCTCATTATTTATTGATCAAGATATTTCTATAGAAGCCTGATTCTAATATTTGTTTACTGTTTAGTTACTCATACCTAGTTAATGTTTAATCGTTGTGATTTACTGTAAATTATGGCTATGTATGTGACAACGATAACTCGATAATGCGCATCAAAGCGATTTTATTAGCTTCGCACCAATTCGAATTAAGTCGCGCGTAGAAGAACACATTGCATAGAAAATAGTAGCGTCAAAATATTTCAGAATAATCCACCACCATCTGATAAACCCACTTCTGACATGTTGCATGATCGTAGATAGAACTGTATCTTTTTGAATGACTATACTTTTTAATCAGTAGCTTCCTATAATTGACTTGATTGATTGAAAACTTCCTGCATTTGGTAGTATAATTTTTGTCAAACAAAACTCGAATGAAAAATAAATTATAGGATCATCGAATTATAAAATAGTGAGGTCTTTGAATTAAGTATAGTCCGTGAGTGAATAAATGACTTCTTAGACTGATGAATCTCTATTTATTTATTTGTGATCTAAAATTGTTCAAATATTACAAGAAATCTCAGAAAGTACTACGACCCTACCTACAAATCTAGACTTAGGTGTCATTTCTATGTACCTACATAGAGCAACAGATAGGGATTCTGTAATAGAAAAGATGTTGTTATAATTTTCTTCTTTTATTTTAATACTTATATATCCGCGTGTCACAAATTATTTTCCAGCAATTTTAGAGGTCACTCCTAATAAAAATGACGATTTCTTCCTCTTAATGTTATACCAAAGTTTTTAGTGATAAATTAAAAGTAAAAAGACATTTTTTGCATTTTTCAACGCCTTTACGTTGTAGGCCATGTACCTGGTACTTAAAAGCAGAAAACTATCACTCAATCCCCTTATAGCGCCTGTATGTAACGACACTGTGTTTATACTCGTACAAAGAACAATCTTTCTAAAATATTAATCTGCCAACGTTTTAAAAATATTGCTTTTTAAACATTTTAGCGAAAGCAATACGAAATGATATATATTTTAGGTATGTATTTTATTCATATATAAGTGGTTGTGTTATGAAAGTTGTAACTGTATGTAAAACACTATGTAAAATATAGGACATAACGTTTTCTCAAACGTAAAGTCATTTTGTTTTCGTTTACAAATCGTGCCAAAAATATTAAACATATTGGCCGGAATGTCGGCTAACAGCGCTTATGAGATAAAATACGTAAGTAATACGAGAACATTTGGTGTTTCTATTTTCGTGTGTACGGACGCACATCAACTTACATCTTATGTCACCGGCGCTCGCGGCGGCGAGGCCCCCCGCGCCGCGAGAGCCGGTGATCATCGGCCACGAATCTTTTCCAAATTTATTATCATAAGTACAGCACTAATAGAAGTTCCAACCGTAGTCCTACGATCGATTGTAAAGTTAGTGCGACGCACATTAACGTAAAACTATAACCTCGAGTCGCGCACATTCACTAGAAGCGTGGGCACTGTCCAGTGAGTCCGAGATTGGAGAGCGAGTGCTACTAGTAGCGCCGCGGCCAAAAGGGAGGGTCGGGGCGCAGGCTTGGCGGCCGGCGCCGGTGCCTGGTACGGCACCGAGCAAGAAGGCACGCGCTCCTCCACGGAGGAGCACCGCTCGCTGTCCGGTCGCGCCGTCTCGGTGAGGCGCGCCTCGCAGCGGTAACACAGCCGCCCGTCACAGTGCCAATAGCAGCACTCGTCCGACCCGTAGTTGGATTTGTTCGCTTGAGCACCCGTCTGCGGTATGCGTGCATCTGTAACACAAACAGCGCCATATGTGAAACATATTTACCGTTGAAGACAGGAACCCCTCGAAATGTAATCGAATGATCACGCTACGAGTGATTTTTAAATTACTAGTGCGTTATGGGTCGTTGATGACTTTTATATGGTTGATGACTTTAAAAAGGACATTCACTAACATTGTAATAAATAGGTACATATTTATATCAAAAGATCAGCCAAGCTCTATGTAGGTAAAATAGCTAGCCTTCTGTGCACCGTTGCACAAAGTTCCTCTTTAGATGATATTTTTAGAACTTATATTTTTACGAAACCCTTATTGTAGCCTTTTATTTGCCTTTTATAGGGTTTCGTACCGTTTGTGTTAGTGAGCCGTTTTGCTCGCCAAGGCTAAATGCAAGTAAAGCCAACGGGACCCGACCCTTTAAAGAAATTTTTATTTTTAAAATTCACTAGTAATTCACCAGTCGTAATATCTGACTGCTGAGTTAAGGGTCTTCCTTCACACATGAAGAAGTATGTGCTATAATCTCCATGCGAAAAAAATACTATATAAGAACTAATATAGTTGCCCGTAATATTGAACTATCCTGTACAGAATCAAATGTTACCTATCCACCTATTCACAAAAATAAAATGGATTTGTTTAAATTTTGTTTTGTGACGGATAGATTATTTTAATGTGTTTTACTTATTTTAGCCCAATAGTTATTCTAGAAAATATCTAGAAAGGCAAATTGATAATGATTATTAGTATTATCTTTTATACAAGGATTTATTATATCCCTTTGAATATAGTTATTTGAAAGACGGGACTTTCTGCTATGTCAGCATATTACGCCGATAAAAGAATTAATACTTAGCTCCGTTTCAAAAAAGAAAACCTAAAAGAGCTTTTCTGTAAACGGATTTAAACAGCAAGCTGGTGTATTTGAGTATGCACTTGGCATCAAACTGGTGCACCAGAAAATTTGGCTTATATAATGTTTTGAAGTAAATTAATTCGCCGAGCAAAGAGTTCAAGTCAAAAATCTTTGTTATCAAATTGAATACCTAGTTATGCTACTATTTTGATCGAGAACAGATAATACTATTTGGGTACTCGATGGCTTTTTAACCGACTTCAAAAAACTTGGATTTTAAAATATAAACTTAATTATTGTAGTCTTTTTTGTGCTATTCCTTAAAGTGGGTTTGTATTTTTACTAAATATATTTGTTTATTATTTTACACTAGTTTTTATTTAAGGTTGTATGCAAATTACACAGATCTGACTACGAGTATAATAAGCGCGAAAGTAAGTTTGTTACATTGTTGGTTAGTCTTCTTTTTGTCTGCAATGAAGGAATGCTACGTCGTATTTTTTTTGCTGCTTGCTTTGATAGTTGGACGACCAGGAAGTAACGTAGGTTACTTTTATGTCGTCTAACATAATCTTAAGTGCATCATACATAGTAGTTGGGCTCGATTCTACATTATAGCGACTAAACTTATTTTCGTTTAGCCCTGTCATTTTCTTTCTCTTAGAAAAGAAAAGAGACGAGAGATATTTAGTCCTGTCAAATTAAAATTAGTCCTGTCAACTAAGGCGTGCTTAGCAATTTTAGCGACGATGTTAAAAGATGATGGATAAAATTGACAGATATGCACGTTCATAAGGTTCAAATTAGTTGGTTTTTACATGTTTGACATTACTCTTCAATCTATGGTTTGTTTCTGTCCTTTTTCTTAGGTATTCTATGAAGAAGGATAGGTTAACTTAAAATTAGGAATTTTCGCTGGTCTGTAGAATCGAGTCCGTTGTCTGAATAAAGAAATGTTATTACTATTGTATTATTCTGGAACGCTGACAAAGTCGCTACCAAAGCTAGTGAGACTAATTTCTATTTATATTAGAAATGCGAAAGTAACAGTCTGTTTGTCTGATGCCTAGTTACGGGCTAAACCACTGAACGGATCTTAACAAAATTACCTGGAAGATTGCTTGCATTTCGACGATGGACATAGGCTTCTTTTCATCACGGAAAAACATGTACTTTCTAGAGGCGATAGCATAAAGTTCACGTGGACAACGGCTAGATATACCTACTTTTATTTGTATCTTAACACAATTGGCGCAAAAAAAATTAATGACGTTAATTTTGAGCACTTGGTAAGCATTAGAATAGGCCGTAAAGTATTTTTCACTCTCCTATTTCAACACTTTATATGAACAACGTTTGCCGGGTCAACAGTAAAACACTGTAACAATGTATAAAAACCGCCACAGATGACTTATATAATAAAAAATCTCACCGAGGCATAGAAACGTGGGTTCTCCGGCGTACTGTGTGGGGTAGGCGGGCGCTCTGTCCGCCGGCAGGAAGTAGGGGCAGTGTTGCTCGACGAGCTGGCACACGGACAGGCAGGGCTTGAGGCGCGCTAGTGGCCGGCCGGGGCCCGCGGCGGCAGCGCGAACCCACCGGCCTACTACGCCGCCGCTGCGCCGCCGGTCCAGGTGGCCCACCCGCTCTAGGTGCCGCGCGTGCCAGCGCGCTGCGTGCTCGGCGGGGGCGCGCCGTGATCTGCTCGTCTCCTCGCCCTCGTCTGCCCCCTCCTCCACCCACAGCGGCACCATCGTACTGCACGCCCACCGCCGATACGTTTCCTGGAACAGCGGTAATGCAAACGTAAGATATAGGCAATTTGCGCTATTCTTCCTATGCTTGGCAATGTGGTAGTTACATCCACGTGGGTAGTTACATACATGTGGGTATTTTCAGTGTTACGAGGGGGTCCGGCGTGGTTCCAAAATCCACGTAGCTCAAAATCTATTCTGGAGCGTGTTGATTTTGTCACAATGTTGTCCTTCACCGTCATGGGTACGATTTAGAAAATATCTAATTATACCTACAACTGTCAATAAATGATTATGATTAGAAAAAAATATGGTATTGGTCACCAGATTTTTATGGTTTTATTTTAACACCATACGTTTCTAAATGTTAAGAATATTGTGCAGTATGTGATTGGGGTAACCACAAGATGGGTATTCTTCCTTATTTTAGATATTGTACCATAATTTTCGTCTGAAAGCATTGTTCAACTATGCTCTGCTACAGCTCTTAAGTAGGTACCTGAGAAATGTGACAACCCCGTGTGGGAGAAAAAATATCCAGAATACTAAGCAAAATTATAAAATACACATGATCAGGCTTTACAGAGAATATTAAAGATTCTCAACATATCCCGACACTGCGACCAACGTTGGAGTAATGGCGAAGGGCGCCGAGAACTGTGGAGCAGCTCGCAATTGCGTCAGATGGCGACGGACCGACCCTTCTCACTTTTATCGTGGCTCAGCATTTTTCACTCCCGCAGGAAATCACGCAGCTCACTGAGGCAGTGATTAATTAGTTATCAAGCTCACAGCGGTGCCTGCGTCGCCGCATGTACCCGAGCATGAAATTTTTTGCTCAGAAAAACAAATACGGTCTAAACTATTACAAAAAACACTATTTATATAGTGTTTAATTATGTAAGCCAATCCTGGAAATTCCCATTTTTTTCAGTGTCTTTTTCGTACCCCTAAAGGTGACAGGCTGTGAATCCAATGCTCGACCGGGTTGCTGTTGCTGCCCACACATACCTCAGTACCAATTCTGGGGCCTGCGGATTTCCTCACGACGCTTTCCTTCACCAGCGAGCTATTGATAATATGTGCGTAAGTTTTAGGAGATCTCATATTTATTTATTTATTTTATTATTTATATGTAACCATTTGCAGACATAACCGATTACTATTTATTACTGTAGTCCCCCATCCGTGGGATCCTGCCACTTGGATGGTCAGTAGAAACGTTTTAGAAATGTTTTTTTACGATATACAGGCCGAATTTATATTTACAGTCAATGCGAAACATTACGAGGCACAGTGACATGGGTCGGGGCACTCCGGAAGAGAAGGAGACGAGACGGATCGCTCTGTAAATCCGCCGCCCGTGGCGCGAGCATCGGCGTCGTCGACGACGGCTCGTAATTAATGCTTCTTCCGCCCGTACCCGGACCCCGCTTGTTAATATCAACCCCCGGCACTTTAAAGACTTGAAAAGGTGCCCTCGGTAATAGCAGGCGATTACTTACACAAACATTGGTGCACACTTTTTGTAACGTTAAGTGATGGCCCATGACGTCAACGACTTTGTAGGGCGTGTAAACAAGGGGTGGAAGAACTGGTAGACCCGCAGTCACCTATATCAACATAGAACGTCAAGCGTTACTGGTTTTAGTAAAACACAATATTATGATACCAAAGGAATACCAGACCAGATATAAATATAAAAAATACGCTGTTCGTTTGGTAAGCGCATCACTTGAGAATGGTTAGACCGGTTTGGATACATTTTTATTTAATTTTTGCAATAGTCCGAAAACAAAGCAAAGTAAGTAATGGAAAATTTTGGAAAATCTAAGATTGTTTTTTTTCCTTGGAATTTCGAATCTGTTGAGTCAGTTAGTATAATATGTAATGAACGTTTCTTCAATTTACATTACTATGAACGAACAGGTGTGGTAGAGTACCGTCTCTATAGTCTACTCTGCTTCACAGTGGGTTGCTAGGACACATCTCTCAGAAACAATTCTAGGACCTGCGGAGTTTCCTAACTATATTTTACTTCGCCGTCGAGCTAGTAAATTTAAAAAAAAGGTTTTTTTCATTGACATCAGAACCTTGGAGCCCCGGAGCTACAGAGCTGGCGAGTGGCCTAAATTATTGTAGTGAAAATGTAGTAGTCAAAAACACATCTCTTTGAATTTGTAGTTCTATAGTTCAGGAGTTATTCGACCTGAAAGCTAGAAATCATCAGGTCGGTGTGGCCCCGAGATCTCAGTAATTAGGGCAGTAACGGACGTTTGCTCTTAGACAAAGTTACTGTAATATTTAGGTAGTAGACAGAAAAACAAAGAATATAATTCGTAGTTCGATATTTTGGCAGTAATTCACGTTTGAAGTGCGTGACAATCAGGTCCCTGTAGCCCAGTGTTTTCTCTGAAACGAAGCATCCTAGCATAGTATGTTGTTTGAGTAAGTTTCTGTAGTTCTCGATTTAGGAATTCGTATGGAGCTAGTTTTTTATGTAGTTCTACGGTTTAATAGAATTTTGCACTCTTTCTAAAAACAATCAGAACGGTGTAGCTCAGTGTTTTCTCTGCAACGAAGCATCCTAGCATAGTATGTTGTTTGAGAAAATTTTTGTAGTTCTCGATTTAGGAATTCGTATGGAGCCCGTTTTTTATGTAGTTCTACAGTTTACGAATAATTCAGGTCGGAAGATCCGAAATGACAGCTAACCTCACTCATTACATCTTTGGAACCAAACAAGCTAGCGAAACAGAAACTTGCACAACGATTTATTATCCATCGAATAATAAGTGTGCAAAATTTCATAGAGATCCATGCAGTATCTGTAAAGGAATTTAATATAAACACATTCGGTACCATTATCTGTATAATGGAAGAGGGTGACCGTACATTTTATGTTAAAAAGGAAAAATATTCGAGCACTGAAATTTGATGGTGAAAGTAAGTATGATATGACATCAAATAGTAGGTATTTATTGAAATTTGCACTCAGGTTGTTTATTCATAAGTTTTAACATTAGGTAAATAAATAACTAAAAATGGTTTACATGGTTTTTTATTGAATTCATATACCCATGGTGGGTTTTTTAGATTGTGGTTTGGCTAATTGCTCGAACTAAACAAAGTCCATATATTATGGTATTAAAAGTAGATACCTACTACCTACGGTTTCTTTTGTGCAAAGGAATAAAAAAGAGTTGACCATGTGAGTCTTAAAAAAACATTAACCAATGGAAATATTACTTTTCTGGGAGTAACATTTTTCCACTGGAACGGGACTGACGCGAGTGAAATTATTAGGCGCCGCTAGTTTAATATAAACTTCTAGCAGGTTCTATTCTACTAATTTGAAAAATATGGGCCATTGATATGTTTCAGGGATCGTCCATTAATCAAGGGATGTTTTAGCAACTATTTAAACGAGGTAATGTTTAAACTAACCCATACCCAAAATTACGTGTATTTTTTAGAGTCTCTAAAAAAAATACTGGAGAGCCAAGCTCGGGTGTTGTATACCTGCTTCTTAATAATAATACTTATATAATTATTGACTGCTACACACGACACTTATTTTTATAATATAGAAAGTCAGATGAACAACTCTTTTTTATTCCTTTGCTCAAAAGAAACTGTGGGTACCTAGTAGGTAACTACTTTATACCATAATATATGGACTTTGTTTAGTTCGAGCAATTAGCCAAACCACAATCTAAAAAACCCACCATGGGTATATGAATTCAATAAAAAACCATGTAAACCGTTTTTAGTTATTTATTTACTTAATGTTAAAACTTATAAATAAACAACCTGAGTGCAAATTTCAATAAATACCTACTATTTGATGTCATATCATACTTACTTTCACCATCAAATTTCAGTGCTCGAATATTTTTCATTTTTAACATAAAATTTATGGTCACCCTCTTCCATTATACAGATAATGGTACCGAATGTGTTTATATTAAATTCCTTTACAGATACTGCATGGATCTCTATGAAATTTTGCACACTTATTATTCGATGGATAATAAATCGTTGTGCAAGTTTCTGTTTCGCTAGCTTGTTTGGTTCCAAAGATGTAATGAGTGAGGTTAGCTGTCATTTCGGAGCTTCCGACCTGAATTATTCGTAAACTGTAGAACTACATAAAAAACGGGCTCCATACGAATTCCTAAATCGAGAACTACAAAAATTTTCTCAAACAACATACTATGCTAGGATGCTTCGTTGCAGAGAAAACACTGGGCTACACCGTTCTGATTGTTTTTAGAAAGAGTGCAAAATTCTATTAAACCGTAGAACTACATAAAAAACTAGCTCCATACGAATTCCTAAATCGAGAACTACTTACAGAAACTTACTCAAACAACATACTATGCTAGGATGCTTCGTTTCAGAGAAAACACTGGGCTACAGGGACCTGATTGTCACGCACTTCAAACGTGAATTACTTCCAAAATATCGAACTACGAATTATATTCTTTGTTTTTCTGTCTACTACCTAAATATTACAGTAACTTTGTCTAAGAGCAAACGTCCGTTACTGCCCTAATTACTGAGATCTCGGGGCCACACCGACCTGATGATTTCTAGCTTTCAGGTCGAATAACTCCTGAACTATAGAACTACAAATTCAAAGAGATGTGTTTTTGACTACTACATTTTCACTACAATAATTTAGGCCACTCGCCAGCTCTGTAGCTCCGGGGCTCCAAGGTTCTGATGTCAATTTTTTTTCGAGCTTGCTTCATATTACCACTATTTTCTCTTAAAAATACCTGAACGTTTTCGTGATATCATAATATGCTCATAATCTATATAATATCAAAAATAGTCAAAACCAATTGTCCATGAATAAAGTTTAGACGCACGGATAAGACTATAATACTTAGAAAGAAACTGGGTGTTTTAGAAATCCTAAATAAGTATGTAAATAATATTTCATTAAAAAGCATATTCAACTATTGACAATTAAATAAGAGTTCTACCAGTAATGGAACTTACGTACATATTTATCACTAGCTCGACGGTGAAGGAAAACATCGTGAGGAAACCCGCAGGTCTCAGAATTAATTCTGAGACATGTGTAAACAGACCCGGTCCGGCGATGGGCTCACCACCTATCACGTTTAGGGGTCCAATATATCTCGTGAAATGTGGGTATATCCAGTAATGGAATACCTCTGCCTACCCCCTCGGGGATAAAAAAAGGCGTGAGATTATATTATTATATTATTATTATTATTCTACCAGTCAACCCTTCAACTGCTGCTGCTAATTACTGAACGCTATCATTGTGTAAAGTCTAGTGAATAAAGCTATTACTACTGCGAGCCACATGGGACGATACAGGTTGGTAGGGATGTCCATTAACATCCTTCTGAACGTAATAGCTAATACTAACTGTACGTTTTACGACCAATCGTTCACATAATCGCCTGTTGACACGTACTCTATTCAATTTGGTAATCCTGATGTAATTATTAGATATAACAATTAATTTTATGGTTATCAATATTTCTATAGTTATCTTATCTAACACCAACAACATAGTTGTCAAATTAATCATAGAGTTTATTGGAAGAGAAATACTACTTCTAAACTAAATGATTATGTTCGTAATATAATATGTATATCGTATGTAAAATAATTAAATCATCCGTTGTGATAAAGTTAGGAAATTGAAATCCATTGAAAGATAAATCTTCATTTGATAAATCAAAATTTGAAAACAAAGATGACAGCGACAGATTCCATACTGAAATGAGTTCCTTGAATATCCTGCCTGACGATTACGCCAATTTCGGAGATTCATTTGAAGGAAAATCGTCAATTAGACAATTTAAGTGGTACTCTCTTTTGTCCAACATAATGTGACTGAAGGACAAACAAAAAGGATCTTCCTAAATTAAAAAACTTGAGAGGTGTCAAGTTACACCCGGATGGAACGAAGTTCTATCATCATCATCATCATCATCTCATCATTATTAGATTTATCATGTAGCTTCAACTATAGCAAAAAGTGTCGGTCGTTACAACTTTTGGTCTTAATTTTTTCCGTCTAGTCCACTTTCACAACGCGCGATAAGGAACTACGTTCCAAAAGGAACTGACGTCATTCTATTCTAGGGTCTATAGCACAAAGTGATCGCGACATCGAAGAATTATCACTTAAAATTTTATAAGCCTAGAACCAGCAGGTAATAGACAGTTTCTAATCACGTAAGTGCGATATTTCCTCACTAGTGTTTCCCTGGTGTATTACAAATCAGAACAAATGAGCACCGTGTCGCACAACGTTGTCTCGGCGCGGCGGGCCTAGCGTGCTACTCGCGGGCAGCGGGGGGTTACTCAATCAAGCATAGTAGCGGGATGTGTCGCTCGATAACCGCATTCATGTGTGCTCTTACAGTTTTACTAACTATTTAAAGGTGAAGCTGAAAATATTTTTAACTTAAAATATCGCAGTGTTATTTTATTTTATTAAATTAATGACATATTGGACTCGATTCTGCAAACCACCTAAAGTTCCTAATTTTAAGTTATCTCGATTCTTTTCCACTGCTTTGGAAAGGAAAGGGACAGAAATAAGCGCCATATTTATTTACAACGTCACAAATGTCAAAATAACAAAATTGAACCTTATGGACGCATTCAAATACACGTTTTTAGCTATTTTAGCAACGATGTAAGGAGGTCATGGATAAAAGTGACAGATAAGACATCAAATTAGTCGGTTTTTACACGTTTGACATTACTCTATAATCTATGGTTTGTTTCTGTGCTTTTTCTTCCGTATTCTTTAAAGAAGGATAGGCTAACTTAAAATTAGGAATTTTAGGTGGTTTGCAGAATCGAGTCCATTACCTTCTGATGGTCGGCTAATCTCCATCTTTTATTAACTAGATCGTACAACACAAAGTGAGGGAAGTAGAGAGGTCTCAACACAAGCATTTTTGGAATTGCTTCTGGGGACAACTTCATTGTTGTAAATTTTCTCCAACACAGCACAGTAAACATGTATGTAACTTTTAGTTTTTATAGCATTGATTGTTTAAAAGAATAATGTGCTGAAGTGCCTCGCTTCTCCTCCTCATCGCATGCCGAAGCGGTGGAGTTGCAATAACATTTTTATATTGACACTTTATGCAAACTATTTAAAGGGGAGGCTAGAAAGATTTTGAACATAAAGTATCGTGGAGTTGTATAACCGAACTTAATGCCATACTAACTACTGATTGTCGGCTAATCTCGGCATCGGCAACGGATTTTGATACGTGTTTAGATCATTTCTTGCAGAATATTTATAATTATATATTTGCTTTGCATCTTTGCGTCTCTTCGAAAATACTAAGTACTTAGCCTGTATTTTTCGCGTTAAGATAAATTAAATTGGTTGAGCAGTGAAAGCCCAGCCCGCTTCTCACGCTTCTCATGATGATAATCGGTGAGACTGGGATTCAAATCCCGGCTTGTCAAAAACTTACATAGGTACTCTATCTATACCCCTTCGGGGATAAAAGGCGTGAGATTATTTATTTTATTTTATAAATTGGTTAGAACTCATATGATAAGTATAATATAAATTTGAAATTGTAGGCAAGTATTTAGAAGACACTAGTTCTTTCAACCCGTTGCTTTAATATCAAGAGATCTGACTCAAGCAGTAATAAGACATGATAATACAGAATAGATTCAGACCAGTCACGGCTTTTAAAGATGGATTCTAAAGGAACGAAATAGATACTAATAGATCTAAAGCCGTAGTTGAGCAATAAATCGCTATATATAGATCGTACGGTGAACCTCTTAACTGACTACATGATTGCTAGAAACATATTGTAGAAAGACATTTTCTACTAATCTCTCAGTTTTATCTATCCCAAGGTTGCCATGACGAGATTTGTATTTATCTTCTCTGTGGTATTGTTTTTGGTTTTATTTATAGAACCAATAGACCAAAGATTTTGGAAGAAAATCATTCTCTTTAGAGAAACTTTTTCTTTAAACGTCTTTGCAATAGACATTATTATTCAGGTTTAAATTGAATGTAGTTAATAGGTACTGCACCTTAAACATATGTTAAAAAAATACATAACAAACAAAAAAGGTCTTTGCATTTTCTATGTAGGGATATAACAATAATGATAATAATATATGAAACATTATACAGATGACATCGCTATGAGCAAAAGATAAAATTGGCTAATACCGTTAAACTGAAAACTAAGAGTACTGATGCGATAGATTATACATCACCATATCTACTCGTATGTAGAGGTAAATAATATCCACTCGTAGAGCTGCCAAAACCCAAAAAATAGTTTATACCAGAAATTTGCCAAAACCATGACTTTTCAAGTTGGCCAAATCGAGGTGAACTCTAAAGACCTCGATTACAAAGCGTATTTAGTGACAATTACAGATGTAATTCTTTAAATTTGTGACGCAGTGACTTCATAGATAGCCACTGACAAATAATTGTGGCGTAGATATGATTTTTTTCTTTTAACGTAACCCCAAATTCAGTCACTGGATATTGAGTACGAAATTGCCTGTCGTCCTGATGTTATTTAACAATATCTATGGAACCACTTCGTCACAAATTCCATGAATCACATCAGTATTAGGTATGTCACATTCTCATAAGTAAATATGGACATGGTAATCAGTTTCCTAGCAATTTTGGCCTAAGTTTCTGCAGCCGTACCACCTGTTTCATTATGGGATCTATATCTAATTATGCCGCCGATTTATTTAAAAACTAGCGGATGCCCAGCGGCGTTGCCCGCGCGGATTTCGTTTATTCCCGTTCACGTGGGAATTTCCGAAAATCCCTTCATAGTGGTTGCCTACGACATATTTAAAACACCTACATACCATATTTCAAATAGCGGGTGGCCAGCGGCGTTTTCCCGCTTGGATTTAGTTTATTCCCGTTCCCGTGGGAATTTCCAAAAATCCCTTCATACCAATTTCCTATGACATATCAGACACCTTCATACCATTTTTCAAGTTTCTAGGTGTTATCGTTTCGGAGTAGTACGTATTTCTCTTTTTAACCAGTTTTTTTATTTTCCCGTGGGAATGAGATATTTTCCTGGAATAAAAAGTACCCTAGATGTTGACCCGGGTACTCAGTTATCTCCATACCAAATTTCATCAAAATCCGTCCAGTAGTTTTTGAGTGATGCGTGCACAACCAGACAGACAGACAGACAGACAGACAGACAGACAGACAAAAATTCCAAAAATTGGTGTTTCGGTATCTATATCGATAACTATATACACTACCGTTAAAATTTTCAAAAAATATTTAATGTACAGACACGGCCCCGTTAGAGTTTTATTATATGTATAGATTACCTAACTACCTATTACCATTTTCTCTCCCATTTCCGATTATTCATGTCAAATCAAACCGTATAATTATCAAATCCTTGGAAATGGAAACCACAGGTTTTCAATAAATTAGAAACCTCCCGATTGGCTACAGATTCATCCATCAACCAAGCAGTTAGCCCTAAGCCTTTTGGCCTAAGTTTCTGCAGCCGTACCACCTGTTTCATTATGGGATCTATATCTAATTATGCCGCCGATTTATTTAAAAACTAGCGGATGCCCAGCGGCGTTGCCCGCGCGGATTTCGTTTATTCCCGTTCACGTGGGAATTTCCGAAAATCCCTTCATAGTGGTTGCCTACGACATATTTAAAACACCTACATACCATATTTCAAATAGCGGGTGGCCAGCGGCGTTTTCCCGCTTGGATTTAGTTTATTCCCGTTCCCGTGGGAATTTCCAAAAATCCCTTCATACCAATTTCCTATGACATATCAGACACCTTCATACCATTTTTCAAGTTTCTAGGTGTTATCGTTTCGGAGTAGTACGTATTTCTCTTTTTAACCAGTTTTTTTATTTTCCCGTGGGAATGAGATATTTTCCTGGAATAAAAAGTACCCTAGATGTTGACCCGGGTACTCAGTTATCTCCATACCAAATTTCATCAAAATCCGTCCAGTAGTTTTTGAGTGATGCGTGCACAACCAGACAGACAGACAGACAGACAGACAGACAGACAGACAAAAATTCCAAAAATTGGTGTTTCGGTATCTATATCGATAACTATATACACTACCGTTAAAATTTTCAAAAAATATTTAATGTACAGACACGGCCCCGTTAGAGTTTTATTATATGTATAGATAGATAACTTTTTATCTCTAATTGTCGATGCGCGGACGGCGTCATTTTGGATCCTAAATCGCAGAACGTCAATTTAAACGTTAAATAGTTACCAAATGCCCGTTGACGCAGATGGATATTTAAAGATTGTCTATAGATAGTAGGCCTGCTAAGATAAAGTATTTCGATAGAACACCGTCTAGTGATTGCAGTG
Source organism: Ethmia dodecea (assembly GCA_963855545.1). Taxonomy (NCBI): domain Eukaryota; kingdom Metazoa; phylum Arthropoda; class Insecta; order Lepidoptera; family Depressariidae; genus Ethmia; species Ethmia dodecea. The sequence goes on from OY979440.1 coordinate 10,757,076, forward strand.
GTTCAAAACTTTTTTAAAACTCTACTTAATCATTTTTTATCGATGTCTGATTGTGTGTGGTAGTCAGGCTAGGCAATCGCGGGTAGATATAGCGTAATAACGAAACATTTGGCAACGGGATCATGTTCGCGTTCCGCCACAGCGCGGTTATCGGCCGGATGACCTCGTGGGGATTAATGGCACCACGTCTATGTAGGCAGTACAGCTAACTGCTTGGTTGATGGATGAATCTGTAGCCAATCGGGAGGTTTCTAATTTATTGAAAACCTGTGGTTTCCATTTCCAAGGATTTGATAATTATACGGTTTGATTTGACATGAATAATCGGAAATGGGAGAGAAAATGGTAATAGGTAGTTAGGTAATCTATACATATAATAAAACTCTAACGGGGCCGTGTCTGTACATTAAATATTTTTTGAAAATTTTAACGGTAGTGTATATAGTTATCGATATAGATACCGAAACTCCAATTTTTGGAATTTTTGTCTGTCTGTCTGGTTGTGCACGCATCACTCAAAAACTACTAGACGGATTTTGATGAAATTTGGTATGGAGATAACTGAGTACCCGGGTCAACATCTAGGGTACTTTTTATTCCAGAAAAATATCTCATTCCCACGGGAAAATATAAAAACTGGTTAAAAAGAGAAATACGTAGGTACTACTCCGAAACGATAACACCTAGAAACTTGAAAAATGGTATGAAGGTGTCTGATATGTCATAGGAAATTGGTATGAAGGGATTTTTGGAAATTCCCACGGGAACGGGAATAAACTAAATCCAAGCGGGAAAACGCCGCTGGGTACCCGCTATTTGAAATATGGTATTTAGGTGTCTTAAATATGTCGTAGGCAACCACTATGAAGGGATTTTCGGAAATTCCCACGGGAACGGGAATAAACGGAATCCGCGCGGGCAACGCCGCTGGGCATCCGCTAGTATGTATATAAAACACAAATAATGTTTCTACCTATGTCCGCTATAGACTCTGAAACAATCCAACCGATGTGACCCAAACCGGTTTCATTAGAAAGGCAATAATGTGAAGAAGAGTTTTAGATCACTAAAGCTACTGCCAAAAATTTAAGCTTTTTATAAGTTTCCGGCGTGTCGTTTGGAGGGTTTGTAGCTCAAATAGGTACCATCATCTAAGCCAGCAATGAGGGCCAAGACTTATTAACTGTGCTTTTGGTTAAATAACTATTTAAGCTATAGGTACCTACGAGAAATTCCAGACAAAGTTCTGAAGTAAGTGTATCATTTAGCTTCGTAACAGATAATTCTACTTTATTCTCCAATCATTTGCTGACATGTGGTTAAAACCCGCTCCATATAGATAGAGGGTAGATTGATTAGTTCCGTGTAATCTATATTTTAGCCGCGTATTCCCACGGGAACGGGAATTACGCGGGTGAAACCGTGCGGAACAACTAGTATATAATAAGTACAGAAAACAGTTTAGTCTTCGGCATGAAATGACAGTGGCGCCTATTGATAGATGAGGGTCAGTAGAATGAGTGGCAAGTCACGCTGGCCAAATAATACGAGGAGTTCCCGAACGTATTATTCGACGTAACATCATAAAAATATTTACTTTACATAATAACGGGCCTCAATATATATTTTGGTTAATGTATTTCAAAAAAATACTTTTATGTACACACAGAAATAGAATTTTCTTAAACAATGATGAAAAAAACTTTAAGAAAAGCCATGGGGAATATGAGATATCCCCAGAAGGCATTTCCTCTCTAGATAGCTAAGCTAGTCCTTTAAAAAAGATACTGCCAGCCCTGGTCACCAGAATTTTATAGGTATATGTTGAATCTAAAATCATTTGTGGCGGTGCCCGCGCGGGTCTAGTATATTCCCGTTTCCGTGGGAATTTTGAAAAATCCCTTCATAGCGGTTACGACATATAAGACACCTACATACCGTATTATAAGTTTCTATGTATTATCGTTTCGGAGTAGTACATATTTCTGTTTTGAACCAGTTTTATTATTTTCCCGTAGAAATGAGATATTTTCTTTTAGTAAAAAGTACCAGAAGCATCGGCGATGGGCTCACCACCTGTCACGTTTAGGGGTCGAATATACTGGTGAAAAGTGGGTTTTTCTAGAAATGGAATAACTCTGCCTACCCCCTCGGGGATAAAAGGCGTAATGTAATTTTTATTTTATTTTTAAAAAGTACCCTAAATGTTGACCCAGTTACTCAGTTACATCTCTGTTTTCGCATTATGCGTGCACAAACAGACAGACAGACAAAAAAAGTGTTTTAATAATAATAATGTAAAGACCTTGTTTATTTTTGTATTTAGTTAACTATGTACCTTCAAAAAGTTGTTCATTGTTTAGGTCCCCGATAATATAAGTAGAGCATGTTTGAATTGATCCGAGTGCCTGATTATGTGTTGGACAGGATAAACAAAGATTGGCCTCTGCGATACAGGCTCCGTGCCTAGTGCAGAGGTCACTGACTATCCCTTTGCTCTCAACTTGCAACACTATTGCTCTTGTACATTGTTTCTGCTGTATTTTGTTGGCAAATAAATGAATTATTATTACTATTATAACCTGTCCCACAGAATGTGGATCGATCAAACTCGGGATCATGGATCATACCGCTACCACTTTCCCGCCTCTGTATGTGTAACCAAAAAACTATAAGGAAAAAATATTTTTCTTGTGTAATCTTTATATAGAAATTTACAACGCCGGCAAAGGTATATAACATAGGACATCTGAACTTCTGGCCAGTGATTGAAGTGAGCACGACTGCGTCCGTAAGTTAGAGGCTCTCTGAATTAATTAAAAGCAGCGAAGGCCTGTGTCCTCCCCGAAATACTCGTATAAGATACAAGAAGACTGTCTTAAGATTCTCTCCACTCAGCTTTATTAAAATTTCTCCTCGATGTTCAACTCTAGGCGACAAAATTTAATAATGCATGCCATAAAATTGTTTCTCGAGAGCAATTCCTTAATAAATTAACGTTAACATAATATCATGATCACGACATTATTACCGAATTTTATGAAAGTATTGGCATTTCGTAAGCAAAACAATCGAATGACCCAGCAAAAATTATCACTTACGATATTTCTCACACACAATATTTTCAAAATTTATACCAACTATTGATATGCCAGATATTATGATGCGGTCCACGTGCCCGCAGCGGCTGTGACAACTCATAATCGCGTAAACTTCGTCTCTCGCAAAACACTACTCTTACACTAGTCCTATTACCGAGACTTTTCCCGCGCTATTGGTTGATAAACACAACAAAAATTAACGTCAGGCGTCTCGAACAAGCTGTTCAAATTGTGGAATGTATATTTTGAAACATTGAAGGCGGACGGCAAGATTAATCGCAATCCTAGATATTACAAGCTTGTGTCCGGGCGGAACAGCTGTTGCTAAACAATGCGCCGAGCACTTCATCAAAGCAGCTTAATTTTGATTTGAATGGCAACATTGATGCACAACTCTCCAGTAGTAAGTATTTAAGCACCGCCCGGGGCTGGTTAGGGAAGCGACGATGTGAATAGTTGATGCGAGCGCGCCCCAGCACACATCAAATATGCAGTACACTTTCCACCTCGAGTGGGCATATCGCCCGGATCGTTTCTAGACACAACAACCTAAATGGAAATCTCGACGCCAACTTGACAGTCGGACATGATAGGCACTCTTCGAAGCGACAGACACTCTTCCAGATATGTTGAAGACTATTTTGGATTATTCAATACCGATTGGGAAATAGATATAATAAGTTTTTTGTTTTGTGGTATACAGAAAACGAGCGATGGTTACTTTGCGATTAGCAAACGGCGTCGGGTTGATGTAGACTATTCTACTAGGCTACGGTCTTAAGTGGGTATATTTTATGGATTTTATTGAATAGTGTTTAATTTAATATTTGCTATATTATAAGGGTGATCTGCCAGGCTTTAGCAAGTGGCGGTCTGTACTTACTCGTATCTGCCTTCTTCAAAGTTGTAATAATGGCGCGAGATCACGCAGGTACGTATGTATAGAGGCATCATGTGTCGAATCCTGTAGAAGACTAGCAAAGAGGAAGAGAGTAGCATGACATATTTATTTTGATCAAGCCTGCTACAGACGATAACTCTAGTTATCCCGGACTGTTCCGACAGGAATGATGTACTTCTTAAAAATATTATTGTGCAATAACAACATCCATAATATCGTCTATAGTTTCAAAAGTACCAATTATTGGCCCGGGAAAGCTTGTGTTAAATAAAATATTGATGACGAAACGAATGCAGGAAACAATAGTATGAGTGAAGCCCATCGGGAGTGGAATGTTTGCGGTTCACGTGGCACGTAGGGCGCGTGTCACGTTGAGTTGGTGTAGTCGGAGTCGTCGGGGTGATCTAGCCCTGCCTGTTGTTTAATAAACATCACAGTATATAAAATTTCATTAAAAATCTTATGATAAATAACTTTTTTAATATATATTTCAAAGAGGAATAAAGTGGATTAGTGCCCAGAAGACTAGATGAATTTCCTCTCTGGATTACTAGGATACAGATGTAATTGCCAGCTCTCTGATCATCCGAAGCCTTGACCAATCGTTTTAACAGTAATGATAAGCTGCCGCGTCTCCCGATCTATCAATAATGTACATGTATCCCCGCTTTTATTTCTTAAACGGACAGAATTTCAGAGAAATGTCTCCTGTTTTTTCGTATTCAACCCGACAACGGTAACTAATGGGTGTAGCAACCGGCCGCTATGGACGGCAGCGCGCTGCACACGGCATGTGCACGTGGCTGCCATCGATCGGCGACCGACTTACAGTACTACGTAGTCTCGTAACTCTGCCAATGTTTAATTCACTTTGCCGTGGAAAATATGCGGGAAATATATTAGTCTAGGCAATGAAGCGGATTTTTGTATGAAGACCCCAACATTAATTCCTCAGTCGATGAAACTTTGCAGGATTGTAGTATAGTATGAGACAATACTTGCATAAAAAAATCCAAAAAAAAACCTAACCGAAGTTAGGTATTTTTACTGAAATACTTATTTATTTGATATCTTTGTTGGGAAAAATGCTCCGTCTAAATTTTCTTCTCCAGCAATATTCATGTGTGTTAAGAAAGCTATATGCGAAATATCCAAAAAAATCTCCTGGTGGAAACAACAAAACTCAGACGTATATGTACCTTGCTCGGGAAAATTGCTCAGTCCATTTTTTTAACTGGAATGTCATTTAATGGTCGCTGTGGACTTACAATAGGAAAATCCAAAATAAAAACCTTCTGGCTACATTATTTTTATAAATTATCAAATTATCCACAAAAAAAAATTTTTTTTTTTAGTATAAAAACCTAACTTCGGTTAGGTTTTTTTTTTGGATTTTTTTATGCAAGTATTATCTCATACTATACTACAATCCTGCAAAGTTTCATCGACTGAGGAATTAATGTTGGGGTCCACTACCTTTATTGCCTAGACTATATTGCTACTGTGAGAATATAAAATACTAGCTGTTCGATATTCGATACAAACAAACAAAAAATCAAATATTATAGCGATTTGACTCTTATGTTTAACCCTATCCATTGATGCCATCGAATTTCGGTTTAATACCCGGCTGTGGCAAGCGTATCAGCAAAATTCACCATGTAAGCTTAAAAATTTCAATCCTGTATAATAGATTCGCAATAAAATCGGAGATAAAGAGATAGAATCCATTCTCAGAATGTCAGCGAGTATTAAAGCCTCAGAATAAGAAATGGCAATGTTCCAAGCAGGCGGCCCACCTGCAGTCGATTAGCAGGGCGCGGCGGCCAATGCGGTCGCGAGGTTACCTGCCGCATTCACTACCGCAGACTGCTACATATGCTCTACTATCTGACAATCTTTGAACATCTCACAGCCTCAAATGTCATTTGTTTACCATTTTACGAAGGGACTCAAAATGGCGATGGCTGCACATGGAGATTATAGATCAACAGTTATTTTTGTTTATGATTGTCTATTTATTATGTCATTGCTAAATAAAGCGGCGTTACACTTTGGTGGTAGAGCTGCAGAATTTTTGTAGTTGTTCAATCGGTGTTCAGTAAGACGTTCTCGTATTAAAATATACACATTATATATGTCTCAATTTTGGACTGTATTACTTGTCACTTACGCCTTGTGCACGAGAAGATCGGCAGATGTATTCCATTTCTGAAAAGAGTGAATTTTTTGGACCCTAAACGAGACAGAAGGTGAGCCCATCCCTGGACTGAGGTGCGGTTCCACATGTCTCCGGGCCAATTCTGGGGCCTACAAGTTTCCTTACGAAGTTTTCCTTCACCGTAGAAATAGTGATAAATATATACGTAGGTTTTAATTTATGTTATCTCTTATGGTAGATTTGGTGTGGTTGCCGTATAAATAATGCACGAATCCTGTTTTTGGAATTTCCCAAAAATTCACCAAAAATTTTTTTATAGGGGGTTGAAAGGTATAGGAAAGCATACTGAAGACAAACAAACAAAATTATTTTTTATGTAAGTATGAGATAATAGACAAGACAAATAAAAAAAATACGTTTATGAATGGTTCAAAAGTGTTTACTTAATTTTCATCCCAACAAGAAAAACACGGTAATGTCATATTTTGGACTCCTACAACCCTGTGGCACTCCAGGAAGTTAAATGAATCCTGAAACGGAGATAACAATAATAACCTGCACATTTCAGAGAGCCAGTGTGTGGATTGCGGACCGTAATATCTTGCTAAGCCATTTATTTTGCAATGAAAATCTAAATATTTATTATCAACCCCAGTAGCAGTCATATTAGCACATTTATGTGGGAAGTTATTTTATAAAATAACCCCCTACATTACTAACTCAGTCTGCCATGTGCCGCTGCCATTGTTTAGCGTTGAATGGAGTCGTGATCTTGCGAGGAAGCGTCGCGCGGATCCCATTCATTGCGAACAAGTAATGTACTGGGAACAGGTGGGCACAATTTGTGCACACTGTGTATATTCGTTCATGTCCACCCTCTGTTTGCGAACGCCCGATTCCGCAAAAGGTTTACCAGAAGCAGATGCAGGGCTTAATATTCGTAATAAGTGTCTCGTGATACTTAACTTTTGTAAAAACACACTGAAGCAGGGTTTGGTGTGTGGAAGCGAGTTTTTGTGCGTCAGCGCAAGCGTATGATAGAGAGAGGTTGCGAACCTGGCTCCGGTTCTTTTTTGGGTTACAGGGTTTAGTGACTTGAAGTTTAATTTATGTTATCCGGTTACCATACCGGATAATAATGCCGTGACATAATAGGTTATGTATTGATATCGTGCCCCGCGAGGATCCGCTGCTTGACCGGTAGTGAATTTATCATTTACTAGCGGTTCTGCCCGGTTTCACCCGCGTAGTTCTCGTTCTCGTAGAAATACGGGAATAAAATATAGCCTATGTTACTCAGGGATATTCTAGCTTTCCATTGGTGAAAGAATTTTTAAAATTGGTCCAGTAGTTTTTGAGTTTATTCGCAAAGATACAAACACACAAACATACAAAAATACAAATCATTCTTCTTTATAATATTAGTATAAAAGTATAGATTTAATTTATCAAGAAGTGTTCTTAATTTTTATTTATTTGGAGATTTTAGAAACAAGGATTTTAAGGAAAGAAATATTGAAAAATTGGCCCGAAAAATTAAAAAATTGGAGAAAAACTGAAAGTGCTTGTTTCTCTAGGATTTAGACAGGACAACGTCTGAGCTAGACAACTATTCCTGTAATTTTTAACCGACTTAAAAAAAGCAGGAAGTTCTCAATTTTGTTTTGTTTTGTATTATATTCAGTGCTGGAAACCAGAATTGCAGTTTTTTAAGTTAAACTCTTTTATAATTCATCTGATCTAAATTTGTAATAGATTATTTATTTATATAGTATTCTACAATAGTACATTATGGTACAAGTGAGTAAAGTTGGTGATTACCGCTGAGGCGCCATTGAGACCCGAGCCGTAGGCGAGGGTCATAAGAGAGCCGAGGACGGTAATCATCAATACACACGTGTATCATACGACGTTTTTCAACACACTTGTGAATAAATAATACTAAAAAATCATTTTAAAATAATCATTCGCAATGGCGGGGAAAATTAATTGGTTTTCCAATTTTTTATTTATATAATTTGGAAAAGGCAAAAGGATCTAGGCCCATACAGCCTCGTTTTCCTATGCGCTCGCATCTTACAATGGCGATCGGCCATGGACTAAAAAAATTAGGTTTCTTTTTCTTTGGTTTGTCGTGGATAGCGTTTTAGCCACGTACAAAATGGGGTATTTAAAGTTTTTACAGAGAAAACCAAAGTTATATTTGAGTGAAAGTTTTGTTTATTAAACACGTACAAGTTGAAATGATCTATTTAAATACGAAGTTGCATGAAATGAGCAAGCCATATTTGTGTATTAATTTATTAGTACGATTGAATACGATCTTTTTTGTATCGAAACTTTTTTAAGAACAAAGCAACTCTAGCAACAAAATTGAAAAAAAAAATCTATAACTCACTAGTGAATAATAGCAAACAAAAAGTCTCAGTTTGATTATAGGTGTCATTATGTGCCTAATTGCAGTGAAATTAGAGCCACTTTATGAGCAAGTGTGTTGAAAACTATTTTTTTTGTGACTAAAGTAAACAGTATACTCCTATTGCTTCACGATCTATCTATACCATAATTTAATTTTAAAGCAGCCTTCAATGCAAGGTAGGTCCTTGCCCCTTATCAGGGACAAGACCACCTTTCGGCTCTCTTTGGTTGACACTTTTCTTATATATATTTTTGTTAAATTATGAACGATATTTACCAACGCACTTTTATTGAATTTCAATTCAATTAGGACACTATTGCTATTGCAACCCACTTGAATAATACAAAATTGCTTGTCGATCTATGATTTGCGCCCCTTTTTAGCCTACGCTAGAGGGGCTGCCTGCACCTCTCCCTTTTCCATGTGCCGCTCCTATGGCGATAAGTCTTGCAGAAGTCACTCCCCGAGCAACTCGTCGATGGAGATGGGCTGCTGCTTACATTTAGCCAATCTTCATGGACGAGTTTAGAGTGCCTTGACTATTGACCTTTCTAAGTGTAATTTTTAATTACCTACAGAAATAAAACATTTTCATTTTATTTTTTTCTTATACAATATGTAACAGAATGAGCGCAATTCCTGAAATCAGTTTTTTCTGTATCGACTACTTAATTGTTTTAAGCTATTTTTAATATGTGTTAAATTTTGCTGAAAAATTAATTAGCGTAGCTGAATTTAGTGCTTATGGAAATCGTGCTATTATTGATGGATATTTAAGAATAGAATAGAATAGAATAAGATTTTATTGCCAAACTGTATACATAAGTTGTTACATGTTTCATTCAGCGGGTATCAACAGTTTTGTCTATCTCGGACGTACAATATCTATACATATAATAAAACTCTAACGGGGCCGTGTCTGTACATTAAATATTTTTTGAAAATTTTAACGGTTGTGTATATAGTTATCGATATAGATACCGAAACACCAATTTTTGGAATTTTTGTCTGTCTGTCTGTCTGGTTGTGCACGCATCACTCAAAAACTACTGGACGGATTTTGATGAAATTTGGTATGGAGATAACTGAGTACCCGGGTCAACATCTAAGGTAGTTTTTATTCCAGGAAAATATCTCATTCCCACGGAAAAATATAAAAACTGGTTAAAAAGAGAAATACGTACTACTCCGAAACGATAACACCTAGAAACTTGAAAAATGGTATGAAGGTGTCTAATATGTCATAGGAAATTGGTATGAAGGGATTTTTGTAAATTCCCACGGGAACGGGAATAAACTAAATCCAAGCGGGAAAACGCCGCTGGGCACCCGCTATTTGAAATATGGTAGGTATGTAGGTTAATATGTCGTAGGCAACCACTATGAAGGGATTTTCGGCAATTCCCACGGGAACTGGAATAAACGGAATCAGCGCGGGCAACGCCGCTGGGCATCCGCTAGTTTAGTATATAACAAAGAAATGCATGCTTTAACCTAATAAAATGCAGTAAAATTAAATAGAACATTACATCAATTAAAAAAAAATTAAAAACCGGATCCAGTATTACAAATTCAACAATTATTATTACAATAAGTATTAATGATGTCATAAAATAAAATAAAAAATAAAATCTTGTAAGTATAAAAATAAATATAAGAAAATTGGTTAGACAAAACTAAAGTTCGATCGCATCATATATTTTTTTTATTTATATACTAATTGGGGTGTATGAGGAATTGCGCATTTTTTGTTACGCGTTGCATAACATTCACTTAATCCCGGTTACTAAGCTATCAATGATCTTTTATAGTTTACGCAGTAGGTACGAGATAAATCAATTTTTTCCTAACAAACGCCAGGCCCCTCTATATATTGGGAGATACAAATAGCTCTTATTAGATGTTTAGCAAAATATATTTATCTATATATTATATAAAACGATAAACTGACTGCCTCACATCCTAAGCCGCTGGGTCTTGAGACTTGAAATTTTGCACATAGATATATTATACAGTGTAGGCATCCACTAAGAAGGGATTTTGCAAAATTCAACCCCTAAGGGGGTGAAATAAACGTGAGCGAGCGAAGCCGCGGGTAAAAGCTAGTATTATATATTTTCATAAACCAAAATTTTGCGATGCAAGTCACACTAATAGGTATCTCATGCCTATCGTAATGTTAAATTGTAATTCACAGTATGATTCAAAATAGTTGCAACGCAGCATATATGCACATACACCTGCTCAACCTTTCTGTCTTCGGGTATTACATCAAAACAATTCACACCTAATCCACAGGATTGAAGGTTTCAAATGGCGTATTACTGTTTTTCCGATAAACCTTTACTGGCATATTTGGACACAGTGTGAGAAAAACATCTTTAACCACTTAGATTTAAGGTTGACATTGATGGTGTAGTTTAAGGCTTTTCGGACGTGATCGCGGGACGAGGTGCGGAGCGAGGAGAAGGTCAACGGTCGCGCCCCGCGCAGTTCCGCGGCTTCCGAGAGCGGGGTGCGAGGCATTGTCACGCCGCGCCGGAAAAACATTTTCTGAAATGTTTTTCTGTCTATCTGGTTGTGCACGCATCACGCAAGAACTAGTGGACGAATTTTGATGAAATTTGTTGTAGAGATTACTGTGTAACCGGGTCAACATCTAGAGTACTTTTTACAGCGGAAGAATGTCTCATTCCTATACGGCAAATTTAAAAACGGGGTAAAAAGAGAAATACGTAGGTACTACTCCGAAACGATAACACCGAAAAACTTGAAATATGGTGTGTAGGTGTCTTATATTATGTCGTAGGCAACCGCTATGAAGGGATTTTTGGAAATGCGGGTACGGGAATAAACTGGATCCGCGCGGACAATGCTGCAGGGCACCCGCTATTTAAAATATTGTATGTAGGTGTCTTGTATGTTGTAGGCAACCACTATGCAGTGATTTTTGGAAATTCCCATGGGAATTATATAAAGTAGTATTATATAAAGAGACAAACCCTGATTGACTGACTGACTCATCAACGTACAGCCATAACCCCCTCAAGCTAGAGACTTGAAATTGGACAGTGATGATGATGAGCTCTGACCGTTTTTGGCAATGGCGATCACTTCGAATCTTAGTCAGCTTGGCGACGCTGGTGAGCCCGAGTATGACTAATTTAGCCAATCTTTGCGGCAAACTCCCGTGCGCAGTAAGGGCACTTGAGCACGTCGTTCACATAGTTGTAGCTAATGACAGCGCCTGGACGGGCTTTTAACTCATCGGGATCGAAATTGGACAGTACTACAGACAGGACAGACTCCTTTTTTGACCTAGGAGTCGGATAAGAAATTTACGAAATTGCCAGGAGAAGAAAAACCAGATCCGTGCGGGCAACGCCGCTGGGGCCTACTTAAAATAGATTTTTATAAATTTGTTCGTTGTCGTTTATAAAATTATTAAATTTCGGAATTTGTAAAAATAAAATGAACCTTACGTGAGTTTATTATGATATTTAATATACTTATAGAATATAGATATATTTATGATATAAAAGTACAAAATTCTATATTTTTTTCAAATTTGAGGAGACTAAGTATGTTTGATTCTATGAATCTCGTGTTCTAAATGAATCAGTCATTATTTGAAATTCTTGCTCAAACTTTACAAGAGTCGCTATCGGGCAAATGTATACCTACATATTTTATCTCTTTCTCACAAATGCATTCCATAACAAGTAAAATGAAGAAGTGACAATTTTTACAGAGCTAAAAGCACGTCAAAGATGTACCTAATTGTAATCAGCAATAATAATAATAATGAATTTATAATGATAATGACAATGATAATAACAAAAAAAATCGGTTTACCTGCAACTGTGTCATTTTTCCTTACACAATAAAGCACTTATCTTTATGATAGTTGAAAGTTCTTAGCACATTTAATAATTTTTAAAATATAAAGAATTACATTAATTAATTATCTAATGAACCACAGTTTCTCAATGACAATCCCCACGTGCAACCAGAGCTGTAAACATAATATTATCTAAGTTTGAAAACCCATTAGCTAGATGAGTCAGACGTATACTCTTCCAATATCTATAGTTCAGCCAACAATACCTATCCACGGCTTCGCACGAACAGGGAAAAACACCTGACAGCCCTCCCACTGCGGTTTTGCCGAGGTTACGCTATCCTAGCTGCGCCGCTAATTCGATCACATCACTCAAATCTTATTAATATCCTTTCTTGTCCATCCCCGCGACGGCGGGTAAGACAAATTCATATTGTTGGGTATAATCGTGATTAGCACCGCCTCAGCGAGGCAGAGCGGTGTGAGTTAACGCGGAATTCCTCTCGAACGAGCGAACGGTTTAAATGCAAATAAGATTACAATTAGATGTTTAGAAGGAGCCCCTCGCAACTCGCTTATTTTAGAACAAGGCTTTTAATACGGGGCTTGTTTAATTAAGTGGTTAATAGACAATATAGACAAAGGCTGTGTTCAAATGCCTAGTCCACTACGGAGATTTAATGGAATCGTTCCGCTACTGATGTAAGCAATTTGAAATTATGTAGGTACATGTTAATTGATTTTAAGTGACCATTTGCAAATACCGCAATCAAGTAGCACTTGGGGTATCCTTCAGTCGTCGCTCTTAGACATACAATTCGGTTGGTAGCATTGGAATACTTGGGGGAAAATATTATAAAGATGGAACGAGACCCTCATATCTCATAATAACCGGGAAGTATTCTCGAGCGCCACAATACGCGCGGACGCGGGATTACTTGTCAAACAACTCGACAACTCTAAATCCAAGGAACTCACCTTTTGATACACTCGAGTGTCTTTATTGCTGCTTTCATGTCAGTTCTTTATATGCGATGTATTTATAATGACGACTATAAAAATTATATATATTCTTACGTTACACCTCGAGGGTTCAGCAGAGGAAATACCAATATTTCACCATTCTTTAAACCCCCTAAACGTGAAAGGTGGTGTGCCCATCACCACAGGGTGCTATTAAGCATGCCTCAGAATTAGTTCTGGGACCTGCGGGTTTTCCCACGATGTTTTCTTTCATCGTCATATTGTTACTATATTAAAATTTTTTAATCCACTGATTTAAGCCGCTTGTATTCTAGAAAATTTACTACATTCATCTACGTGCTATCAATCGCGTGTAGCTTGTATCCAATAAATTGATGTAAATGGTGCTGCGAACTCTGGAAGCTGCAACACCGGTCACAGGCGGCTTGACCCAAAAACGGCGGCGTGCCGGCCAACACCAACGATCGCATCGATAGCGAGCGACTCCCTTTATTCCTTTATACACATTAAGAGACAAAATAAATCTACAAGTACTTTGGAAAAAAACTGACTGGTTCATAACGGCAAAGCCTCAACTGCAGGATGTAGGAGACTGAAGTTTGGAATGTTACCTGCAGATACAATATACCTGTTCCCCGCGATTTCACCTGCGCAAGTCCTAGTCTCGTGGGAAAATTATAACCAATGTTACTCCCAGAAAGTAAGGTAACATATGGTATGGGAGATGACAACTCGTTGAAATCATTAATATTATAAATTTTAACATTCATGTTTGTTATGCAGTTACTGAAACTATGGGTGGGCTCAATACCCCAGATTACTATACCTTATTCAATGCCTTGCATAATATCAGGAAACAATTCTCGCGCAATTGGAACCAAGTTTGCTGTATCTTTACTACAAAATGTCGATGATCGGATTTCTTCGACTGGTAATACTGAGCAATAAAAAAATGACATCAATATTCTTAACTTTTGTAGTAGAAATACAGCAACCTCGATAATGAGAATAAGTCGATAGCGCGAGAACACGCACGAAATTTCACGAGAATCGAGTGCTTATACAAAAATAAAACTAAACATCTACCTATACGACCTATTCCAATACAATATCACAACTCTGCGGTTGAACTGGTCTAGATAAATTATGCATGAACTCACCGCAGCGCTAAATGGTACTCACTTTCGTTAATAAAAAATAGCAATTAGTCACAGCCGTATTTTGTATGTGATTGTTATCTGCAGCCTCTTGAGGTTTGTTTCGGTCGCATGCTAGTATATTACATAAGAAAACAGTAGAAAGGTATGACTTGTGCTATATATTATATGTATAGCTAAGAGTGGGAGTTTTTGAAAATATGTCATTTAAGTTCATCCTATCCTAACTTATTCAATAAATTAATGTGTTTTTGTTTTTCTACTCTTTGTTCACGTCGCAACGGGTCTACGTAATTTTTTGCATAGTGATAGTTGGAGGCTCAGACAAACGGTACGCAAGCAATTCAACAGAGCCAAAAACTCTAGGCTCCCGGAAGACTAGGAGCTTTACAAAAGTATACAATACACCTTCAAAAAACAAATCAGGAAAGCCGGTAGAGCAGCCTGGCGAAAATTCTGTGAAGACATCGAATCAAACAGCGAGGCCGCGCGAGTAAGGAAGATCCTATCTACGGACCATAACCGCACCCTTGGCTCGCTGAAAAACCCAGACAACACATACACTAAATCAGACCACGAGACGAGTTAAATTCTCCTAGAAACACACTTCCCAGACTGCAGCCTCTCTGAGGACAGAACATGGGCAAGTGAACCCTCACACATACCCAACGACCAAGACTGGTCCAGAGCTCGTACCGTAGTAACAGAAGAACGAATAAAATGGGCAATTACAACCTTCAAGCCGTATAAATCCGCAGGCCTAGACGGCATCTTCCCTGCCTTACTGCAATGGGGAGTGGATTTCCTATCACCATGGCTGGTTGTAATCTATCAAGCCTGTCTAGCACAGAACTACATGCCGCTTACATGGCGAGAGGTGAAAGTAATTTTTATCCCCAAACCAGGAAAAACCGATTACACTCAACCAAAGGCGTACAGACCAATAAGTCTGACATCATTCCTACTGAAGACCCTGGAGAGACTCTGTGACCGACATATTCGGGACGGGCCCCTTCGAGAATTCCCACTACACAGACAACAACACGCCTACTCCACAGGAAAATCGACAGAATCCGCACTACATAGTGTGATCTCCAAGATTGAATGTGCAGTAGACCAAAAATGCTCCTCACTAGCGGTTTTTATCGATATAGAAGGTGCCTTTGATAAAACCATCTTCGACAGCATCAGCGCAGGTCTCGAGGAACACGGTGTGGACCCGACCCTGCGAGGATGGATCACAAACATGCTCAAACTCAGAGCCGTGCAAGTCACAGTGAACAGCACCACGAGGGCCGTTGTGGCGAAGGGATGCCCACAAGGAGGCGTCCTCTCGCCACTCCTGTGGAATCTAGTGGTAGATAGCCTCATCAAAAGACTAAATGATAAAGGCTACTTTACTGTGGGCTACGCTGACGACATAACTATAATAATAAATGGTACACACGAAAACACTTTGTGCAACCTCATGCGCCAAGCCCTGAAGGTAGTAGAGGATTGGTGCAAGGAATGCAAACTAACAGTGAATCCCACCAAAACCGAACTTGTTCTATTCACAAAGAAAAGGAAGCTGGCAACCCTACAATTACCGCGCTTCTTTGGATCCACCCTAACCCTATCAACTGAATCCAAATACCTGGGCATCTTTTTGGACAAACAGCTGAACTGGGCAAAACACACCGAACACATCACTACAAAAGCCAGCATGGCCCTATGGCAATGCAAAAGGCTACTAGGTAGAAACTGGGGCATAAGCCCCAAAATCACCTACTGGCTATACTTATCCGACCAATTATTACATACGGCTCTTTAGTGTGGTGGCCCAGGACTAACATGAGCACAGCCCAGAAGGACCTCGAGAAGCTACAAAGACTTGCCTGCGTAGCAATTACCGGCAGCATGAGAACATCACCCACGGCTGCCCTACAGGGGATGCTGGGGTTGCCACCCCTACATCTTGTAGTAAGGGAGGAAGCAACCCTAGCGACACTAAGGCTGGAGCTGTCCGGAACCCTAAACAAGGACTCCAGAATCAAACACACACGCATAAAAGAGGATGCCCTCTCGCGACACCCGATGATGGCATCACCGAGCGATAGAACCCAGAAAACACACTGTTTTGTAAAACACTACAACGTGGAGCTCACAGCGGAGTTGTATGATCACCCAGATCCAAAAGAGCTAAGGATCTACACTGATGGATCAAAGACCGACACTGGAACAGGAGTCGGAGTCTACTCAGATGATCTCAACATCAGAATATCCAGACCACTAGGGATGCTTAACACCGTCTACCAGGCAGAATGTGTGGGCATTATCCAGGCAGCACAAGCCATAGAGGCCAGAGAAGTCACGGATACTCATATCCGCATACTCTCAGATAGTGCCTCAGTCCTTCAATCCCTAAAGAAAAACCAGATCACCTCGAGACTTATATTGGAGTGCCATAATGCACTAGAACGCATTACGGTACCAAACTACAACACAGTGACACTACAATGGATTAAAGGGCACAGTGGCTCACGTGGGAACGACGCAGCGGATGAACTCGCCAGGAGGGGTTCTGACACTAAGCCCATCGGACCCGAACCCATTGTACCCATCCCGTTTAACCAGCTCAGGAGCTGGTTAAGGGAACACACTCAAACTCAAGCGGAGATTTGGTGGGCCTCGACACCAGCATGTAGGCAATCCAAGGAGGCTATGCCATCTTTGAATAAGAAACTGACCAAGCGCCTTCTGCGCCTGGACAGGGACAGCCTGAGAATGGTGTCGGGGACCATCACCGGACACTGCTCACTGAACAAACACTTACACATCCTAGGTATCACAGACAGCCCCCTATGCAGAGCGTGCATGGAGGCGGAGGAGACGGTAGCGCACGTGCTCCTTGAGTGCGTTGGCGTTGTCCAGATCCGCAAGGAGATTCTCGGAACACCAGAATCTCTTGCGGACGCCCTGAGTAGACTCGGAAGTTTGATCTGCTTTTGGAAGGAGGTAGGATGGTTGGAGTAACCGGCCGCCATGGCTCACGTACAATGGTCCACTTCAGGACTAAGTGCGTAAACCAAACCCCCTAACATAGAACATAGATAGTTCGAGGCCGGGAAGAACGATTTTCTACTTTTTATCGAGGGAATATATAATATATTTCAATCCCGAAAAATCTTCGTTTTAAAAATTTGGTACTCCTAATAGTTAGGGAGGCGAATAGGGGAATTTTCGGTAATACTCGAGCGTGGCAGTTTAAGATATGAGAGATACCTTAGACCTAATAGAACAACCTTGTCAAGTATTTAGCTCTATAAGTAGTGACGCGCGCCTAGAATAGACGATCAGATTAGTAAAAAAAATTCGATAGTCTGAAATACTCAAGCGCGTCAGATTAAGATATTGGGGGTTGATTTTAGTGTTTTAAGACTAAATTTAACTAATCTGACGATAAGTCCTTGACGCCGCCAAGTTATAGGGTCGCGAACTTGTAAAAAAAAAACGTTAATCCGGCATTCTCGAGCGCGATTTTTTTATTTTTTATTTTGAAGAATATAATCTAAAACTTACTAAAAATACAAAATCTGCCGGTTTCCGCATGACCGGAAGTGTGGAGGAGCCATTTCGTCTTCCGAAAAACGCGTTGCGGCATATAAGTCGCGAATGATACATTTTACACAAAAAAAGTTTAAATAAACAAAAAAGGTAATTTTATTTTACACAAAAAATGTCTCTTTACATTTTTGTCCAAAGTTAAAACTTTTTGACTTGAAGCATCATAAAAACTCAAACTCCCGGTTTTTTGAGTATATCTCGAAAACTGAGGTTTTTAAAATAAATTGATATGAAATAACGATGATTAAATTATTGAACTTTTATTATATCTCAAAATTTTTTTTTTCTAAAGCTTCTCGACAATTTTCGTGGACTCGGAAAAAGTTACGCGTATCTGTATACAAAAGTTTTATTAACATGTACAGTTCCATGTATGTATATTATTCAATAGCCTGTTGATCCTCAAATTGTTTTTTGGACGTACCGTAACTCGTAAGCAAAACGAAGTGAAGAATTGAAGCAAAAAAGAGGAATTTGCCATAAACATGTAATACAGACTGAGCGCTTCGCGGAAATATGCCGTCCCACCAGTATTTTTCTTTTATTTCGCAACATTGATGGTGTGGAAAAAAGCGGTAGAAGGGAATTTTCGGTACACCTTAATATATATATAATTCCCCGTTTTATCAAGGAGAAATCCTTGATAAAACGGGGAATTATATTCAAGGATTTCTCCTTGATAAAACGGGGAAAAAACATTTTTCGGTCAGATTAAGAGAACCCACCAACATTTTTGTCAGATTAAGAAAATATGCTTTCAGGATACCAAGATAAACCTCCCCTATGAAAATCTGACGCGCTCGAGTATTGCAAAAGAACTATTTTTTTTTGCATTTTCAAACATTCATCGTAACTTATCGTCACGCCCAAATCGTCAGTTTTTTTAAAAGGAGCTTCCTTGGGGCCTACTTAACACCCCTTCCGAAAATCTGACGCGCTCGAGTAATTTTTTTTTTTTTGCATTTTTGACTACTTTTTATGCCTACCCCCACCACGCAAACCGGCAGATTAGTATACCGTTGTTATCAGAGGCACTTGGGGCATACGTAGTATGAATATCTGACGCGCTCGAGAATGCCCAAGTAACTGTTTTTTTTACATTTTTGAAAAACCGTACACGCCAAACCCACCGCTAAAATGGTTTTTACCATATTAGCTTTTCTTTTCGAAATTATTTTATCTTTCGATTTTGATAGGTCTCGACGGCGCCGTTGAATTACGCCATTTAGCTACCTCGCCTCCCTAACTATAACGCCAACGCTGTTACTATAATATAACTGTATACAACAGAAAAATTATTGTTAATGATCTCCTATATGTTGGAAAAATGTTACCTAAGCCACTTTTCTTAGGTGTTAAACTTAAATGAAATACGCGCACAAGGTGATAACTGTGCACTCCTGCAAGAGGCGATAAAATTAAATGACAGACTGTCCGAAGTTACCGCCGATACTGCGGGCGCGGCCCGGTTTACGAGCTGCACCGCAGATTACTTTTGATTGCCGTCGTTAAATCTGACAGTTTTTCTTTATAATCTTAGGAACAAGATTGACTACCAGATCCGGATTTATACTTTTCTTGAGTATAGGCCACTTCCGTTCGGGCCGCCTCTTGATAGGTAAAAAACTATCTATCCGCAAGTGACTTGTTTAAGTATTATGTTCATAATCGCAAACGAACTTGATGGCATTTAAAGCGAGAAAACTCACTCTGAAATTTGGCGATCCTTAATAGGTGATCCCCGATGTTGCGGATGAAAGCCTATTGCGAAATCCAGGGCTGCTGACTACTACATTTCGTTTGTGACTTCGTCCACGTGCGCCGTCCCATCAGTCCCATTTTTAATATCATGTTTTATAATTGGTAATATTATGAGCAAATTGAGCTTTAATTTAACTTACCGCTTGAATAAGCTATTAAGTTTATTGATGTATGCTAACCACCGCCTATTTAGCCATGGTCCTTATGCGGTCAAGGACAACACATATAATTATATTACGAGTATGTCTACATTCCTGTTGCTGGACGAGATAACTAAAGCCTTTATGCCCCTAGACTTATTCGTACATATTTATCATTAGCTCGACGATTATCGGTCAACAACAAATGAATAAATAAATAAAACATCGTGAGGAAACCAGCAGGTCTCAAAATCGGTTCTGAGGAATAGGCTCACCAACTGTCACGTTTAGAGGTCCAAAACAAATATACTTATGAAAACTGGGTATTTCCGGGATAAAGGGCATAGCAAACTTTTGATTTATTCGTGACCTTGCTATTTTTAAAATTCTCTGCTTATAATCAACGTACGAAACTTTACCTGAGGACAGACAGAAAGAGATGCTGCTATAGTCACACAAATTGATCCCCTTCTAACTTGGGGATCGTTCTGTAATACGGGGCTTCGTCTTCCCTTTGATTGTTTGATTATTAAAAAAAAGAAACTCTTCAACAGTAGGTAGCTGTATATAGGCTTATTCTAGACAAGCGTGTTCCGCCTTTGGTATTCAGAAAATCAGAGCGAGACTATTAAAAAAACACAAAAAAAAAACTTAGGATGGAACTTTGAAAACTTCAGAGCTTTGTAGGTCCAATAAATCGAAAGGGTTGGGTATGGCTATGAACGTACCGATATATTTTAATGTACGCTTTTCTTCAGCTTTTCTTCTAGTAAAGATTCCAAATTCTAAAATAAAATATGGAAACGCCTTGTCCCTGAAGGGGTCGGTAGAGGTATTCCATTCCGGGAATTACCAAATTTTCATCACTCAATTTTTGCCCACCTCTGGACCGGAGTGCTGTTACACATACCTCCGAATTACTTCAGGAACCTGGATTAACTCACAATGATGTTTTCCTTCACCGTCGAAATAGTGACAAATATGTAAGTAATTTTTAAACTCATTTGCTATATGCCTTTACCCAAACCCTGGTAACCTATACTAACCTTTGCCCATGATATTAATGAATTTGTGGTCTTATTAATTTATACATATACGAAATTCTGCTAAATCTAATACACCAAACTTGCCACATTAACATTTTGTTATCAACATCAAGTTAAAAAGCGTAATATAACCGTAGACAAGCGACATTCACTATCGTCAGGAGAAAAGTTGGAAAAGAGAATCGTCAAGTTTGAGGGAGGGGGTCGGTGGTGCGGGGAGGTGCGGGGTGTGGGGCGCGGGGTTCACGGATCAGCTGGGCGGCGGCGGCGGCCATATTGATTCCCCGGCCTGTTTGATCGGCGCCGCGCCCCGCGCCGCCACACTCGGGGAAGTCGCGGATTAATAGAGAACAACTTTTATGATTTCAACTCAAATAGAACGGCCGAACGTATCTAAGGATGTTCAATGCGGACGGGAAGCACTAAAAGATTGCCTATGTAGAGTCGAGTATATTATGAAAGGTGGGTGATACTTATATTAGGTATGATTTCTTTTTGATCGGTTTTATAGGAATATCCAATTAAAGTTAGATGCTACGAGTAATATATTGAGATACAAACTAACGTTAAAAAAGTCAGTGTTTTCAAAATGAAACTCGTATTATTAATTATCGTATTATTATGTGTTATCAATAAATGAATGGTCGGATTCATACAGCTATAAATAATTATTAATAACTGTAACACAAATCACAGTAGTATTTTTTCTCAATAAAGTATTTCCCATCATAACCAGAGGCAATTAGGCTCTAGCATCGAACGTAATCGACTTTTATGTAACAAAAATAGCCGCCGCCCGCTCGAGAATTTCGTAATCTCTCGTGATTTTTGATATGGGTCTAAACGAGTTGCAGGTATGCGGATTTTCTAAAGATTTTTTAGTTAGCAAAATTAAATAAATATGCTCACGCCAAGTTTAGGTATTACTCCTCATGATGTTTTCCTTCGCCGTCAAGCTAGTACGTAAATTCTCGAAAAGTACCTTATTAGTACATGCTCTCGCCAGGATTTGAACCCAAACCTCGCGCATAGGAGGAGGGCTCATTAACTACAGGAATTCATTTTTTGGTATTATGTTTCAGACGTGACTAGACAACTTCCACGATTGTAAATTGAACGAGGCCTAAAGTAAAGTAGCGAGGCAGAGCGGCGTAGACGAATTTCAAGTGTTTCTTTTACGGTGAAGAGAGCGCGCGTGCACGAGTAGCTGTGACCGGAACGAGACGCCAAAACCAATCCGAAACCAGTAATTTCCGCTTAATTTTTTGTATTTATATCACACTAGCAGACACCATGACTTTATTCGGTTAGTTGGATTTAAATATACATATATTTGTCTAATGTATAGCTCACACACAACGTATACTTTAATGCAAAGTTATAAGTAGTTATTGCGTCAAAGAGTTACAAACATCCATCCGCAACAAACTTTCGCGTTTATAATATTATTATTATGTAGTATAAGAATAAAAAATAAGTTTTGGGGCACAATTCACTGACGGTTATTCTGTCCCAAACTAGGCAGAGCCTGTACTATGGGTACTGAACAACTGATAAACATACTTAAATAAATAAACACCGAGACATGAAGAATTACACATAGGATAGAATTAAATAGAATATAGCGTAGTATAATACAGAATTTACTCAAATACATGTACTTTGAAACTAAAAACTTTGAAGCAATAGGTACCTTATTTTACTCTTTCTTCTAGCTAGAAAAAAAACTGTACGCAAGTGTTACAAATAAATAAGTATGGCTAGATTTAGGCAAACTCAAACTG
The DNA here is from genome assembly GCA_963855545.1 of Ethmia dodecea. Taxonomy (NCBI): domain Eukaryota; kingdom Metazoa; phylum Arthropoda; class Insecta; order Lepidoptera; family Depressariidae; genus Ethmia; species Ethmia dodecea. The sequence continues at coordinate 10,779,977 of OY979440.1, forward strand.
TATCGTTAATGTGATTTAGGATTTAGGTTCAGTTTCGAAGAACTATCGCTACTATTACTGTAAATATTTTTTTAATGTTGTAATTTTTCTTCAGATTTTTATTATTAGGCACTACTAAGCTGTTTTCACATACGAAATATTTGAAAGTTTCTTACTAAACAAGATAAAGAAACGTTGCTACTGCGAAAATCTTAGGATTTCATAAATTTTAAATTGAAAATAATGAATGAATCTACGGAGATAGTAATTACAAAGTAGTGAAAGGCGGGTACGTCCTGAGCTAGAATACGGCGAGGGGGCAATTATGGCGACATCACACATGGTTTGCGACATAAGCCCCCAATTACCGGGCGCGGGGCAATCAGCCGCACTCCCCTTCGATTATACAAACTCGGATCATAGTTGTACCCTTAATAAATATCCACTTATAGATAAATCTGATTTATTTAAACACAAAAGTGTTTTTACAGGAATTGACTGTATCCAGCAATTACAATTACTTACATTAATTACATTATTATTTTAGTGACAGAGTTTACTATAAATAGATTTATTGGAAAAACAACTTAGCAATATCTAGGTATTGTAATTGATTATTTAATTCTATTGTTCCAGATGATTGCTTTTTAGTTCCAATGGGCATACAAAGAAAATTGATAATCCTATTATGTTTTAAATACAAGGTCTGTACTATGGGTACTAAACAACTGATAGACATACTTAAATAAAGCCAACAGACATGTTCATGCACACAAATGTGGGGGCGGAGCGGGGATCGGACCCGCGACCTCCGGCTCAGAAACCAGGGTCACATAAACAGAATACGTATTTTTTTGAATCAAATAAGCCAAAAGAAGTATATTTTGTTACCGGTTCTCCACAAAATCCCGCACCGGCCACAGCAGCCGAATGACCCATTCCACCCCAGCGAAGAGCTTACATAACTGACGCAATACAACGATTTTAATTGATCTCCTGAATTCAAGCAATTGTCGCTATTGTAGTTATTAAACATTAAAAACATGTGGGGCACCATACACACATGGTTATTTAGTCTCACGCCCATACAAAAACTCAACAGAAATGTTTATACACACAAAATATGAGAAGTAATTAAATGGTCCGCAATTTTAAAATTTGGTTAGCCACAAAAAATCAGCATTTAAATCATTTGGTCGGCATACAAAGATTTTGTTCGCAAAAAAAAAATCAGGCAGCAATCCTTGTTCGGCAAATAATTTTAATAATGGTCAAAAATTAAATCAGAAATAGGCAGCTTACAATAACATGGGTTTGCATAATAAACATTCAGTCCGCAAAATAGTTACTTGGTCCGCAAAATAACTACTTGGTCAGCAAGACTTCATGATTGAACAGCAGAGAAAACATGTCGTGAATAATTATACAATAGCTACTCCCACTCCCACTCTTACTCCCACTCCCACCCCCTCTTACGCCCCCTACCCCTCCTACCCTCTCCTATCGCCTACTACCCCCTCCTACCGCCTACTACCCCCTCCTACCGCCTCCTATACACTCTTACCGCCTCCTACAACATCATACCACCTCCTACACCCTCCTACTACCCCCTCCTGCTACCTCCTACCCCCTCCTGCTGCCTCCTACCCCCACCTACTAACTCCTACGCCCGCCTAACCCCGAGCTAGTAGGAGTTAGTAGGAGTTAGTGAGAGGAAGTTGGTGGTACTAGGAGGTAGTAGGAGGTACTAGGAGTTAGTAGGAGTTAGTAGGAGGTATTAGGGTTTAGTAGGAGGTAGTAGGAGTTAGTAGGAGGTAGTAGGAGTTAGTGGGAGGAAGTAGGAGGTACTAGGAGGTAGTAGGAGGTACCAGGAGTGAGTAGGAGGTACTAGGAGTTAGAAGGAGGTAGTAGGAGTTAGTAGGAGGTATTAGGGGTTAGTAGGAGATAGTAGGAGTTAGTAGGATTTAGTAGGAGTTAGTGGGAGTTAGTAGAAGTAAGTAGGAGCAACTAGGAGGTATTAGGAGGTACTAGGAGTTAGTAGGAGGTACTAGGAGTTAGTAGGAGGTACTAGGAGTTAGTAGGTGTTAGTATGAGTTAGTAGAAGTTAGTAGGAGTTAGTATGAGTTAGTAGGAGTTAGTAGGAGGTACTAGGAGGTACTAGGAGTTAGCAGGAGGTACTAGGAGTTAGTAGGTGTTAGTATGAGTTAGTAGAAGTTAGTAGGAGTTAGTATGAGTTAGTAGGAGTTAGTAGGAGGTACTAGGAGGTACTAGGAGTTAGTAGGAGTTAGTAGGAGTTAGTGGGAGGAAGTAGGAGTTAGTAGGAGGTACAAGGAGTTAGTAGGAGTTAGTAGGAGTTAGTATGAGTTAGGAGTTAGTAGGAGTTAGTAGGAATTAGTATGAGTTAGTAGGAGTTAGTAGGAGTTAGTAGGAGTTAGTAGGAGTTAGTAGGAGTTATTTAGAGTTACTAGAAGTTAGTAGGAGGTAGTAGGATGGGGTAGGTACTCCTACTAAATCCTACTAACTCCTACTAACTCCTAGTACCTCCTAGTACCTCCTACTAACTCCTAGTACCTCCTACTAACTCCTACTACCTCCTACTAACTCCTACTACCTCCTACTAACTCCTACTACCTCCTACTAACTCATACTAACTCCTACTACCTCCTACTAACTCATACTAACTCCTACTAACTCCGACTACCTCCTACTAACTCCTACTAACTCCAACTACCTCCTACTATCTCCTAGTACCTCCTACTACCTACTACTTCCTCCCACTAACTCTCCTCCTACTAACTCATACTAACTCCTACTAACTCCTACTACTAACTCCTACTCCCTCCTACGCCCCACTCCCACTCCCAACTCCCACGCCCACTCCCACTCCCACTACCACCAACACCACTACCACAGCCACTGCCACTACCACCATCACCATCACCACAACCACCACCACCACCACTGTCACTGCCACTACCACTAAAACCACCACCACCACTACCACCACCACCACCACTACTTGTAAGGATAATAATAATCATAATCATAAAAGTTGCATAATCCAAAGTCATTCCTAATCTACGTAAGGAATGCGCCCATTTTGCGCATGACAAGTTTGCTGAGATTGTTTTTGCTACTTTTATAAGAAGCTCAAAAAATATTTTTTTGCTTCCCCTCTGAGTGCTTACCAAAATTTTATTAAACAGTAGCAGCTCATTGAAGCTCAAAAATAATTACAGCCATCCAGAATGACATAAATTGCTGATAGGTTTTGTAATGTTTGCTGGCCATGAGTTGCTGACCAATTAGCTATTTCTGCTTACAGATTATATTTTTCTGCTTACAAAAATACGAATACTCTGCTAACCATTTAAATAACACCCACAAAATATGTTGACCCCGGGCATTGAACCTCCGAATCAGAAAGCAGCATAACTACCAACTGAGCCTACAGGAACGTCATCCATCAGCAGCTAACGAATAAAGGCAAATCTAAATTCATTTATTTCTGTAGGTAAAAAAATTGACTTAGAAAAATCAATAGTCTAATAACAAGGGACTCTTAATTCGCCTATGGAGGTTGGCTGAATGCAAACAACAACCTAACTCCTTGGACGAGTTGCTGGATCCAAATGCCAGCAGAAAAACTAGCAACAAACTCAAGGGCAACTGACAGTTTAATATCTAGTAATACCGTTCATATTTTGGACTATGCTCCGATCCCTTCGCACAATTGTAGAGTCTGTGGTCCTTGTAGTCGGACCATAAAAACTGGTATTATGATAAACTGTTACTACTAATACATTTTTGTAAAAAAAAATTGCAGCGACATTACCACAAACAGAAAACAAGTTGTACGTAGTAATACTGCTACGGCGTAGCACTTCGCTACGCGTTCACTGTTCCTAATGGAACTATACAAACGAGTCAGATTTCCTATAGAAAAAAAAGAGCAACAATATTTTTTCTTTATATCATAACATAAGTAACTATTTAGTACGTAATAAGTTACAGTGGTACACGTGAGTGGCATTTGTGTACCTTAAAAGTAAAAGTAATTGAAGTAATCAAAATATTCAGATCTTTCGGTCTTAATTTTTTGCCGTCTAGCCTTTCGCAACGCGCGATAAGGAACTACGTTCCAAAAAAAATTTCCCGTTGTCCCCATTATAGGGATACGGCAGTATTACGGAAGTATTTTTAATAATTTTATTTCATTATTTTAATGGGGACAGATTACGTGGACAACGGGAAGTATTTTTAATAATTTTATTCAATTCCCGTTGTTCCCACTCAGTGGGGATACCGTCAATGGGGACAATGGGAATACACCGAAAAAACCAGCAGTCTGCAAAACTGCGGTGAGTCCACCGTGGTAGAATATGGCCCATACTTCCTTAAAATTATGTGAGAAAATACTCACAGCTCAGCAGAGTGGCAACTGAATATTATATAAATACACCAGTATGTTGGATAATCATTTACGATGCAATGCGCAACGAAATGACGTGACTTTTTGCACAAAGATAATACCACAAGTGAAATTATTGTACCACGGCTTCTACAATAACCCTGCGACAGCTCTTTCGATCTAAGTGATGGCTCGTGATTATCTCATTTGCATCTCTACAGCACAGTCACAGTTTATTTACTGGGACCTAGCCGATACAGTTCACGACCCGGCCCTTAGCCCTCCCCCCTCCCACGTACCCACGGCTTGCAGCCGCGTGCAGCTGGCGCTTCGCCAACACAAGCACTAATTCGTTGACGTCGTTACATAATTGCTTCGTTTTTGCACTAACCGCTCCAGCACTATGCATTCTCACATTGTGTTTAAGTCACTTAATAGCTACTGCGCTAGCTATTAGTCCTCTCGTAGCTATCTCATCTCATGTTACCTATGAACCATCCAAAATAGATTAAAATAAATACATGCCACTAAATTCTGTAGGCTAACTACCAAAGACAATCATTGTGTAAATCCAAATATACTATACAATTTATATCTGAAACGAAATTGAATAAACGTGTTGTGGATGTTAAAGCATGTATATTTTGAATTTGAATTATAAATAAAATTTCTATTTTATATATATACATATCTATTCATATAATAAAACTGTAAGGAAGCCGTGTCTGCACATGATTTTTTATTTTATTTTACGGTAGTTTAGATAGTTATCGATGTAGATATCAAATAACAAATAAAAAAAAATCTGTCGGGTTTTGATGAAATTTTGTGTGGAGATAATTGGGTAACTGGGTAAACATCTAGAGTTTTTAACAGAGGATTAATGTCTTATTAAATTCCTATGGGAAAATTAAAAAACTGGTTCAAAAGATAAGTACGTACTTCTCTGAAACAATAACATTTAGAAACTTGAAATATGGTATGTAGGTGTCTTATATGTCGTAGGCAACCGCTATGAAAGGATTTTTGGAAATTCCCACGGGAACGGGAATAAACTGGATCCGCGCGGGCAAAAAATATACCAAAAACTAGGAACCTATTTATTTTAAACTTTGTAAAATTTCATTGTATCCGACCCAATATTTGAATACAGCGCAGCGTCTTGAAAACGCCTTTTTAACCGATTTCAAAAAAAGGAGGAAGTTCACAATTCGTCGTGAATGTTTTTTATGTTAATTCATAACTCAGTCAAATCTGAAGTTGCAGCAATCGTTAAAATACGAATGAACGTTTTTGTTTTCGCAGTCTAGCACATAATTGCTTGATACCAATAAATGTTTGCATACGATGTAATTTATTTACGCCTTTATCGTTTTTAGGCTGTCTATATTCCTCACAAACTTGCGACTAGAATAAATAGACATATTTTGGAACTTAGCACGTTACACTGCAGACCAGTGCCGGATTTATACTTTTTAGGGTTCCGTACTCAAAGGATAAAACGGTACCCTATTACTAAGACACCGCTGTCCGTGTCATACTTACTACGTACCATATTTCTAGTTTCTAGGTGTTATCGTTTAAGAGTAGCACGTATTTATCTTTTTACCCAGTATTTTAATTTTCTCGTGTTAATGACACATTCTCCCTCTCTGTAAAAAGTACTCTAGATGGTGACCCCGGTTACTTCGTTAGCTGAACATCAAATTTCATCAACATCCGTCCAGTGGTTTTTGAGTGATGCGTGCACAACCAGACAGACAGGCAAGAATTTTAAAAATTGGTGTTTTAGTATTTACATCGATAACTACGAGTATACAGGATGTCCCAGAAGTCAACGATAAGCCGGAAACCAGCGATAGGCCTAGTCATGAGGGTAATCAGAAAAATATTTAAAAAAATCTGTTCTTTTTTCAAAATGTTATGAAGGTTTAAAAAAAATCCTAAAAAACTGACACTCTGTACTGAACTTTCTTGTACCGTGACTGTAAATATTTACTTTTAGAATTTTTTTTTCTGTAATGCTATAATGAATAGCCGTGCTACAATTTACAATAAAAAAAAATACATAACTGCCTCACTTTTAAGTAAAAAGTTAAATTTGTTTCCAACATTGAATTCTAAATAATTTCATCAACCAACTTAAACCAGCTGTACTGTAAAAAAAAATGTATGGCTACTATTTTGGCAAGTATACTTAAAAGTTGACGCATTTAGTCTAAATTCTAAAATGGTATAACACATGCTAGGTTTTGTTATAGTTGAGGCATGAAAAATTTTTTTCTCGATGAATCCGGATTCTATGCCAATCTAATTTAATGAGGTGAAATGTTGGTAACGCAACCTTCTTAGGTAAATCCAGGTTAAAATCTTTTTGAATGGAGACGGACTCATAATTTTGAAAAAAGAACCTAACAGGGATTTTTGTTTATTTTTACATCTTTTGTTTATGTCATTTGTTATCATGCCAAATAGATATACCGTACAGGAGTACGCCAACATGCATCTTATTTACGGAGAATGCTTATGTAACGCCAATGCTGCAGCTAGGGTGTATCGCGAGAGATACCCAAACTTAGAGCGTCATCCTGATTACCGAGTTTTTATTAATCTGCATCGATCATTATCCGAAGGTCGATTCCCTGATCATATGGCTGGTGAAGGAAGGCCCCTCTTGCTCTACGAGGACGAAGTCATGCAAGCTGTGGAAGAAGATCTAAGTAAATCCGTACGTGGAATTGAGGAAAGCCTTGGAGTACGTAAAAGCAGTGCACATCGTATTCTGAAAAAAAAAACCGTCTGCATCCATTCCATGTACAACGAGTACAATCTTTGCTTCCCCGAGACTACCCAGAGAGAGTGCGATTTTGTCAAACGATTTTGCAAAAACACACTGAAGATCCCCAGTTTTTTGAAACGATTCTATGGTCCGACGAAGCAACGTTTAAAAAGGACGGTTACATGAACCTACACAATTTACACGAATGGCACGTGGAAAATCCTCACCTAATGCGTGAAGATCATTCACAGTACCGTTTTAAAGTAAACATGTGGACAGGCATTTTAAACGGTACAGTTATTGGTCCGATTGAGCTGCCAGAGACCATAAATGGATATGTTTATTTAGATTTCCTACAAAATCAACTACCCGATTTATTAGAAGAAGTGCCGCTAAATATTTACGGCAGCATGTGGTATCAGCAAGACGGCTGCCCCGCGCATTATGCTCGTCTAGTCAGAGAGTTTCTCGATCAAGAATATCCAAATAGGTGGATTGGTCGGGGTGGTCCAATTTCGTGGCCAGCGCGGTCACCCGATCTTAATCCAATAGATTTTTTTTACTGGGGTGCAATTAAGGAAAAAGTCTACCACAATCCGATTCAAGATTTAGAAGAGCTGCGCCGAAGAATCTCTGAAGCCGCTGAACAAATCAATTCCAAACGTCACGCCCGGCGCATAGCTTGATCATTTTTAAGGAGATGTAGAGCGTGCATATTAGCTGAAGGAAAATAGTTTGAACATTTGTTATAAAAATGCTGTAAAACATACCACATTAAGTAAAAAAAATATTACACAAACTTATTTTAAGTATTATTACTTTAAAGGAGGGTTAAGAAAGAGGATAAAAAGGCTTAGTTCAGGTCAGCTGCAGACTTAAGGTTGCGTTACCAATATTTCACCTCATTAAATTAGATTGGCATAGAATCCGGATTCATCGAGAAAAAAAATTTTCATGCCTCAACTATAACAAAACCTAGCATGTGTTATACCATTATAGAATTTAGACTAAATGCGTCAACTTTTAAGTATACTTGCCAAAATAGTAGCCATACATTTTTTTTTACAGTACAGCTGGTTTAAGTTGGTTGATGAAATTATTTAGAATTCAATGTTGGAAACAAATTTAACTTTTTACTTAAAAGTGAGGCAGTTATGTATTTTTTTTTATTGTAAATTGTAGCACGGCTATTCATTATAGCATTACAGAAAAAAAATATTCAAAAAGTAAATATTTACAGTCACGGTACAAGAAAGTTCATTACAGGGTGTCCGTTTTTTAGGTTTTTTTTTAAACTTTCATAAAATTTTGAAAAAAGAACATAGATTTTTTTTTTATATTTTTCTGATTACCCTTATGACTAGTCCTATCGCTGGTTTCCGACTTATCGTTGACTTCTGGGACATCCTGTATACACTACTGGTAAAATTTCAAAAAAAAAATATTTACAGAAACTGCCCCGTTAGAGTTTTATTATATGACTAACAATTTAAAGGTTAGGCAACTAAGTCTAAGTCTAGTAAGATGATATGATTTTTACAGAAAGACCATCGACGTCCTTTGTCTATTTCATTTGTATTGATATGAACGCTTTTAGGATTTCCCAGGATTTATATGTTCGAGCACGTAATTCTTGTACTCGTAGTAGCGAAAATAGAAAGCCTAAAATAAATTAAAAATAAAGGATATTACTTGTTGGGTTGGTAAAATTTTAATGAATTAAGTCCTGAAATAAAATAATAACAATCTATACATATAAAATGATACACTGACTGACTGATTGGTGATATATCAACGCACAGCCTAAACCGTTGGGTATAGAGACTTGACATTTTGCACATAGATAGCTTATACATTGCAGTGTAGGCATCCATTAAGAAAAGATTTTGCTAAATTCAACCCCTAAGGGGGTGAAATAAACGTGCGCGATCGAAGCCGCGGGTAAAAGCTAGTAAATAATAATACTTAATCACTTGTTTTTTTATAGGTATATTAACAGAATCTCCACTCTATTTCTATAAATAAATATAAATGCACAGAAGTTTAAAAACTATAGCGTAAAAGCCTCAGTTTACATTTCTTTGCTGCGTTTTTCCGGAATCAAATAGCTGGTTCTCGGAAGGAACTGATATTTCCCGTAAACGTTGCAATGGACGCTGGAAAAAGGATAGAATTTTAGTTCCACGCTGAAATGTGGTTAAAGCTTCTCGGTTTACTAAAAATGCGGTCATGATTTAGTTTTACTTGTGATTTCATTGAAGACCTATATATATTGACTAGTGTTATACTTTTATTCATTTATTTATTTATGGCTCACAAAACAAGTTACAATCCAATACAGAGTTTTACAATTATAGTAAAAATTTTAAAGTAGATCGCAACTCACAAGATGTGTACACAGAATAAACAAATTATATCTTATTTATAAAGGGTGAGGGTTAGTTATGTCAAAATTTAATTAAAAGTACCTTACGTAACTAGCTGTTAGTAATATGTTAGTAATAAATGTGCAGTAGGTAGGTGATAGGATGCCTAAGAATTATTATTAAAATTATATAGAAACAATTTGCGTATGTCTTTTATAAATTTATGTGGTTTATGGTTAAATATGTCAACAGAAGCATGCTCACTCATTCATTATAGTCGTCGTACTCGTAACGCCTTCACATAAGAACAATAGGATTAAAATATGAAGAGTTGTTTCTATAAATCTGTAAAGTAAATATTTTTGTTGATGGGTTACGGGATCGGAAAAGGATGTTGAAATTCAATAGGGAGAGAAGGTCGGGACAGTCAACTTGCGACGTGATGCAAGCGAAGGCAGTTTAAATTTTTTAAATCTACTGCTACATGATTTATACACACGGCCAATCTGCAAACTATTGCAAATGATGAACAGAAATCTTTTTTGAACTCGCTCAATCCTCGTACTGTGAACTTCATAAAAAGGTAACCAAACAACTGACGCATATTTCAAGATGCTTCTCATGAGTGCGTAGTACAGGTGAAACAGTGCAGTGCAATGATTTTTGAAGGTTTTTGTGGATATGGAAACGACGCCGAGAAGTTGGGTGCTTTTGGAGATAATATGGTCATAATGAGAGCGAAACGTTAGATTCTCATCAAAATAAACCTCCAGGTCCCTGACAACAGATTTGTGTTGAGGTACTCTTCCATCCAGGGAGTATATCTAGTCAAAGATTGAATTTTGTTTTAACGAAGAGAAAGAAACAATGAAACACTTATATGTGTTATGTAATCTAAACATACCTTCTAATGTATTGTGTAAAGATGTTCTACTGTTTTGTTTGTTGAAAAGTTTATAGACAATTAGACAACAATCCTTCTCCGCGTGAGTTGGAGCGCAGCGTGCGGCGCCGCCACAAAAAAAGGGTATTAATTTTCGCGAGTTGCCGCCCTCTAATTATAACGAGCAACTTTCGGTCACTCGGCTCGTGTTTCACACTGCTGTTAGTCTTTATTTTCAGTGTAAACTTCTCATTAAGAGATTTCCGACGTGGCCAGAGTCCCGTGGCAACACAGTTGAATGTGGTTTCGCTGGACAAGGCAAACTTTCCTTTACAACTTTTGGTCTTTCGAAATTATGTAATTACTAGATGTTCCGCGCGGTCTCACTCGCATAGTTCCCGATCCCGGGGGAATACGGGAACAAAATATAGCCTTTGTTACTCAGTGATAATGTAACTTTCCACTGGTGAAAGAATTTTTGACATCGGTCCAGTAAATACAAAACTACAAACTATAAATACTAAACTATATTTTCTTTGTAAATAAATGTTGATTCTTAAAAAAACTACAAATCTTTCTAATATCTCTATTTATAATATTAGTGTAGAAAAAATAATAATAGGTACCTACATAAATTTAGTGACCAACCGAAGCTTCGTTTTTGTGTTAGATCTTTAGATAAAAGCAGAAAAGAAGGATACAAAAATTCATAGAAAGCATCATTGACATTTGGACTACTTAAACTCGTACTACACGCACCCGTGGGTTTTATTTTTTGTTTTAGTGCTATTTGTACACTTCAAGCAAATGAAGGCATTGTATAGCGGTTTAACCATCAAAATAAAATAATATTCTCACTCCTTTTATCCCCGACGGGGTAGGCAGAGGTATTCCATTACTGGCGATACACCCACTTTTCACGAGAATATTCGACCCCTAAACGGCGGTGAGCCCATCGCCGGACCGGGTCTGTTTACACATGTCTCAGAATTGATTCTGGGACCTGCGGGTTTCCTCACGATATTTTCCTGCACCGTCGAGCTAGTAAGTAATATAATAATAATCTTTTCACTTCTCATGCTCTAAAAGTACGCCAATATAAGTCTACGAAGCGGAACTAAAGTGACCACTTTGGTCTCTAGGGAGTGAAAAGTAATTAGTTTTTTAATTTTTTAATGAGACATAGACATACTCAATCAGCCAGTAAATATCTGTGGAGCGTGGACCATCTTCATTGCGAAAATATTGAATGTTTTAGTTTTTACCGCAAAAGAATGTGGCGCCATGCGTTTTAAATTGTTAATCTGCAAATAGATTTAAATCTCTGCGTTAATCTATGACCGGTTTAGAAGAAAAAACTTACCTCGAAAATTTCAGAATTTTTGTCGAGTGTAAATTTGTTTGGTTTTAAATAAATTTGTACTAACTTGACTATTTCTCTCGCACTCAAAATGAAAAGTACAGTTTTGCACCTCGAGACTAAATGCCAACTTGATATACCCTCGGTTTCATTGACTCCCTCGCAAGCTCGTGATTCAAACCACCTCTGGTATATTTTGGCGTCGTTTAGTCCCTCGATATAAAATATACTATTATTTGATAGCGACAGTTCCTAGAATAATACCTACAGCGGTCCCCACACTAGGCCGAGCCTATATCGTGGGGATTAGTAGCAAGAACATTTTATTTTCACTTTATGTAAACCGTTAGAAGAAATTTCTTAAAACGTAGGTATACAAGACAACAATACGAAATAGTAAATAATACGTAAGTTTTGAAATTGGTACATACCAGGATTCAAACCCGAGTCTCACTGATTTCCATCGTTTTATTAACATTTTATTTACCTAGAATTAGGTACCTATGCTATAACAAATAAGGTTTGGCAGCATTGCTTAGGAAAGCCTCCCAACCGAAGTATCCCACTAAGGCTCGGCAATTTTCCCGCACTAAGTGAGCGTTGCACAAAGTAATTAATGCGTCGCATTAATAAAACATGAGTTGGTACCTACGTAAACGCGGGGACGCAGTTCAGTCTGAAATTCTTTCCTCCTAGAAACAATATATGAATCTTAATAAATTATAGTGCAATGATAGTCCTGTTGGAAGTGAGCTTGCTTCATATGTGGCTTGCTGGCTATTGTAGGTTGGAGCAGCCGATAATTTCAATAAAACGGCAGGCAGGTAAGTTAGTTAGTTATGCGCAAGTCCCGTTCCGGTAGGAATACATAGATTATAAATATAGCCTTATGCCTTAATTACTCAGGGATATTGTAGCATTTTATTTGCGAAAGAATTTTTGAAATCGGTTCAGCAGTTTTTTACAAACACTAAAAAATACAAGAATACAAATCTTTTCTCTTTATTAGCCCAGGATAAGACCAGGAGCTCCAGGGAAAAGCAGTAGATACTTCAGCGCAGTACATTTTTGTGTTGTTACCATAGATTTAGATTCTTTTTTGCTACTCAAAAAGATTCACGAAGTGTGGGAGCCTTTACGTCGGGTATACCTAAAACGTAGATTGACTAAGTCGCTTTATGCCTAAATGTCATAATAAAAAATCTGTAGGCCTAGAAATATATTGGACTATTTAGTAGACTGTCTATTTCTCAGTAGTGCTTCTGTTATACGTGTGGTGGATTTTATGCATTTTTATTATAATCCTACGACTAAACTTCATAAATATTATATGTGTAGGTATGGTGTCGTGTTCTGTGAGTGAATGTGATGTCACAAAACGTAATAACCCAAATTCATACAGTTTTGCAGTTTTCACGGGTAAATACAATTTTCTTATTAGAAAGTTTCGAATCATATTTTGTTCAATTTCTTCCAGTAAACGACTCAGAAAAAGATTCTATATCTATGGTTGTTACCATATTATTACATATAGGTAATTTTCGTAGTTATTCTCTTACATTTCTTTAGTTATGCATCAGAGCACGAGTGGACAAAAGCTTTTATTTTGTCTAGTTTTTATGTTTTACAATTCCGTAGATTGACAATAATATTCCATATAGGTACGAGTATAAACTGGAAAAATTATTGCAAAAACTGCCCAAAATGGTTACATAACTATTAGTCTAAGTCCGCTTCGATTGCTTTCTTTTAGCTTTTGCAGGCAAAGATCGAGTAACTGTGGGCCGTTGTATAAATATTTTAGCTGCTTCTAGGGCTCTAGCGTCAAGTGAGCAATGATACGGCGAGCGAAGCAAACAGGCCCCGAGTGACTTGCCTCTCCACACCGCCTTACCTCTAATTTGCAACACATTAGCCTTCAATAATGTATACACTTTAGAGCCATGTAATTTCAACATCGTGAAGAGCAGTGATAGCCCTGGGGTTAAAGTGCCCGCTTCTCCTTTTTTCCCGCTTTTCGCGAGGCTGGGGTTCGAGTCCTGGCGAGGGTATATAAGAATGAGTTATTCAATAACTTACGTACCTATTCGTCACTAGATCGACGGTGAAGGAAAACATCGTGAGGAAACCCGCAGGTTCCATAATTAATTCTGAGATATTATGAAATAGCACCCTAGCCAGGCGAAGGGCTCAACACATATAACGTTTATGGGTCCAAAGAATATACTGGTGAAACGTGGGTATTTCCAGAAATGGAATACCTCTGCTTACCCACACGTTGATTAAAAATTACGTGGGATTATTTGTTAATAGTATAGTTGCATCATTTTATTGAGTATCTATTACTTTTTATGTTTTCGTAAGTATAAATATCATTTTAAACTTCGAAGTAAATTAATTACACACACTCGTATTTATTGTTATAACTCAGTATATAACACAAGGATAACATGCCTAATTGAAGGATTAAAAAATAACCCCTTTTTAATATATTATGACTAGATCGCCAGAGATTAGCCAGTTATAATGCTATTACCTTCCTATACCCCGTCAAAGTTCCTAATAAAATCTAGCACGGCGGCGAGCTCCGAGCAGAGCAAACTTAATTATCGTATTATATCTACCTTAGCTTTGGTTCAATACTTCATCTTTATTTTGTTAATATTGACCGTCTCGTTGTATAACATAGACTTATATACTCGTAAAATGAATTTAAACTAACAAAAATATATATTTTATTTCAATATTTTTATTCATCTGAATATAAATCTTTATTTGTTGATTTTACTTCAAATGCTTTTATATAACATGTTCGTATTAGCTTAATAAAACTTCTATATCTTCAATATAGTTCTCTGAATCTGAGTTTCTACGAATTTGATGTATTTAACCCAAAAGACATATTTAACTTTTTCATAATATTGACTCAGTCGCCTTTCTTATAATAAGATAACTTTTCAACTATTCGTTTATCTATAAATATTTTATTCAAAAGATAATCTACCAATTATAAACGAAATACATAAATCTGAAAAGCTTATATTCTGATATGCTATATTAAAATGGATCTTGTATCTTCGCAACCATTACTGTTGTTAGCTACTTTTTAAATCGCCCACTAAAAATTTATAATACTTAGTTTATTGTCAGTCATTATTGGAGACATTACGCGTGACGAGTCATATTAAAATTCCCGAATGTGTTGAAGTGAATGTGGGTCGTAGATGCAAGTAGGTCAGGGCGTTCGCCGCGCGGCACCGAGTGGTGCGAACCGGGGCCGGTCGCCGCACTACCGCGGCCCGCACTGGCGCGCCTTTCCTCTACGATCATCTTTGCAACGGGAAAATTTCACTCCCTATCGTCCTTTCACAGAAGGGCATGCCAATATGCCACAATCAATTTACTTTCCTGGGAGTATACCCATCCAGCGGGTCTGGAGTGCTAGCCGCATTATGTCGACTCTATTATTTCCTCACTGTTGAAGGATACAACAGCTTAGTTCGGGAGCGAAGGAAAATTGTGCAAGATGTACCTAATTACATAAGCGTAGATTTTAATGAAGGTCTCGCAGGGCTCCTCGTCGCCTGAAAGGCTTGAAACCGTAATTCTACAGCCTTTTGTTCGCTTTGTCTCGAGCCATCACTCAAATCTTTGGGTGTAGGTAATAATTTGAAATCTTTTTAGCTGGTTTACTGTTTACATTTATTTCAAAATATCCGTCTGAACAAATTTAATTTCCGAGCTGAAGAAAACAGCCAGACTTTAAAAAAATAATGGAGGTGGCAGCACATGGAGCGGTGATTTTTGATAGAACTTTTTCTGACTGGTGATACCAGGTGAAGGACCTGTTTTTTTTTTCCATATAAATAGAAATTACAAACTATATGAACCTAATTACTTTCGTGATTACTCATTTAGGTATATTTTGTTTTATTATAATTCTGTTTTTGTAGTTTTAATTGTAGGAATTATCTTAACTGTCGTTCACTTTCGTTTGAAATTTGAAAATAAGTTTTCGTAGCCCTACCATGGCCCTACCTTTGAACTCATAATAGAACTACGCGTAATTATATATCCTACTTCATGTCGGGTTCATCCACTTAACTTCACCGAGGAGTTATTAATCTATGTAATTAAATTTTTCATCGGGGTGGCAGCCATTTAAATAATATAATTGATGAATGACAAAATTTCATTGTCAATAATAATTAATATGTTGGGTAAAATTTAAATAAAATACTCTAATGAAATGTACCTAAATTTTCATACGACTTCCGACATTGAATGACGCAGAGTAAGTTGAAACACTAATATATCGATGAGGGCAATATAACAAGGATAACATTTTGAAAGATTCAAAGTATTACGAAAGGTAGACGAAACGAAATCATTGCGAGAGACGAAGCGCAGGGCGCGTGCGTGATATACACGCCTGCGCACCGCCACTTAACCTCAATCCGAGGCGTGTTTTTGAATGAAACTTCATTCGGAAGCCGGCACCTCGATCCAGGCGGCGTCAAGTGGGTATGGGACTTGGGTGTCATACCTAATGGGGAATCTTTTGTGTGACAAGTTAACTCAATATTCTATAAAGGGAGTATTTAAAAAATTGTTTTATATATAATAATATATAATTTAATTATATGTATTGTTTTCTCAAATATGTTAAAAAAAATAATTCAAAAATACATAAAAAAGTATTTATGTTAGAGAACATCATTAAACATTGGCAGCCCCATGGCATACTGTCATCATGATGTCTCGTCTGTCATGTCTGTGGTTTTTAAAATTACAATTTACAGTTTTCTTTTCTTCATTATTGCATTGAGTTGAGCCGTGGTTGAGTCTTTGTTCCTCCGCATTAGTGTTGACGTGCTTGCTATAGTGCTAGCGAAGTATTTGTGAGATAGAGACTCGAGGAGATAGAAAAGGTGTTTGTGTTTTGTTTGTCGTTATGGCTGATAACATCAGAAGAAAATGTTTGAAATGTGGGCTAAAGCCGAAGGAAGATTCGGACATCAAAGCTTACAGATTTCCTAACCCCGGAGCAACAAATATATTGGGGTAAGTAACAATATTTACACATTATTTTTGTATGTATCATCCTAGCAGCGCCACACTACTCTGGGTACGAAGTAGTCTTGAATTTCGTACCCTCGCCGTTTAGCAGATATGGGGGGGGGGGGTTTGGTGGTTTTGCCAAAATGACGTCTTTACAGCAGCACCAAAACCTGTATCCGTAAATAAAGGTCATTTTTTTTTTCATAGTATATAACTTCACCAACATTTAGTACTCGTGAGGACGTTAGTACGTAATGTTTCAATCTTCATGGACGAGTTTATTATGCCTTGTTATTAGGCTATTGGCATTTCTAAGTGTAATTATAATTACCTACAGAAATAAAAACATTTTCATTTCATTTTACTTTACTAAATCAGATGACATGCCTAGTAACCATAGTACAGTCTCAGCCTATACTTTTGGATGAAAATAACCATTTGCCTGAATGTAGCCCTCATTTTTCTCAAAACCACTGCATATAGATCTGTAATTATTATTTTAATCATAATTATTTTTCTAGGACCACTGATATTGAGCAATTCTATATAACTGTGACTGGAACAATAATGAACAAGAATACTGTGGAAGAATTTAAAACTATTGACAAAGCAGCTTTTTTAAACTCCGTTGGAGAAGTGATATGGGCTGAAGGCTGGCTTTCTTATTAAGAAAAAGACCTGGATCACCAATCCTGTATTGAATTTTATTGTACTGGCATTTGCTGTAAGTTGATGAAGTAATTTCAAAAGAAGTTTTTAGTATGTCATCGATATCATCGACAACCCGTAACAGCCCACTGCTGAGCTAAGGGTCTTTCCTCACACTGAGGAAGTATATGGGCTATAATCTCCCACGCGAGCCCACCGCGGATTGGGAGATTTTGTTAGGCTAGTGGCCACCTAACTGCCGGAATTTTCAAGCCACCCAAAGGTATCCAACATGGCTTAACGACTTCCATTGTTCGTAAACAACGAAAACCGGGACCAACACTTTAACGTGCCTTCCGAAACACGGAAGCGCTCGTGATATAAATGCCACTAGGCGGTCACCCATTCACTGACTGACCGTGCCCAACATTGCTTAACTACTTTAGTATGTACCTTCTTTGATTTATTGAAGCCAATGACATTTTATCGATAGATAAATTATGATTGTATTATAATATGCTAGAAGCGATATCTAGTGGATAATTTTCTTTGAAACTATTTCGTACCCGGGCATCTTAATATGTTGCAAACATATTTTAGAAATATGATGTACCTACTTTAAAAGATGTACACCTATATTTAAGTCCACGAAGAATTTAGTGTGAGTTCTACTCCCTTCCTAAAAGTACAAAATAGTACGAAATCGTCGTGTAGCCTAAATGCAGAAATATGCTATATATCATTTTGGCATCGCCACCAAACTCTACATCTGCTAAACGGCGAGGGTACGAAATTCAAGACTATTTCGTACCCAGAGTAGTGTGGCGCTGCTAGGATGATACATACATTATTCTTATGTCAATTTTGTCGTAAAATGTTTGTAAGAATGATTTTAATTTGTTTTCAGCTATGAATCTTGGGCCAAGTTTTTTTCCTGGATCTGGGGGCACGGCAGTGCCCCCGCCAAGTCGAGCAAAAAGCGGCACGGCCGTACCATCCTTTTCTCGAAGCAATTCACGCACTTTTCGATCCCCTATAACTTCGTTGTGGATAAACCTAGAAGCCTGAATTTTCAGTAACCAAGCATGCATTGTATAAACACAGTATATTTCAAAATTCATCCAATTTGAACCAGTAGTTTTAAAATTATAAATATTCAAAGTTTCCTAATTTTGTCACTCACTGACTAACTGACTGACTCACTGACCGATCATCAAAACTCTAAGGCACTCGTAGAAGCTTCAAATTTAGAATACAATTAGGGTTTAGTGTATAAATCAAGGAAAAACTCAAATAATTTGCAATTTCGGTCTAGGTTTCTAGATACACTAACTGCATAAATAACTTTGTAATCCCATAATAATTGTATTACAAAATTAGATGTTCAAGTGGAATCTTGCAACTCAATTTTGAAGCAGATATTTTCAACCGATTGAGCTTAAATTTGGTATACTTATGTAAGTTTGGTCACAATGCAATATTATGGTACCATCAAGCTGATCTGATGATGGTTTAAGGAGGTGGATATCGCAACTCCTCAATGACTACTCGTAAACCACTCGAGTTTGGGCTCGTATGATTTGTCTTGACAAATACTTTGGTGCTAGATTGTAACCAGGGTCTGATGATGGAGCTGGAAAATGGCCATGAGAACTCGGTAATTAAATGACATAACCCCATGGGACCGTGGGGGCCTTCAGATGACCAGAGGGCTGGCAGCTATCTCTGTCAAAGGATCAACCTAGATATCCAGAGAGGGAATGCAGCCAGTCTTCTGGGCACTGTCCTATATGGTTCCTCTTTAGATTTCGATTATCTAAAGTTACCAAATCCTTGACCAACATGCATGGGATTGACAGACTCGACGCTATGTAAGGCTATTAATTATAATTATTATTGTAAACCATTAGTAAGACATGAGATTAAAAAGAGCTGCCCTTGAGTTTTTTGCTGGCTCTTCTCGCGGTACTGCATTTGGAACCAGCAACTCGTCGGTGGAGATGGGCTGCTGTTTACATTTAGCCAGTATTCATGGAAGAGTTTAGAGTGCCTTGTTATTATAAACTATTGACTTTTCTAAGTGTAAATTCAATACCACCTTCTGACAATAAACGCCTTTGACTTTAGAGGACATTTTTTTATCTGTAATTACTGTAAATGAATGTATTTTTCTTTGTAAATAAATGTATATTTTCTTGGTAAATGAATGTATATTTTCTTTGTAAATGAATGTATATTTTCTTGGTAAATAAATGTTATATTTTAGTAAAACAATACATAAGAAAGTTTTTTTTTAGCTAAATTAAGTTTTTTAATCTTGTGTTTAAATGTATATTCAGAGCCTGTCCATATACTTCTCCGGGGTATTATTCATATCATATTCTGAGAAGTTATTTAGCAAAACTTCAATAGAATATAATATGAATAGTACCCCGGGAGAAGTATATGAATAGGCTCTGAATGTACATTTAAACATTCCACTATAAAATTCAAATATCCCGCCATACAGTGATACGTCAGTGGTTTTTAGGGTCATCACAGAGATCGCGCTACAGGTCGAGTTTTGTCGCCATATTTTTGTATGAGGTTGGCATTCTTCTCCGCTAGGAGTAAAAGTGTTCTGTGCCTCGATCGCACTTTACTTTCAGCCGATTCTGAGGTACTTGAGTTAGCTTAGACTTAGCGCCACTTCAGTAGCTATCTAATATATATATCTAAGTAGCTATCTTGTCCAATTGTATTATTATGTGTTCAATATATAAACTCACTAGATATTCCGCGCGTTGTTCCCGTTCCTGTGAGAATACGGGGATAAAATATATCCTATGTCACTCCCTGATAATGTAGCTTTCCATTTGTAAAAGATTTTTTTAAATCGGTCCAGTAGTTTTGGATCCAAACTATTCATTACAAACAAACAAATATTTCCGCTTTATAATATTAGTATAGAAGTATAGATAAAAAACGGGTTCCACAAAATAAATGTAATTTTTAGTTATAGTAGATCCGTAAGTCCATTAGACTTGAACTTTACGAAAGATCCCTGATAGTCACGTAGAGATGGTACACCATTCATAACATCTTCAGAATCTACACCAGCGGTCTTTCGTACTTTAGCCAGAATCTTCACTGTCGATTAACTTATACCCCATGAGCTGAGAAAGAGCGCACTTCTAAAATATCCGTTCATAAAGGTACTTGTTCCTGTGTTATTTATATTTTATGATACGCATATTAATAGACCGCTGAAATTAATAATGAGTTGAGTTAGCACACATACCTACTCTAATACGGATACCTAAATAATAGCTGATTAAATAAATCTACTGCTAGAATTTTGTACACTTAATGTAAGAATTTTGGACTGGTCCATAAACTAAAAGTCGCATAAAGTAAAAGTAGCTATGGAGAAAGCTATGTTCGGAGATAATATGAAGGATAGGATCTGAAACGGTTATCCTAAAAATAAGGAAGGTGGTCGACATAGCTCAGTATAAGCAAGTTGAAGTGATGTACAGACACGGCCCCGTTAGATTTTTATTATATGTATAGATGCGAAAGTGACTCTGTCTGTCTGTGTTTCGCAATCACGCCTAAACTACTGAACCGATTTTAAAAATTATTTCACCAATGGAAAGCTACATCAGGGAGTAACATAGGCTATATTTTATCTCCTTATACCACGAGAACGGGAACTACGCGGGTGAAACGGGCGGGTGTTTTGTTAATGCATTTCTGTAAACGTGAATTATAAATATTATAATGCAAGCTTAAAATTAAACTTCGCAAGTTTTCTTCTTTTATAGCACAATTACTTCAAATAGGTATATAACACTTATTTAGTATCAAGAAACATTATGTACTAGCGGTTCTGAGCGGTTTCACCCGCGTTGTCCCCGTTCCCGTGGGAATACGGGAATAAAATATAGCTTATGTTACTCAGAGATATTCTAGCTTCGAATTGGTGGTGGTGGAAAAAAGTCGGTCGATAGTTTTTAACTTTGTTCGTAACAAAGATACAAACATACAAAAATACAAATCTTTCCTCTTTATAATATTAGTAATTTTACAGCAAAAACTATGTTTATTGCATCGCTCGAAGTCTACGATGGTCCTAAAGAACTATAACATAGTTCTGTCTTTTTTTTTTTATTAGTCATATTTATTGAAAATTATTAGCTAATATCCTTCCTTAAAATATGAGCTATCTTTCGGCCAAATGTAACCAAGATCTTGCTATTTTTGCAATTAATTTTATAGTAATACGTAATAATATGTCGAGGGATTAGTCAAGCTTTAGTTAATTAGAAATTTTTGATGAGGCCACTGGTTTGCTGTTTTTAACTCATTGTATACTCAATTTAGACAACTGTTTTAATAGACTGGCGGTCTTTCTGACTTTAAATAAATAGAAATTACAAAACTTCACCAATATAGTCAACAAGTTTGATTCATAGTGTGCTCCTTAGAAATCAAATTAATCTCAATCTGACACTATGAACATAATAAGTAACACTACACATTGCATGCGAACCTTATGCGAACACGTTAGGGATGTAAAAAAATAATCGATTTTTAAAATAATCGATATTTTTTTTGGAATAATCGATTTTTAATAATCGATTTCTTAAATAAAAATAATCGATTTTTAATTAATCGATTAATAAATTACGCGTTTTAATCGATTTTTTATAACCAGCCCCATCTATGCGGTGGATGAACCATAACGTTGTCGTTAAACTTTTTTACTTAGCGTTTCATTTTATTTTAATACTACGAGTACTCTTATTTTTTATTATTTTTCGTCTTTTGACTGTTTAAACTTAAAAAATAAAGAAAGATTTGTTTTTTATTTTAGTTTTTGAGACCTTAACGAAGTCGTTTAGTTTTTTTGATTCTCGTGTTAAGTATTTTATTTTAATACTAGTCAAATGTAAAATAGGACTGGACATTTGTGACACTAATTATTTTTAATTATTTTATTGTTTAAATTTGAAGATTATCGAAATTTTATTTTGTTATTTCTTTATTCATATTATTTTATTTCATTTTTAAAATAGTAATATGAATCTCCTAGGATTTTATTATTAAAATATTTAAAACATAATATATAGATTTTTAAATATGTATTAGAAAAAATCGATTTTTTAGAATAAACGATTATTTTCAATATTAATCGATTTTTAAAAAATCGATTAATTTTGAAGAAAGAAAAATCGATTTTTATTTAATCGATTATTTTCCTTTAATCTTACATCCCTAGAACACGTGCATATTAAAAAAGCTACGAACCGAGACGCAGAAAAACTCACCCGACACTGTTATTTTATTATATAACTAGCGGATGCCCAGCGGCGTTGCCCGCGCGGGTTCCGTTTATTCCCGTTCCCGTGGGAATTTCCAAAAATCCCTTCATAGTGGTTTCCTACGACAAATAAGACACCTACATACCATTTTTCAAGTTTCTAGGTGGTATCGTTTCGGAGTAGTACGTATTTCTCTTTTTAACCAGTTTTTATATTTTCCCTTGAGAATGAGATATTTTCCTGGAATAAAAAGTAGCCTAGATGTTGACCCGGGTACTCAGTTATCTCCATACCAAATTTCATCAAAATCCGTCAAGTAGTTTTTGAGTGTAGTTTGTTCAAGTATAGACTACGCTATTTTTAATACCTATATGTTAAATTTTTCCGAAAAAATATTTTGCATACCTGAATTTAGTGCTACCTATGGAAATCGTACTATTATTGCTCTTTATTAAAGAAAATTGGTTAGACACAACTAAAGTACGAAGGCGTCATAATTTTTGTATATTGGGATGTATGAGGAATTACGCTTATTCTGTTACGCGTTGTATAAATCCTGACTTCTACCAACTAAGTAGTTACATCTAGTCTATAGTATAAAAACATAGAAAGAAAAGTGTAAAACTTTGTAACGAAATTCTGTGAGTCCTTCACCAACCTGTTCCTGAATTTTTGGTAAACAAGTAAATTAATATAAAAAATATAAAAAAAACACGATCACTTGTAAAGAAAGGTGTTAAAGAGTAATACCCTCTTTCTGGTGCAGATAGGGGTAATAAATGTAGGCTCTTGCACTCTGGAAATAAAGGTTAATCTAGCGATAACTTGCGCTTCAAAATCTGCAGGATATTCATAGATGAACGAAAAAGGCCGAACAATTTTGACTAATATTTTTATTACATTTTCTTAAATAACAATAATAATCTCACACCTTTTATCCCCGAGGGAGTGAGCAGAAGTATTCCATTTCTGGATATATCCACTTTTCACGAGAATATTCGACCCCTAAATCTGATAGGTGGTGAGCCCATCGCCGGTTCGGGTCTGTTTACACATGTCTCAGAATTAATACTGGGACCTGCGGGTTTGCTCACTATGTTTTCCTTCACCGTCGCCAAATAGATTAAAATATAATAGGACATAGAGGGGGCATTGGGAATATTTTCATACAAAACTTTGAAGCTCAAGCGTCATGTCAGTTAGTATGAACGCGAGCTATCATGTCGAAATTGTACTAGACTTATTCCACTTGGAATAACTTTTCGGCTTAAAATTTTCCTCGCTTTGTCCCCTCTATGCCCTATTATATTTTAATCTCTTTGACCGTTCGCGCTAGTGATAAATATGTACGTAAGTTTCGAAAAACTCACTAGTACATGCCAGGATTCAAACCCAAACCTCACTGATTTTCATCATGTGAAGCAGGCTTTTTAACCGTAAGACTATCACTGCTTTTTTTTTAATTTTGCCATTAACCCGAATATTATTATTTAATTTAAACGTTAAGTAGATATATTGGTAAAAAGGTTTTTATCAGATAAAGCTTGATAATAAGCTATAACAGAGTTCGTGCTATGTTTAGCAACGTTCGATGATGTTCAGATTAGTTTAAACATTTAAAGCTCTTGTTTGTTTAAGAAAAAATATGTCACTTTTTAAGTATTTTAACATTTTCTCTAACATACCCTCAAAATTTTGCAAAAAATTACAGAATTTACTCAAAAATTACGTTTTCTTAAAACTTTAACAGAACGGCAATTTTTATACTCAATACACAAAAAAAAATATACCTCCCTAATAATTTTTGTAATAAATATTTATGCAGGCAATATTCTGACAAATAAACTGAACTAAACCGAGGATAATAGCGTTCGTAACGTTATAAACTAACGGACTGTTAAACGGTTGAAAGCTTTCAAATGGTTAAGGTGCAGGTGACATCCGAGAATAGGAAATGGTTACTGGCACGCTACCCTCGAGCGGACGGTTTACCACCCTGTTTTACGTAAGTGTGAGGTGGGCATGCCTTACCCTTTACAGGGACAGTTATGGGGCGGAAAATTAAATGTTTTTTTTTTCTCAATACTATGCTGTCTATGACACTTCTTAGACGTTGCTACCCTATAACTGACCTACTTCATCTAAATATGGCGTAAAGAGGAATAGACTGTAAGAAATTACATTTTATTTATTGATAAAAAATAGTAGTATCTACTATAAGGAAGGGACACAAACATTATTTTTTAGATCTAGCTGTTTTGGCCACAGCCTCCATTGAGAAGGGAGTGAAAAGTAATTAGTTTTTTAATTTCTTTAATGTGACATAGACAAACTCAAAGAGCCAGTAAATGTCTGTGGAGTGTGGACCATCTTCACTGAGAAAATGTTGAGAGTTGTAGTTCCATAGTTTTTCTGCAAAGAAGGTGGCGCCATGTGTTTTAAATTTTATTGTTAACTAGCGGGTGCCTAGCGGTGTTGCCCGCGTGGATCCAATGTATTCCCGTTCCTGTGGGAATTTCAAAAAACCTCTAATAGCGTTTGCCTACGACATATAAGATACCTACATACCATATTTCAAGTTTCTATTAGTTATCGTTTAGGAGTAGTTGGTATTTCTCTTTTTAATCAGGTTTTAGTTGGAGTAACAGAATGTGTAAAGGATGGCTGACCTTGGGACGTGGATGACTTCTGTTTGCAGGACATTTGTATTGTTCTGTATAGGTTAGTATTAGGTTTTCTTTGTAATTTCAGTTTGAACATGATCTTCTGAAAATACTTTTTCTCACCTTCTTCATTTTGTAACTGTTAATCATAAGTAGGTATACTTCGTAATAATAAATACAAAATGATATTACTCTTTTTACTGAACAAATATCAAAACGTCACCAAGACATTATCAATGAAAAAGAAAATTACAGTAAAGTAGAAAAGACATAACAATATGTTCCCAATGATCCCGTTATTCCCGTTTCCGTAGGAAGTTTTCTAAATCCATTCATAGTGGTTTCTTACGACATATTTTAACGACTTTTGACGACTTCAAGTTTCTAGGTGTTATCGTTTCGAAGTAGTAGGTACGTATTTATCTTTTTAACCAGTTTTTATATTTTCCCATGAGAATGAGATATTTTTCTGAAATAAAAAGTACCCTAGATATTGACCCGGGTACTCAGTTATCTTTATATCAAATTTCATTAAAATCCGTCCAGTAGTTTTCGTAATGCGTTCACAGACAGACAAAAATGTCAAAAATTGGTGTTTCGGTATCTAACTACATCGATAACCTGTCTACACTACCACTAAAATTTAAAAAATATATTTCATTTACAGACACGGCCCCGTCAGAGTTTTATTATATAGTACCTATAGATATAGATATACATTTGCGACTGATTCAAAACAAAAAAAAATACCCTCGAAAATTTCTCAATTTTTGTAGTGTAAATTTGTTCGGTCATAAATAAATTTATTAAGAATTTCCAGTGACAGTGAGGAGTTTGACGTCGAGAAAGAAGCAAAATGCATAATAGATAATCTTTTGCCGCCAAAATCGCGGAAGATTTAGCTAAAAACTCACTAAAGTTTTATTTATGGACTGGAGGAATAATAAACATTTGTGACTTTTATTTTATTAAGTAATATTTAATAAAAAAAATGTACTAAATTGACAATTTTTCTCGCACTCTAAGTGAAAAGTACAGTTTGCACCTCGAGACTAAACGCCAACTTAATATACCCTTGGTTTCATTGACTCACCACTGGTATATTATGGCTTCGTTTAGGTACATATCATTTCGATATTCAAGGTTATTCGTATGTAGTAGATTGTACGGTAAAGAAAATGTTGTATATTGACAGAAGGGCCAGTTGGTTCAGTTGATAGACTGCCTCTACTATCCGAGTTAGAGGTAGCGGGTTCAATTCCAGCCCGGGTCCAACATGCATAACAATATCTGTTGGTTTCGAGCCAAATAATAATAGGTAGAGGCTTTGCCTATTATAGTTTGAGACTAAATGACCTGTCTATAAATAATGACCTACAAATTCAAATCTCGTGAAGAACAAATATTAATATTGGTAAGTTATCTTAATGTTGGATAAAGTGTTAATCTTGGTTTATTTATATTGAAAGGCAACGGGACAGCTCAGCGTAGTAAAATTACTAAGCAAGAAGCGTTATTTATTACTGTTTCTCAATACATTTGCTATTAATACGGTCCTTATAACATCGACACTTGGATCGTAATATTGTATTTTACGGACTAGGTCCTTTTCCTTACACCAATCACAATCGCTCAATACCCCAATGACACAGATGCACAATTATTAGGCATTTTTCATAGAATCCGAGCAAAAATTTTTCATGCTGAACTAAGATGAATGACTTGAGCAAAAAAAAACTGAGTAAATGTAGGTACTTACACTTGATTAGTGATAACTACTTATAAATAATTGTATACTTTTACAAATTGTTTTAATTCTTAACTTAAACTTCATTATAGTTTTATTGTATGGTAATCGCAAATGTATTGAAATAACGTCGTATGATGCTCGTACTCAGTAGGTTGGCTATTATAGGTTCATTATAAGAATGAGGCGCCACTGTAATGTCCAACTTACCGTACTTGCATCATAATGTACTATTACAGTCCCGAATATAACAAGGCAATGGCGATTAAGAGAACCTCGGTTCGAGTTTATTTATTTTCTATTTACATTAGCAATTTATTTTAGCGCCGGCCGTTGCCATGAAATATAGACTTTTATTAAAAAAAAATGTTTTGAACAAAAAGTTGGATTTAAATATAATTTTTGTTTAATTTATTGTATCTGAAACAGGAATGTAAAGTACCTATTGTAAAGTGTGAATTAACCTCTAAGACCAAGCATCCGAGACACAATAGATTGTTAATTGTGTCTCGGTTCCAATTCGAACCCGCGGTTCTTTACTGATTAAGGTCATGTTAATGCTAAAATTGTATTACTTTCTATAAATAAAATTAGATGTAAACTCACTCCCTATCCCTACATAAAGTATTCAATTCATAGACTACAGTAATGTTTGTATCCCTAAATGTCTCAGATGGGACTCCCATATCCAGTGACACATGCGTCAGAACCAAATGTCTGGACTGAGTTACCACATGTTTCTTGTAATTGTAGTAACAAAAATGTTTTTCTCACCATGGTTTTTCCTTCACCGTCGAACTAATGACAAATGTACCTTTTCACCATCAATCGAACCCGGATCAGATACAAGCGAGGCGGGATTTTATTGTTTATTGCGACCCCCGTCCTCGTTTCAGTTCGGTTTATCAAAATGAAATACTTATGTATCGAACGTTAAAATTCCTGTTTTAAATCCATAAGCAAATAATTATAAAATTTTCTTTGAAATCCGAAAAATGGTCATTTCAAAAAGGCTGATTATTCATCGTATACATAGCAATTTTCCTCTTTATAATATTAGTATAAATTAACAGCAGTAGAAGTGTGTGGGCTGCTAAAGATTATTTGATCCACACCTACAGGATTCTTAATTATACTTTCGATTCGATTGCTATATTAAATACAAAAGTAGCTCTGTCTGTTTGTCTGTCACCTTTTCCCCAACCTTGTAGTTACCCAACTTGATAAAAAATTTAAGGCGAATGAGCGAGAAAGTTTGCATCGAGAAGGACTTCATCCCGGAATGAGGATTAAATCGCGAGAAACCGTAGTATCACATTATTTAATTTTGTTTTGGGCATATTTAATATGTTTATTAAACGTTATGAGGAGAAAGAGGTAACAGATATCTTAAAACAATAGATACCTACTGTTTGAGTCTTGCATCAATGTAAAAAATAAAAGCATGCTCACGCCTTAATCCCCGAGGGAGTCAGCAGAGACATTGCATTATTTCGCCAGTAGATACTTTTCTTCAAATGACAGGTGGAAAGTTTATTAATATTAATTGTAAAAAGAGAATGATCCAAAAAAAATCTATGGTTGTTTTCATTCCAATGCCCAATTTTTATCCCTTGTATACCGAACTTGTACACTGACTATTAAGTATTACCGAACTCTCTTGGAAACATAAAAAAACCTAAGGATCTGTATTGTTCACTCATTATAATATACGAGTCAGATTAACTTTGAGTGGATTATATATTTTACCATAAAATTTAATACAGATCTACTTTAAATCCAATGGTTCCACCATTATTGTCATTTTTATTAGTATGTACCATTGAAAATATTAAAGCAATGCCCCGAAATTCCACTAACTCATCAAGTTTCCTGGTACGCTCTACTTTGAAGCCTCACTACGCTTCTAAAGTTAAGAAACGTGACTTGCTCAAGTGGATCAATACACACATTAAATCGCCTAACCAGTGAAACGGGTCACGCGGTGTGCTTGTAGACGGCCTTTGTAACCCCTCGCCTATTTCACTGCCATATTGCCCAATCGGTGACTGCGACATTGTGGCAACATACTATGAAAAGTGGAAAAGTTAATCATTTTGCAAATATGTATACTTAGTTTTGTATTGTTTCCCTATTCATTTAAAATACTTCATTGCAAAGACCAGGCTCCTCCTACAAAATCACTCGAATCAATAACAAAGTTGCCATTCCATAACTGAAAAGACTATGCACGTACAACGTTCTTTTACCGGAGCAGTGTACACAGCGGCAACGCATGTCCGGGAAGTGTCACTCACCTGGCACTCGTTACACGTGTGTACGGAGTAGGACTGGTCGCAGTCGTAGCGATCGAGGATGTTGACGAAGTCGCAGTGCACGCGCCCGACCATATCGTCGAGGTCGAGGAGGTCGTGCAGTGTGCGCTCGCAGCGCTCCCCGCCGGCGAGCACGTCGGCGCGCGCGCCGTGGTCCAGTGCGGAGGCGGGTGAGCGCTCGCAGCAGGCACGCAGCCGCAGCTCGGCCAGGCGGCGCGCGCGGGCGCCGGCCCCCAGCGCGCACAGGTGCGGCACGTCGCGCCCCGCCAGTGCCTCGGCCGCGCCGCCGCTGCACGCCGCTCCCCCGCACTCGAGCACGCCACCCGCACCCTCCTCCTCCAGGTCGCACGCGCTCAGCCAGGGGTTGAGGCGCGCGAGCGGACTCACGGCCAGGCCCGCGGCCGCCATCAGCAGCAGCAGCAGCAGCGGCGGCGCTCGCATGGCGGGGGCGGCGCCGCTAGCGGGGGCCGGCCCGCCGGGCGCGGCGTTGCCTCATACCGCATCGCGCATGGCGACCTACTCGCGCGGCCCGGGCCGCGGGGCCGCCGCGCGGGGTGGGCGCGCCGCCATGTCGCTCGCTCGCCGCTCGACTGACTCCCCCCGGGTGCGCATCGATCGCCCCGCGCCCCGCGCCTGCCGCTGCGCGCGCCCCTCAAGCCTCCATTACAGTTATATAATAGTGCGCGCGCACCCCTGCTCACTTTTCGCCACGTCCGCCCTCTCGCGTGGATCTCGACCATACCGCCCGCCCATGGCTCGACGGCGGCCCCACGACCGAACTGCTAACTTAATTCATACGCAGATGGCGTTACGCTACGATTCTTCACTCATATGGTGTACTGTTTGGGTGGCCAAATTAATAATTCATCACTGATGCAGTACGTACCGCTAAAGGCGCTAACGTAATTGTTTTAGCTGCAAAAGCCGCAACAGATTTATTTTATGATCAATTTAGCTTGGACAATACTGAGTTATATATTTGTAATAAAAATAATAGTGTGACTTGTTCGACGGGTAGGTACTTTTTATAATTCGAGTTAATTTTGTGATCTTCATTGCTCACGCCGTATTCCGGTTGGCAGATGCACTCAATTCCTGGAAAAAAACACTTTTCATTAGTTATTTTTCGGACCACTATACGTGGTGAGCCCATCGTGGACCAATTCTGGGGCCTGCGGGTTTCCTCGCGGTATTTTCTTTAACAGTCAAGGTGTTGATAAATTCTTACTCATTGGTACATGCCCTAATCAGGGGTTGAACCCGGGCCACTTCGGATTCACTTCCAACAGAGCTATCACTCCTCTTTCTATTCCATAACACAAAAATTGCAACTATTTTTAGAAAAGCAGACTGTTGTAGTTACAATTCAACTTCCTATAATAAGGTAACAAACCAGTATTATTGGCGTAAGAAAAGCAACAAGAAACTCAAGTGACGTCAGCAGACGTAGTAGTATGCCTCGTCTCTCTCTGGAGCTGCGCGCGCGCAGAGGCGGTCTCGTTCAAGCCCGCGTGATGTAACCCTGCGCTGCGCTGTGGCCGAGCGGGGAGTGCATTCACTTGCGTACAAGTAGTCATAGCGTAAACAGCATCTTATTACAAAGAAGAGCTTCACTTCACCCGGTAAATTCCTCGATACTTACAAAGATCGGAGTTACGACCAAATAAAGATTTTAACCACAAAAATAACATAGATAAGTTTAGTTTAGTGGACAACCTTACCAATTGTGAAAGTGTAGTTTGTGCTGGATTTAATATTTAATGATAGATTAAGAAAACACTGCGAAGGTTGAATTTCGTCACAATGGACGCAACAAGTAAGTAAACTACTTAGTTTAATGGAGATTGTAAAGCTCCTTTTTTATTTATGAATACTACTAAATAAATAATACTTACTTGATACCATACCGTACACCCAAAATAGAACACAAAGACATCTACTATAAGAATATTTTGATACTTATACATTTATGACACTGGTGTATACTTATACTTATGCCACGAAGAGGTTTAAAATATAAAATATACGCTTTTCTTGTTTAGAATCTAAGATTAAAATTAATGACTTAGCATTATTTGAGGTAGTTAACTTCTAACAAAATTATGAGTCAACTTCAACCTACCTCCTACATGTGAATGACCTATTAAACGGAATCCTAAATTTATTTTTAAAAATAAATATCATTACAGAAATCATGTCTAAGTCAAAGTCATGTTCAGTAAATCATCCGTTTGTTTAAATAATCAAGAGGGACTGTCTAAATCAAGTAACTAACCGATGTTATCGCTTTGATTTACTTGTTTAAGTACGTCACGCACTAGTTAAATCAACAGCTACTTTTATTTCTACACTAGGCCTTGATGATGATGATCTTTTTGTACTTTTTATAAGACAAAGTTATAATCTCAGAATTTAAACAACATATAAGCTACATCGCAGGAGTAGGCACCTACACTTGACGAATTCTGATTACCATAATCAATTATTTTGTAAAAAATCAAGGTCCATCTGTTTCTAGAATAATTCTTTGTTCTTTTTGCTATTCTCGATACGATTTAACTTTAAATGGGTACAGTAATCTATACATATATTATAAAGAGGAAATATTTGTATTTTTGTATGTTTGTTGCGAATAAACTCAAAAACTACTGGACCAATTTTCAAAATTCTTTCACCAATGGAAAGCTAGAATATCCATGAGTAACATAGGCTATGTTTTACACCCGTATTCTCTCGGAAACAGGAACTACGCGGGTTAAACCGCGCAGAACCGCTAGTATAGAATAAACAGGAACCCAACCATCTACGTGATAATTTCAGTGGAAAACAAAATGGGGTTACCGCCCCCATACCAGCCCTTGGAGCCGAACCCTCCGCCGCCACCGTCTTACTTCGGTGACAACCCTCCCCCACCAGCGGGGTTCGTTGCGCCAGCGCCGACCCCTCGCACCACCGTCATCACGACCCCCCAAACGCGTCCAGCGACCTCCAAAATGGGCCCCGGACCCACGGGAACTACGTGCCCCACGTGTAACAAGTCCATCGTCACGAGGGTCGAATACTCGCCAAACAATCGAACACATATCGTATCAGCGGCCCTTTGCGTTATTGCCGGGTGAGTTAACATCCTACTATCCTACTATATTATATTATATTATTATAATATTATAAACGCGAAAGTTTGTATGGATGTCTGGATGTCTGGATGTCTGGATGTCTGGATGTTTGTTCCTCTTTCACGCAAAAACTACCGAACGGATTTTGATGAAACTTTACAGTTATGTAGCTTATACATCAGAATAACACATAGGCTATATTTTATCCCCGTATTCCCACGGGAACGGGAACTACGCGGGTGAAACCGCGGGGCGCTGCTAGTATTATATATGCTCGTATTTCCGTTCCGGTTAATTCTTTGTTCATTGTATAATTAATCGTAATTAGTTTTAACCACGTCTCAGTATTCAACAATAACGATTGCGATACGATAATGTACCATTGGTAAACAATTAATCACTTACTTATTTTATAAGAGATGGGTGGAAAATTCATGATGACTTATCTGGTCACTAAAAATTAATTAGTAGGTAAAACTACAAGTAAAGTTTTGTTAGGTACCTACACTTCATTGGTACCGACTGTTAGTTTCGTCATTATTTTCTTGACATCTTCCCATTATCTGGGGTAGGCGCTGACTTGCCACACAAATTGAAAAATTCTTACGATTCTGATTATGAAACAACAGCTACCCACAATGGTGATAAAGGGAAGATATCTTTGGAAAAAGAACTTTTTATAATCACTATGCGTGAAAAACAGTAGTAGCATAATCGCTTCATGATGCTACCTAAATGTGTACGTATACTTTTTTACTTTAAATCTGTTTTAGGTGCTGCTGCGGCTGCTTTGTACCATACTGCATGACATCGTGCAAGACTGCCAACCACTACTGTCCCCAGTGCAAGGCATTTGTGGGCTCCCATCAGCCCTCCTGATAATGCAGCATCGATTCAAACCAACAGAATGGAATAGCTACGTGACATAAATTGAGTAGCTTTAATAATTGCGTATAGATATTTTATTTAAGGAATTTTACAATGGGCACAAAATTTTATTTCATTATTATGTATTCAGCATTATTAGTAGGCAAACATTTTTATGTGGCCTCTAAAGTTCTACATCAAAAAAGTTAATATTACTATAGTTAAAATAGAACAAGAAGGTACATCTTCATAGATATTAGTTATAGATACAACTACTCAGTGTGTTACTCAGAGCGTTATCTATGATTTTATTATCATTTTGTCTCCACATAATTCTGTCCAGTAAAAAAATTCATAAATAGGTACGTAAATCTATTTAGATTTTCGTAAGTGTATTTGCACTTTATAAAGAGTTAATGTTGTTTTTTATGCCCGTAGAAGGTAATGTCTGATCTGATCATGACTTTTATATAAAGCTATGTTAAGTACTTAGATTGAAAAAAAAAAACATATAATTTTATTTCTAAACTTTAATTTACAAGTCTCCCTATTATTTAATTAAGCTAAAAAATTAAAATATGAGTAGTCTACTAATAATGCTATTGGGGTTAACTGGTGTATACAGTACACTTGATATTTCTGTGATATGTAAAAGAATTTCTTCAAAAGTATAATTACGTATAGAATAAATTTACTTACCTATATATTTACTTATTTGTGAATAACATGTAGAAATATACAAATAAGTAGGTATAAATATAAAAACAATAAGATTTATAAAACTATATTATAATGTTTACGGTACTTACGTTATAGGATATTTATAAGTTAGGTATTCTGTATTTTTATATGTTTTTAATGATTCACAATTAAATTCTACCAAAATATATCAGTTTATTTACTTGTATCAAATTGTTAAATCTGCTACCCACAACATGCACAAGTCTTATCGTTGACGACAAAAATGTCATCGCTCTCCCGCTTCTATGCTCGTATTTTTATCATATATTTATCATATCTCGTTACCTACTGCCTTAAAAACAATAGGTACATGTCTATAAGGAAGATATTTCTAACTACGGTATTACCTACTATATGACCTGTCAAGCCGCGTAATCGGGAAACAATAGGATTATCTATTGTATCAGATCGCCTGTGGTAGGCTGCTGCTTTATAGGCTAGATATTATATTATTATTACTTACAAGACTTATTAGGTTTTAATCAGTATTTCTTAAAATTAGAGCACCTTTGTCCTTGTATAGACTCCTAGAAATCTTTTACAGTTGGGGCAGTGATGTTCCACGTTCTTCCACCTTTTGATCAAGTATGGAACTATGCAGCAACACAACCACCTGAAATAGTTAAAAAAAAACTTACAAGTAGGTTGGGTTAGAGTTGTTGTGAGTAGTAGGTACATACATCGACCAGATCGGCGATGTATTGAAGAAAAGCCTTATAAAGAGTACGCGACATAATTCAAACCGACAAGCATGCATGAGTCGTTTGATGTACATGATTGAAGCACTAGAGATCTGCCTGGTTCGTAGCTAGTGGCGGTCGATTGTCTCAGCCTACCCCAATGGGAAATCGGCGTGAGATATAAATAAATAAATTGTGGGACACAATTTACACACGGATATTCAGTCCCAAACTAGGCAGAGCCTGTACTATGGGTACTAAACAACTGATAAACATACTTAAATAAATACTAAACACCCAGACACGAAGCCAACAGACATGTTCATGCACACAAATGTTGGCCCCGAGCGGGGATCGAACCCGCGACCTCCGACTCAGAAGGCAGGGTCACTACCAACTGAGCCAACAGGCCCGTCAAATATGTATTATATATATAATATGTTAGTACCTACATACTTTGTATACCTCTATATTGTATACCTGCTCATTTAAAGAAAAGTCACTTATTTGCTAATCTATGACCGAATCCAGATAAATTCGTTCTTAAAATAAATGTCATTTAATTACAAAGAAAATATACATTCATTAACAATAATTACAGATAAAAAAAAACCCTCTAAAGAGGACCTCCTTCTGAATAATAATCCTTGTTTTTTTTATAGGTACCAGTAAATAAAGAGATTGGCTTGACTGAGATCAAGATTAAGGAATTTAATGAGTTATTCGCAGTACCTGTACTTGAGTTGCAGGTGTCCATGGGCGACGATAGTCACTTACCATCAGCTGACGTATTCACAAAGACTCGAGACCGTTTCCGTTCGATTCGAGTCGAATCTATCGACATCGGAAACGAATCTATCGAGATGGGCTGATGTTGGTATGACAGTTGGTGTCAAATATGTCATTAGTTTTCGATACCAACATCAGCCCATCTCGATAGATTCGTTTCCGATGTCGATAGATTCGGCTCGAATCGAACGGAAACGGTATCGAGTCTCTGTGAATACGTCTGCAGGTGACCCGTCTGCTCGTTTGCCCCCTTCTCTTATAAAAAAAAAACCTACTCTTTCTCCATGCAATCCGAAAAGGCGAAACTCTTATTTATTTTATTACCTATAATCTACGATAATAATTAAGAGCAGTCATAGGCCGCTTCTCATGATGATAATCAGTGAGGCTCGGGTTCGAATACTGGCATGAGTTTTTCAAAAACTTACGTACTTATTCATCACTAGCTCGACAGTGAAGGAAAACATCGTGAGGAAACCCACAGGTCCTAGAAATAATTCTTAGGCATGTGTAACAGACCCGGTTCAGCGATGTGTTCACCACCTAAGCTACGTTTAGGGATCGAATATTACTCGTGAAAAGTGGGTATTTCCAGAAAGGCATACCTCTGCCTACCCCCTCGAGCCTGTACTATGGGTACTAAACAATTAAACAACCAGACACGAAGCCTACAGACATGTTCATGCACACAAATGTGGGCCCCCAGCGGGGATCGAATCAATCGGCGACCTCCGACTCAGAAGGCATTGCAGAGTCACTACCAACTGAGCCAACCGGCTCGTCGACTATCTACGCTATGAAAACATGATAAAATATTAGGTATTATCTTTATAAATAATCTCTCATTGTCTTATCCGTGTAAAAGTAAACAGAATGTCACAGAAAAAGTCACGGCTTTTGCAATGAAAATAAAAATATTTTCTAATATCTGGGCAATGTTTATTTATAACTCCTAATTTCAAATTTGAAGTTGATAGCCTTAGTTGTTGCTGAAATAAGCAGCTGTTACAGACAGACGAACGACATTGTATCAAAATGGTACCTTTTTAATATTAAGTTACCTCCCGTAATAATCAAAGTAGAGTTCAAATTGTACCGATTAGATTGGAAAGTACCTACTTATTTATATTAGACGAAACAAGTCAACGACATTGACAGTAATATACTTATACATTTGCCTATACGTTTTCGAAGATTTGGCCCCCATGTAAGAACAAAGCATGCAGAGAGTAGGCTGCACGACTAGACAAAGAAGGACTAAGTAGTAATAGAGGGTTCGTTTAGGGGTCGAATATTCTCGTGAAAAGTGGGTATTCCCTGAAATAAAGTACATTTGCCTACCCCCTCGGGGATAAAGGCTTGAGATTATATTATATTATTATTATATTGAGTAGTAATTTTGAGTCCCACATAAAAAAACACACTCTTTAACAAATCGATAACTTACCAGAAAAGTATTCCTAAGACAACAGCAATGATGTGAGTGCGATTGGTGTTCCTGTAGGTGGCGCGTGTCATGACGTCCTCCTGGCAGTACGGGCACCGCATCCCCACGGGCTCTGAGCCCACGTGCAGCAGGTCCATCTCGATGAACACCGTGGTGCCACTTTGCCCAATTTGCTGATACGACCTCGTCTCCACTAGAATGCAAGAGTTAAATATAGAGTTAGCCGTTTACAAAGAATCTACCCAATTTTTAAAAATCACATAATATCTCCTTCCGCGTTCCACAGTTTTTCGTCTTTCGCGCTGCATTTTTAACAGCCATATTTTGATTGTAAAAAAAACTGATATGTACTACTGAAACCAGACCATCGGGCTAAGGGAAAACAACCACTATATAATTTCACGATATATTCTTTAAAGCAGGTACCTGGGTCGAGCTCCACTCTTGAGCAGAAAATTTGTACACGAGATTTAGCTAGACTAATTTTTCGCCCCGAAAAAGCTATATGATGGACTATTAGCTGTTTTTGACGACGTGATAACATGTCATATAAACTCACACAAATACTTTAAAAATTTAATCTCCCTTTAAGTAGTATAAAGTGAGAAGTTCTTTCGATGATGATCATGTAAAAATCTACAAGTCTAGAAAATTATTTTTTCTTTGCTGGATTTTATTTCTTTAAGAAGCGGTGCTGAAATAAATAATGATTATTTGTTGGTAGGTATATATGTTACTTAGCAAACAAGCTTATGCAAGTAGTATTACATTTTTTTTAAATCTTTTACTTTGTTGTGTGTTGGTAGGTACATAGGTTCTTAATCATAATATTGGTTAACGTGAAAGTGCTTTTCTAAATGAGACCTGCCGACAATCAAAAACGCATACACCGATTCATATTCCCGTAAAAGAGCAACCTCCAGTCTCCACAACCCTCCATTCGCGTAAGAAAACCCAACTCACTTCACCCAGAGGTCGACAAACTTCAGCAACTTCTATCAATTAAGTAGGTCAGTACTCAGTAGGTATTGTATTTTATCTAAGACTGGTGCTTGACCACTATTTTGTGATGGCCCAATTTTTTCTTTATCTTAACTACGAAACAAGGATTCGATTCTCTTTCTCCCGGCTTGTCTTCTATATACCTAATATAGCTATCTATATCTACATATTATAAAGAGGAAAGATGAGTATTTTAAATATTTTTTATGTGTTTGTAACGAATAAAGTCAAAAACTACTGTACCGATTTTAAAAATTCTTTCACCAATGGAAACCTTACTTTTCTGGGCTATTTTTTTTATATTTTTTTTGTACGTAGCAGCTGGTAGCAGTCAGCCAGTATGATATAAAAGAAGAAAGTGACTGGCTGACTCATTGATTAGACCACAACCGAAACCGTTGCTTTTTGCACAAAGGTTCCTTATGTGACGGAAATGACAAAAAGAAGGAATTTTTGGAATCGGAATAAATAGGTTCCGCGTTTGTAAGACCGCTGGTTACCCGCTAGTAAGAGATAATAGCTACTCTACATGCAATGTTTTCGTAAGGTAATAGCAATAGATACCTACTTAAACAGTGAAATGAATGCACCACAAGGAATGCAATGATG
Organism: Ethmia dodecea; assembly: GCA_963855545.1. NCBI lineage: Eukaryota > Metazoa > Arthropoda > Insecta > Lepidoptera > Depressariidae > Ethmia > Ethmia dodecea. The sequence continues at coordinate 10,818,746 of OY979440.1, forward strand.
GTTTTATATAGGTACCTACCTACTCTATTAAACTACACAGGTATAGTTTGCAATGCAAGGATGGTTTTATAGGTATATAAACCATCCTTGCATTCCTTGTGCATTCATTTCACTGTTTAAGTAGGTATACTACACAATAGGTACATACCTACAGTGTAAGTGTAAATAACAATTTACAAAAAGAAATACTATAGGTACACATAAAAAGATAGATACCTATTCGATATTTATATGAACTATTCACACAGCCTCCCCATCTCTAATTAACATGGGTCCACTGACTGTGTCTTTTAAATATATATCTGTACCTAAGTATTACATATTATTATCTAGTAGAGGTGTTTGTAGGTAAACTTACTTGTGAGTTAAGTAGGTATATCTAAGATCAAATAGCAACTTATCACGCCTATTGATAGAATATGTATTTCAATAAAGGAAAGTCACTACCATAATTCCACTGACCACATTTTTAAACAATTTTTTTATGATTCTTATAGACACATTCGTTACATACAGTACTTGTTTTCTAATTAACGTCTTTGCCGTATATCGCTTAACGATGTCAATCATTGGCACCTACACGATAGCCACTTTACCTTCGATAACAATAAAATGCTGAGTCGATATCTATTATTTATCGAATAGATAACATTTAGGTATGGGTGTGAAAACTGTAGTTACGTAATGGGTACATACCTATATTTAGCAGTTTAGGTACCTCCTAATTATACTGGCTACTTATCAAAATCTAGGTAGTTAGGTACTTACCCCCGGTTTCCGTATGGCCAATTAAACTAAAAATAACTGTCAGAATTTTAAACCTCTGTTACCTGTTCTGATTGGTTGATTAAAGTGATAACGCTTTTCAACAACCAATCAGAACAGTTATCATGAGATTTTACTGTCTGTCATCTAAACTTTAACAGTTTTCTGATATTTTTGAATTGGCCTTTACCTAACCTACTGAGTATCTACGAGTCTATCTATACCTATACCTACTTTCCAGATCACTTTCTCCGAACTGACGGACTGTGCCTGACTGTGCTTCTATTAAAAAAAAGTGTTGTGTGCAAAGCCGAAGGATTTGCTAATGTTTTTTTACGAAACAGACCAGCTCCAAGCTCCAAGCGTCGAGGCGCAATGCCCTATTTGAATTCGTGTCGTATTTAGGATGATGGATAGACTGCTAATGCCTAGTAACAATTTTAAAAACAGGATTGACTGTCAAACAAATGTTATGTCATTGTTAATGTCAACGTCAGGCTGTATGGCTTAGTTCCCTTGCCTGCTCTCTCGAGCGAATAATAAAAACAACAATAATGTCAACGTCAACTGGCCGGTCCGGTGACGGTTAAAACAGTGTTGCCAACCTTGTAGAATTTCCTCTAACACTGGTGGTTGCGATATTTTAGTGACGAAATATTGCTTTTGGTGGCTAGTGGATTTTTTTAGTAGTAGAATTCAGTTTTGAACCCCTATACCTATATACATTTTTTTTACTACTGTTTTGTTACTTATATGTAATCAAAATCATACTTCTATAATGCCAAGTGGAAAGGTGCGTTAATTCCAGCCAACTAACGGCCTTATTATAGTAAAGTCCGTCATCTACTGCTTTAGTCGATTAAATAGTGGAAAATTTCTAGAATCGAGTAGGTACTTGCGAAACATCTCTTTTCTTCCGAAAAGGAAATCATATAAGTAGTACCTAGTTATTTTTTTGTTTCCTATGTAGAACAGCCGACCGATTCTCGTCTGATCACTTTAAATGGGCCATCTGGTAGAGGAAACTTTATTTGTCCCACGAAGAAATTATTTAAATTGAGACAAAAAATATGGTAGAAGACCATTTACATATTCAAATACTTAAACGAATATGAATAAAAAAATGTTATGTGGAAAATTTAGAGACTATGAGAGTAAGATCGTTTTTCGTTAGTGATTTTCTAATGGGCTATTCATACGAGGCCATTCCATTGAGCCATTCCACTAAGCCAATCCACTAATGGCTTCGTGTAAATGGAGAGGCCACTGCAATGGATTGTCCCAAGTTTTTTTGTATGCAGTTTGGATTGGCTTAGTGGATTGTCTCAGTGGAATGGCCTAGTATAAATGGCCCATAATGAGCCATTTACACGAGGGCAATCCACTAATTTTATTGAATATCAAGTTTAAAAGGCATTTTTCTCATAGCCTATATTCAAACGCCACTATAAATGACAAAAAGCACAGACAGATCGAAGGTGATTCCTTATGTTTCAAAAATACCGTTAATACTAACGACGAGGATTTATTTTTTCGTTCCCATAAGTGAAACTCATATTTTTATAATTCTTCATCAAAATATAGCTAGCATCACTAATAAGAAAAGTTTAGTCGAAATAGCATTATTTGAACTCCATAGACAAAACAAACAACCCGAAGTGATATGTCTAACTGAAACTTTTGTGCAACTAGGAAGCGAGCATAACATTAAACTTCATGGATACGAACTAGCATCTGCATATTGTAGGCAAAATGGACAAAAAAGGGGAGGCGTATGCATTCTAGTAAAGAAAGGTTTGACATTTAAGGAACTGACATTTTTAAAACAATTTTCACAAGACTTATTTTTTGAGTGCTGTGGTATAAAAGTTCCAAAAAATAACTTAATAATTATTTGTCTTTATAGAGTACCGAAAAAATTTAAGGCGGATGTTGAAAAGTTTTTGCATATACTGGACGGACTTCTACATAAACTCTCACGAAGCTCGAAACAGAGATTCGTTATTACTGGCGACCTTAACATTAACATTTTAGAGGACAGCACAGCTGCGAAGCAATTTAATGACATAAAACTAAATTATAACCTGATATCGCATATTAACGCACCGACTCGACAAAATTCTTGTCTTGATCTTATACTGAGCAATATAAATAACGCTAGTGGTGAACTAATTTCGTTAGGCCTTTCTGATCACAATACTGCTCAAATGCTAAATATTCCCGTTAAAGATAAAGAAGTTCCAATAGGAGACTACTTCATAATCAAAAGAGATTACAGTAATGAGAATATGTCAAAATTTCGTGAATGTATAGCTAACTTGTCCTTTCATGATGTTTATGAAAAACCTGACTTGAACTCCGCGTTTGATTGTTTTCATGAAACGATTATGCTTTTCTACAATTTATGTTTCCCCAAAAATAAATACAAAATGAAGTGTAACAATAGTACTAAACCTATTTGGATTACCCGGGGATTAAGGAAAAGTTGCCAAACAAAGAGACAATTAAGGTTTACATTTTATAAATTGAAAACAAGAAGTAGTAAAAGTAATTACAGAACATACACGAGGATATTAAAGCGTTGCTTAGAAACATCCCAAAAAAATTGCAATAGATACTACATTTCAAATAGTAAAAATAAGTGTAAAGCATCGTGGAACATTATAAAAGGTGAAAGAAATATGATAGGCTGTAATGGTATTATTAATGAACTGCTAATCGAGAATCGCATTTTAACTAACCCTAAAGATATTGCTGAAGCTTGCAACAAATTTCTTGTTGAAATGACTAATAAAAATCCCAGTAAGCGAAATAACATTAATACAAATAAAACTACAATACAAAATAGTATTTTTCTAGATGTTTATAGTGTACCAGATGTAGAAAATATTATTAATTCACTCAATAATACCAGAGCTGAGGGCTTTGATGAAATCTCAACTAAGGTTGTAAAATATTGTAAAGTAGAGTTAGCACCCATCATGACATACTTGGTTAATCTGTCGTTCGAGCAGGGATGTTTTCCCAACCTCCTAAAATCTTCTATCGTAAAGCCCCTGCATAAAAAGGGAGATAAAAAAGAACCAGGCAATTATAGACCTATAACGCTCATTCCCATCCTATCAAAAATATTTGAAAAAGCAATGCATAAACGAATAACCAATTTTATAACAAAGTTTCGTATTATCAAAAAGGAACAACATGGGTTTCAATCTAACAAATCAACAAGCCTAGCATGTTTTAACCTTATTCATAAAATTACAAATGCTTTAAATGACAAGAAAAGAGTAGTGACAGTATTTTTTGACATGACAAAAGCGTTCGACTTTGTGTTACACGATTTACTGTTAAAAAAATTATATAATTATGGTATAAGGGGATCTGCATTGAATTGGCTATCAACGTACCTGCAGAATAGAAAACAGTGTGTAGAAATAACTAGTATAAATAAAAACTCAATTCTCACTACGCACAGATCATCATATCGAATAAACGCGTATGGAGTGCCTCAGGGAAGCGTATTGGGCCCACTACTGTTCATTTTATATATAAACGATCTTCCTGACATAACTCGTAATAACTGTACATTATTTGCAGATGACATTTCAATTACTATTACTTCAAATAAGAATGACGATATTATTAATTATGAATCTAATATTAATGGTACTATCACAGCAATCGTGACATGGTTACACAATAATAATCTCCAAATTAATTTTAAAAAAACCAATTACATTCAATTTCTAAAAAATAGAGAGACAACCAGTAGTCTTAACATAAATCATAACGGTCAGAAACTCATGGAATCAAATGAAACCAAATTCTTAGGACTTGTAATAGATCATCACTGTAACTGGAAAATGCATGTTAATAAACTCTGTAGTAAATTGAATAGCTATGTTTATCTTTTGAATATGCTTCGTAGGGTAACTACACAAGAAACTGTACTAACCGCATATTACGGTTACGTAAATTCTAATCTGGCCTATGGTCTTCTGCTCTGGGGAAATAGCACCGATTCATGTAAAGCATTCATAGCCCAGAAGAAGTGCATTCGAGCTATGTGTGGCGTGGTACCGGACAGACCATGCAAGCCCCTTTTCAAGGAACTTGGAGTGTTACCGCTCCCATGTATGTATATATTGGAATTATCAACTTTTGTTAAATCTAATAATAATCTATTTAAGAGCGCAGGGGAATTAAACACACGAAATCTGCGAAACCCAAAACGGTTGATATACGATATAAATCCTAAGAGTGCGATATATCTAAAAAATTGTTATGCAATGTGCGTTAGAGTATATAATGCTCTGCCAAATGAAATAAAGGAATTACCAATAAGACCCTTCCGATCTAATCTGAAACGTTGGCTAAAAGAAAAGTGCTTTTATTCAATAAACGAATTTTTGAACCATCGAAATCAATGCACCAATGTATAATGTACTAAATTATTGTTAATTTGGGTAAATGACTAGCTGACAAAGAATTTAATGACTATTTTAATGACTTTATTTTTTATTATGATGATTAGCGATATTTGACATTCTAAATTTCACATATTGATCGAATTAATTTATTTGTAATTGCTGTTTAATTCCTATTTCTTATAATGTAAATTTGGCATGCCTCTATGGTAAAACATGTTGACCAATTTATTTTTATAATATTTAACACCATTCCTACCATGTTTTGTGCAATAAATTATTATTATTATTAAGACTGCATACAAAAGAAACTTGAGGACAATCCATTCCATTGTCCTCAAGTTTTTTGTATGCAGTCTTAGTGGATTGTCTTAGTGGATTGCCCTCGTGTAAATGGCTCATAATGGTTTTAGATGTTGAATCTCTGGTGGAGAGTTAATTTAGCTATTGGCAGCTCTGGAAAAAGCTGTCTTTTAAAGATATCTGTGTCTTTTTTGGTCAAGTCAACCAAATTGCGTTTGTAGTGTTGTGAAACTAATTTAATTCAAATAAAAATACAGCGATTATTTTTGGGTGTATTGAATCATTGAAAATGAACACTAATTGTGATCATTTACTCCGTAGGAAACTACTAGATGCCTTATGAATTTACAGAGTATCGTAATGTAACAACCAACCAGTACCTACGATCCTCCAAATTCTCCAAATTCTGTGTCGTCGTTAGATATTGCCTCCACTCTACCTGTCTGTAGTCACTATAGCGTCTACGGCCTGTTTCCCCAGTCATTACTTTTAGTTTAAAGGCAATCATAATACAAATTATTCAACACAACAATATTAGTAGACATATGGACTTTCAAGTGTTAAAGAAACTTCGTAACTACAATGGATGTAGATTTATTACGACCGGGCACTGTGCCCATATCTCCAGATACAATATTGTGGTTTGAATTCCTTCTCGATCCCAATCTATTGAAGAAACATCTTAGCAAACCAAACCCAGGTTTGTATGGATCTAGCTAATTTCCTTATATTACCTATTATTTTATCGTTAGGAGGTATTAAAATCATTTATATTTTCTTGTTTTTATAGAACCTTCAGCTTGTGAATTAATAGAAGAATTCCTGTCGGTGGACACAAAAAATTCTAACTCAAAGCCAGCCAGTGAGAGAGTGGTGGATGTGGATGCGCCTCCAAGTCCTCCATCAGTCACCACTCCTTCACCAATACAGTACACACGTAAACAACTTGCTCTCAAGATTCTAGCACTGAAAGTAGCAGCTTTTCTGCATTGGAACTTAGGTGAGAATGTTGAATTATAGTATGAAAATTTATAAGCATTTCTAAATCTTCAGACCAAAATATTAGAATTTTACCTAACTTGTAAATACACGTTATGATTATTATTCTCAATAGATTTTATTTTCAAAGTATTAGATATATGAAAAGACATTAGACAATTACTTAAACAATTGTATGTTTCTGTTTCTAGACATTTTCGAGGCACAACTACCACCACAAATCCAATATCAACTGATGCAAGACCTTGTGTATATGGCGACTGATGCTGCATTTGCAGTTCCTCCTCTGGTAAATTGTGTTTATTTTGATCTTCATAATGAAGGCACGAGAGGCCCTTCATCAGGGCAACCCATTTTGTAGGTCATAGTTATGGCGTGAGTGTGCGGGCGAGGAAAATACAAAGCACAATCTGAAAATCTTGTTTTAATACTAATACTATAAAATAAAAAATAAGCTTGAGCATATTATAAGCGCTTCGTCGGGGACCTGGTCACGGCTCGTTCAAGAAATCTACATTTACGAACTACAATCCGGTCATGATGAAACTTTGTTGAGTTAATGAGAGCATTAAGAAGGGTATTAAAAAAATTTGGAAATTCTTATGGGATCAGGAAAAAACTAGATCTGTGTAGGTAACACCGCTGACGGATCATATATAATAAATATACATACATAATGAAGAGACAATAGATATTATTATTCTCTTTAAAGACTAAAAATATTCGGAAGGTCCATACTTTTTAATCACCTCTTTAATGTTTTACATTCAAACAAAAATTAGGCAACAACTTCTGCTTGTTGTACAATACATTGTGCTGTTTCACCCACGTCAATATTAAAACAAGCTATTTTCACTCAATAGTAAAGCTTTGCAGTGCAAGAATTTTCTGAATTGTATTACTAGTTCCAAAGATTTCTACTTACAAACTTACCTCTTTATAATATAAGTATACATTTGCATTGCATTGTCACAGGAAATATCTTCAGAGATGGTACAGAAGCCACAAGTGCAGTTTGCCCTGACACTGTACCACCGTTGGATTCTTAGATTCCCTGTAAAGGCTGCACTATATGCTAAATCAACAAAAATGCCTTTCATCCACATGTAAGTCGTATCTTGTTTAAAATCCCATACCTACTTAATGGTTTTATTTAAGTAATATCAATCATTCTATCTAATATTGTATTATAAATAGAGTACTTTTTGTTACTGGGAAATTAGAATCATTTGCCGATTCTTGAGCAGACAGTTTACCATTTTTTATTTTATTTACAGACCTGGTTTACAACCAGACGGATACAGTCCTTTGAACCATAACTTTGAAAAAATCTTAAGAATGTCGGAGACATCGCGCATGCAAAGTGTTAGATATTTAGAAGAAATATTGTTGTACTACAATCCCATATCAAGTTCTGGTTGTAAAGAATCAAAGAAGATAAAAATCCCAGAAGCAGATGCATTTGTCCACCTTACAGAAGATTCTAATGATATGAATCACGATTGGGAAGTTAGTTTTTCACAGATCAATCAATATGAACTATCAATGCAAATTAATTATGATCTCTGCTATAATTACTTCTTCTATGGCCAGCATGACATGGCAAGTAAACATATTCTAGGGTGCAGAGAAAACTATAATTTGTTAGAAAGAGAAATCTCTGTTTATGGATATGGATCCCATAAAAACATGCCCTGGGGAGGTTTCTATTATGCAAGCATGGATAAAGATGACATATTAGGGTACATCAGAGCTCTAAATTTAGGATCGGAAGTACTCAATGAGGAGCCATCCCTTCTCCAAAAACTACAGGAATCCATTGCAAATCATTACACGGGAATTATCGCTGTTCTACAAGCAGATAACCTGACAAGGGAAATACCAATGATTCATAGACAAGTAGTTGAACTAGACATCCAAGGATCTGCCTCAAGTGGCGCGTTTACTGTTGCAAGAGATCTCTTAAACAGGGTGTCGGCGTTAAACGCCGTAAGATACGCTCTCGAGGGTGGCCTACCGTCAACTCATCCGGATTTTCTGAATAAATTCAAAACAGTTGGCATAAAATTCTTTGATCTTCTGTTTTGGGCCCTGGCTCCTGTCCTAGTGTCAAATTTAAGCGAAAAGGATTGGAACAATTTAAAAATGTTTTTCCTCCATTTAGCTACATCCCAGTGCCGGATTCCTATAGACCGAATCGACGAATATTTAAAGAAGCATATTGGCGAAGACGCCCCAAGAATAAGGCGGAGATTGATATCAGATGAGCAATTGAGTAATATTCTGAATGATCCAATTAATAGTGATGACGAAAATATGGATATCCCTCGAGAATTATTGACTGATGAATGGGAGTCCCCAGACTTTGATTTCAAGACTGTACCCGAGTTGGAGATGGGAAGATTAAAGAAGAGACTCATTGAAGCTTCAACAGCCGATGACGTGCGCATGTGCTTAGTGAAACTAGCAATGATGGCGCCGTCGTCTCCTTTATGGAAGTTGAGTCCTTCTTGGAAACCGGCTGGTGGTTTGGGGAACGCGTTAGTTTCATTGCCAAGGGGGTTCCTACAAGATTTCGGGTATGTGGTGTCTGGAGCGGCTAGAGCTCGTGCCGAGGCAGGGAGTTCGCGGGCTGCGCTCTCCCTTCTGTCAGTACTGGAAGGCGAAGCCCGCAGCCAGCTGGGCGGCGGCACTGATCCTACGTTGTACAGACTCTGCCGCCAATTGTCTTGGGAAGTTCTGCTCTTGCAGGTCAACGTGATGTTGAGCGAATGGCCCCACCACCGCCTCAACCTGACAGCTCTGGCCAATAAATGTAAAGCATGCATCGCCGCTGCCAGTTCTGGTGATGGCATCGTCCCACGACCGCAGGTATGGTATTTGTTTCTACAACCTTAAAAAAAATTTGTAGGGCACTTACGAACAATGAACTTGTAATCGATCAGACATAACAGACATTCTTCCATGTGACATCCCTAGCCTAGTGTTTAGAGCAGCGCTTAAAGTCGAATGCTCATGTCCTCACCGAAGATGCAAGCTATCGCCCTGTCAACTTTCATAAAGATCGTTTCTCTGGTTTAGTTGTGAAAAGATAAAAGGCATACAATAATATCAAAAGAATATATCGTGAAAAGTGGGTATATCTAGAAATGGAATACCTCTTCCTACCCCCTCGGGGATATAAGATGTGAGATTATTATTATACATAAATTATGTTATGACCAACTAATATTTAATTATGAAAACCCCCTCCCCCTACTCCCACCTCAAAGGCTGGCAACGCAGTTGTGACTCTTGAGTTGCAGGTGTCCATGGGCGACGGTAGTTACTTACCATCAAGTGACCCGTCTGCTCGTTTGCCCCTTTTTTAAAAAAAATCGAAATACATTTTTAAAGGTGTTCTTGGATAAGCTTTTTAATTAATGATTACTATTAATTTAATTTCGATACATTGAAATACCCTATTGACAGGTGTTAGAAGCGTGTTGGATATGCCTTGTGAACGCGTGCGAGTGGGAGAACCCGATGCCGGCGGGTGGGCCTGGGGAGGCGGCCGCGGCGCTGTGCCTCGCCTGCTTCGAGCTGCAGCGCGGCAAGGCCACTAGGAAGTTTCCCAGACTCCTGTGGGACTACGGTAAGATGACTAAGGTCTTAGAACATTTTGTTCGTAAAGTAAATAAGCTATGCGATGTAGGAGTTGAGATTCAAAGATTTAGAATTCGCATTTCTTACCTTAGGACTGTAAAAATACTTCGCCTGCTTTGTGTCATGTCTAATTTTTTTAAGGTTTTTCATTGATATAAAATTTTTAATGCAATATCTTGTTTTAAATTTCCCTCTCGGTTATCTCGAAAACTAGTAAAAGGCCGTATTTTTTTCTCTGACTATCTGTGGGGCTTAGGCTTAGGTCTTCACCAGCCTTGAATGATCGTTGTTCCAGCACTATCGGTCTACGCCATCGGATCAAACGCGCCAGTGAAGCGCAACGCAGGCGGTTTGCCCTCTCACGCGCGGGATGCCTCCAACGCGGCCGCTGAAGCACGTGCGTCATTCAACGCTATGCTCAGCGCACTGCGCGAGCCGCTCGCCGTGAGCGTAGCACTATCACTCCTCGCCCGGATACACAACCTCCTCATAGATGACAGTTCTTTGGAACTTGTGGTCGAATACACCGGACTGTGGCCAGCTGGGATCTCCAATCTGAGCACGTACAACGTGAAGTACGTTCTCGAATCTCTGACGTCGCTGCTTGAGAAGAATTTGAAGCTGTATCCGTATAATACTTCTTGGTGAGTGTTGTAGGTACATAGTTTTTTTAGTCTGATATTCGGTTGAGTAAAGAGACTTTTCGTTGTGTTCACGCTCAATGAAAGTCGATAAGACAAGCCCTTGGGTGGCTTAAAAACCTGACATATCCCAATCAGCGGTGGGCTTGCATGAGAGATTATAGCTTATAAGAGTTTTTGGGAATAACATCTCGTCTGTACTGCTGAAATGTCGCTATTATTAAAGATTTTTACAACGCGCCAAATAAGTTTGCCGGACGCGCAAACTATTTCTATTCGCGCTAATACACGTTAATACACGGTGTTTGTGAAAAACGAAAACAAATAAATTTATATTTCATGTATTGTAGGCTACGCCTGTACGGGGACGTGGAGATGGCAGGGGGGCGATTCGGCGCAGCGTTGAGGCGGTACTTATGCGCGCTGGCGTCAGGCTCGTGGCACTTCGCGAAGCGCGCCCCAGACGAGGGTAGCATCGCTCGACGAGCAGCTCGCTGTTGCCAGGCGCTGGGATCACCCACGCAGGCCGCCGCGCTATGCCAGCTGCCCGAAGAAGCCGACTACACAACCGCCTTTAAGTGTCTCGCCGAGAAGGTACGTATCATTTGTATCTTAGCGGTATTCGATGCAATCGTGGAATAAAGAAGATATTCTTCGCAGGGGCGAAACTAGGGAAAGTAGAAAAAAGTACTAGGGAAACACCCAATTATTGACACTAGTTCACCGTACCAATTAATTGACAGTTTCAAATTAACAAATTTAAAAATTGTATACCTTCATCGACTTTATTTTGAAGTGCTATTCGTTGGAGTGGGTATTTTTTATATTTAGAAGACCAACGCATAGTTCGGAAAACGTGACTAAAGAACTTCATTTCATTTTAGACCGGCAACGCAGCAGACGCAATGGACGCGTACTACGGATGCCTGTGGGATGGGACACTCCTGGAAGTGTCAGTGGCGTTACACGCGAGACGTGGGGAGGGAGGCAGACGAGCGCGTTCCGTTAAGGCTTCGGGTGCCCTCGAACTGAACGCCAACAACAGCGATGACATACAGAGAGAGGCTGCCGCCACCAGAAGGGCACGGCTGCTCCGGGCACTCACTAACCAATACGTTGCGTAATACAAGAGTGGCTATGAACGCGTACCCTTGACTCCTTGTAAGATTTTAAGGTACTGTTGTGTAGGTAATATATTAATAAAATCAAATAAAGTACCTAAATACAAATGCTACCATGTTTAAAAGTAAACCCTGAAGAAAAGACTCTTAAACTTGTAGATACCTCATCAGCTCACTTTTAAAATCAACAAAAACAATGACATGCACACCCTCTTGATCTTGAAATGGCGGACGCATAAAGGGCGATATACATATTTGACCAATACCGGCGGTGTATTTTTTCAGAAACAATGTTGCTTTATTATTGGCCAGCAGCAATTTCGCGCGTTAAAATGTTACACAGTGCAGATACCTCATTGTATTTCACCCTTATTTGCACTTATTTTTGACTGTTTATATGAGATGCGTAAATTGATATCCTATTAGCTATACCTTCCTATTCATTCCTATTAAATTGTAGTTGTCAGGAAGAGGACAGAGAAAATATGTACCTACCTATGCGTCATACTTTTAATAAGTGAGCTTCCCAAAGAGACTTTGAGGCCTTTAAATTTTTATAAGTAACTAGCGACTTCGCACGGGTGCAACGCTTATACTAAAACCTTCCTCTTGAATCACTCGATCTATTAAAAAACACCGCATCAAAATCCGTTGCGTAGTTTTAAAGATTTATAGCCTGCGCAGACGACGGACTTTGTCCCCGGAGGACAAAGTCCCCCGAATCGTAAAAAAATATGTCCGTCTCTTTTTGTCCTGTACCGCCCCTCTGTGTCCGCGATTATTCGGGGGACTTTTTGTACGCCATACTTTAAATCCCTCGTGTGCGTTACTCAATACAGTTGTAAGCGTTCTATTTTGGCGGACAAAAAAATACGGGGACAAAAGTGTGTCGTCTGCGCAGGCTATTAAGCATACATAGGGAAATAAGGACATAGGGTTATAGGGACAGAGAAAGCGACTTTGTTTTATACTATGTAGTGATAGTGACTAGCGGTTTCACCCTCCTAGTTCCCGTTCCCGTGGAAATACAGAAATAAAATATAGCCTATGTTATATAATAAAATAATAATAATCTCACGCCTTTTATCCCCGAGGGGGTAATCAGAGGTATTCCTTATCTGGATATACACACTTTTTCACGAAACATTCTTTGGACTCTTAAATGTGATAGGTGGTGAGCCCCTGTTACTCAGGGATATTCCAGCTTTCCATTGATGAAATAATTTTTAAAATCGGTCAAGTAGTTTTTGAGTTTATTCGTAAAAAAACATAGAAAAATACAAGTTTTTCCTCTTTATAATACCTATTAGTATGTACTTATAGATAACTAGATCCGCACTCAAAATAGTTTGTTTAAGTTTATACAATTCTCTGCCTTATCAATAATATACAACTTGACATAAAATTATACCCTTACAATCGGTCAATATAAAACATATCTTAAATTATTAAATTGATGGCACTTATCCACAGCTCCGTATAGATTTGTGGTGGTTTCCAAATAAAAAAATGTGAAATTGTACAAAAATGCAATACACAAAATAATCTCACTAACTACTTACTTTTTCTTTCTTTTTAGTTTACTCTTTCAGAGAATCACTCAATAAAAGCAATATCCGAAAGATTGCTGAACATTTAAGTAAATAATTATATAAAAAAAACAAATGTTATTAGGTAAAGAACTACTTCTCATAAGTTCCCAAGTATCTTTGACAATTTGGACAATAGTGGTCGGTATTTTTCGCAGAATCTGAGCAAAGTGGAATACAACAACAGCACCTGTAACAAGCAGACACGTGATTTTTCATTATGAAATTTTCAAAGGTATTATGTAGAATCTATGTGTTTATATAAAAGCAGTTACCATAAGAAAGAGCAGAGCGCAGCGGCAATGTAAGTACGTGAAGTGGTTGTATAACGGATAGCAGTCTTGATTGATGCGGCACAAAACGGGCAAGTAGTGACCGTGTTTTCTGGACCCAGAAGCACGTGCTAGAATTTACACATTCACGCTTTGGTAAATTTCCTAAATTAGAGATATTAATTAAAACTAAACCATAACTTTATTTCGACTTTATCTACTTTGGCATGGGATGTAGTGTAAACTCACCCCTATACAGGGTGGATTTTTGAGATGGGTTAGTGAGGGCAGGTACCCTAATCGTTATAGTTACAGGAAAACGATCCTAGGAGACCATCCCTAACTTTTTAAGATATGTTGAACTGCATTCACAGATTTTGGGAAAAATGTACAGTCAGCGAAAAAAATGCTAAAATACAAAAAATATACTTTTATGCCAATCGATCCTATTTAGTGTGGGGATCAAAAGACTCTATGGGACCATTTAAGGTATGAGTACTAGAAATGACAGAAATCGCAAAAAGTTTTTTCATACATTTTGTACTGAAAAACGAAAATCAACTCGATATTATAATTTTTTTCGATTCTTTAAGTCCAACTGAGATTTAAATACAAAAACTACGGTAAGCAAGCAAGCAATTTCTAAAACACGATTCAGGCCTCTGACTGACATTTATTTGAATTTCGATGTGCTCACAACATCGAGCTCCTACTCAATATTATCATCCTAAGTAGTCCAGGCAATGAAGCGGATTTTTGTATGAAGACCCCAACATTAATTCCTCAGTCGATGAAACTTTGCAGGATTGTAGTATAGTATGAGACAATACTTGCATAAAAAAATCCAAAAAAAAAACCTAACCGAAGTTAGGTATTTTTACTGAAATACTTATTTATTTGATATCTTTGTTGGGAAAAAAGCTCAGTCAAAATTTTCTTCGCCAGCAATATTCATGTGTGTTAAGAAAGCTATATGCGAAATATCCAAAAAAAGTCCATTTTTTTAACTGGAATGACATTTAATAGTCGCTGTGGACTTACAATAGAAAAATACAAAATAAAAACCGTCTCTCTACATTATTTTCAGAAATTATCAAATTATCAACCAAAAAAAAAATTTTTTTTTAGTATAAAACACTAAGTTCGGTTAGGTTTTTTTTTTGGATTTTTTTATGCAAGTATTGTCTTATACTATACTACAATCCTGCAAAGTTTCATCGACTGAGGAATTAATGTTGGGGTCCACTACCTTTATTGCCTAGACTAAAGTGTATGTATCGCCTACAATCTACATGATCCACGATGACATCGTAAGCAGAATAAATTATTGTTTTATCGCCGGCATTATTTTTTCCAAAATTAACGTGTTCGATTCCAGGCTACGAATATTGATTATTCAAAAATCCATATAGTTTTCATCACAATCGAGCCCCAGACTCCTCTATGTACTTTTCGCTATTCCCCATAGTTTCTGATTTAGCCATCTACGTACATTTGAAAAATTCACCTCTAGGTATATTAGGTACCTACACTGCCCAATGTCACTTTTTTAATTTGGATTCCTTGGATCTATTTCAATGTAGTGCTCCTATAAGTAGGTATTTTATTTTACACATCAATAATCATATTGTGTTAATCAGAATAACCTCTTAAGAAACAGCAAAAAATATGTATGAATTACGACATAGCTTTTGATTTGGAGGTGAGTAACTTGGAGTGACCTTACAAATGATTCAAGTTTCATCATATAACAACATACCATCGTGGGGACTGCCGACTGTGGTGTCTGTGGTACTGATGAAAACTGCGGAGATGCACTGTTCGCAGCCATACCTACCGTTACATGTGGCTGCAATAAGTACTTTTTTGAGGACAATCTGCACACATCAGGGAGTAGGCAGGACGGTATAGGTAGCCGGTCTGGGTTCTGTCCGGAGCTCGAAAAATGACAGTGTAAAATTAATGATATTTCAGTGTTCCGTACCCAAGGACCACAGGACCATATTACTATCTATGCTACCCGTCCGACTGTCTGTCAGGGCTGTATCTACTGAACCGTACTAGGTAGACAGTCGAATTTTTCACAGAATGTGTATTTCTATTGCTAAGTTTAACAACAATTCTATCTCGTGTCACGGTGTTTGTGGTTGCACTCCTCCGAAACGGCTCGACCGATTTTAATTATATTTTTGGTAGGTATGAGAACAGACGTAAAGTATTTTTTACCCTCCTCTCCCTTTTATATAGCAGAGTCAACCATAGGTGACGCTGTTGTCTGTGGCAGGGCAACGTCTGCTCGGGCCACTAGTACTAAATAAAAATAGGTAGGTAAGAAATAGATAGTTTTGTTATTGTATGCTAGTACTATTTATTATACTGTGGTATGGCGAGGGCGGTACGAAACCCTTTGTGTGCGAATCCGACGCGCACTAAGCCGGTTTGTTTTTCGCTCCTATCAGAACGCAGCCCGTCCATACAGTTATGTACGTATCGTACCTATAGGTAGATTATGCTTATACAAAAAGTTACTCCGAGTTATCTGCGCCATTCCAATTTTCTAGTAGGTTACGAGTAGGTAATACCTAGTTACGAGGTCGGGGTATAAAAATGTCGCGCACGGTGCTGGCTATTATTAACTAACGTAATTAATTAGTATACCTTTTTTATAAACTACTCACCAGTGACGACACGGGATACAGGAGTTGATTTTCGTTGTCCATTTTGACCTGATAATAAAGTGTAAGGTGTCAGAAAAGTTCCGGTGTCACTTAAAAAAACACGAACACGAAATAGCTAATTGTATAAATATACCTACCTCTACCTACAGTTAAAGCTTTTTACCATGGGCATTGGCTACCTATGTAGATTTTTTGGAAATATTTTATATAGGTATCATCTATTGAATAGGTATCTACCTACTTATTGTAAGTAGGTAAAGGCTTGACTAAAACTATTGTTTATAAACAATTGTAATAAGTAAAACAAAATTGACTAAACTTGACGCGTACGCTAATCTCGGCGAACGAATCGTAAGTGGAAGGACAGAAGATGATCTGCATAATTTTGTCTAACTGGTTTTGTCAGAGAACATTATTAGCATTTACAAAAACTATAATGATGGTAAAGGCGGCACGAATACATGCCATAAATAAAAAGAGCAGTGATAGCCCGCTTCTCATTAGTGAGGCCCGGATTCGAATCCTAGCAGGTACCTACCAATGAGTTTTAAAAAACTTAGCGTAATCATCTTTAATCACTAGCTCGACGGTTAAGGAAAACATCAATAAGAGGACTTAAAAAGCCCTTACTTTATAAAAAATACCGTGTTCACTTATTAGGTACGTAGTACCTTTTGAATTTGAATGTACAAAATTTTGCGGAGGCATAGGGTAGGCAGGTAGGTACATTGGATGAAATAATATTAAGCGTATTATTTTCAACTAGTTTTATTTTAACAATTGAATCCAGCTATTAGACGAGCTTCATTAGTTAGTTGAAAGGTACTCAACTACTTACGAAAGACATACCTACTTTTAATTGGCGAAACCTAGAAGTGTTTACTCGTACCTACCGAAGAGGGTGTAGAGGTCAACACACAACAATCCGCTTTCTGTGGGACAGGTTGCATACTTATACAAACTTGAACATTACAAAAAAATCCAGACTCGGAACATGACCGCTTTCCCGCCATATGTGCATTGACCTTAAATACAACCAAAATCTCTCGCTAGTTCGATTTACTTAGTTCACATTATTTTGGCAAATATTTGACTAGAAAATTGTCAAAATTACAGATAAGCACATTCATCTAACCACACCAAAAGTATTTTTTATTTCTATACATGGTAGTTAATATTTTTTAAGTATTTCAATGGTAGGTACAGAAATCATAGGTCCATTAAGCTCGGAAATAGTACGAGTACGTTTAACAATATCTAAAAAAATATGAAACTAATATTTCTAATTAGTAATCAATCACACATGCCCCTGTGGTATAGACATTATATCAAGCCTTTATAATCACATAATTACGAGTTATTCTGCAACTAAGTAGATGTAGGTTCCGTATTCAATCTTTATACATAAAACAATAAATCGAAATAAAACATCATCAACCCGTTACAGCCCACTGGTGACTTGATGGTTTTTCCTCACACATGAGGAACTTTGACTCAGGTACTCTCAATTAATAATTATTACAAGCTTAAACACAGAACTATTTCATGAAAAACAATGTTCTTACAATTAAATTATTTAATACAAAATATTAAAGGTTAGGTAGGTGCTTATTTACTAAAAAAATATACAACGGACCTCGACTCTTTGCGTGTCTCGAGTAGGTACTCTGTCACGTATTCGTATAACCGTTCTTTGTGATGTGAAGCAGCAGCATTTGCCTCGTGCATCGTATGCCTTTACCATTTATCATATTAAAATTTGGTTCCTTCTTAATACATCAATTATACTGTATACATATATAAATGTGTCTAAAACATAAATCCATTTTTTTTAAATGCAAGGTTGATCCAGTAGTGCAGAGGTTTCAAACGACGAAAGCTTCGAGGGCCAACATGGTGAGTGAAGCAATCGCTGCTACCACCGGTACAGTTACTATCCACGCGAATATTATATTCCTGTAAAAATAACATAAGTATATATTACTAACTATTAACCTTGCGATTCCACCTGCGTAATTCCCTTTCCCGTGGGAAAATAAGCCCATAGTACTCCTAGAAAAGTAAGTTTTCCATCAACGAAAGATTGTTTTACACCGGAAGGTAAATCCGAGCCTAAGGTCCATCAATTCATTTCAAACAAACATACCTATAAACTGACAAATCTTTCCTCTATATAATATTATTATTATTATACTTAGATTTGTGTCCTGAGTTTGGAATAATAATATAGAAAGTACCTAATTAAAATCTGAATACAAAAAATAGTAATTAGATACAAATCAATGGAGGATTAATCTTAATTTATAAATATCGAAAGCTAAGACCATCTTTAGTTTTGTAACGTAAATGAGTGTGTCTCTCGTAAATGTATCAGGCTGTCGATAGTACCTACTTACTCGATACACTTAGGGTATGTCTAGCAGTAAACGGTAGATACAAAGTTGGTCATGAGAATTACCTGAACAAACTCCAATCGACAGCCTTATCGGAGCAGTAGCCAACGCACACCACGGAGCCCACCTTGCAATGTGTGGTGGACACGGGCAGACCCGCCTTGCTCGCTATCAGCACCGTCAACGCCGCGCCCAGCTCGATTGTGAACCCGCTACCGACGCAGTCGAAAACCAGCCGTGAATAAACGGGCGTAAAAAGACCATAGTTAAAAATAAAAAATGGCACTCTTATCCCCGAGGGGGTAGGCAGAGGTATTCCATCTCTAGAAATAGGTACCCACATAGGTACGTGGTTTCACGAGAATATTCGACCCCGAAACGTGCTAGGAGAGGTGAGTCCGTCGCCGGACCGGGTCTAATTCTGAGACCTGTGGGTTTCCTCACGATGTTTTTCCTTCACCGTCGAGCTAGTTATAAATATGTGCGTAAGTTTTAAAAAATTAATTGGTACATGCCAGGATTTGACCATAGTTAACACGGAGACATTAATATCGTACCCTTAAAGGCAAAACCAACTAACTGCAGTGAACATAGTTTCGAGTAAATTAGTTTTTAATATTTGATGAGAAGATTATATACCTAAATAGTGCATTTTGTCTTTGTGAGTTGTTTTTTATATTACGCAATCTAATCAGGTATGGTATAGTGTAAATAAAAAATGATAAAAAATATAAAGATCCCAAAAAAAAATTGGGAAATCTATGGGTCACTTACTTGGTTTTACTTGAATTATGTAAAATTTAACTTATTTATGAAACGAAGACCTGTACGCTTCTGAGTTGAATATTAACGTATTAATTTTAAAAAAAATAGATCATTTACAAAAACAGCAATACAAAAATAGCAAAGGAAGCAGCCAAAATAAAAATATTTTTATAGTTGGTTTTACCTGAAGAAAATTTAATTAAGACTAGTGTGCGGTTATCTACAGGTGCGGAATCTATTAGGGCTTCATTTTCTTTATTTTTGTATGTAGAGCTAGATTTTTCCTACCTCTACACACCCCTATACATACCCCGATATATGTCCCAATTTTTTTTGGGATCTTTATATTTTTTATCATTTTTTATTCCACTATACAATAGCTGATTAGATTGCGTAATATAAAAACACCTCACAAAGACAAAAGTGCGCGATGCACGCACGGCGTTCGAGTGATAGTTGGTTTTAGCTGCAGCAATTATCAAAACTGCAAAACTAATACCTACAGTAAAAAACAAGTAAAGTGAGGATAAATTGTTTTACCAGTATAAAAATTTAAGACATACATGTTATGCCATCAGTTAAAAACAAATAAAGTTATTTAGCCTGTTTTGCATCTATAGTACATTATGATATAAGTGCGGTAGGTTGAAAATTACAGCCGAGGCGATATTGCTAGCCCGAGCCGTAGGCGAGGGCTACAAGTGTGCAGAGGCTGTAATTATCAAAGCGCACGTATGTCATACGACGTTTTATAACACATTTGCGAGGAAATAAAATAAAACTCCGACTACGGTAAACGAATAAAAACAAAAAGCGCGCGGCGCGCATCATAATTTTTTTTTAGGCAAAGGCACAAAAAACAGCCAGTATTACTAATAAAGTATTTTTGTGTTTTTGTTACAGATTAATTGGTTGTAATTTACTGTCAAAATTAATTAAATTAAATAATTATGTACATAAATATTTCTTTATTATATTTTATCTCCCAAAGTTAATTTTAATCATAAAATGTTGACAACTTTTATGACATAAAAACTCTTTGCTGAGATTTTAAAAAGTACCGTTCGTTTTAAGACGGAGCATCTTGATAAACCGTGCGTTTTACATTACACTTACCGCACTTGGGCGTAATAAGATACAATACGATATTGAAATTGGTGAAATAAGACACTTTTTACGAGCAAATGTGTTATAAAGTCTCTTTACTTGTAAATGTTTGGGGTAACAATAGTTTATAGTAATGTTAGTTGCTTTTTCTTGTAGCAATTCTGAATATGTTTGCATTTAGCTGGTTTTTCGCCTTGCTAACTTTGAAACTAAGCGGGATAGCAGATAACCGGTTTTACTAGTAGATAGAGCTCAAAAAGACGAATCGATTGGTATATTTAACTCATTTTTGAAAAAAGTGTCGGTTTGTTGGTTTTGCCTTTAAGGGTACGATATGTACCTAAATGTGACTTCCACCAGGTTTTTGGTCAATATTTTTAGTGCTTCCGGGCTTAGGGGGCGTCTATAAATTACGTGAGGTGTTTTTTTAAATTTTCTGCCCCTCCCTCCCCCCCTGGTGAGATGTCGTGAGATTTTATTCAACCCCCTCCCCCATCCCCGAATCTCACGTGAGATTTTTCAAAATGTGAGTTTCTTACGTAAACGCGTTGGATTGTTATTGTAAAAAGAAAAAAACAAAGCATCGTCCTTTTATTTACGACTAGTTAAGACTAGTAATTAATATTACAATCTGGATTAAATAGACCAAAATAGTATAATTTTTTTTTGTTTCAATCAGAAAAAAAATTGCGTGATATTTGCCGAGACCCCCCCTCTCTCCAACGTAAGATTAGATGAGATTTGACTCGACCCCCTCCCCCCCTTAAACACCTCACGTAATTCATGGACGCCCCCTCACTAGGTACATACTTATTTAGGTACCTACCGTGCGGATAATATTTAATTCAGAAGTCTCATATTGGTTTTTCTGCTTTGTGAGAAAAGATTAGTCCTCTCTATCCGTCGAGGAGTTTTATTTAGTTCGAAGAAAACCCGATTAATTTTATAATAAGTCAACATCTGAGATAAAATTTAATCGTCCTCCAGTCATCTCCGGCTCTCTTAGATGAGTAAAAAAAGTTTTAAAATTATCTATGAACAAACTCGATTCCACCCATAGGTTCTCAAAAATATTTTTGCCGTGTTCGACTACCATTAAGTACCTACTGGCGGCCCTAGGAAAATCAGCTGTTACTATGAGCGTTTCTAGGCAGCTATGTGAATTCACTCCCATAAACTGCCACAGCAAGACGTAGTTAAGTTGTAAAGTTTGGGATTCTCACGTGTCGGGTGTGATGTTGGTGAGATCCTCGCCTACGGTGCGGATGACGCGACGGCCCCACAACCAGAGCCCCAGCGCGATGCCCACGCCACCGAACACCAAAATGGCCAGCGGTGTCTCAGCGCGCGCATGCGCACCTCCCTCCGAGTATAGCAGCCACAACGCCACCAGAGGTCCTATCGCGTTGCTGTCCGAATAGTAGTAAGATTAATATCAATACTTAGGTAAGTATAAACACAGACCAGTTTTAAACTGGTCTGTGGTAGTATAGAATGAGATTTTGTGAAGTGAACATTTTCATCGAAACCGCTTACCGTAGCTAGATAGATAGGTATCTAGAATAAAGGTTCATTGACTGGATCTACCTAAACTTTGTACCTATAGGTATGTACAACGAAAGTATAAAGGAATTGTGAAAATCACTTATTAAGAGGCTAAATAACGGATGAAAGTTTGTATTTTTCTTAAATCCCATTTGGAACACCAAATAACAGGTCGTACCTTACATCATTCCCACCATGTGCGAAAGCACCGAACGTAGCAGTTAGCACTTGCAGGAAGGAGAAGAGCCTCAGCGTGTCTGGTGGTGGGGCAGCGGCCGAGGCGGCAGTGACAGGGCTGACCGCGCGCAGAAGCGGCGCGGCACTCGAGTTGGGGGTGATGGTAGGCAGCCGCGTGGGCGCACCATCGCATTCAATGCTCCAAGCACTGCCGACTTCAGGACCCTGCATGTTTAACTCTGATGTGAAATTTCCTATAGACGCGCAGTAACGTACCTATAGGTAAGTTTTTATGAAGCCACCTGCTACGATCACCAGATCCATCAATCGTTCGGTTCATATATGCTCGTCGCCCTCTGCCGACTTGGCTACTCACAATCCCCTTATGATTTGTCTCGTTAGACGCCTTTCATCCATCCGCTCGATATGTCCAAACCCCCTGAGCATTCCTGTTTCAATCTTAGTCTCTACATCCTCTTTCAAACCAGAACTCTTTCGGATTACACTATTTACACTATTCCTCATTCTATCAATCAATCGTACCTACTCCACTCATGCTTCTTAGTGTGCCTGATATCCATTTGGAAGAATTGTCGCTTGAAAGCTCAAGTTTTTATTACCTCGACCCTAATTAGAGTTAAACAATTAGAAGCCAGTAACACCGTCTTTTTTTCAATCCGATCCATTCATCGACACTAAATTGTCATAAAACATGAAAGAAACAGTTTTTTGTAATTTTCATTGTTACTATAAGAGAGGGCTTTGTCGCCACGGGGTGGGAACAGATAGCTACTCTCTTAAATGACACTTAGCTATATCAGGCAGAACTTTTACTAATAGTACATACCCTACAAAATACTTCA
Organism: Ethmia dodecea; assembly: GCA_963855545.1. Taxonomy (NCBI): domain Eukaryota; kingdom Metazoa; phylum Arthropoda; class Insecta; order Lepidoptera; family Depressariidae; genus Ethmia; species Ethmia dodecea. Next base: position 10,842,036 of record OY979440.1, read on the forward strand.
TGTATTAAAATGTACCTACTCTACACACTAGACTAATATTGCCTCATAGGTTTAATTAAATGAAAATGATGATTTATAAGCAGATTTTCTCCAACAAAGTTCAATAAAGGATATACAAATCAGTACTGTTACCTTATCTACTCGTGGCGGGGGTGTGTCAAAGCCCACCGCTAGCGGGATTCCCCTTGCATTCGCCAATCTATCGAACTCCCCACGTGCTATCGTCTCACAGGAGTCTCCCAGAAATCCGTTCTTTGAATCGTAACTCTCCCCCATTCCGGCAAGCTGAGTGGAGTCCAAGCTTTTACAGCAACTTAGCGTCTCGTCGATGTACTTAAGGGTATTTATCTGAGGGTCGGCATCTATAAGTTGCAGTCGTGATTTGTTTGGTGGGCTGAGACTGCGTGAGAGGATACTGCAGTCGTCCATAGTGGCGAGTAGAGCACGGTTCCTGGCGTTCATCTCACGGACACCGATTGAGACCTTGTCGGCGTCGCTTAGCGTAACCATCTCTGCGGTCTCGGTTATAACTTCGAGGACTTTGCCGTCTTCAGAGAGGAGGGAAGTCGGGCGTTGCGGTATGCTGTTCTTATTAGAATGTGTTGGAGTGTTGGCTGGAGTGGTTTCTGTGATAAAAGCATAGGTATACTAATAATATTAGGCAATTTTAAAGGCACACATTTTGTCTCTACTGGATTTTTTAATAATCCAGGGTCAGGGTGGGTACGCAGACTTCTACGGTCTTATTAATAAAAATGGCCTGTTCCTAGGATAATCAGACGTTACGCTAGAAGTAGTTAATGTCAAAGTAATTTTTAGGTTAGCATAAAACCTACACCATGGCTAATACCAAGGCGTAACTTTTACTCCGGGAGTAGGCATGGATTAGGTTACTCCTTGCTTACTTTGTGTTTATTAATACTGAAATTGGTTAGTAATGAGTTAATACTTGGAGTAAAGTTAATCTTGCTCTAGTCTGCATTTATTAATAAGACCGCTAGTGTTGGCGATTTATCAAAAATATTTAGGTGGTAAATGATCGACTGCCTCTATTAAAACTACTAGTATCTTGCTGTTTTTATAGATAACTAGCGACCCGCCCCGGCTTCGCACGGGTGCAATGCTTATAAGAATTTTCTTTGCTATAAACTTCACGGAGCCCGAGACCTTTCCAACGAATGCAAAACCGTGGAAATCGGTTGGTGCGTTCTGGAGTTATAGCGTCAGGAAGGAAAACCCGACTTATTTTTATATAGTAGAAGATTATCATTATTATTCAGTACCTACCATTAATGGTACGGAACCCTTCGTGAGCGAGTACGACTCTCACTTGGCTGGTTTTTTAACTCGTTTTTTTAACTTGTTGCTTAGCATTTCATTTATTATCTTTACTTTTCTGACGATTATCAGCTTTCGAAACAGACCATTTGAGCACCTCCTGTGTCGTTTTTAACGAACTAAAATAGACAGTTCATGCAAAAAAATTAAAATTACCGTTAGACAATCCGACTGTGAAGTTAACCGGTGCAGGTGACAACGTGCGGCGATAGTGAGGCACAAGGAATGCGCCCACGCAGGCCGCTACCACAGCGCCGAGAGCGATAGAGCCCGACAGCGCGGCCCACAGGGGAATCTTGTCCATCGCCAGCACTAAATATACGCACACTAATTAGTTAGAGACATAGGTAAGTAGATCACAAATCCAAAAGTTTGTTGTTAAACTTGTTTGGTTTGATTTTCTAACAGAGATCAGCGGGTCTAAAAAGGCCGTTTCGGGCGTCATAATAGAATTCTATTTCGATTCATATTCGAAATTTTCACCAAATACGAATCTGCTAATTAATTGAATTGTCAGTGAATCACTAAATTATGGGAACATTTTACGAAATTTAGAGGAATTGCTTAGGATTTGCTGAGAATTCAGAAAAGGAGAATTGCTCAGAGGAATTGCTCAAAGTGGCCATTTTAGACCCACTGTTCAAGAATACATCTCCTACAGTTTCGATTTGAAAACAAAATAGCTTTTAAGATTTTTGGCACCTTCTACAGCAATGTTTTTAAGCTTGATCTCCGTGTCGTGAATACCAGGGTCTGTCTACACTTTAAATAAAGAAAAAAAGAAGAAAGAAAATATATTTATTGCCACAAAATCTTTAGTAGCTAACATTTATCAAGATAATATTTAAAGCAGAACTCAGAAGCCAGTCACACGACGAGTAAAGCGCAACGGGCAAATAAGCAGCAGCAACGTCCTCTAAACCAAATTGATATAGCTTTAAATTTATCTGCGAGTCTTACTTAGGTAATAAAAACTATAAGTACCTACCTATACAACGCGTAACAGAATAAGCGCAATTCCTAATACATTAGTACTTAGGTATATTGATATAAGTACCTAAAAAAAAATATGATGCCTTCGTACTTTAGTTGTGTCTAACCAAATGTCTCAAACAAAGAGCAATACCAGGAATGTTTCCATAGGTAACCCTAAATTCAGTTATGCTTATAAGTATACATTTTTCGGAAAAAATTTACACTGTATATTAAAAATAGCTGAAATCGATTTAGTAGTCGATACTGAACAAACTAATTTCAGGAATGGCGCTTATTCTGTTACATACTTACTGTATAGTACTTATTTTTTTATAAGACGAACATACGCTTAGGACCATCGTGGACGACACTGAGCACGTTAACGGCGATGGTGGCCCCGTAGAAGAAGGGCAGCGCGCGAAGGCCTGCTTTGAGCGGCTGCGGCGCGCGCAGTATGAATCGCCGCACCAGCCAGAATAGCACCGCGGATACCGTGCCGCTCATTGCTGGCGACACGAACCAAGATGCCACTGTGTAAACAAACAAGGTATTGGTAAGTAGGTACTATTTATTATTCTGTGGTATTGGTATAATACCTAGATTCGAAGATGAGCTCGTAAAGATAGGTAGGTACGTGTTCCTACACAGAAAAAAAGGATTTCTTCATTTTAGTAAAACAAATATCTTGGAATATTTTTTTAGACTTAAAATACACACACCGGCACAATTAGCGGAACAGAAAAAAAAAGGAGAAAAAAGAGGGAATTTAGAACAATGAATGTAATTTTTAAACAATATATTATTTAAAATGAAACAACAATTAAATTAACATGTTTTGACATTCATTTGTAACACCATACTTAAAATTTTATAAAAATAAAAATTAAATTAAACAAAATGCATTTTTCTTCGATTTTTAATTATAGAGAAACAGCAGAAAATTCAAGATTTTCCAAAGTTTAACAACAATTTCAATGACTGTTCAATATCGAGTGTTTCCTCCTCGTGCTTTGATGAGGGTTTCCATCCGTCTGGGCATGCTGCGGATGATGTTATCAATGGTTTCTTGGGGCAACCTCTGCCATTCTTCAAGTAATGCGTTTCGCAACTCGTTGAGATTATTGGGAGGGGGCATTCTTGACTTGACACTCCTCTTTAGCAAGTCCCAGACGTGTTCTATAGGGTTCATATCGGGGGACCGTGCTGGCCACTCCATCACCGTTATACCAACATGGTTTAGGTATGTCTGTACTGTGCGAGCACTGTGAGCCCGAGCATTATCCTGCATTAGAATGAAGTTGTTACCAATAAAGGGGGCAAATGGCACAACATGTTCTTCTAAAATCTCCCTGATATACCGATCAGCATTCAGATTCCCGCCATCGACCACTACTAACTCCGTACGAGCTCCTAAACATATTCCTCCCCAGACCATAATTGAACCGCCGCCATATGCAACTGTATTTTCAAAATTAGACTGGATATACCGTTCTCCTTTGCGTCTCCATACTCGCTGCCTTCCATCAATTTGATTTAACATAACTCTGCATTCATCAGTAAAAAGAACCTGTCCCCAGTCGTCGAAGTCCCAATCACGATGTTCACGACCAAAGTGTAGACGGTTTGTGCGATGATGTCTCTCAAGTTTTGGGGCTTTGGCGGGCACATACGAGCCTATACCCACTTCTTCGAATCTTCTACGAACTGTCCGCTCACTCATCCTTACTGCTCGTACCTCTTCCAGTAAATTTCGAGCTTGCACCGCCGTTAGTCTCGTGTTCCGTCGGACTTGAAGTTGGAGAAAACGGTCATCCCTCCTTGAAGTACACCTTTTCCGGCCTTGTCCTCTCCTTCTCACTAGAGCATTCGTCAATCTGTATCGTTGGATGCTACGATAAATCGTTGATAACGATCGACGACGGCTTCTGGCAATCGATCTGTAGGTTTGACCATTTCTCCTCATTTGATCTGCCCTAATGATTTCTGATGGCGTTAAATCAGGCATAATTAGATGCTCGTAAATTATCAATATGCGAAAAAACTCAAAAGCCTCAAAAACTGCAATTCAAAGCTTTTCAAATGGAATTCACGAACCTTCTAAAAACGGACAAGCGGTGGAAAAAATGAATCAATGAAAATTAAAACAAAAGAATGAAAAAAAGGGCAGTCGCTTAGTATTCCATTTTTAAATTAAAACCCAAATTTAAAAAAAGCTTGTTTAGCCGGCCAGTAACACGCAAAAATGCGTAAATACTCCCTTTTTTTTCTGTTCCGCTAATTGTGCCGGTGTGTGTATATCATCTTGATTCAAAAATATTGTGTCGAGTTAAAAATTCTGTTGATCTTACCTTGAAACATTTTTTTTCTCAAAATATATTATTCAGTCAAGAATATAATCTTAGCTTAAAATATTTTTAAATTCTTCTAAGAGTATCAATGTGTCTTGCATCAATAATTTGTAATATTATTAAATAAAGTAATGTTTTCTTGTTTCAAAAAAAAATATTTCATTCCAAATAATGTACCTAGAAATATAATTCTTCGGTTAAGATATTTAGTACTTATTTCAAGAGCACACATTTGCCTTAAATTTAAGTTTCAATACTCTTAGCTTAAAATATTTTAAAATTTCCCTAAGAGGATCAATGCGTCTTGCATGAATAACTTACAATATTATCAAATCAAGTAATGTTTTCTAAGTACAAGAAAAAATATTTCTTTCGAAATTATGTACCTAGAAATATAATTCTTCGGTTAAGATATTTACTACTTATTTCAAGAGAACACATTTGACTTAAATTTAAGTTTCAATACTCTCAGCTTAAAATATTTAGGAATTTCTCTAAGAGGATCAATCCGTCTTGCATCAATAACTTACAATATTATCAAATCAAGTAATGTTTTCTCAGTTCAAGAAAAAATATTTCATTCGAAATAATGAACCTAGAAATATAATTCTTCGGTTAAGATATTTACTACTTATTTCAAGAGAATACATTTGCCTTAAATTTAAGTTTCAATACTCTTAGCTTAAAATATTTTAAAATTCCTCTAAGAGGATCAATGCGTCTTTCATGAATAACTTGCAATATTATCAAATCAAGTAATGTTTTCTCAGTTCAAGAAAAAATATTTCTTTTCAAAATTATGTACCTAGAAATATAATTCTTCGTTTAAGATATTTACTACTTATTTCAAGAGAACACATTTGACTTAAATTTAAGTTTTAATACTCTCAGCTTAAAATATTTAGGAATTTCTCTAAGAGGATCAATCCGTCTTGCATCAATAACTTACAATATTATCAAATTAAGTAATGTTTTCTCAGTTCAAGAAAAAATATTTCATTCGAAATAATGTACCTAGAAATATAATTCTTCGGATAAGATATTTACTACTTATTTCAAGAGAACACATTTGACTTAAATTTAAGTTTCAATACTCTCAGCTTAAAATATTTAGGAATTTTATTCATCTAAGAGGATCAATCCGTCTTGCATCAATAACTTGCCATATTACCAAATCTATTTCTTAATCATAGAAATCGGGTAGTTTAAACTAAAGAAACATAATCTTGAATCATTAAACATGCTGCACATGGCTTAGTAAAATATTTTCTTGAAATAAAATCAAACTCTATTAAATTAAGAAAAAAATACATAATTTGAAGTATTTATTGTACTGAAACGAAAAACATTATTACTTATGTAGCGACACTACATAGAACGCGCCAATAGACGGCCGAGTTCTAAACCGCGCTATCGGAATTTTCTAATTAGTTTGTATAAATACAACTGTCCGACATCAACCGTTGGACCGCGGTCCCCAGGCATGATCACCACGCCTGGCGGAAGATCTTCACTTTTCGCGATGGAGGACCATTCCACCTCCGTTCCTCCATACTGGTGACCCCTCGACACCTGGACATCAGCGCAACCTTCTGGAACACCTTGACTTCAGAAGCAGCATCGCATCGCCATCACTCATCACAGCAGCAGTCGCACAGCAAGCCAGAATCCGCCAATTCAGGTCCATTGGAGCAGCACTGGTACTTGCAAGCTACCTACGAAGCATCGACGCTGCACAAGAAATCGACCTCCGGTCTTGGAGGGGGAGTGATGTAGCGACACTACATAGAACGCGCCAATAGACGGCCGAGTTCTAAACCACGCTATCGGAGTTTTCTAATGAGTTTGTATAAATACAACTGTCCGATATCAACCGTTAGACCGCGTTCCCCAGGCACGATCACCTCGCCTAAAGGAAGATCTTCTCTTTTACCGATGGAGGAGCATTCCACCTCCGTTCCTCCATACCAATTAGTAAAGTATTTCTTGAACAAAGAAATCGGGTAATTCGAACCAAATAAACATAATCTTGAATCAATTAACATCCTATATCGACGGAACATAATATATTCTTGAAAATAAATAAAATACTATTGAATTAAAAAAGAAATATATAAAAGTACATAAAATACTAAAACGAAAAATATTATTACTTACAATTACTTCAGTATTTCTTGATCAAAGAATCTGGTAATTTGAAACCAAAGAAACATTAATTTCATCGAATACATTAAATTTACTTGGTCCAATGCTATAGTAATGTTGATCTAAAAAAACACAATCTTTAGGTTATTATTAAAATATTTGAATAAAGAAACTGATTCACTTCAGTTGACTACGCGTTTTTATTTTCAAGATTAAATATTTTTAAGCAAAAAGTATTGCAATACTTGAATCAAGAAATACATTTCTTAAACTAAGAGCTGACAATCATTTGTTAGAAAATTTTTTTTATTTGATATCCAAGATTATGCCTTTCTTAGATCAAATGTAATTTTTGTCCAGTTGTATGATTCTGTCTTGTTTTAAATAAATTTATTTAAGATAATGTTTAGCTGATATCAAGAAAATATTTCTTTACGTCTATAGGGAGAGGACCATTTTCTTGAATTAAATAAATTTGCTTTGCGTGAAAAAAAACTAAATTATTCTAAGAAATCTGTTTTTTCCGTGTATCAGAGCTTTAGTTTTCATACAAATCAAGCTGTGCATCACATCCTATCAGTGTAACTAGCAGTTCTGCAACTATTATTGGACTATGCAGTATCATTAGATCTATCTATAGGTATATTATAGCTAATGTAGTATGGGGGCTTTGATTGAATAGCGGAACAGGACAGTCCCGGGTCTCACAGTATGCTGCTGTCCCGTCCCTGATGTGATGAATGAATGATCCTTTAACGGCACGGCACGGGTCACACGTCATTACAGGCAGGAGGTCAGGAATATTAGGTATAATTTAATAATAATAATATAATCTCACGCCTTTTATCCCCGAGGGGGTAGGCAGAGGTATTCCATTACTGGATATTCCCACATTTCACGAGATATATTGGACCCCTAAACGTGATAGGTGGTGAGCCTATCGCCGGACCGGGTCTGTTTACACATGTCTGAGACCTGCGGGTTTCCTCACGATGTTTTCCTTCACCGTCGAGCTAGTGATAAATATGTACGTAAGTTTTGAAAAACTCATTGGTACATGCCAGGATTCGAACCCGAGCCTCACTGATTTTCGACCGGCTCTTTAACCGTCCGGGCTATCACTGCTCTAATTAGCACTGCTCATAGGTATAATTTTGTAGTATGGATAACCAGTATACCTACTGCGTCCATAACAATAAATAGGAAAAGGACAAAAAATATGATGATGATGACTGATATTAACAATCTTACGGGACAGCCAGGTCTAAGTTTTTTTGAGCCAATGCTTTTTTAAATACTGCCGGTGTCCGGAGGCGTTGCCCGCGCGGATCCAGTTTATTCCCGTTCCAGTAGGAATTTCCAAAAATCCCCAAATAGCGGTTGCCTGCGACATATAAACACCTACATACCTACCATATTTCAAGTTTCTAGGGATTATTGTTTCGGAGTAGTAAGTAGTAGGTAGTTAGCTACGTATTTATTTATTTTCCCTGTTTTTTAATTTTCCCGTGGGAATGAGACATTCTCCCGCTGTAAAAAGTATAATTCTAGATGTTGACCCAGTTACTCAGTTATTACCAGTTACACGCAAGATTTTATCAAAATCCGTCAAGTAGTTTTTGCGTGATGTGTGCACAACCAGATCGACAGACAAAAATTTTAAAATTGGTGTTTTGATATCTACGTCGATAACTATCTCACTACCTACCTCTGAAATTTTCAAAAAATATTTCAAGTACCTACAGACGCGGCCTCTTTACAGTTTTATTATATATATTATATAGATTTAGGTACCTACCCATTCATTATTTATGAAAAAACAAACCTATAGCTCCTAGAGTGGACCATCGCACGCCGACTGGACCTTTAGCTGTCAATGTGAAGCCGACGGTGGCACCGACAACAGAGTGCGTGCCAGAGACGGGTAGGCGCAACGCCGTGGCCACCATGAGCCATGTGGCGCCCGCTACGAGCGCTGCCAAGCACCCTGCTGCTAGCAGCCGCTCGCCGCCGTCCGCGTACAGCGATACGTCCAGTATACCCTTCCGCATCGTGTCCGACACTTTGTAGCCTAAAATATTAATCGTCAATTTGTCCATTAACAGGTTTTCATTATGTCGAGAGCTGTAGGTACATTTAGTTACTTTAATTAATGAATTAATCCAAATTGGTAATAATAATAATAATAAATTGTGGGACACAATTCACACACGGTTATTTAGTCCCAAACTAGGCAGGGCCTGTCTATGGGTAGGTACTTAACAACTAATAAACATACTTAAATAAATATATAACGACCAAACACGAAGCCAACAGACATGTTCACGCACACAAATGTTGGCCACGAGCGGGTATCGAACCCGCGACCTCTATCTCAAAAGGCGGTGTCCCTACCAACTGAGCCTACAGGCCCGTCAAGTGGTAAATTAAATAATATTATTTTTTTTAGTCATAACCTCTCAAACCACGAATCAGAGGCAATTGATTTTTAATTGTTACGATGCGCATTGGAACCGCGCGGTGCTTGACTATTAATAGACATAAATATGATTGTGACGCACTAAGGAGTGCATTGGCCGTTTGGGAACGAGACCGGTAGGTAATGCATTAATAAACATACGGTTACAAAAAGTAACGTGATAATTATGCATGCAATTAGTAACGAAGTAAACAAAGTCACACATACCAATTAGAACTGCACCAGCAATCTCGAAGATGGTCGCGAGAATACAGGCTTGGGTGAGAGTGAGGACCTTGGAACCGACGCTGGTGCCGAATGAGTTAGCCACATCGTTGGCGCCTATGCCGAAAGCTAGTACGAACGCCACCAGGAATCCGCAGACCACCAGCCATAATAAATCTTCGTCATATGGCTCCATTGTGTTTCTTTCGATTAACCTCCGTGAAATTAGCTTTAAATCATTCTAAATTCCTAATAGCACCTATTTAAAGTAATTATTTTACTGTTAACACTTTTCAATATTAACAATCCTTTACCCAGATTAACCTTTGCGCCAACAACCATCAAAATTTCAACACTCCATAAAAAAATAACCATCTATCGATTACAAATTAAATTTCTAGATTATGTAATATTTCCAATAATAATTGATTGAAATTTTAAAATGACTTACAACATCATTTATAATTTAAAATAAGGTAAATAATGCGTAACGGGATTGGATTGTTGTACGTCACAACGTGTGATGTTTTATATGCTTTTCGAAAAGATCAAGTGATCTTGATAACTTTGGCTTCATCATTTCTGGAAAAAAATAAGAAACATCGTTAACAATAATTAAATACTCTAACTAACCAATTTTTGCCTTTTTTATACTTCATAATTATATTTTACAATTAACAAGTAATTCAATGGTAGTACAAGTATCTGCATCTCTACATCTACAGTATCTACCTAATAATGATAAGGAGAGATTTGTATTTTTGTATGTTTGCAACGAATAAACTTTAAAACTACTGGATCGATTTCAAAAATTCTGTCCCCAATTGAAAGCTTGCTTTTCTAGGAGTAACATGGGCTATAATTTTCCCACGGGAACGGGACTTACGCCGGTGAAATAGCTCAGAACAGCTAGTTAGTAACTATTTTTGTAAGTAGGAACTAGAATTAGTTCTGATAGCGAATGTTGCAAAATATTACTTATTTCCGAAATAGAAGCCGTATTCAACAAGATACCTACCACATGGTTTTCACGTTATCGATTTGCCGACGCCATTATCATGGAAATTTCGCGGTAAAATTGCTAATTTAATTGGGTATTTTTTACTTAACGACAAAGGCCTTCAACTGGACGAACAAAAAAGGAATTTTAAAGGCATTATAAAACCGCAATTAAGTGAATATTGTAGGAAAATGATCTCTATTCGCAGCTCATGCCCCATACATAGTATCAAGCCGCTACATGTGTACAGAGAAACCGAGACTACAACTAGCAACTTCCACAATAAGATTACCTAATTAAACAGAAATAACGCATAATATTTTAACGGGAATTAAAGAATATGTACTCACTTTTGTTAAGAGTAGGATTTTATAGTCCTGAGTGAATAAAAAGTAGAAGGAAAGAAGCACGAGGTACCCTTGACCCCCTCAGCTGTAGACTGAAGTTGACAGGGGTCGCGAACAGTACGTCCACCGATTCAATAGAGCATGCGTGAAGGACACTGGCACCCCACCCCACTCTTCAGCACCTTTTTATTATTAGAGCACTAAACTGTCTCTTCATTAGCAAACAAGCCCAGCAGATAGGTAGATACCATAATATAAAATAATATAGGTATCCAACATACAATAATAGATAACAACAATAGAGTGACAAAGTTCGCAACCCCTCATATAGATAAAACGGACGTAAGTAATTAATTACTTACTTAGTTACATAAAGTAATTTTGTAACTAATTACGATGTAAAACCCATTGTGTATACTTAATATGACATAATTCCGAGATTTTTGTAATAGATAAGTCCAGTTTTTAAATTATAAATCGTTCGTAAGCTTTTGCGTAGCTTCGCCCGCGTGGATTGCTTTTCCCCGCGATCCCGTGAGTATTTCACAATATCCTTTATGTGGGATATCTCATTCCCACGGTAAAATACTTAAATTTGGTTAAAAAGAGTACGTACTAATTCGAAACGATAACACTAGAAAATTGAAACAACGAGGGGCGGCTGAAAAGTAGGGATGTAAAAAAATAAATGATTTTTAAAATAATCGATTATTTTTTTGAAATAATCGATTTTTAAAATAATCGATTATTTTTTTGAAATAATCGATTTTTAAAATAATCGATTATTTTTTTGAAATAATCGATTTTTAATAATCGATTTCTTAAATAAAAATAATCGATTTTTAATTAATCGATTATATAAATTACTCGTTTTAATCGATTTTTATAAACAGCGCCATCTATGCGGTGGATGAACCTTAACGTTGTCATTAAGCTTTTTTACTTATCGTTTCATTTTATTTTAATACTAAGAGTACTTTTATTTTTTATTATTTTTCGTCTTTTGACTGTTTAAACTTAAAAAATAAAGAAAGATTTGCTTTTTATTTTAGTTATTGAGACCATAACATAGTCGTTTAGTTTTTTTTATTCTCGTTTTAAGTATTTTATTTTAATACTTACTTACTAGTCAAATGTAAAAGAGGACTGGACATTTGTGACACTAATTATTTTTAATTATTTTATTGTTTTAATTTGAAGATAATCGAAATTTTATTTTGTTATTTCTTTATTCATATTAGTTTATTTTATTTTTAATCTGTTAAAATGTTAATATGAATCTCTTAGGATTTTATTATTAAAATATGAAAAGCGTATATAGATTTTTAAATATGTATTAGAAAAAAATCGATTTTTTAGAATAATCGATTATTTTCAATATTAATCGATTTTTAAAAAATCGATTTATTTTGAAGAAAGAAAAATCGATTTTTATTTAATCGATTATTTTCCTTTAATCTTACATCCCTACTGAAAAGTTCACGGGCTAGTGTAGGTAGTTAGGTACTTAATAAAAGAAAATATTTGGTTTCTATTTTTTATTTTTCAATATAATCTCCCTGAAGTGAAATGCATTTCTCACATCTCGCATACAATGCCTTTAACCCACCCAAAAAATATTCTGTATCTTTCTCTAACCGCAGCTTTCATATCGTCATCTGCAAATCTCCAGCCCAGTAAGTCCTTTTTCAAATTGGAAAAAATCTTTAGGTGCTAGGTCTGGGCTATTACAGATGGTGGTCAATCTCTGAGAACCCCGTGTCTTTCAGGGCTTGCCTCGCAACGTGTGCGATGTGAACGGGCGCGTCGTCTTGCAGAAAGAGCACTCCGCCCCTCACGAAACTAAGTCAATAAATTAGTAGTTCCCTTGGTAGGTTGTCGATAAGCAAAATTCCCTCGCTATCCCAAAAAACAGTCGCCATTAGCTTGGACGCCGACTTTTCCACCTTGAATTTCTTCGGCGGCCTTTCGATTTATACATTGCATCTCTTGTTTGAACTCCGGATCATATTGGCTAATTCATGTTTTATCTACGGTAACTATCCGTTACCAAATGTCTTCCTTGTTCTCGCCGACTAGACTCAAAAAATGTTTGCCACTTGAGAGTCCACGTTGATTGTCGAGCGGTATGAGCATTTTACCCAGCGCGCGCATATTCAAATGGTTATGTAAACTCGAACTCGTTTTTTGCTAATTTGCAGTTCTTCAGCAATCTGCCACAATTGAATTCTTATTATATTCTTTCGTACGTTTTCTTCGGTCAGTACCTACCGTGACAGGGCGGCCCGGGCGAGGGTTGTCTTCACAGTTCTCTCGTCCTTGTTGAAATAGGTGGGCCCATTTTTTCACCATCGTAATATGAAGGCGCAGAATCCTGAAGAACCGATATGACATCTCTTAAAAAATGTATTTGTAGGTAGTTATCTCCGAGGAATTTCTTTACGAGGAATCTTCACTCGGGCGGTGTTCAAAATTCCGAGAATTTCCAGATTCGGCTTACATGGTGATGTTTGTCATTCGATAAATAATTGAACTATTAGTGCAAACTTAACTAGTGATTGCTTTTATACTAATACTATACCGATTAAGTGTCACAAGCGAACTTTTCAACCGCCCCTTATGGTATGTTAGTAGAGTACTTAGGTACTTGTCTTCTACTTCGTACTTGTACCTATGGCGTAGGCAACCGCTATGAAGAGATTTTTTGGAAATTCCCCCGGGAGCGGGAATAATAATGTTGAAAACATTATAACATAGGGTTCGAATCCTGGCATGTATATACCAATGAGTTTTTCAAAACTTACGTTACGTACTATCAGCAAACGCTAAGCCTGATACATTTGGAAGAATTGTCGCTTGCAAGCTCAATTTGTTGTTTTCACCTTGACCTTTACCGTCGAGCTAGTGATAAATATGTACATATTCGACGGTGAAGGAAACATCGTGAGGACACCCGCAGGTCTCAGAATTAATATAATAGGTCCGGCGATGGGCTCACCACCTATCACGTTTAGGGGTCCAATATATCTCGTGAAATGTGGGTATATCCAGTAATGGAATACCTCTGCCTACCCCCTCGGGGATAAAAGGCGTGAGATTATATTATTATTAAAACATTATAGTAATTTTTGTGTATGAACTCTAAAGCAGCGCCAAAATAAAAAAATAATAATTTTCAAGTTTCCGACTGGAATTACTTATATCCATGATCATGAATTCATATATCGATGGTCTAGAAGACAAACATGCTAAGTGCAAAATTTTGAAAAATGATATTTTAATGCCAAATGTATTAATGTACAACTACTGTTTAGACAGAAAGAGACGGAATTATGCCATTTGGATGAGTGCGATCGGTAGAGCATGCTCATTTAATTGTAAGTGATATCATTTTGAAGCCAAAAAAAGTAATGACAGTTATTTACCATCAGTTGAAACTACAAAAAATGCTAAATAGATTTATAACATTTCGCTTGTGTTAACCATGATTGACAAATAAGCTAAATATTTTTATTACTTTTGTCAATTTATAACTTTCAATTCCTAATTATCTTAAAGGATGTTAAGCTTTTCAAGAGCCGGTAGACAAATGGTTTAAGTGATCTTATAGTACTACTGAACACTCGTCAGCAAATAGTAAAAAATATTAAGTGCTTTAAAAATACTATGCCAGAAAGAATAAAATGTTGACAAATGTTGTAAATGATTTAACGACACAGTTCTAAGTAGGTAAACAAAAGGAACCTGAGAGTATTAGTTTTTTTATTTACTTTACTAAGGCATTGAATAATAATATTAAAAAGTATATTATTATGATTGATATTTTCATACTAATTATAACGTTGCATCTCATAATATCGGATCTTAGCGGCCTCTCTTGCGCACGTAGCGCCCGTCCGCCTGTCGCTCCATGCGTCTCTCACTGACCTCATCCGCAGGGCTCTCGCCACTGCTGGTATCCCGACTATTCTTGAGTCTAACGGCATTACAACGATGAGTGGCGGGAGGCCTGATGGTATGACTGTCGGGCCATGGAAACATGGTAGGTCGCTGGTGTGGGATGAAACATGTTCCGACACATTTGCCCCATCCCACATCGATGCCACCTCTGTAGGCGCTGGCGCGACGGCTGCGATCGCTGAACGCCTAAGGCAGCGCAGATATGCGATCTCAATGTTTATTAGGTTACATGTATGTGCCGTTTCGGGTGGAGACCATGGAACCGTGGGGCCGGAGAAGCGGCAGCTTTTCAAAGAGCTGTCAGTGCGTTTGGTCGAGGCTTCAGGTGACCAGAGGGCTGACAACTATCTCTGTCAAAGGATCAGCCTAGCTATCGAGAGGGAATGCGGCCAGTCTTTTGGGCACTGTCCCACATGGTTCCTCTTTGGAGGAATTTTTTTGTCTGTAACTAGCGGGCGGCGTTAACCGCGCGGATCTAGTATTTTCCCGTTCCCGTGGGAATTTTGGAAAACCCCTTCATATTGGTTGCCTACGACATACTCGTATAAGACACCTACATACAAATAGTGGGGGTCCAGTTGCAGTGGCGTTACGCGCGCGAATCCAGTTTATTCCCGTTCCCGTAGAAATTTCCAAGAATCCCTTCATAGCGGTTGTCTTCGACATATAAGACACCTAGGTGTGTATATTTAAAATTTCTAGATGTTTTCGTTTCGGAGTATTACGTATTTGTCTTTTTAACCAGTTTTTTTAATTTTCCTGATGGATTGAGACATTCTCCCGCTGTAAAAAGTTCTCTAAATGTTGACCCAGCTACTCAGTTATCTCCACACCAAAGATCAAAATCCGTCTTTGCGTGATGATGACATATTTCAAGACCTGCATACCGTATTTCTAGTTTCTTAGGTGTAATTGTTTCGGAATATTACGTATTTGTCTTTTTAACTAGTTTTTATATTATCCCGTGGGAATGAGATATTTTCGGGAATAAAAAGTACCCTAGATGTTGACTCGGGTACTCAGTTATCTTCATACCAAATTTCATCAATATCCGTCCAATCTACATCGATAACATAATATACACTACAGCTAAAATTTTCAAAAAATATTTTTTGTACAGACACGGCCCCGTTAGAGTTTTATTACATGTATAGATTATTATAAAGGAATGTATATTTTCTTTGTAAATAAATATTAAATGTTGCATACACGAAAGTGTTAAGTGAACAAAATAATACAAAGTTTGTGTACAAACGTACTAAGTGACGCTCTTTTTTTACTATTTTGGTATTTTTATAGAATGCTTTAAATATTGATGTTTAAATTTTTGATAAATAAATATGAAGATAAATACTCTAACTAAGTATAGGCAATAGATACACAATTTCTATGTAAAGTTTTAAGTTATAGCATCTGGAAGTTTTGAATTACTAAGAACAGTCCTCCTGTAAAATTGGTAAATCTGTAGTTAGCATGTTTGTCTTCTAGACCATCGATATGAAGGAATGAAGCTGGAAACAAATTATCGGACACGGCTGACGGACGCGGCAGACAGCCGCGACTGATACGTGTACACAGTCTTTTGAATTCAACATGCCAGATTTCTGTCGGACGTCCGAACGCTCAAGGTTACGTCCACGACTTACGTCCGATAGTTTGGACAGCTCTGGGGGACTAAAAAGGCCGTTTCGGGTGAATCATAATAGGATTCTATTTCAATTCATATTCGAAATTTTCACCAAATGGGTGAGGCCGCGAATTTTTCCACTTTTCATGACCTTCAAAGAAACCTTCTTGTTTTTCATAGAAAGTTATAAAATAAAGATTTCCTTGATTTTTTTTAAAAACTATATTATTATGGTCTTTATCTAGCTTGGCCAGTTGTCAAAGTCTCAATATTTTGGTACACAACCGTATAAATTGAAGAATCTCATTAAAAAATGGGAAAAAATGTGAAAAACCGCCGTGCTTTTTGGTACCCTTCGCACTTTCGAGGATAATAAAAAAAAAGAACTTTGCTAATGTTGGTCAATTATTATTCCTACGATAAAAGCATATAAATCTACGCAAATTATAAGAAATGCTTGTAACTATAGCTATTTAATATTGTCATTTTACTAATTTGTATAATTGATTGCGATATCATACTATTGCGCGACTTTTGTTGCGCAACCAATATTTAATTAAAGTTTGTCAGTCACATTTCGTAGATTTATGTTCTTTTGAAATGGCAACACCGATGCGTCTTATCTATGGAAGCAAACATGACAGGTGCCATATTGAAGAAGATATTGTGTCAAACTTGTGGTGAAGTGCAGTGGTCACTGTTTACGTGAGCAAGTTTTTTCGCAATTTTAAAGGCAAACTTGAGATTTTTGCAAAGATTTTAACTGCGCTTGATTCTTAAAAACGCAGGGGATGTTATAGTGCTTATTTTAATAGAAAATATTCATAAATTGTGGAGTAACGCTTGTTTACTTTTGCGCGTTTTTACTTTTGCGCTACTTTTTCGTCACTAATGCGCGACCAGTTGCGAAAACATTGCATCACTACTACTGCGCTACCAAAATAAGGTCGTGGTACACTAGTTTCAGAAACATTGCACATTTTTTTGCGTTTTATTTTTAGATTCTCTTGGAAGTATACCTACGTACTGTTATCCTACTAATAAACGCGAAAGTTTGTGAGTAGGTGTGGATGTTTGGAAGGATGTATGGATGTTAGTTACTCTTTCACGCAAAAACTACTGAATGGATTTTAATGAAACTTTACAATAATATAGCTCATACATCAGAATAAAACATAGGCTATTTTTTTTATTTTTTTTCTTGACGTGCGTTGTGGTAGGGTAGGGGTAGTGTAGGGGTAGGGGTAGGAATTTTATTTAATTTTTCACCCTATACACACAACTTCAAGTACCTAGTTTTTGTGGCTCGGTATACTCCAACCTTTATAATTTTGCACGACTATTTTGCGATACTACTTTTACGTCACCGTCACGCAATCTTATGCGTCACTGCTGCGTCATTTATGGCAAAATTCGCGGCCTCACCCAAATACGAATCTTCTAATGAATTGAATTGTCAGTGAATCACTAAAATAAGGGACCTGTTTACGAAATTTAGAGGAACTGCTTAGGATTTGCTGGGAATTCATAAAAGGAGGAATTGCTCAGAGGAATTGCTCAAAGTGGCCATTTTAGACCCACTGTGTATATTCACTAGATCGCGGCTATTAGCCGCGTCCGTAAGCCGCGAACCCGATAATGAGGCGTTTTCGGTGACAGCTGTCACTTGAGTATTCAAAGGTGTCAATAGATGGTGCTGAACTGAACTTTATATTAGCTGTCATAAACTAGTACTAAAGAAACAGCCATGCTACACATTATAAAAAACGAGAAGTTGACATGTTGATAGAAATCTGAGAATTTTTTATTGCTACAAAGGTTAAACACAATCTATCTATAGACTCGATTCTGCAGACCAGCTAAAATTCCTAATTTTAAGTTAACCTATAATTCTCCATAGAATACGGAAAAAAAGGACAGAAATAAACCATAGATTATACAGTTATGTCAAACATGTAAAAACAAAGTAATTTGAACCTTATGAACGTGCTTATCTGTCACTTTCATCCATGACCTTGTTACATTGCTAAACACGTGTATTTTAATAAGCTGTGAATGCGTTCTTAAGGTTCAATTTTGTTATTTTGACATTTGTGACATTTTAAATAAATATAGCGCTTATTTCTGTTCCTTTCCTTTCCAAAGCGGTGGAAAAGAATAGAGTTAACTTAAAATTAGGAATTTAAGCGTTTTGCAGAATCGAACCTTATGTTATATTATGTTATTATTTTCAAAATGCAAACATGTTCATTCTTGAAATGGAGGCGGGCATTTTCGCCAACTTCACAGTTTTGGGAGAACGAGAAAAAAAGTTCAAAATTAGAAGTAAAAAGGGTCAAAGTGCATAAAGGATCATTTGAACATCAAAAATATGTTGGATTGCACCGAAGCTGTATCTTAATTTACGAGATATTTATCAATAAAGTTTTGGTAAGGACATTTTTGGACCGGTAATGACAACTTTTAAAAACCCTGAAGATGTTTTGAAGGGTTTGTATCCACGGATATTAGCCACGGATAACGACGAGTTGTATGAGTTGGGCTAGTCTGAATACATACTACATATACATTTTAAGAACATTCGAAAATAAAATTAGTAAAATTTTGGTAGCCATCAACATTCCGCATAAATTAAGGTGGTGTTTTTTTTTATACAAATGCTAAAGGTATCGGCTTTTTATTGACCCCCTTGAAGAGTTCCCTTGATTTTCCAGTCACATTGTATAGTGTTATAGAATCAGTCTTTATACTAACGATTTATGTAAATAACTAAAAACATATAAACTCTCCACAATTTATATGATTAGGTTACAATCAAATTTAAAATAACAAAGCTTTTTAAAAAACATTTAAAAAAAACAAATAACTTTTCACCAAACTGTAAATCTGTCGTAACTTAGGTAAGCACTTTATTTTATACAACAGTCAAAAACAAATAATATAATTAGAACATTCTTATGAAATAAGAAATAATAAAAGACTTTTACTTGAATTAACTAAAACGTATTTTCTCCAAAATGTAAAAGAAAGATACAAAACAAAAACACTCTTGCTTCAAATGCTAATAGTTTTTTATAACATTTAATGATTAAGTATATTTATGTTCTAAGTAACAAACAATAATTCTTTAGTTTTTAGTTTTAAATGATATCCTTAAAAATAAATATAAAAATAATTTTCATTTAGTACTTAAATATTCATATTATAACTTGCTATCCTTTATAGCCCAGTCATATTAGGGGTAAAAATTGGTTTTTCGCAAATATCTTTGTTCCTATTGCTTAAATGAGATTTACACTTATTATAAAAGTTGTAGAGTATTTAATTTTTTACAACTTTTGTTTGAAATTTTATACTTTACAACTTTTAAAATAGGTAAATCTCATTTAATCAATAAGAACCGATATATTAACGAAAAACCGATTTTTATTACCTTTGACCTTCAATATCTTAAGACGCGAACACGATAGCATTTGTGACTTTTGAGACAATATTTAGGACGACAAAACAAAGTTTTATACCAATTTACAGCTTATTTTCTTTCATTCCGAGGTTGAGGTCCCTTTTTTTTACCTAATATGACTGGGCTATTAGGATAATACTTTCTATAAAAAAATTAAATGTCATTACCATCCCAAAACTGTCCTTACCGCTCTACTTAACAGGACCCGGCGAGGACAGTCGTGGTAAGGACATTCGACGGTTTTTGTGTCTTCATTCTAAAACTTTCCAATATTACACCGGTTTTTTAGACGTATTACGCACAAAAAGGCTGTTTTTATAATATATATATAGGACTCAGACATATATAAATAGTACTTACCTTAAATCTGGATGTGGTGCCGGTGTGGACAGATTTTAAAATTTTTAGAAGGAACGCTTGTACAGCAAAAACAAAGGCGCGCTATCTAACATTTCTACGCTCAACGGACGAATGACGAGCTTGCCTATGCACAGTGATGCGCTTGTATGTGTGCGGTGCATAGTTTACTTATGCTTTAACATTTTGTAACGAAAACCGGTAAGGACAAAAATTGCTATCAGAAGTTGTAACGTTGTAAATAACATGTTTATGAGGCACCTACAAATTTGTTTTCTATTTTTACTTAATGCTAAAACTATATTCTAATGTATAAAATCATAAGTAAGTGTAAATTTGCTAGTAATTTTCTTGTACACCGAGTCAAAGTTTTAAAAGTAGAAATGCAGCACACGTTACACCCCGATTTTTTTGTTTCAGTCCAGTATTACTTACAATTTAAATGAGTTGTTTGAAAGACAATCTTATAAAAAGTAAGTTAATAAGGCATTAATTGGTATCGTAACAGAAATTTCACATTTAATAAAGTAATTTTTAAAAAATCAGGTTGCAACCAGTTTTTGGCCCTTTGGCGAAAAGTCCCAGTCGTTCATACATAACCAACTCATGAGACCTTAAGACAACAGTGGATTAGAGCTACCAGTATAGATATTCAACGCAAAGTCGGGTGGAATCTGAGTAAATATTCATGTGTTAGTTCGAACCACTTTGAACCTAGTAGGTAGGTACCTAAGTAAGTAACAACTTTTTATTATAATTTTTTTCAAATATATTATATATAGAAAGACGTAGATATGTTACTAGAGCTCGGAAAATGAGGCCGACAAATGTAGTTAATTAACCACATTTTATTTAGTCGCATTGTATTTCAAGTCGTATTTTAAGCGCAACTCTTATCAGATAGCTCTCGTTTTCTTTATTGTTCGTTCCGTATCATCTTTCCCCGTCATTATTGTATCCTATAAATACGCTAAGAAGTAAGTATGTACATGTTGTAGCACACTCGTAGGGGATCAATTTTCAAACGCAAGCAGTATGAATATAACTCATCCTTACTTTAATATCTTTGCTTTTATTATTATTTATTACCAATAAAAATATGCAACAAAAAAGTACTAGTGTAAATCAGGAGAAAACACGCCAACCACAACACAAATTAGATATCACTAATAGAAACAACACCTCTCTCGTCAGTCGGCATTAATAACTGTATATTTTCATGACCCTTGCATTCATGAGAACAAAAAAAAGCCACCATTCGATGACAGGTTTATCCAATCCATCCAATCCAATGGGATCTGCGGACATCGCCATCTATCTGTAGTAAATGAACTAGTTTTTCTTTTTTTAAAAACGTCAAATAAACATTGATTTTGACTACCTACTACTTAGTGGGATGGGGGCGTTATATTTTTACGGGTATTATAAGGGTTTTTAACGGCTTATTTTTTATATTTCTTTTCTTGTAATTTTAGAAATCAAGGTATGAAAATATAGCACTTGGGGTACCCAATAAAAGCCAACTTAGTGACATCTTCTGCAACCATTTGTCGGAACGAGGCGATTTCCGCAGGCGGAGCAGCGGCATGTTCAGATACAGATATTACATCAGAGCAGCCAAGTTAAAGCGCTCGTACGTTATTTTAGAGGTTTTTGACATAAGCTTTAGGGGCAAATATTTCTGTGAGTTGGTAACACTGAATCAAGTCGCATAGAACACCATCAATGTCAATGAGGCTGTAAGGACTAGAATCCAAAAGCCATTAAACAATAAAAAAAATGTATGTCAATGTCATATTCCGACATATTACGACTATCTGTGGTCATATTCTGTGGTCATATTTTACTGGTCTGTGGTCATATTAATGTCAGCTGTCAAAGTGATGAGGTTCTAAAATTTTGTAAAATAAAATATACAAAATATTCTTTTCAAATAATGTATGTAACGTGAAACACTCAATACCATTTAAAATTAACATGTTCTTCAGAAATGTATGTTACGCTGCGGAGTTGACGAATACTTGGTAAAGTTGTAGTAGTGCAAGTAACCTACAAACTCAATAATATAAAAGGCACACATATACATACTTTTTAAATTTATTTTGTAACAGACCAGAATCATTATTACAAAATTTTTTGTTTTAGCAAAGTAACACTTCTCCGCCAGAGTCGCTCCGTGGGCCATGGCCGTTCCCAAATCCGAAAATCATTTCATAACTCGCAGCGCGGATCAAGGGGTCCCAGACTTGAACCTGATCCACTACAGAATCTGCAAATAGAATCTGGACCCCTATACGCAAGAGGATTAGTAAAACCGTTCCTGTTCACAATTGGGGTAAAGCTTGTTTGTTTGCATAGTAATAGACATGTTATTAAAGTAGGATGGTTGAAAGATTTATCCAAATCAACGTTAGTCATCAGCAGAAACAATTTATGTATTAGAAAATGTAAAAAGAATTAGTTGCAATTGTGTCTATTTCATATTTGAATGTAATTTAATGTGTGTTTGTAATTCATTTGTGAAATTTGTGGTATTACAAAAATGGGTAAGAATTATGTTATGCAATAAACAAATACAATTTTCCTCTACTACATAATATAATCAACAAACATCAGAATTGTGCAGTTTTAGTCTAACTCAGATTCGGGACCTGCAAAGAACATAATTTCCTCAAAATTCCACACAGTGATAAGTTTCTAATCTAATAACAATTTCCAGGTCTCAACTGCAAGTCTTGTAGGATGTGTGATCTGGGAATATGAGAACATACGAACACACGCCTCCAACTTATTTAAGAGACCTGGCTCCTGGCTAAGTGCACAGCAGAAAAAGCTCTCTCAATTTGTAAGATATAATACCAAATTTCTGTGTCTCAATAGGGTATTTGACTATTAAAATTAAATTGCGAGTAATCATTCATTAAACAGCTAAAAGCTTATAATTAGTGATCGAATATTCGGATGCATATTTTTAAATATAAATCCCGGGATTTCAGAAAATTTGGGAATGCGAAACTAGTCTGTAACATGGTGAAGAAACGTCGTCTTTAGCATGTGGTATTTATTTTTAAAAAACAGGGGGATGTTATTTATTATTCCTTTGAGATGAATGTTTTGAAAATTTAAGAAAAATGAAGAGGAACTTATTATTTCTAGTTTTTTAAATATAACAGTTAAAATAAGTAAATATACCTACACCCGATTTGATTCTATAATAAAAACAGTAAATTTGTTGAATCCGAAATCCCGGGATTTTTTCGATACAAAAGTGCATTCCATAATAATTTCAAACACTTTAAACTAAGTAAATATTCCTACACCCGATTTGATTATATTGTAAAAAAAAATTGTCGCTTCGGAATTCCCGGGATTTTTTCGATACAAAAGTGCATTCCATAATAACCAACACCTACACTTTAGGTAAATATGCATCCGAATATTCGATCACTGCTTATAATCTAAAGCTAATAAAACACCTCAAAACCACCTAAAAATGCATTTGCATTCAATTTAAATTTTACGATTATAGCAAAATTTTTAAATAATAAAACAAAAGTGATGCAATTGGCTATCTGACAATTGTAATGATACTATAATAAATATTAGTTATAGAGCCCACGACCAAAACCATGTCTCATAGCAATACAGCAAAAACCCTATAAAATCGTTAGATTGTATGATTCTGAACCCGACTAGGTGTGTAGTAACGGTCGAAAGGGTAGCAACTGCGTGGGAGGCCATTTCTGCTGTGTCAAAAAAAAAAGGCAGTCGGTATTATAGCAATACGTCTGATAGTGAAAATGTACATAGATTTTATAATTGTATTACGAAAAAGTTTGTTTTCAGACATTTTGCGCGTAGCATATAGCCTGAGCGCATTTTTGAAAATGTCAAAAAATTTAGCCGACCTGTATCATAGCAATACGGATAAAAAAATTTTTAAACTTTTCGTATTGCTGCCAGGATTACCAAAAACCTGTTTTCAGACACTTTAAGTGAAACTTTAAACTTTTCGTATTGCTGCCAGGATTACCAAAAACCTGTTTTCAGACACTTTAAGTGTAGCATATACTCCCAAAAACGAAAATAATGTTTCGGAGTCGCCTGGCCGACGCCTCAGCGCTTGTTAACGCTCCTGCGGCGGGTACGGCTTTTCGCGTGTTAAGCCGTATACAGAAAGAAAGCTGAAAACTTATCAGCGCCGATCGGCGCTTATCGGCGCTGGTCCATTCTACAGAAAGCAAGCAGATTGAAGCAGAGCGAGCAAAATGTCGTACGATGATTGGCGGGCGGCACCAGCGCTGACCGGCGCGAGTCGGCGCCGATCGGCGCTTATCAGCGCTTGTTCATATAAATGCCTCATATAATTACCTGCGCAGACCGGCGCCTATAAGCGCCGATCGGCGCTTATCGGCGCTGATAAGTTTTCAGCTTTCTTTCTGTATACGTTTAGGGCCTGGCCACAGTTTCTGGCGGTGTGGAGCGCGGCGCGGCGAGAGGGGCTGCGAGAGCCGCGGTTTGCGGTGGTATGCCACAGCTCGACCAGTTGCGACCGCGGCGACATCAGCGGTGGACGTATAGAGAACTATTATAATGGCCCTATCAAAAGTGGCACGGTATTGCCTTGAAACTAGTGCGTTCTTAGCTCAAGATATCATTCACTCAAGAATAGGAGCCGATTCCGAATCCGACAGCGATTGAATACGAGAATATTTTGTAACTTTGAATAAACCGTTTTTTTTTTCAACTTCATCCCAGTTTCCTTTTGTGCGATTTATTTCAGTCCTTCAACTTCAATGTTACGGTTTCGGGTAACTCTATCGAAAAGTTGTCTGATAGTGAAGGTGCTACACTTAATTTGTCTGATATAATTTTTTTGCACATGTGGACAACTTATTTTATCATGTCCAACAATTTTCAGACATATTGCTATGATACCGATCGGTAAAATTTGTTAACATTTTCAAAACGATCTCAAAATTTAATGCGCTCACATTTCCGTCTGAAAATTGTTTTGTTCGCATCAAATAACCAAAATTTACTAATAAAAAAGATTTTCAGACGTATTGCTATGAGACATTTTTTTTGTCTCATTTTTAATTTTTTTAAGTGATTTTACGGGTTTGCGCTACACCACTAACGTCTGAAAAATATGTTTCCGGTATCTCAGAACTATCATTCAACTACAGTCTGCAAATCAGACATATTGCTATGATGCAGTTCGGTAAAATTCTTTGACAAGTTTGAAAATTCGGTCAGATCAAACGCTACGCGGAAAATGTCTGATATTGGTATTTTCGAGTTCAGGATAATCGTATCTATCGATTTGATGCGGTTTTGGCCGTATTGCTATGAGACAAAAATTTTGGTCGTGGGCTCTCGTACTATATGTTAGATAGTTAAGTTAGATAAAATAGCTTATAGTTTCACAACAATAACACAATGTATTTTTTACATTGAAAAAAATTAAATATTGTTGCTACTTATTACTGCTTTCAACTACACTGAATGTGTATAAAGAATTAGTCAGGATATTCAATTTAGTACTTTTACAGATAGGCACGGAAGTTCATGGAACATGTTTTGTAGCTTATCATTTTTATAAATAATAATAATATAATCTCACGCCTTTTTTTTTATCCCCGAGGGGGTAGGCAGAGGTATTCCATTACTGGATATACCCACATTTCACGAGATATATTGGACCCCTAAACGTTGTGAGCCCATCGCCGGACCGGACCGTCTGTTTACACATGTCTCAGAATTAATTCTGAGACCTGCGGGTTGCCTCACGATGTTTTCCTTCACCGTCGAGCTAGTGATAAATATGTACGTAAGTTTTTGAAAAACTCATTGGTACATGCCAGGATTCGAACCCGAGCTTTACTGATTTTCGGCCGGCTCTTTAACCGTCCGGGCTATCACTGCTCATTTTTATAAAATATATTCTTATCATGGATGTATATATTAATTACTAGCAGCGCCACGCGGTTTCACCCGCGTAGTTCCCGTTCCCGTGGGAATACGGGGATAAAATATAGTCTATGTGTTATTCTGATGTATAAGCTATATAACTGTAAAGTTTCATCAAAATCCATTCTATAGTTTTTGCGTGAAAGAGGAACAAAAATCCATCTAGACATCCATACAACTTTCGCGTTTATAATATTAGTAGGATGTGTTATTCTGATGTATAAGCTATATAACTGTAAAGTTTCATCAAAATCCATTCTGTAGTTTTTGCGTGAAAGAGGAACAAACATCCATCTAGACATCCATACAACTTTCGCGTTTATAATATTAGTAGGATAAGCTTATAAAATGTTGTTATCTCCAGTGAAAAAGTTGCAAACTTCCACTCAGAATATTTTACCTTGTTTTTGAAATATGATGTCACAGCCAGAAATGTCTCATGATCCACTATTTTTACGCTATATTTAAACTACTGGATGGTTTTTTTAAATAAATATCGCTTATATAACTATACCTCTTGTATAGAATAAGCCTACGTATATTATTAAACTAGCGACCCGCCCCGGCTTCGCACGGGTGCAATGCTAACACTAAAACCTTCCTCTTGAATCACTCTATCCATTAAAAAAAACCGCATCAAAATCCGTTGCATAGTTTTTAATTATTTCACTAGATAAGTAGTCAAAACCCTATTTTAATAAGTAAGTATTAGGCTGCACTCAGACTAAAAAATTTTAAAAAGACTTTGTTCCAATCTTTTCCAGAAGTCAGAACCAGGACCAATAACAAAATGGTGGAATTCGCTTAGAGAAAGTGAGAAGGTGTTCTATCCTATCCTTGCTGCTAATGTGTTGGTCTTCGGAGCATGGCGAGTGCGAGCTTTGCAACCATTCATGGTCAAGTATTTCTGTTCAAATCCTTCAGGTGGTCAGTATTAATCCTATTGAACAGTCAAGCATCAAAGACACATGGGTGGACAAGGACAATAGGTAACCCTATTGTGTCTTGTTTTTGGTGCTTGACAAGATAATAATTATTACCAAATGAAGATTTCCAATTTAGCCACTTCATTATAGGTGCAGTATGCCTTCCGATGATATTGTCTGCATTTAGTCACTATTCGGCACTACATCTGGCTGCAAATATGTATGTCCTGTACAGCTTCATGCCAGGTATGTCGTTTTAAATATTTGTATACATTATTGTTTATTTAGTATATACTAGCTTTTGCCGGCTTCGCTCGCGCACGTTTATTTCACCTCCTTAGGGGTTGAATTTTGCAAAATCCTTTCTTAGTGGATGCCTACACTGTATAAACCATGTGTGCAAAATTTCAAGTCTTTAGATCCAGCCGTTTAGGCTGTGCGTTGATACATCACCAATCAGTCAGTCAGTTTATCATTTTATATTTAGTAGATATAAATAACAAACTACTCATTCAGTTTAGCCATAGACATATTATGTTTGTTCCTCTTTCACGCAAAAACTACTGAACAAATTTTGATGAAACTTTACAATTATATAGATTATACATCAGAATAACACATAGGCTATATTTTATCTCCGTATTCCCACGGGAACGGGAACTACGCGGGTGAAACCGCGGGGCGCTGCTAGTAAATAATAAATACAATTCATTCACACACGGTTATTTAGTCCCAAACTAGGCAGAGCCTGTGCTATGGGCAACAACCGATAAACATACTTAAAGAAATATTAAACACACAGACACGAAGCCGATAGACATGTTCATGCACACAAATGTTGGCCGATCGAACGACTCAGAAGGCAGGGTCACTACAAACTGAACCAATATGCCTGTCCTTTGACATCATTAACTACGATTCTTTAGAGAATAATAAATTAAGAGGATAGTGTTTGCACTAACTAACTTCAATGTTTTTCAACAGCTGCCGTGGCATCACTAGGCAAAGAGCAGTTTGTTGCCATGTATATGAGTGCTGGTGTAATAAGCAGCTTTGCCAGCTTTTTGTACAAGGTGATGCTCAATCAGCCTGGCCTCAGCCTTGGTGCGGTAAGTGTTGTATTTGTAACATAAACCCTCACATATAAGTAATTTTCACGTAACCTGAGTTCGGTGACAATTCACATTTTTCTATTTTACGCATACTACTTTCGACCAATAAAAATATTTCATTCAAAAATTAATATTTTAGTATAACATCACTGCAAAAATACAATAATTGTAGCAACTAAACATCTAAATATAAATCTTAGACTATTAATCAAGACAACACAGAAAATAAAGATACCGAATAATAATATGTGATGCGTGGAATGGAACTTTTAACAATGAATCAATGAATCGGAGTTTTTTGGCGGGAATCCGAAGAGACTAAACAGGGTTTTTGAAAAAAAAACATTGTTTAATTTTTGGGCTTAGGATCATAGTGGTGATAGTGTATTAAGTGGCAGGAGTCCATGAAAGTGTGTAGTGATTGAGAGATTCTATAGAGTACGACTTTATCGTTTTGAATCAAAAAGTCGCAATTTTGTCTTCCATAACTATTACTTTATATCACTAGGTATGTATCCTGTGAAATGAAATCGTAAATCTTTAAAAAGGTACCTATTGTGAAAAATTATTCCACCAATACATAAAAATAATGCTTCCGTTTCCTTTGCATAATTACTTGATACTTTAAAAAAACTCTATTGGTTACATTACGGCACATCACTTCAACTGTCACCGAACAAATGCTACGTCAAAAAGACTAATACAGAGGGGATGGCAGAGGCAGGGGCGTAGCTACCGCCATATCAGCCGTATGAATGATACGGGGCCTCCGGGCTACAGAGGCCCCTAACGTGTGTAAGCAAAAATTTGCGAAATGTTATCCACAATGTCACTTAATCTCGTGCTTCCCGGGTTGTGCACGCGCCCAAAAGTTGGCAACATCCTACACCCACCGGTTATACAATGATAACCAATGTAATAACCGATGTACAATGATAAACCACGGAGAGCGATATTTACGCGTTTTATTTCATTCCGGTTCAATCAAACATTTATTACATACATTGTAATACACAAGGCACACTACGCTACTGGGCAGAAGCAAATAATTTTTGAAAGAACCCACTTTTGATTAGTGTATTATTATAATTCTACTATACGTACTCCTATATAATTAACTACATTTATTTTAATTTACAATTTCTTCTCTATTTTTTATCCCAAAGACATTAGATATAGATAAAGGAATCATAATTTTCGAATGATTACTAGTGGGGATAAAATAATGGTTGTCTGTCTGTATGAATTAAAGCATTACTTTAAAATATAAACTATCCAACATTTTCCTTAAGTTTTCCGAATGTCATTTCTTCCCAGAATTTGATCCTTATTAGCGACACTATGTAATAATACAGGGTGTGTGTGTGTGTGTTTTTTTTTTCAAAATCAACGTGTTCGATTCCTGGCTAGGAATATTGATTTTTCAAAAATCCAAAGAAGCAGTTTTAGTTTTCATCAAAATAGGGCCCGAGACTCCTTTGAGTACTTTTTGCGATTCCTCATACCTAGTTTCTGATTTAGCCATCCACGCCCACTTGTAAAATCAGCCTGTGTATACCATGTATAACATAGTTGATTTAATGATACCTACTTACAAGATATGATTGATTCTATATTAAAATGGAGGTGACTAACCAAAAAACTTTTCTTTTTCCAGTCAGGAGCGATTATGTCAGTATTGTCTTATGTATGCATGCAATATCCTGATACCAAGCTCAGCATTATCTTCTTGCCTATGTACACATTTGCTGCTGGCTCGGTGAGTTAAACCAACGAAATTACTACATATACTTACATTATAAACTAATTTCATACTTACATGTTTTAGGATACCGTAGCCCGAATGTAAAAACTAGTTGAAATTTGTTGTACAGCCAAGAGCACATAAAGCTTTACACTCGTAGTGCGAGTCTGACCTCTAAGGCGATTGTAATAAGAACGTTACAAAGTCCAATGTGTCATGATTAAATCAAATTAAATCTACATCGTATTTTTGAAGTGAAAACTTCTTTAGCGGCGTTGAGCAATTTTGTGGGATGGGTAAAAACTGTGAAACTCGCGTCAGGTCACGTGTGCTGATCGAAAAACCGTAAGACGGTTGGAGAGTAGTGTTGTAACACCGAAATCGATACTCAAGTTTTCACTTCTGCCGGCACTCCCGGAGTGCAACCCGTGTTTTTTTTTTATTCTTGTTTATATGGTTTTGGGGACGAATACAATAAAAACGACGCGAACCAAAATAAATTCGATTGGATTATTTACTTATTCAGTCGATAACTAAAGATGTGTATAGGAGTTATCGTATGGAATGTAGTTTCAAAAGAACCTGAATCGGGGGCCACGCTAAACACACCCACCCACATCAAAGTATAATGTCTGCATGTGTGTCAGTCCTTACATAGAATTTTTAACATAGCTACGGGACCCTAATTGGTTTATAATAATACAATAAGTCTTTATTGGGGTAATCATTTTATTATGCTTTTATATTTCTAGGCTATAAAAGTAATAATGAGCGTGGACTTGGCGGGAGTGGTATTTGGATGGAAATTCTTTGACCACGCGGCTCATCTTGGCGGCGCAATATTTGGAATGTGAGTATTGTTATTATAATGTTCTTTCTGCGTTTCAGGAATTTCATAAAATGTGTAATTATGTATAAATCTTATCAGGGCCTGGTGTCTATGGGGCGGCACACACATATGGGGCAACAGAGACAAATTTCTTCAGTATTACCATACGCTACGGAAGAACGACACGGGTAGATAGCAATTATTGTAATACCCTTGTATAAAACTTAGTCTATTGTTAAAAACACGCTCTCAGAGAAGGAGTTGGCTACAATTTCCGATCACATATTTTGTTAGCTTTAAGCTACATAATGGCTGTAGCATTCATTTGAGTCTTTAGTTAGTTAAATTATTATGATGCAGCAATAAATATCTCATGCTCAAAGATTATAACAAAGTTTGACAGGTAATTGCAGCCAACATTATTTTAAATACTGCCATGTTCAATAATTCTGGCAAGCTTTAAAAATTAAAACCCATTTTAATTTGCATAATCTTTGTTAATGCTAAAAAAATAATTTCCTTATAAAAGTGATATCTTTGTAAAAAATATATAATTGTTTAGGTATATGAGTGTTTGACTGTTATCGTTTTTTTAACCCACTAGAATTCTACTCAAGTATATTTCATATGAATTATAATAAATAATTTATTATTGTAGCCAGGTAAAATGGACGCATCACATTATATTCACTGACGCGTAGGTTAAAATACCCAACTATTGACACCCTTGTTCACCCTCCTATTAATTGACACCCTAGCAGATTTTTTCAAAATTAACAAAATTACGATACACAATCATATTTAGAATAATTAAATATAACTACCGTGTTTTTATTTTTCTAAATATAATTGTGTATCGTAATTTCGTTATTTTTTATTAAAGCTGTTGAGATGTCAACAATTAGGTGTTTTACCCTAGTTATTAATAGTTTTACTATGAAGCGAACTCCTACTAAACGAATGAAATATTCGTTCGCCACTTAGCTAGGGGACAGATTTAATAAAGATATTTGGAATAAAGAATACTACTTGTTTAAACCAACAACTTTAATTACAACATACAAAAAATAAACATTTTAAATGCACTTTATGCGACTATGTTGACTTATGTTCGCAAAGTTAGAAAAGGATTAAGCTTTGAGTATTTTCGAGTGGAAATCGAAGTGTTCTCCGATGAATGTAGAGATGTAGTAGTAAGAGTGGTCATATCCGTCGCGAACGTTCAGAATAACGGGCACTCCGGCTGAGCGGCACGCTTCCACTAAGTTCTCGGGGAGGAGCTGTTTCTCGATGTAGAATTTATCACCAGCACCCTGCAAATAGAAAAGAAATAAGTCCTGTAAATTCTTTACTTACAAAACTAAATGTAGAAGTTATATCGAATGGACAAAAAGGTCTACGGCTCAGCATTGGCTGTGGACAGAAGTTCACCACCGCTGATACTCTGCCATATTATAAATTAGCAGCGCCCCCCGGTTTCATCCGCGTAGTTCCCGTTCCCGTGGGAATACGGGGATAAAATATAGCCTATGTGTTATTCTGATGTATAACCTACATAACTGTAAAGTTTCATCAAAATCCGTTCAGTAGTTTTTGCGTGAAAGAGGAACAAACATCCATCCAAACAAACTTTCGGGTTTATAATATTAGTAGGAAGTAGGATGTCATCGAAATCACCATTTAGAATGTTTATGTTGGAACTATCTATCTGAATAAAAACTTGACTAAAAAAAGCATGATAAATACCTGATCAAGAAGTAGAGTTAGGGGGGGTCCGTCATATTTTTTAACTAACTCCGTCGCATCCCACTCTACCCACTTAGACTTGTCTTCTCCCAAGTAGCCGGTAAACGCCTTTTCACCCCAAGGACAAGCGCTCGGGTTGCAGATAGGAGCAAAAGCACTAACTGATTTGTATAAACCAGGGTTTCGAAGTGTTGAAATTAGAGCTCCATGTCCACCCATGCTGGAAGAAAAATAATACTAAAAACAAAATAGGTACCTAACTAAAGTAAAAATAAATAATCTCACGCCTTTTATCCCCGAGGTATAAAATTTCTGGATATATCCACTTTTCACGAGATATTCTTTGGACCCCTAAACGTGATAGGTGGTAAGCCCATCCCGGACCGGGTCTTTTACACATGTCTTATAATCAATTCTGGGACCTTCGGGTTTCCTCACGATGTTTTCCTTCACCGTCGAGCTATTTTAATGCATAGGTATGTACGTAAGTTTTTTTTTAATCAATGGTACATGCCAGGATTCGAACCCGAGCCTCACTGATTACCGTACCGCTATCACTGATCTATACTAAACTAAATAACGTATAATTTAATGATATTCAAATTTCTGTACGTGCGTCCAGTCAGTCTTTGTCAGGATCAGTACGATCACATTGTTTCCGAACGCATTTTACTACTACTGGTCCCGGATTATATGTTTTAGTAGTCACTTAGTATGATCACGGATCTGTATATTATGTTGTTAATACCTACACGATTTGTTGATCGGGGGTCGGTAAGCGTAGGAGATACCCAATTACCATTAGCTCCTCAATCCTATAGCTTTGGACTTGACTGTTACGGTGTTTTACGGATTTATGACAAAAATTCCCATAATCGAAAAATAGGTTTATTTATACTTATTTTTAGGGCGTTTCTTCGTGTCACGTGAATGAACTACGATATTATTTTTCACATTTTAGATGGATGACCTTGTGATTGAGATTTGATTCTCACCTGTGTCCCATTATTCCCACTCTGTCTGCATCTACTACACTGAAAGCTTGAGGAATTAATTCATATAATTCCTTGTTCAAATAACTGGCCATTCTGTAATGTTTCGACCATGGGTCCTTAGTAGCATCGAGATAGAATCCAGCGGAAGCTCCAAAATCCCAGGATTCATCGTCACCGGGCAACTTAACCCTTGGAGATGTATCTGGTCCGACTACAATTATGCCGTGTTCTGCTGCGTATCTGCATTAAAATAATCCATATAAAAGAAGAGTAGGTAGGTACCTACTTATAATATTGAAATTGATAAGAGAAGATACATAACAAAATCGATGACAGGATAGGTAATTTTAGTCCCACTTTATCGGACAATAAGATAATGCTGGTCATTGTCAACCGATTGTTTTTAATACCTAGGTCGAGGTATTTAGAGATGGTGTCGAGTTTTTGCCTGGGCATTTTGAGACCTTGAATAATGTCCAACAGATGTTCAGGCACAGTGTACCTATCCCACAATTTCTATGAAAATACTTACTACTAACCTACCAATCTCTTTTCCTATGTAAATAAATTTATTGACCAGGAACCAGTAGGTATTATTATTGGTAGAATCGCGCGTCACAGAATAAGCGCAAAATCTCATACACCCCAATTAGTATAGAGGGTGGATTTTTGAGACGGGTCAGTAAGGGCAGGTACCGTAATCGTTATAGTTACAGGAAAACGTTCCTAGGAGACGATCCCTAACTTTTTATGATATTATGAACTGCATTCACAGATTTTGGAGAAAATGTACAGTCAGCGAAAAAAATGCTAAAATACAAAAAATATTTTTTTATGCCAATCGATCCTATTTCGTAAAATCAAGTCGAAATTATTCTGTATTTTGGCAATCATATTTCTTATTATGATCAAAAGATTCTTTAACTCCAACTGTTATGCCAATAAATTTTTCGAAAAAAAAAATGCACGTAGTAGGCATTAAATATAGCTGAAATCGATTAAGTAATCGATACTGAACAAACAAATTTTAGGAATTGCGCTTATTCTGTTACATATTGTAGGTGCTGACCTTGGACGAATGATCCACGAGCTAAGCCGACGCCTTAAAAGTAACTAAATTAATAAGTCCTATAAGCTCCTTTACAAAATAAGAATCTAGTGTTTATAATACTCTCACGCCTTTACGCACCGGGGTCAGTAGAGGTATTATATTCCTGGGAATACCTTTCACCAAAGAGAATCTCATACCTTCCTATTTATGCTTGAAAAACATTAGGTAAGCAGGAAGCCAGATACCCTTCTTTTGGTGCGGGTATTTTTTTATCGCTGCCTAAAGACTTCTGATACTTTAGGAAATAAATAAAAGAGTTTTAAGAATATCTTGTTGTGGTCATACCCACAAAAAGATATTCTTTTTATTGATTTCCTAAACTATCGGAAGTCTATAGGCAGCGATAATAAATACCCGCACCAAAAGGAGGGTATGTGCCTGGCTGCCTGCATACCTAATGTTTTTCAAGCATTAATAGGAAGGTATGAGATTCTCTTTGGTGAAAGGTATTCCCAGGAATATAATACCTCTACTGACCCCGGTGCGTAAAGGCGTGAGAGTATTATAAACACTAGATTATAATAGGTAGGTAGGTGTATGATTGTGTTCCCATTGAAATAAATAATAAGTTATTTTGTAAAAGTATTACTGGCTGGCTTAGTTGTATATATATATTTCACGAGACATACCTATTGGACCCCTAAACGTGATAGGTGGTGAGCCCATCGCCGGACCGAGTCTATTAACACATGTCTTAGAATTTATTCTGAGACCAGCGGGTTTCCTCACGATGTTTTCTTCACCGTCGAGCTAGTGATAAATATGTACGTAAGTTTTTGAAAAACTCATTGGCAAACGCCAGGATTCGAACCCGAGCGTCACTGATTTTCGGCCGGCTCTTTAACCGTTCGGGCTATCACTGCTTCGTGTAAACAAAGTAACGAACAAACCATAGATAAAAGACATGTATGTGTACCTTTAGAATCCCGATTTCTTCATAAAATTGTAATAATGTTACTGGCTGGCTTCATTTTATCTAACGTCAAATTAAACGAAAAGTACGGAACGTACCATTAATAAGATACATACCTTTGGAATCCCGACTTCGTAATAAAATTTTGTTCAGTACAGGTGAGTCCAGAAAGGTAGAAAATAACTGGCAACTTCGTATCCCCTCCCTCGGCTTGAGGAGGGAAGTAGATAGAGAAGTTCATCTTACATCCTAGTTCTTTTGATTCATGACTATACACTTTCTGGTCCCCGCCGAAAATTTTATTTGATGATACTAACTCCAAATTATCCATATTTAGATACTAGAACAAAAAGAAACTACTTATTAGAAACAACAATCAAGTGACTATTACCTACCTATTGCCGACCGTTTCTAGACTAAGAAGTTACTCTATGCAAAGTAGGTATTTGTAAGAATAATTCCTACTTGGGACTTTTTTTTTAAATAAGTAGTGGTATTTCCCGAAAAGGTCATTTCCAAAAATATATACATATACTATCGTAAATAGGTACTTTTACACGTGATTTTCCGAACAGCAGCCAAAAACTAACCACTGCAGACAACTTCTTAAGAGTTATAAAAAAAAAATTACTCAATTTTTTTTGGCATTTTAATTTATAGTTACCGTCAGTTAGACTTTAATTTGTATGTAGGTATCATCCTAGCAGCGGCACGGCTTCTGATTATACCCT
The DNA here is from genome assembly GCA_963855545.1 of Ethmia dodecea. NCBI lineage: Eukaryota > Metazoa > Arthropoda > Insecta > Lepidoptera > Depressariidae > Ethmia > Ethmia dodecea. The sequence continues at coordinate 10,878,359 of OY979440.1, forward strand.
TTGAATGGAATGTCCGATTTCTTTAATTTAAAAAGTAATATTTATGTATTGAAACAGTATTCAATATAAAATGATTTATTTGGATAAGGATTTTAAAAAACAGTATAGATATCATGGTCTGATTTTGGTCGGCATTTCTATCAACTTTTAAAATGTAAAATTGTAGTTAAGTATAGTGACATAACTACAATAGTTAGACATATGGGATCGCAAAGTTTTTTGTAGATAGGTACCTACTATCATTTAATTATTGCCTGAGCGATAGTTTTGATCATTTTTATCGGTTTCCAGTGGGTGACCCAAGAAGTGCCAAATTAATTACTGGCTTATTGTAAATTAGGCTTTATTCGAGTTATTACCTAGATTAGCTTATTAGTGGCTAAAAAATAAAGAACAAAAGTACGTCTAATTTATAAGAATAATAAATTAGATTAATAATTAGGTAAGTAAATAATTATGTTATCATTATCTATACCTACATAAGTAGAGGTTTTACTGATAATTCTTTAAATATTATGTGTACGGTCGAGTTCAAGGTAATCCAAAACATTCTGCCAGATTATATTACTTACATAAGTTTGATCTTAAATGTTAACCACATAAGGTTCTTTTCCACATTCACTGAATTTGACAGAATGTATAGATTACCTTCTTGACTGTACCTATCACGCTCAGATTTTTATTTCGATGAATAGGTATTATACTAATTTCAATGTACGTACTAATAATAAAATTTAACAAAAACCATAACTGACTGGCTAAACTTACCTACTTAATTATTATTTACTTTAGAATATTGCACTAAACAGTCGCACAAACAGTCGCACGCACGCAAAATGAAATGATATTCGTGATGGAAGGAAAGTGTTGCCAACAGTTAAATGAACTCTCCACCAGATTCAACATAGAAAACCACTAACGAAAAACGACCCTACTCTCATAGTCGCTAAATTTGGAAGGACTTTAGAATAAGGGACCTCCCCGATTGCCGCGGGGGGGAGAGGGGGGTCTATCTACCACCCCCGGCCCCTCCCAGAGCGCGGTGATGTCTAGTTTCCGAGATATTTGAAAAATATGTTTATATGAAAATCGCTACCGCCTGTTAAAAAAAAGCATATCAGTTGAAATTGGCGTGAATATCGCTAGCGCCTTTTGAAAAGAAAGTAATCGGTTTTGGGGACAACAAGAAAACGAGTTATACTTTTTGTTGATTGATTTGATTAGCTTTGTGTTTTTTTGGTAGAATTTGTTTTTGGGACAGACTACTTAACAGGGGCCAATTAGTTACTGGCAAATTGCGTTGCGTTGTGGTTAACATGCTAATCTAATAGTTGTTTTTTCCGTGCAGTTTGAGAATAATTTACTGTTTTTTCACCAATATAAAAAAAAATATCTTAAAAACTTAAAGTTTCCGTGCGTTGAAATGGGAATTAATATGTCTTGGCCAGGTTAGAAAAAAAATATGAAGCCAATCGGCGTTGTTCCTTATACTAAAGTCGAGCCCAAAATTTGTATAAATTATATACGGGTTTAAAACTGAATTCTACCACTAAAAAAACCACTAGCCACTAAAGGCAATATTTCGCCACGAAAAGGGGGGTCGAAACCACCAGTTTGAGTGGAAATTCCACTAGGTTGGCAATACTGGGAAGGAATGATGGATTAAATGAATGAATAAATGAATGGAATGGAAGGAAGGTGGTATGGAAACACAGACTAAAAAATTGAACAGACGTCATATATCAGCTGAACACCAAGGCTAAAATGTTGCCAAAGGCAATAAATAATAGAAAGTAGAATAGCGGATATCCTTATCATTAAAAAGTAAAACCAAATATAAAGAATACTCGTGTACAACACGCTTGATTTATAATATTTATTTTGTAAGTATCTTCTTTACATAGGTATATAATTCTTCTATACAAGTGTTTGTCACCTAACTTCTTCTAAATGGCTGGACCGATTTAGATGAAATTTTGTGTGACCGTCAGAATGGCTGGTTGCCTGTCGCGTTGGTCAATGAGAGTTGACTCTAAAATTGCTACATAATTGCTTATATTTGCTACATACAATAAATAATTGCTACATACGATGTATATTCTGGAATAAGAAAATTTTTTTGACCAACTATTCTGACGTCAGATTGGCTGGTCAACTCCTGGTTCAGATTCAAGTACGCAGTTTCCCAAAATGTTTTGCGACTATAATTGCTACATATTTACTTCATTTATGTATTTTAATTGTAGCTTCATACAAAGATATTAAAGTAAGGATGAGTTATACTGCTTGCGTTTGAAAATTGATCCCCTACGAGTGTGCTACAACATGTACATACTTACTTCTTAGCGTATTTATAGGATACAACAATGACGGGGAAAGATGATACGGAACAAATAATAAAGAAAAAGAGAGCTATCTGTTAAGAGTAGCGCTTAAGATACGACTTGAAATACAATGCGACTAAATAAAATGTGGTTAATTAACTACATTTGTCGGCCTCATTTTCCGTGCTCTAGTAACATATCTACGTCTTTCTATATATAATATCTTTGCTTGCGCTGCAAAACTACCTATTTGCCTTTATAGTTTTGCAACACATTTTGGGAATCTCTAGTGAGAGTAAAAATGAGCTCATTCCACATTGTATAATATATGCCAAAAAATATATAAAAAGTCGTGTGGCACTCGGGGACTGCCGCGGTAAAGCTATTGCATAGCATTTTGTATCAACAAGACTGCCGAAAAGAAACGACGTTAGACAATGCACCGCCTTCAAGCCACACCTCCGTGCCCGTCGGAGTGGGGAGCGTGAGGTTTTTTTTCGTTACGGAATTTCTGGATTCGGTCCCCGCGCTCAAGGCCCTCGATAGAAGCTATGCAATAGCTTAATAAGAAAAATGTATTGGTTATTTGTTTAAATAGTAATATTATTAAACTGAATCTCATGAAATATCTACATCTGTGTTTTTTACAATACCCTTTTTTGTGTTCCAATAGCCACTTACTAACATAACATTTCATTTCACAATTAAAAACGCTTGCCTGATATAATATCGATCATGCTAAGTGAAGCCACACTGGAACTGTTTGCCTTTACAAATTTGTCAGGCACTTTTTCCTTGAGTAAATTTAAATAATTTAATTAATGCTACATCTTTATATTTGATGGACGTATGAAGCTACAATTAAAATACCTATATGAAGTAAATATGTAGCAATTACAGACGCAACACATTTTGGGAAACTCTGCGTGCTTGACTCTGAACTAGGAGTTGACCAGCCAACCTGACGTCAGAATAGCTGGTCAAGGCGGCGCGGCGTGGAGCTGTGGCAGGACAACGTCTGGCCGGCCGGGCCATTAGTATTATACGTCACCATGTAATATAAATATGTATTTATACATTGAATTCATCGATAATAATAAATAACCATTATTATGTTTCCAGAGGGGATCAGTGAAGGTATCAATCCTGGAAGTACCCTCGTTTCAAAAGTATACATATTTTTTGGACCTATAAACATGAGCGCCCATCTGATACGTGAGCCCATCGCCGCGCCCGACGGGCGGACCCGAGTAGGTACACATGAAATGCCTTAGTATCAATTCTAGGACCTGCAGGTTCACGGTGTTTCTTTTTACCGTCAAACTAGAGACAACTATTGTAGCAACGTAAGTTTTTAAAAAAACTCATTATTACTAGCCCCCACCAGGATTCGAACCCGAGCTATCACTGACATTCGTCAATATTAAAAAAAAATGGTTTTAGAACCCCCAAATTTAAAAATTGCTTTTTAGTTTCCCATATCAATTAACCTTTGAGTATTAAACCAACCGGAGACGCCACTGACAGGCGTTCCCCTCTGCCAAAAAAACGTGTCGGTCAATGAGCATACTGGTTAAATACAACTAGTTTGTTTGAGTTCACGGAGTGCTTATATTGGTGAATGTATTTGTGTGCACCTAGTTCAAGCTAGTGTTTAATTGTTTTGTCAAAAAATGCTTTTGTTTTAACATTATTTGTGTTTGTTTCCTCGTCCCCCGCGCAGAAATAGGCAGACTTTTTTGCAAAGAAACTAGTGCGCGTGACGTCTTCTGTTGGTTTAATACTCAAAGCCATTAACATAAATTTATTGGATTGGGTTAACTCATAACAGTCGCTACGTAACTCAGTAGAAGTTCGTAATTTTAAACTTCTCCTGGCTTTACTCATATTTAATACTAGCTGTTCATATTTAATACTAGGTTTCACCCGCGTAGTTCCAAAGTATTTTTGACATCGGTTCAGTAGGTAGTTTGTGAGTTTACAAACATACAAAAATACAAATCTTTCGTCTTTATAATATTAGTAGAGCTGTAAAAGTAACGAGAAAATGAGTACCCGTATGTATTCGTTACTTTATCAATTAGGACTCGTTACTTTCGTATCGCTACTCGTTACTTCTGATACAAGTGAACTGTTCGACGAAATCAACTAAAATTTGCAATGGATTTACTGTATGAAATTTTTTAACCATGAGCTTATGTTATATCACAATAACATCGCGATCTATTATCGTAATATGTATCGATTAGAATGAAAAAGCAACAAATAGGTGTCCAACATTATTTATTAACAATAAAATTTAAACAACATTTTAAAGATAAATCAACTTATAAATTGTTTTGCTTCTTTTCTTTCTAACGTACGTTTTTAAATTCATTCAACATTCACCGAAAAAGTACGCGCATGCGTAAAACAAACGGTCATCAAACGTTTGGATACACGCAACAACGGTCCTTGCGTGAACTGAAATAGTGTGGATGGGTACCCGCCTATACGACGAAAGATGCAAGTAACGAAAAAGATGCGAGTAACGAAATGAATTCGTGAGTAACGATTCGTTACTCGTTACTTTATGGAGTAAACGTTACTCAGTAACGAATACATAGGTACGGTTGTTCGCTATAGCTCTAAATATTAGTGTAGATTTAAGTTTTTAAACATAAACTTACACAAAATATATGGGCAGGCAAAATTTTACTAAATTTACCATAGAAATAATAATAACTTGATTCTTTACAATACAATTTATTAACCTATAAATCATTTATTTATTAGTATCATGTTACATATCAACTGCAAAATTTAAATATTACAACAATAATTTTTCAAAGCCACTTTTTAAAACCGCCTTTATTTCTAAGTAGGTACCTACCTAGCTTCCAAAAATATTATTACTTGATCGAAAGAGAGATGTATGCCCGTTGTCCCCACTGGCGGTATCCCCTTGGAGTGCGGATGAAGGGAATTGAATAAAATTATTAAAAATACTTCCCATTGTCCCCACTATCTGTCCCCACTGCAAAATGCTTATTATCATGATGTCACCAGTAATAAACTAATGTTCATTCTACCATCTTAGTTCTATTGGTTTTCCAAGAGAGGTATGTATTCCAGAATAAAGCAACTGATTGGACTAGTAACACTTGATATTGCAGTGGAACATAATAGAAATTCACTAACTGTACCCATGGCCAAATGTAATAATTTGTTTTTAAAACATCAAAATAGTTTATTTCTACATCCTTCTTCACATTTTCCCATGTCTTACCCTGCAGAGTCCCGACAGCTGCTAATATAAGACCTAGAAATGTTGGAGCAAATATAACTTGGTCGACAAAAACTTTTTTTAAAGCTACTGTTTTCCCAGTAGATCCCAGAAAGTGGTTCAGTTGTCCATACCAAACTCGCAATGCAGGGCCCTACAACAAACATATTATAAAATTAAAATAAGTACTAAACTAAACACTTGCTTGAAATATTTTTATGCATCTTTATTATGCCCTTCGCTATATAGGTACTCTATCATAATCAGTGATCAGATATTCGGATGCATATTTACCTAAAGTGTAGGTGTTGGTTATTATGGAATGCACTTTTGTATCAAAAAATAACGGGAATTCGGAATCGAAATTTTTTTTTTACAATAGAATCAAATCGGATGTAAGAATATTTACTTAGTTTAAAGTGTTGGAAATTATTATGGAAGTATCGAAAAAATCCCGGGATTTCGGATTTACAGACAAATTTACTGTTTTTATTATAGAATCAAATCGGGTGAAGGTATATTTACTTATTTTAACTGTTATATTTTAAAAAACTAACTTCCTCTTCATTGATCTTAAATTTTCAAAACATTTATTTCAAAGGAATAATAAATAACATCCCCCTGTTTTTTTAAAATAAATACCACATGCTAAGGACGACGTTTTTTCACCATGTTACAGTCTAGTTTCGCATTCCCAAATTTTCTGAAATACCGGGATTTATATTTAAAAAAATATGTTATAAAAAGCCGCTTCCATAATTTCTTAACCAAAAATGAACTTTAGGTAAATATGCATCCATTACCCATACATTATCCGATCACTAATCATAATGCATTTTAAGATAGAAAGTTCTATGTCCAAATTTTTGGGACATTATTATTATGATCATATTTTATGTGAAACTATAAAAATCAAATCCAGATTTGATTTGATTTTTACAGTGTGTGTCTGAACACACACTGTAATAATCAAATGTCACTGTATTTAAATGAAATTTTCAATCATGGTGAATACTGAGGCTCATACCTAGTTCATTATGATGGAATATAAGGAGTTGTTTACAATGTAGCTGTAACTAAGAATAAATGATTTAGAACAATATTTATGTACCCATCTAGCTCCATAAGATTACACTGACCTTAAGTAGAGCCTAAACTCAATAAAAAAATTCATCAGTTGCAGAGTATACTTACACCAACAAAGAATCCAATCGATGAAAAATTTAGGGTTCTTCTATAATCCACACACTTCAAACTTTTTTTTTCTATTAAAGTTTGTGATAGTATATCGCCTGCTCCCATTAATGTTCCCGCTTGTACAGCTTGAACCAAATAGGGTCGACGATCAAGGACCTTCTGGTACACTTTGAAAAACCCGCGAGTCTTCATGATTAAAACCTGCATTTTGGAGGTTAGAAATCTTGGGTTCGAGTTCGCTTGTGGTTATCATAAAGTACTCAGCATTTTATCTAAGTACCTTCAATATACTGCATGGGTCATGTTTAAAGAACCATTCTTTGCTAACCGATAGGCGTTCGTATTGCTTCAGCGATCTCGATATTTTCATTAATCAAAAATTCAAAAATAAATCGAAGTTTCAACTGGTTTAATACCTCTCTATATAAATGTAAAAGTGTTCTGTCCACAGAACACTTTTACTCCTAGCGGAGAAGAATGCCAACCTCATACAAAAATATGGCGACAAAACTCGACCTACAGCGCGATCTCTGTGATGACCCTAAAAACCACTGACGTATCACCGTATGGCGGGATATTTGAATTTTATAGTGGAATGTTTAAATGTATATTCAGAGCCTATTCATATACTTCTCCCGGGGTACTATTCATATTATATTCTATTGAAGTTTTACTAAATAACTTCTCAGAATATGATATGAATAATACCCCGGAGAAGTATATGGACAGGCTATGAATATACATTTAAACACAAGATTAAAAAACTTAATTTAGCTAAAAAAAAAACTTTATTAGGTATTGTTTTACTAAAATATAACATTTATTTACCAAGAAAATATACATTCATTTACAAAGAAAATATACATTCATTTACCAAGAAAATATACATTCATTTACAAAGAAAAATACATTCATTTACAAAAAAAATATACATTCATTTACAAAGAAAATATACGTATTCAATTACAGTAATTACAGATAAAAAATGTCCTCTAAAGTCAAAGGCGTTTATTGTCAGTAGGTGGTATTGAATTTACACTTAGAACAGTCAATAGTTTATAGTAACAAGGCACTCTAAACTCTTCCATGAAGACTGGGTAAATGTAAACAGCAGCTCATCTCCACCGACGAGTTGCTGGTTCCAAATGCACTACCCCGAGAAGAGCCAGCAAGCAACTCAAGGGCAGCTCTTTTTAATCTCATGTCTTACTAATAAATATGGTTTACAATAATAATTATAACTAATAGCCTTACATAGCGTCGAGTCGGTTAATCCCATGCATGTTGGTCAAGGATTTGGTAACTTTAGATAATCGAAATCTAAAGAGGAACCATGTAGGACAGTGCCCAGAAGACTGGCTGCATTCCCTCTCTGGATATCTAGGTTGATCCTTTGACAGAGATAGCTGCCAGCCCTCTGGTCATCTGAAGGCCCCCACGGTCCCATGGGGCTATGTCATTTAATTACCAAGTTCTCATGGCCATTTTCCAGCTCCATCATCAGACCCTGGTTACAATCTAGCACCAAAGTATTTGTCAAGACGAATCATACGAGCCCAAACTCGACTGGTTTACGAGTAGTCATTGAGGAGTTGCGATATCCACCTCCTTAAACCATCATCAGATCAGCTTGATGGTACCATAATATTGCATTGTGACCAAACTTACATAAGTATACCAAATTTCAGCTCAATCGGTTGAAAATATCTGCTTCAAAATTGAGTTGCAAGATTCCACTTGAACATCTAATTTTGTAATCCTATACAATTATTATGGGATTACAAAGTTATTTATGCAGTTAGTGTATCTAGAAACCTAGACCGAAATTACAAATTATTTGAGTTTTTCCTTGATTTATACACTAAACCCTAATTGTATTCTAAATTTGAAGCTTCTACGACTGCTAGAAGTGCCTTAGAGTTTTGATGATCGGTCAGTGAGTCAGTCAGTCAGTCAGTCAGTCAGTGAGTGACAAAATTAGGAAACTTTGAATATTTATAATTTAAAAACTGCTGGTTCAAATTGGATGAATTTTGAAATATACTGTGTTTATACAATGCATGCTTGGTTACTGAAAATTCAGGCTTCTAGGTTTATCCACAACGAAGTTATAGGGGATCGAAAAGTGCGTGAATTGCTTCGAGAAAAGGATGGTACGGCCGTGCCGCTTTTTGCTCGACTTGGCGGGGGCACTGCCGTGCCCCCAGATCCGGGAAAAAAACTGGGCCCAAGATTCATAGCTGAAAACAAATTAAAATCATTCTTACAAACATTTTACGACAAAATTGACATAAGAATAATGTATGTATCATCCTAGCAGCGCCACACTACTCTGGGTACGAAATAGTCTTGAATTTCGTACCCTCGCCGTTTAGCAGATGTAGAGTTTGGTGGCGATGCCAAAATGATATATAGCATATTTCTGCATTTAGGCACCACGATTTCGTACTATTTTGTACTTTTAGGAAGGGAGTAGAACTCACACTAAATTCTTCGTGGACTTAAATATATACATCTTAGTAGGTACATCATATTTCTAAAATATGTTTGCAACATATTAAGATGCCCGGGTACGAAATAGTTTCAAAGAAAATTATCCACTAGATATCGCTTCTAGCATATTATAATACAATCATAATTTATCTATCGATAAAATGTCATTGGCTTCAATAAGTCAAAGAAGGTACATACTAAAGTAGTTAAGCAATGTTGGACACGGTCAGTCAGTGAATGGGTGACCGCCTAGTGGCATTTATATCACGAGCGCTTCCGTGTTTCGGAAGGCACGTTAAAGTGTTGGTCCCGGTTTTCGTTGTTTACGAACAATGGAAGTCGGTAAGCCATGTTGGATACCTTGGGGTGGCTTGAAAAATTCCGGCAGTTAGGTGGCCACTAGCCTAAAAAAATCTCCCAATCCGCGGTGGGCTCGCGTGGGAGATTATAGCCCATATACTTCCTCAGTGTGAGGAAAGACCCTTAGCTCAGCAGTGGGTTACGGGTTGTCGATGATGTCGATGACATACTAAAAACTTATTTTTAAATTACTTCATCAACTTACAGCAAATACCAGTACAATAAAATTCAATACAGGATTGGTGATCCAGGTCTTTTTCTTAATATTAGCCCATATCACTTCTCCAACGGAGTTTAAAAAAGCTGCTTTGTCACTAGTTTTAAATTCTTCCACAGTGTTCTTGTTCATTATTGTTCCAGTCACAGTTATATAGAATTGCTCAATATCAGGGGTCCTAGAAAAATAATTATGATTAAAATAATAATTACAGATCTATATGCAGTGGTTTTGAGAAAAATGAGGGCTACATTCAGGCAAATGGTTATTTTCATCCAAAAGTATAGGCTGAGACTGTACTATGGTTACTAGACATGTCATCTGATTTAGTAAAGTAAAATGAAATGAAAATGTTTTTATTTCTGTAGGTAATTAAAATTACACTTAGAAATGCCAATAGCCTAACAACAAGGCATAATAAACTCGTCCATGAAGATTGAAACATTACGTACTAACGTCCTCACGAGTACTAAATGTTGGTGAAGTTATATACTATGAAAAAAAAAATGACCTTTATTTACGGATACAGGTTTTGGTGCTGCTGTAAAGACGTCATTTTGGCAAAACCACCAACCCCCCCCCCCCATATCTGCTAAACCGCGAGGGTACGAAATTCAAGACTACTTCGTACCCAGAGTAGTGTGGCGCTGCTAGGATGATACATACAAAAAAAATGTGTAAATATTGTTACTTACCTCAATATATTTTTTGCTCCCCGGGGTTAGGAAATCTGTAAGCTTTGATGTCCGAATCTTCCTTCGGCTTTAGCCCACATTTCAAACATTTTCTTCTGATGTTATCAGCCATAACGACAAACAAAACACAAACACCTTTTCTATCTCCTCGAGTCTCTATCTCACAAATACTTCGCTAGCACTATAGCAAGCACGTCAACACTAATGCGGAGGAACAAAGACTCAACCACGGCTCAACTCAATGCAATAATCACAGAGTAGGTACATTATTATATATGAGGCAATAATGAAGAAAAGAAAACTGTAAATTGTAATTTTAAAAACCACAGACATGACAGACGAGACATCATGATGACAGTATGCCATGGGGCTGCCAATGTTTAATGATGTTCTCTTACATAAATACTTTTTTATGTATTTTTGAATTAATTTTTTTAACATATTTTAGCAAACAATACATATAATTAAATTATACATTATTATATATAAAACAATTTTTTAAATACTCCCTTTATAGAATATTGAGTTAACTTGTCACTAGGGTTCATTCCCGGGAATTCTCGAGCCGAGAATTCCCGGAAAATCGTTGGGCTTTGTTCCCGGGAAATCAAGCTCGAGAAAAGTCGAGAACTCGAGAAATCATGTACCCATATAAAAATTAAATCGTCGTTTGTTGTGTTGCGTGGCGACGCGGGCCAAAGCGCAGCGGCAAACTTTGATCTCGCTGCAAGCGCTTTGGCGTCATTTTTCCACGTGTTTCCACTCTAGCCAAGTATAGTTTACGTAGTGAGTGTTTCACAGATTACGTGATAAATTGAAATCAAACAGGTAAGTCTTTTAAATTTTATTAACGTATCACAGCTTTATTATTCATATTATTTTTGTCAATAATATAATTTATAATATGATCGAGTCTATCTGTTCTTTTCTATAATTTTTGAGTCAAACTTTAATACATATTTTTATTTGTTTTATAGGCTATTTTTGTTTACAAGTTTTAAGTAATTTTTTTTCTAAATAACCAGCCAAAAATGGAGCTGTGATTGTAATTTAATTATAAGTTATGATATTAACATTTTATTTCATGTAGATTTTTGTTTACCTTAATATAAACTACTTTTGTTTATAAGTTCTAAATAACCAGCCAAAAATGGTGCTGTCATTATAGTTATGAGTCTGAATACATTTAATATTTCTCTATTAAAAAAAAATTAATTAGCTGATTCATAAAATTAATGTTTTTAAATATAATCAATAAAAGTTTTATAATTAATTTGATACTTTTATTTGAGAGGAAAACCACTAAATTTGTTGACGTCACTGGAACCAAATAACATGAGAAAACATAAGTTAATGTAAATTTCTCGACAACCCGAGAAGCCCCGAGAAATTAGCCTCGAGAATTCTCGAGACCCGAGAAATTGAAAAGCTCGAGAAATTATGAACCCTACTTGTCACACAGAAGATTCCCCATTAGGTATGACACCCAAGTCCCATACCCACTTGACGCCGCCTGGTTCTGTCTGTGCACAGAACACTATTACTCCTAGCGGAGGTTCTGTGATATAAATTGTCCTGCCTGTCACTGTCAGGCAGTTTAGTCCAGTGTTGTCAACTGCTACTCTTACCCCAAAGAGTATAGTAATAGAATGATTGGGAGAATTTTCACGTTACTGGCAATTTTCTATTTTGTTTTATAGAAGTCTGGCTGGCCACGCTAACTCCGCAGAAGTCAAAAAAATGTGGAAATAAAAAAACTGCACATGGTAATACTGTCTATACTACAGAAAACGTATTTGATACTTGTATTTCTTGTGTACATACCCATACCACCTATTGCAAACCATAAATAATTTTTTTTTCTCCCATTTTATCTGCTATCGGCTTTTTCAGCCATAATCAGATGGTCTCATTGTTTTTGGGTTAATTGAGGTGTCATTTCAGTAAATGTCATCCCTCATATTTAGAGGATTTCACGCTCTAGTGCCTCTGGTCGAGTTGGAGGATATGCCATCTCTTCAGTCTCTCACCGCAGACTGCACTCAACAGGTCCCTGGCAAGTTCGTTGGTATGCTTAGCTAGTCTTTCTTTGTATGTCTTGCTGTACTTGCTAACTTCCTGCTTTACGGTTGGCATTTTTAAATATTCACTTATCTCTGTGTTTCTGACAAATCATGGGGCACATGATATGGCCCGGAGAACTGTGTTTTGAAACCTCTGCAGTATTTCAAGATTAGAGCTGCTGGCAGATCCCCAGAGCTGTATACCATAAGTCCAGATCGGTTCAATTATACTTTTATAGACCAACAGTTTGTTACTGAGTGTTAGAGGCGATTGTCGTCCAATGAGCCAATTTAAGCTTTTATATTTTAAATTAGCTTCATTTCTTTTAGTTTTGATGTGTTTTGCCCAGGTGAGCCTTCGATCTAGGTGTAGGCCAAGATATCTGATTGAATTTGCGCTGGGCAGTTCTTCACCTTTAATCTTAACCGGCGGACAGTCTCCCCTTCGTAAAGTGAATGTGATTTGTTGGGATTTTGTAGCACTGGTCTTGATTCTCCATGTATCCAGCCATTCGTCAATTTTGTCCAGTTGTATTTGCAATTTTTGTGATGCTAGCGTTGGATCTTTATCACTCACGAGGCAGGCAGTGTCATCGGCGTATGTTGCTGTCACAACATTATCAGTACAGGGCAAATCAGCTGTATATATGGAATAGAGCACTGGGCCTAGAACAGAGCCCTGTGGGACTGATGCTTTAATATCATATAGCTTTGAGACTTCCTCTCAAAATTTTACTTGGAATTGTCTATCTAATAAGTACGATTTCAGTAGCATATAATGTGAGTTTGGTAGTTCGTTTTTCAGCTTGTATATAAGACCCTTATGCCACACTCGATCAAATGCCTGTTGTACATCCAGAAACACGGCAGCACAGTATTCCTTGTTTTCTAGGGATTCACGTATCTTGTTTACAACTCTATGAACTTGCTCTACTGTTCCATGCTGTTCTCGAAAGCCAAATTGATGATTTGGTATTGTACATTTTTCCTCCAGAACTGCTTTCAGTCTGCTTAGATATACTTTTTCAAAGACTTTTGATAACACAGGTAGAAGACTAATTGGTCTATATGAGCCGACTTCTGTTGGTGGTTTTCCCGGTTTAGGTATCATACATATCTGGGATATTTTCCATATTTTTGGGTAGTAGTGTATTCTTAGTAGGGAATTAAATAGCATTGTTAAATATACAACGGGTTTTCTTGGTAGATGTTTTAGTACTTCTCCTGTAACCAGATCGAAACCAGGCACCTTTTTTTTACCCAGGTTTCTGATAGTTCTTGTCAGTTCTTTTGGTGTCACTAACTTTAAGGGCAGTGACAGTTGTTGGTCACTGTTTATTACTCTATCCACTTCACTCTCAAACTCGATCATAGTCGAGCTGTTTGGCGTAAATATTTGGCTCAGATGTTGCGCAAAAAGTTCAGCTTTCTCCTGAGGTTTTTTGGCCCAGGTCCCAATACGCGTTTTTAGGGGTGGCACTGCTTCTTGAGGTCTTTTAAGTTGTTTTGTTATTTTCCACAGGTTATAGTTATCACGCTTAGTGCCAGAGAGCGAGGACAATTTTTGCTGGAATGTATAGTTTTCGTTTTCATTAATCATGTATTTTAGCTCTCTACCTATACCTACTCTGTTGCCATCTTCTCCTCAGCCTCCTCTTTTCTTCTAATTTTCTACGTATTTGCAGAGGGATGTTTGTGTTTTCAGTTGAGGTTTTTAGGTAGGGAGTAGAGCGCCATGCTGCTTCTTGGATTTTATTAGTAATATAAATTGTGGCTTTGTCTATGTCATCTTCAGTTTTTAGTCTCACTCTCAGGTCTACTTCAGCCTCAAGGTAACTTTTAAAAGCCGTCCAGTCCGTTTTATGATTTTGCAGTGTCATTGGTTGCTCTCGGAGAATCACAATTGTGCTGAGTGTGCTTATAATTGGTGAATGATATGAAGATGTATCAAGGCAGCTTTCCACACTGAGGTAAGTATCTTTGAAGCCTTTTACGATGAAGAAGTCCAAGAGGTCTGGTTTTTTTATTTTGATCTGTAGGCCAATATGTTGGCTCTCCTGTTGAAAGAGTTGTGAGTTTTAGGCTGTCAATACATTTCTTCAGTTCACGGCCTCTTGTTGTGATTAGGCGGGATCCCCAGTGTGTGTGTTTGCTGTTCCAGTCTCCGCCACTTATAAATTTGGGACCAAGAGATTTAAAGTAGGTGGTAAACAAGAGCTCATTGGTAGTGTGTCTGGGAGGGCAATATGCAGAACTTACATTAAAGGTTCCACATTTGTCTTGAACCGAAATTGTCGTTGCTTGCAAGTAATTTTCTCTGAACTCACTGTGTGGGTGGTGTTGAATGTTACTTTTAATTATAACTGCTGATCCACCATGCGAGGAGAATGTATATTGATTGGTGCAATATACATTGTAATTTTTCAACTTGAATGCTTTTCTGTCATTTAGGTGTGTTTCAGATATAAGTATAATGTCAATTTTATTTATTTCAAGGATGGTTTGTAATTCATTTTTATTTGGTGTCAAACCATTTATATTCCATGTTCCAATCCGTAGGCTGGTCACGGTAGCTTCTGGATTAGTGTAGTTATGAGGTTCACAAGGGCCCCCATTTGTTGTATGAGTAGTTCAATTTTTTCTGTTTGTTTGCTAATTGTGTCTAATAATGTCTTTTGATATTCTTTGTTTATATGTAAATCATTTACATTGTTTGTCTGTGGCTTGGTAAAGCCATCTTTATGGGTATTTATGTTTATTTTATTTTTCATAGGCTGATTATTATGTTTTGTTACCTCGCTATAGGTTGGCACTTGGTTTACATTTTGGGTTGAAGGGAATATCTTTTTTATAGCACGTTCATCAGCGTCATGCACAATGGCAGCTTCTTGTTGAATGGTATGTGGTTGAGGTGCTTGAGTTTTTGTAATATTGTGCTTGTGTTTTACTTGAGTCTTCCGGGTAAGGATTTCTCGGTATACATTGCATCCTTTATAGCTGGCTGGGTGGCTTCCTTGGCATAGAGCACACGTGGCCGGTGTGTTTTTGTCCTTTGTGCAGGTTGTGGTATTGTGTGGTCCAGCACACTTTACACACCTGGATGGTCTCATGCAGTTGTTCTTGGTGTGACCGTATTGTTGACACCTTGTACACTGAGCAATTATGTTGCTTTTCCGTGGATCTTCAATTTTTACTCTTTGATTATATATAATATATTGTATATTTTTAGATAATTTGTTGTTTTCATGCGGTTCTAGGTTAACAAAGAAAACATTGTATAGTTCCTTACTTGTTTTCTTGCGGGCATTAACAATCTCGCCTTTAACTTTATTGCCTGTGGCTTCAATGGCTTCTACAATATATTCTTTTGGCGTGCTATAATGTAGATTTTTTATAACAATTTTTTGACATCTTTCTTCTTTTCTAGTGAATGTATGACCAATTAGGCCCTCGGCTCGTATGTGTTCAATGAGCTTCTTATAACTTTCTACACTTTTTGTTGTAATAATAAGTTGGTCCCTTGATGGTAATTTGTATGTGTAGTCTTCCTCATCAACCATTCGATGTAGTTAGTGAGTTGTTCTAGGTCCTTTATCCCATACAGGATTATTGGTGGGGGTTTAGACACTTTTGGAGTTTTATGGGCAGAGGTGTTCTCTTCCGTATTTAGTATGGAGAATCTGTTGCTAATTTCTACATTAGGAGTGATTTCGCAAGTCGGTGTGTTGGTTTTGGGTATTTTGAAGCTAGATTGGTCTTGATCCGGTGAGCGGTTTCGTTTTTGACTGTATTCGGAAACTCTTTGCCAGGGTACCACTTCGTCTTGTTGCATATTTGAACTGGGTGTGGTGTTGAGTGAGTTAGAAGTGTTAGTGGGCGAATTTGGGTTCTGCACTTCACCAGTTACGTGACTTTTCATTCGAGGTACTGTGTTAAAAAGTCCTTTATGGAAAACTTGTTGTACAAGTTGTTTGCTTGAGTTCGAACATTTTGTTTGATCTAGTAGGTTTTTGCCGTTACTGTTCATTGTTAGGCATGAGGCACTTAATTAATTGATATTTTAACCGTTATCAAAGTTAATTTAGTCGAACATAGTCACAAAATAAGTTAGTGTAGGTACTAGATTTGAAAATTTGAGGTTATGTTTCGGTTGGAGATTTTATCACGCGTTTATCACTTTTCAATCACTGATTTTTCATGAATTAGCAATAACATAGCACGATTGTTTGTTGTTTGCACGACGATTACGCAATATTTACGAGGATATTTAACAAAATTTCGATAGATTGGAATTTCACAAAAACTGACGCGAGCGCGTTCCGTTTCACGATAAATGATAAATAAATTTGAAATAAAAAAAATATATAGTGTTTAAATATATGAAGTGGAAATCATCATACGTGAATAAAATACAGCCTATGTTACTCAGGGATATTCTAGCTTTCCATTGGTGAAACAATTTAAAAAATAGCTCTATTCGTTTTTGAGGTGATTAATAACAAAGATACAAAAATACTAATCACGACTAATAAAATACTACAACTACTAATAAAATGTCATTCCATACGATAAGAATATCTCTAGAATTACTCAAAGACAGTTTATAAATAATGACGAATTGTTTTAAGACAAATATTAGGTCGTTACTTCTGAAATTGGCGTTTTGTAAGGGAGGAACACAGACACGTTTTTTTTTAAATATAATATAATTATTTAATAATTAGTCAATTTTCGCTTGGGGGAGGATATAGCTGGTTCGCCAGGGTTCAGCCATTGCGATGAGCGTTTTCGATTATCGTACAGGATCTGGAATAAAAGCAAATAATTGCAAGCAAGCAAAGCAAACACCAATTTTCGACAATTTTGTCTGTCTGTCTGTGGATGTGTGTGTGTGTCTGATTTTGATAAAATTTGGTATGGAGGTAACTGAGTAACCGGGTCACTAGTGGGAACAGAGGCAACATTTAGGGTACTTTTTATATCGGTAAAATGTCTCATTCCCACGGGAAAATTAAAAAACTGGGTTAAAAGAGAAATAATTATATATAGGTATATTGAATGAATTGTGGGTATATCCAGTAATGGAATAACTCTGCCTACCCCCTCGGGGATCAAAGGCGTGAGATTATATCATTATATTATTATTATATTATAAAATATAAAATTAAAATGAAACTTTTAAAGTGACCCAATATCAACAATTTATCAAAATCATTCAATCTACTTACTTGTCAACTCTTCTATATCTTGTAAACATTGTCTTTTTCTGCTAAGGATCATATTTTGTCCTTCTCTCACATCATTGATTTTATGTATCACATTATATAATAACTCCCGCACACCACTTTTTATAGGTTTCACCATTATTTTTCTTGAAAATAAGAAAAAACCACAAATTCGAACTCGATCTGACAACTCAACTACCACGAAATTGTTTGACTGACAAAAAAAATTGCCATATGCAAATGTTTTTGGGGTTTCCCGTTTATTCCATTGCAATTGCAGAGTTAGCGTAGCCAGACTCTATCAATTTATAGCAACACTTGTATAGAGATCTGCCGGCTCCAAAGGCCAATAAACAATAAAAAAAAAAAGATCTGCCGGCTGTCTCTTGCCTAATCTGCCTTGCATTCTCCATTCTCTTTGGTAATCTGTGGTCGTTGGATTATGATTCCTTGCTTACGACAAGTAATAGAGTAGAAAAAATTGGATTAGTTGTTACCCACCTATCCATTTTATGTAGTGCTGAAGTAGTTTAGTTACGCGAAGATTATTTGTGATTGAAGAAACAAATTGACAAGATGGATAAAAGGAAATTGTCGACCGCAGGTGATAGTCTCTACCAAATACTTGAAGTACCAAAAACCGCAACTGCAGACGATGTCAAGAAAAGCTATCGAAAATTGGCGTTAAAATATCACCCTGACAAAAATCCAAATAATCCAGACGCCGCAGATAGATTTAAAGAGGTTAACCGAGCTCACACGATATTGAGCGATCTTACTAAAAGGAATATATACGACAATTATGGCTCCCTTGGGCTTTACATAGCTGAGCAATTCGGTGAAGAGAACGTCAACGCCTATTTCGTTGTGACGAGTACTTGGTGTAAGGCGTTGTTCATTACTTGTGGCATCCTTACTGGCTGTTTCTTCTGCTGTTGCCTGTGCTGCTGCTGTAACTGTTGCTGCGGCAAATGCAAGCCGCGCCCACCTGAGGACTCTGGAGACTACCACACCCTGGAGCGCGACGACTCGGAGGGTGTGCAGGCGGTGACTGCGCAGCCGGCCGGCGAGGGGAGGCCTGCAGGGGAGCAGGCGCCGCCAATTGCCATGCCCGCGCCACCAGCGCCTGGTGCCTCAGAAAACACCGGCCTCAACACAGGTGGGGTCAATTATGGAATTTCACATTAACACAAAGTAGGTACTGTTCTGACATCCCATGGGTTATGTTTTGCAAATGCCTAAAGTTAAGTTTTTTTGAATAATGAGTATTATAGTTATTACCAACCTACCATTATCGCTGAACATCACTGTTAATTAGACTAATCCTCTCAAAGTTAATAAACATATTGATTGGTTATATTATTTTAATGGGGACTTTATCATGAAGGGAGAAAAAATTATATAAGAATTTAACATTAATTACAAGGTTCACATTATCTTATCTACCTACCTGATACAGACAGGTTATGCTTATGAGTAATAAGTGTATGTTCTATACTCTTTTCATTGAATCCCTCAAAATATTCACAAGACTAATGAAATATTTCTCAGTCATAATAAAACTTGCCTACAGTTGCCTCATTATAGGAATGTGTGACATTTTCAACATCTGACAACATAGGGCGAATGATTATAAGTTTTGGATTGTAAAAGATGGGCCTGGTCCTATCCAAAATCTTTCTGGCCAAGCTATCAATTATAGTGCATCACTTATTGTAAACAAGTCACATAGGTACATCTACAATAGAGTGTATCAGGCAGGCTTTATCAGCAAAACTCAAAGGACTAATTCAAAACTTTGTATGGATAGACCAATGCTGAACACAGGTCTTACTCATAGTCATCTTGTCCATCTGTACCCTTTGATCTTTTAAACTACACAATAGATTTTAATGCAGTATCCATCAATAGGCAGACGCATTCAAGAGGAAGGTTTATATGTATAACCTCATAATACTGAACAATAAAAGGGAGTTGGAATGAAGAACGAAGGTACTCTGAAAATGACCAATTTTTTTGTCATAAAGGCCGAGCACTTCAGGTCAGGGTTTCAGTGTGTTAAAGGTATCCTACCAGTCTCAAATTAAATGGAGTTCTGCTTTAAGGGTAATTAGAAGTGATTGTTGTATAAATAGAATTTTTTATTGATCCTTTCTGAAGTACGGCTTAAACATCTACAAAAAGTACCCAAACTTTAAATATTATTATTTTAAGGAATTGTTGCATATTTTTAACATCAAATCAAATATCATACATATTTGATTTGATGTTAAAAATATGCATACTGGTACATCTTAGTAAAGTGTCAATTTATTTAAATTAACAAAAAAAAAGGTTATGTAATAATTATAATTTTTATGTAGTAACTAATTAAAGTTTAAATGAGAATAGAATGTAAATAATACAATTCTTCTGTGTCATCATCGAAATCAATTTTGCTAAGGAATTTTTCTAGAATATTTTTTAAACTTGTTAAATTAAAAAAGCAAAGTATAAAATCAATTAACATCTCAAAGTTAGTTTGTTATAAAAGCCGATAATTACCTTGCAAAATTACTACATATAATCCTATTTTCAAATGGAACTGTCGAACTAGTTTACATATTAGAACAAAAATAAATAAAAATTATTAATGTATAATTTAGGCTCAAAATTCAGCAAAAATCTAGAAAATAGTACAAGAAGCATGAAGCTGATTATCCCTTATAAAGGATTATAAATTTTTGATTTGGTATTATTATTGAAATTCATATGGAATTTCTAAAATAAGGGTATCAGGATATTACTTATTATTTCAAGTATAATTTATGCTGTAGGTACATAATTTCGCTAAGAAACTAAAATATTACTTACTAGCGGCGGCGGCCCCATTTGGGGATAAACATAGAGTAAATGTATCTTTATGCAGGACATAAGTGGGTTCTTTTTATTTTTCAAATCGCCGGTGCCCGCGCTGAATCAGTTTATTCCTGCTACTTTTTTTTTTTTTTTTTTTATTATGTCGTTTTTCTGCTTCATAGCAATCTGTTCGAAAACAATAAGCCACTTGTTTGTCTGATAATATCCCGTCCATTATCTGCCAAGGCTTTTGTAGAGAGTTTTTCCTTCCCCTTTGGGGGTGTCCTTCACTCATTGCTGGTAAATCGATCATAGAGACAAGGGACACTATGCCTCTTCAGTCTGGTATATTGCATGCCTCCATCACCACTAAGTTTCAGTGCGAGCTCGTTCACATGATTTGTTAGCCTCTTCTGGTACACTTTGCTGTACTCAGTGATTTCCTGTTTTACAGTTTTAATTTTCAGGTCATTGTAGATATATTTGTTACTTATATATTGAGGAATTTTGAGTATTGTTCTCAGTGTCTTGGTTTGGAATCTCTCTAATATTTCCAGGTTGCTGTTGCTAGCTGTACCCCACAACTGGATACCATATGTCCATATAGGCTTCAGGATGGATTTGTAAATGAGAATTTTGTTTTCTATGCTTAATTGCGAGTGTCGTCCAATTATCCAGTACATATCCCGCAGTTTTGTGTCCAGCTGTTTGCGCTTTGTCCATATATGTTTTTGCCATGTTAGTCTTTTATCCAGGTGCATTCCCAAGTTTTTTGCGTGATCTTCACGGGGGATCTCTTCATTATTGAGTTTTACGGGTGGACATGTATCTCTTTTAAGAGTAACGGTAACATGTGAGGATTTGCCTTGATTTGATTTAATTCTCCACACATTTAGCCACCTTTCTAGTTTGTTAAGATGTGCTTGTAGATGTTCCGATGCTATCTCTGGGTTAATATGTGTAGATATTAGGGCTGTATCATCTGCATATGTTGCAACTGTAGTATTTTCTGTAGTTGGAAGGTCGGATGTATATACAGTGTATAGTGTGGGTGCAAGGATGCTACCTTGTGGTACACCTGACTTTATCTCACAAAGCTTGGAAGATTCATTGTTGAGTTTAACTTCAAAGCATCGGTTGCTGAGGTATGACTCCAGTATGTTGAAGAATGAACGTGGAAGTAGCTTTTTAATTTTATATAGCAGGCCTTCATGCCATACTTTATCAAAGGCCTGGCTAATATCCAAGAAAACCACTGAACAAAATTGTTTTTTCTCTAGCGACCCACTTATCACGTCTACAATTCGGTGAACTTGTTCGATGGTGCCGTGATGAGCTCTGAAGCCAAATTGGTGACTGCGTATGATGTCTGCTAGGTGTTTTTTCATTCTGTTTAGAATAATTTTTTCGAAAAGTTTCCCAGTGACGGAAAGGAGACTTATAGGTCTGTAAGAGGATACGTCTTGCGGCGGTTTCCCAGGTTTGGGTACCATAACTACTTGTGCTATCTTCCAGTGCCCCGGAAAGTATGATTCTCGCAGGCAAGCGTTAAATATTTTCACTTTTGTCATAATAACCTTTTTTGGTAGTCGTTTTAAAAGTGTTGCATCCACGACATCGTACCCAGAGGATTTCCCTTCTTGTAGGGTATTGATTTCTTTGAGTACTTCCTGTGGGCTTGTACACGTTAGCGGCAGGCACATTTGATGAGCACTCTTTAGTAGGTTTTTTATTTCAGTGTTGTGATCAGAGACGGTCTCTGGAAGTGGTTTAAAAACAGTGCTGAGGTAAGTGGCGAAAGCTGCCACCTTTTCTTCGTCGGATCTAGCCCAATTGCCGCTGCTGCTTTTGATCGGCGGAATATGGGTGTTTGGACGCTTTAGTTTGCGTGTTGCCTTCCATAGTGAGAAGTTTGTGTCTATTGTCGCAGTCAAGCCAGTGAGAAATGACTGAAGATTTGAGTTGTTGAAGGTTTGATGAGATTTTTTAGTTCCTCGGAGCACCTATTGAAAGCTGTTTTGTCACTTGGATATCTAGAGTTGTGCCAGTCTTTCCTTAGCTTCCGGCGTTCGTGTATTTTCTCCTTTATTGATTTTGGGTATTCATTCAATTTCGGCGGTAATCTCTTCCTTACTTTTGTTGAGTCTTTAGCTGCCTTATAAATTAGGCTATTGAATTTTTCTATGGACTCTTCTATATCGTCCGTAGTTTTAATTTTGATTTGAAGTTTTGTTTCTGAATTGATTATATCTTGATATCGTTCCCAGTTAGTACCTTTGTTACTGTATATTCTTAGAGGGGGTTTTACCAATACCACAGATGAGGTTACATTTAGGATAACAGGGGTGTGGTCAGAGGATAAGTCGGTGCAGGATTCAGTGATCATATAGTTTAGGCCAATGTTTCTTGTGATGAAAAAATCAAGTAGATCTGGTATTTTATTATGATCTGTTGGCCAGTATGTTGGTTCACGGTGGGTCATACATTCTAATCTTAGCCTTTCCAAAATATTATATAGTTTTCTTCCTCTAGGTGAAATGAGTCTTGAACCCCAGTAAGTATGTTTTGCGTTCCAATCTCCTCCACATATAAATCTGGAACCTAATGTAGAGAAGAAGGAGTCAAAATCCTCATCAGCTATTGTATTGTATTCCTGCTACTGTGCGATTTTTTAAAAATCCCTTCATAGAGCGGTTGCGTACGACATATAAGATGCATATTATAAGACACCTACCTACCGTATTTCAAGTTTCTAGGTGTTATCGATTCGGAGTAGTACGTATTTATCTTTTAACCTCTCAGACCATGAATCACAGACACAATTGATTTTTAATTGTGTCTCGGTTCCAATTGGAACCGGCGGTTCTTAACTGATTAAAGCAGTTTTTAGGGATTTGTTCCCAAAGGGTAAAACGGAACTCTATAACTAAGACTCTTCTGTCAGTCTGTCTGTGATCAGGCTGTATCTCATGAAATGCGATATTGAGACAGCTGAAATTTTCATGTATTTCTGTTGCTGCTATAAAAACATATACTAAAAAACAATAAAATAAATATTTAAGGGGGCTCCCATACAACAAATGTGATTTATTTTTTATTCTGTGGGGTTTCACCCGCGTAGTTCCCGTTCGCGTGGGAATACGTAAATAAAATATAGCCTATGTTACTCAGGAATATTCTAGCTTTCCATTAGCGAAAGAATTTTTAAAATCGGTCCAGTAGTTTTTGAGTTTATTCGTAACAAACATACAAACACACAAACATACAAAAATACAAATATTTCCTCTTTATAATATTAGTATAGATTACTAGCAGCGTCCCGCGGTTTTACCTGCGTAGTTCCCGATCTCGTCTGAATACGGTGATAAAATATAGCCTATGTGTTATTCTGATGTATAAGCTATAAAGTTTCATCAAAATCCGTTCAGTAGTTTTTGCGTGAAAGAGCAAGAAACATCCATACACCATACTTACAAACTTTCATGTTTATAATATTAGTAGGACATTATAGTGTAGAAATAATTAGAAATTTTCTTATGACACCACCATGTGAGAACCATCTCCTCTAGCAAAATGTTAAATTTTAGGAGGTGCACATTTAAAAAAAACAAAATCCCTTCATTCAAGGAATGCATTTTCCAAAGCCATAGACAAAACCTGTATTATTCACAAGGTGTCAACATTTTTATTCAAATTATCGGTAAAGTTTTGGTACTTTAGAAGGAACCTTCTAATATAATTCAAACTTACCAGTTTAAATGTATCGGCCTTTATGAATATAAAAATTAAGTCCTTTTTAAGAGACCGGCAGGCTTACGAGGATAGTACATGAATATTATATAAAAGAAAGTCAGAGAATTTCAAATACTTGTAATGTGATGTCGTAAAAACATGTTTTTGTGCGTGCGTTGCAAACGCTGGCTAAACCACGGAATAGATCCAAATAATGTACTACGGAGTTGTATATCTGAATAAAAAGATCTGCAAAAATGGTACATGTCTATCTCCTTAGGATAGTCCACAGTTAATCACTCCACACTAATACAACATACTAATCAACATTGCACATATGCGAAGCCAGGGCGGGTCGCTAGTCTATATACTAAAAAAAAAATTGTTAGGAATGGTGATGAAAATTTATTCTTCTCGTTAAAACAATTTTATGAACATACAAACATTCATTTTGATACATTATCCAATTATCATGCTGCTTAGATATGATACATAGGCATTAAAAATATGCAAATACATACGTACATAACATGACGCCTCCTTCCCGTCGGGGTAAGCAGCAAAATACAAATATGAGCTGTATTTTAAGTAACAATTAATTTAAACTTACTATTTTCTTTTCTTCTATAACTAAAAAATCTAAGATTAATTTTATTACAACTTTAAGTACAAGTAATCCTACATACAAATGTGGTTCCAGGTTAAGAATAGGATCATCCAACTTATGCATACAGTGATCACCATAATCAGCAATCTGGCTACCAAGACTGGCGGTGATGGCAATATCCTTCCTGTTATGGACTGCTTATGAGGTTCCTTTATATTGTACGTAGGTACCCATACTGTTTATTTGTTACTGAAAGGTGTTGGTGAGAGGATTACATGTAAATTCATTTAATAATTACAAAAGATATAGTATGTCAAGGAGCGGGTTCCCGCGGGCGCAAGCGGGAATGTTACCAAACTGGCTGACACTAAAATAGCTATACAACGCGTCACAGAATAAGCGCAATTCCTCATACTCCCCAATTAGTATAATCATTCTGTGCACACATATTTAGAGTTATAATCTAGTTTAATAATCGCTACAATTTTATGTACTTTTCATTGATTATAACTTGTTTTGTGAGCCATAATAAATAAATAAATAAATCACATCAAAAATTATGATGCATTCGTACTTTAGTTTTGTCTAACCAAATTTCTTAAATAAAAAGACAATAGTACGGTTTCCATACGTAGCCCTAACTTAAGTTATGCTTATTCATTTGTCGGAAAAATTTAACGCATATTAAAAATAGCTGAAATCGATTGAGTAGTCGATACTGAACTAATTTCAGGAATCGTGCTTATTCTGTTACATATTGTATATATTTTTTTTCAAATAGGTACCTCAATATTTGTCCCCTTTATTATCAGGTGCCCACCACGGGCTTACAAATATATATATTATGTATATATTGAAGTCCTTTGGAGACTCGGGAGAACTTCGCACACAAAATTTATATTTAAAAAAAAAATCAATTTTCAGGCAATACAACTATGCAGTTGAAATTAAAATGCGAAACTGTAAACAAAATTTTATAAAAATCGTTAGAGCCGTTTCTGAGATACCCGACATATAAGCCTGATGGTTAATTGGTAGATAAAGCCTTTAGGCATTAAGTTCGCCATGTGTGCATTTTCTTGGTACATGAAGTTATATAAATACATAGGTACAAGAATTGCTCGTTTAAAGTAATAGGTAGATATATGAAATTTATAAATGGATTTACATAAAGAGTGTACCTCATCAGCATCATTCAATAATAAATCTAGACTAAGTATATTTTTTAAATAGTGTATTAATTTTATGTAATGTATTGTATAGGGTACAATAACCAATTCTTGACACCCCAATTCCAACAATTATTAAAATTTCCAAAATTAAGAGACACTATTATCTTTAAAATAATTAAATATGTTTAATAATTTTATCCTTTATAATTATGACCACAAAAAACAAGGTGAATGTGTTTCACACGTTTACGAAAAAAAATCTCTAAGTGCTATTTTAATGTCAAGTAATAAAGTTTTTTTTTAATTTGGAGTCTCTTTTCTCGTCTCTTTGGAGGATTATCTTTTATTTTATTTAGGCTACACAGAATGTATGGAGTACCATTTAATTGACATCCATGTCAAAAAATTGGTTATAGGGTGTCAATAATTTGTATCTAAGTACCTACCAAATTTTCATCATCGTTTATTTTTTGGAGTCATATACATGGCAGATAGCAGATGATCCAATTACACATGCTTCAGAATGAAAACCATTTACAATCGAGTCAATAATAAATTTGTAGGTACAGATTTATGATTTTTGAAACTTATGAATGACATACACGGAACCCAAACTGCATGAATAAGGGCAGACTCACTTCGAACTGAGCCATCAATGATCACTGCTATTTATTTGCTGGCTTCGTTATGTCCTGACTCCTGCTTCAAGATATAAACTAACTAATTCATATCAAAATCAACAATGGTTCAGCGGTTTAGTCGTGCGAAGGTAACAGACAGACATAATTACTTTGGCATTTATAATACTATTAGGGAAATTTAATACTATAGTATAGCAGTGATCTCTCATCCCTAAGGCCCGGTTTCGATTCCTGGTAAAAGCAAGTACCAATAAGTTTTTCAAAAACTTATTTACTTACGTATTGCCATTAGATCGACGGTGAAAAAAACACAGGAAACCCGTAGGCCCAGAATTGGTTCTAAGGTACGTGTTACAGCACCCGGTTCCAATAAAAGGCCCCCTGATTGATTGCATATTATGACATTGAAATGTATTTTAAAATAACCTTGAACGAACATAGTATGATTTTCGTTATGATATCTTGGATAATAACGATAACTAGGAAATAGTAATAGGATATCTGTAACCTTTAGCAAGTTTGGCGTATCAAAGTCCATGCAAACAATTTGAATAGGTCCACCTAATGACATTAAATTTGATTTTTAACAGAAATAATTGACTAGGTATTTCCACCCTGCAAAAGGATTTACCACTCCCAAATATCATGTCTTGCACCATGTAATTTTGATGTGCAGTATGCACCTACTTAATGTATTTAGTGAACATTTTTATATGCATTCCTATAATGAGGCATGTAGTAAACATTATAGTATATTTGTCATTCAAAATAAATTATTACTTTGTGTAATGATAAGCAGTTGAATTAATTTTCATATTCAGGGATTTCTTATGTGAACAAAACTTCTTAATTTACGATCATTGATACCTGACTTATTATTTCATACTGTGTATCACTTAATTGTTATTTAAATATTTGTATTTCCCTTTTACTAAATGTAGTGTACCGGATTTTTATCAATTTGCATGATCGTATTGCAATAATTCAGTTTTAAATTCTTCAACAATCCTGATATTAAAGAAATTCTTGAGGTATGTTTTTATATAACTGAACTCTTTGTTTGTATGATGTAAGGTAAAAGTTTAGAGTAGGCTGTTTTCTTATAATTTGTTTTATTATATTTAACAGCATTGTATCATAATTTAATTGAAGTACCTACCAATTGAAAATAAAATGTTTTTGTTCTTAATATTTCATTCAGCAGTGCCATCGATTTATATAGACATTATTTAGGGTCCTGCTGCTTTGCTAGGGTTTTGCTGCTTCCTCTTTCTGATTGTCAACACTAGTCAATTATTATTCGCGAAAAAGAGTCTTACGGATTTAAATAACCAGTAATCAGAATCCAGTGCTTGCCATAGTTCTAAGATAAAATTTACGGTTTATACCTATTGATATATAAAAACCTTTGTAATTTTTTGGTTACTCTATTAGGTGTAGCAAAATAATGTAAATCTATTTTAATGGATATATCAGCTTCGTGTAAAGGTTCCCTGTGATGTAACATGTATGTAACACTGTCATTTATTTACTTTATTCTTTATTGTTTGAAAAATAAACAATAAAAATATTGTTAAGTTCTAGGATGTAGTGTCATTCGTAGGTGCCTAATTTACATCCGAATGATTATAACTAGATTTTTTGGAATTAGCAATCCCATTATCGTCGGTTGATTTTAGTTTTCATCTCCAAGCCACTCTTCACTAAGTACCTGAAGGTCACAATTACAAAATCGATAGGTAGGTACTTAAAGAAATATTTTCTAACATACTTACTGCGTGGAACTTCCGATGTACATTACACATCAGCTGATAGTACGTTAGGTCAAAGAATTCCCCGACAGTGATCAGTGACAAACAATTTTTTTTATTATCAATACAGTAAGTAAGTCTGTATATTTTGTATTTATCCTTGTAATCCTGTTATGCAACTGATACACCTACTAAAATAGTTTTGGCTATTCTGGTTGACCTTGTTTTTTGGATTGTACTTATTGAAGTATTAATATAGTTAACAACTTTTATAGGGGATCATTTCTGGAACAGAAAGACTAAAATAATTTGTTAAGTACCAAAGTACATTAATGAATTAATGAACAAAATATAAAAATCCCCAAATGGAAGTTGTTCAGTCTTAGGTATGTCTCCTTTATCATTATTATTTTATATAGTTAGTTTCTTCCTTGTTATGACACCACCGGATTGTATTAGATTACAGTTACAGCTAGTAGTCCTTCATTAAAGGAATGCAGACAACATTATCTGTTGTCGTAAAGCGCCCACGGGACGCTCATGCTTGACTGGATATACAACGCGTCACAGAACTCACAGAATAAGCGCGATTGGTCATACACCCCAATTAGTATATTAATATAAAAAGACATGCTACCAAAAAAAATCGTCGTGTTATATACTAGTAGTAGTTACTTCATTCGTTTACATTCCAAAGTTCTTATCTAAATTAACTAAAATTATAACTATGTACTATATAAAACTAACAAATTGTCTTCTTTTAAAAAATGCTTTTTAATGTGTATTTATGAAACACAAACCTACCATTAACACCAATTTTTTAACATTTTGTCTGTCTGCGCATCACGCAAAAAACTACTGGACAGATTTCAATGAAATTTTGGTGTAGTTATAGTCAACATCTAGGGTACATTTTACCGCGGGAAAATATCTCATTCTCACGGGAAAATATAAAATCTGGTTAAAGAGAAAATCGTACTACATACTCCAAAACGTTAACACCTAGAAACTTGAAATATGGTATGTAGGTGTCTTATATGTTATAGGCAACCGCTATAAAAGGATTTTGAGAAATACCCACGGGAACGGGAATAAACTGGATCCGCGCGGGCAACGCCGCTGAGCACCCGCTAGTTAGAAATATGGTGTGTAGGTGTCTTATAGGGATGTCGTAGGCAACCGCTATGAAGGCATTTTTGGAAATTCCGACGGAAACGGGAATAAAGTAGATCCGCGCGGGCAACGCCGCTGGGCACCAATTGAAAATATGGTATGTAGGTGTCTTGTACTAGGAGGCAACCGCTATGAAGGGATTTTAGTCATAAATATAAAAAAATCACAAAAACTTTTGAGGTGTGTAAATGGAGGAGATTTTATTCCAATCAATTTGATTGGTATATTTTACTGATATAAACCTAGGGAATAAACTCTTGATGTACTCGACCTATAAATTTTTTTAGGCTTTAAAGGTCAAAACGAACGCACTTGTTTTGACCGTTAGAATTGACTTGTTTGAAAGTTAAAGTTCCAAAGTAATTTGTGAAAATCCCACATTTTTGTTAGTTTTATCTTAGAGACGGAGACGTTTTGTACGTCAATGTACGTTAGCTGTTCTGTGTTAAATACCAATAGTTCTGATTGATTTTCGCAACATTTCACAGTATTTGTTGTGCCGAATGCGGCAGAGTAGAAGCTACGCTTGTTTTTTACTATAAAATGGTACATAGAATACTGACCCGTATGTCCACTAAGTAATGTACAAATTTGTGTCTGAGCAATGAAAATAGGTCTGGGTCTAGCGTCCTGTTCGCGGGTAGACTGCGAAGAAAAGCGCGTCTTCGCGCGTCTGTCTACCTGCAAACAGTTTAGTGGTTATATTATACAAATATTTTCATCCACTTAATATGTTAGGAAAAGCAACGGGTTTTTTTTTATTTTAGTTAATAAAAAACGCTTTCGAGTCAAAAAAAATATTACTTACTATGTATATACGATAATCCACAATCGTCAGAAAAATTGATATTCGCACTGCAAAAGAAATTATGTTTATTTTTATTAATGTTTATTTTTCGTTACCCACCTACCTAGTAAAATTGTACTGCTAATTGTGTTTTTGAGCGTAAACAAACAAACAAACTATTATTGACCAAAAATATACTTGTGAGGTAATTAAGGTGTAAAAAAACTGTGAAACTGACCTAAATCGTAGAAAGCTAGCGTTACTTTTATATTGACATTTCGAATTTTGTCTTTTTTTGTATAGAATTTAAATAGATAGCGCTAGTGTGGGTACAAGATATATTTTTCTTTATTCGAGATTTGTCTTGCTAACTGTAGGAACTGTCCGTATATTTATATAAATATTATGTATCTTGGTGGTAGTTGTTGAAATTATTGTAATGAAGGAAGATTTTATCGTACCTAATGATGTTATTTTTAAAATATTTCTTATAAATTACTTCCTAAATAATATCCAATATTTAATTGAAATAATTTTGTAGATCAAGTTTTTGTAAAACTCTTATGCAGAAAATTTTCCTACACTTTCATGGCGATTAAATTTCGATGTACATCTGCAAAAATTATTTTTTTGTAATTTTATTTGGTAATTACGGAATAATTTAGCATATTTGGTAAGTAAAGGATTCTTGATTTTCTTGTGTTATTCAACTATAATTGACAAATGGACAAAAATCTATATTTTGAAAACTTATAATTTTAATTTTAGATAATATTAATAATGATGATAAATAATAATGTATTTACTTGTAGAAAAGATACTGTTCACTATTGCTTGACGTAAAAAAATAAATATACCTAAGTAATGTCACACCATTTTGGATTATAAACCTAATATTACACTGTTAAATAATCTAATTGTAAAGTAATTGGTTAAAAACGTGTGTGATACTGATATTTAAAGCCATTATTGAATCGAGATATCGTTTTTAAAGAATAGTTAATTCGGCTTACAATATACCTACACTACATTCTTTGTTAGTTGTATGTATGTATTAGCTTATTTGTGAGCTTATCTGCTCACATCAAGTACCTATCTACAATGAAAATAATAACATATATTTCTATTTTTCTTCTCGCTACTTCTGATTAGGAGTTGGTATGTGTAGTGAGTACCTGAAGTGCCCTATTAAACTAATGATAAGTATTCAGGTAACCAAAAAACTTATTGTCTGAATAATCTGAAGTGTGATATAATATTGGATATCTGTTATATAAAGAAAAGTCAACAGTGGGATCTAAAATATCAATATTAAAAAAACAGCTCAAAACAGACAGTAAAAATATACTACAGCACGTTGTTATGTAAACTGATGTGAGCGGACAGGCACTGTTAAATGTATTAAAAGTTATTAATGAGCTAGTCAACGATTATATTTATTGACGACAGTGTCAAATAACAAATGTTAAAAATGTAATTACACTTAATAACTTTCAGTCAAATAAAAATATCTGCATCAGAATATTTTTTTATTATTGACTATTACACCAGTAGTATGAGTATGACTTCAGTTTTAATTTTTTACTTTCGACATAAACAAGCATTGTCGATTTTGATAATTTTTTCCTTATTTTTTTCTTCTCTTATTTACAGGGACCAGTATTCCAAAATACACATGAAGCATTCACAACTAGTCTAACGTAATTGTAAGAGCAATGAGGAACTGACTCCTTATAACCACCAACATGAACATTGTTAAAAAGTTAAGCTTAAAATAAGTTTATATTTAGTAGGTAACCTATTGTTTCTTCACATAAAGTATTTTTATAAATGTATTATGGCAACAATTAATTTATGTTTTCGATATAAAATATACTTTCACTTTTTATTTTGATTTTTATTGTATATTTTTCAAATTATTTAATTACACATTTTTTTTGCGAAATTTAAAGTTAGCTTTGAAGCTTTTAATATAGCAACATGCCCGTGATGTTAAATTGGTGATTGTTGTTTTAATTTGATGAATATGGTTGTTGTTCGATAAACAACGGGACTCTGTGCATGAGGTACTTACATAAATCATTATTCAATCAAACCATTTTCCAAACAAGTATTAAAAAGACCAGTGATGGCCCTGTGGTTAATGATGTGGCCTCTCATGCGTGAGGCTCTGGTTCGAATCCTGGGCAATGTACCAATGAGTTTTCCGAAAGAAGGACAAACCATCGAAAACACTTGATTTCGCATTTGTAACATTGGTAAGGTTACATGTCACAAAAGCTAAAGCAGTGATAGCCTTACGGTTAAAGAGCAGCTGCTTCACATGATGATAACAGTGAGGCTCGGGTTCAAATCCTGGCATGTACCAATAAGTTTTTCAAAACTTACGTACATCACTAGCTCGACTGTAAAGGAAAAACATCGTGAGGAAACCCGCAGGTCTCAGAATTAATTCTGAGGCATGTGTAACACACCCGGTTCGGCGATGGGCTATTCCACTAGTCCCTACCAGCTGTCCCTCCTGGTAGGGACAAGTGGATTTATTTTTCCACTCACCACACCGTCAGTGGTTGGGATAAGTGGAATTTCATTTCTACTCATGGACTCACCACAGCTATCACGGGGGTCGAATATTCTCGTGAAAAGTTGGTATTTTCAGAGATGGAATGCCTCTGCCTACCCCCTCGGGGATAAAAGGCTTGAGATTTTTTTATTTATGTCACAAACTTTATTGGCTCAAAAGTTACATCTACTTATAGTTGGTATGGTATCAAATATATCTACTTACTTATTATTTGAATTTCACTTAAAATAAAATTAAACCCCTTCGGGAAAAAGGCGTGAGCATATGTATGTATGTATAAAATTAAAACTACCATGTTGGAATAGAAAGTGTGGACAGTACGATAAGCAAGGGTAGGTTGTACTATTTAGTACCTATACTTAAAAAAATGTACTTGCTAAAAGACAAAAAATATAGGAATATCAAGGTACACCCGGTACATTTTTTTGGTAATAATCTCAAAAGAATTCGTTAAGGTACACCCGCCACTCTGACTCATGTTGCATATATACAACGAAACCCTAAAAATGCCATTTTGTCGCTACGGAAACAATTTAGTTGGATAGACTCAGCGGGTATGAGACAATGCGATGTTCCTTCATATAATTATGTTAAGTGGAAGATCATTGTGATCATTGGTTGACTAGTAAACTCGTAAACAAGGGCGTAGCCAGAATTAGCTTAGTAAATAACAGGTAGGTACCCACTTGTTTAAAATTTTGAATACTTACAAATTTACATGAACCATCGAGATCATAGACATAATTAGTTTTCTTCATCAAATTTTTTGTGACAATGCGTAAGCCAAAAAAAAATCACGGTTGGTTTCTGTGACCAAAGGTTGCATACAAACTTGACAATTACAAAAAAAACCATCCTGGATCGCGACTACTTTCCCGCTTTTCCGAGACTACAATTTTTATGACTGATTTGAGCTAAAGCCTACGACGATGTCGACGATTCTGATTGAACCAAAAATCATAGCGTCTGTAAAATAAATAAACGAAATACCTATGTGATTTATTCATTTATCATATTACCTACTGACTGAATCCGGCCAATTAAAACGATTATGGTGAAGGGTAATATTTATAGCCTGCGCAGACGACGGACTTTGTCCCCGGAGGACAAAGTCCCCCGAATCGTAAAAAAATATGTCCGTCTCTTTTTGTATTGTAGGGGAGACCGAGGGGTTTTGAAACAGAGGTTAGTTGAAACAGCGCTGATTACGAGGAGCTTGTAACTGTTAGAGAGGTGGCCACTTCCATAATCAACCGTACGTTACGTACACATCATCCTTAAGTACACATCCGAGACTCAATGCTCACGGTTGCGTCGTTGTAGCTTACCCATCGTAAAAATCGCCGAAAGTAAGTTTTACACGGTTTTTTTCGGGACCTATATTTTCATAACCCAATTATATTTTGATTTTAATTATATATGTAGGGAAAGTTTTTTTTTTTACTCAACTCAAATTTACTCAAGATTGAATTTACGGGCCACGTACTTGTAATTTCTTCGTATTTTTTTTATTATATTAAATTTTGTCAACTTTGGTGTTATTTTTAGGCCTGAGGAGATTTGAAACAGGCTGTTTCAACTCACCTCGTGTAGATTTTATTAGACAGTTTTGCCTTATAATGGTGTGGTATACATATATATTTTTCTGTTTATTTTATTCCAGTATCCCTACAAATTATAAAAAGAAGTATGGCTAGTCTCTAAATATACGAACTCGTATCATGAAAACTTACATTGCATCATAAAAGTCTGTGACGCGGTTTCTAGAAATACCTTCACTTGTGTAATGTAAATTTTTCGATAAGCATAAACTAAAACATAAACAAAACTAAAACATTATATTTTATCATCAAAATGAAGACTTAATATAACGCCAAAACATTTGAAATGAAGCTGTATGGACATTCAAAAAATTTGAGTTTTTTCGCATATTGATAATTTACGAGCATCTAATTATGCCTGATTTAACGCCATCAGAAATCATTAGGGCAGATCAAATGAGGAGAAATGGTCAAACCTACAGATCGATTGCCAGAAGCCTTCGTCGATCGTTATCAACGATTTATCGTAGCATCCAACGATACAGATTGACGAATGCTCTAGTGAGAAGGAGAGGACAAGGCCGGAAAAGGTGTACTTCAAGGAGGGATGACCGTTTTCTCCAACTTTAAGTCCGACGGAACACGAGACTAACGGCGGTGCAGGCTCGAAATTTACTGGAAGAGGTACGAGCAGTAAGGATGAGTGAGCGGACAGTTCGTAGAAGATTCGAAGAAGTGGGTATAGGCTCGTATGTGCCCGCCAAAGCCCCAAAACTTGAGAGACATCATCGCACAAACCGTCTACACTTTGGTCGTGAACATCGTGATTGGGACTTCGACGACTGGGGACAGGTTCTTTTTACTGATGAATGCAGAGTTATGTTAAATCAAATTGATGGAAGGCAGCGAGTATGGAGACGCAAAGGAGAACGGTATATCCAGTCTAATTTTGAAAATACAGTTGCATATGGCGGCGGTTCAATTATGGTCTGGGGAGGAATATGTTTAGGAGCTCGTACGGAGTTAGTAGTGGTCGATGGCGGGAATCTGAATGCTGATCGGTATATCAGGGAGATTTTAGAAGAACATGTTGTGCCATTTGCCCCCTTTATTGGTAACAACTTCATTCTAATGCAGGATAATGCTCGGGCTCACAGTGCTCGCACAGTACAGACATACCTAAACCATGTTGGTATAACGGTGATGGAGTGGCCAGCACGGTCCCCCGATATGAACCCTATAGAACACGTCTGGGACTTGCTAAAGAGGAGTGTAAAGTCAAGAATGCCCCCTCCCAATAATCTCAACGAGTTGCGAAACGCATTACTTGAAGAATGGCAGAGGTTGCCCCAAGAAACCATTGATAACATCATCCGCAGCATGCCCAGACGGATGGAAACCCTCATCAGAGCACGAGGAGGAAACACTCGATATTGAACAGTCATTGAAATTGTTGTTAAACTTTGGAAAATCTTGAATTTTCTGCTGTTTCTCTATAATTAAAAATCGAAGAAAAATGCATTTTGTTTAATTTAATTTTTATTTTTATAAAATTTTAAGTATGGTGTTACAAATGAATGTCAAAACATGTTAATTTAATTGTTGTTTCATTTTAAATAATATATTGTTTAAAAATTACATTCATTGTTCTAAATTCCCTCTTTTTTCTCCTTTTTTTTTCTGTTCCGCTAATTGTGCCGGTGTGTGTATTTACAAGAAATTATTATTTATTTAAGATTGAAAACAAAAATAAATAAAACTTGCTCGCTACTGTTTAAAATAATATAAATAATAATAATAATATAATCTCACGCTTTTTTATCCCCGAGGGGGTCGGCAGAGGTATTCCATTTCCATTACTGGATATACCCACATTTCACGAGATATATTGGACCCCTAAACGTGATAGGTGGTGAGCCCATCGCCGGACTGGGTCTATTTACACATGTCTCAGAATTAATTCTGAGACCTGCGGGTTGCCTCACGATGTTTTCCTTCACCGTCGAGCTAGTGATAAATATGTACGTAAGTTTTTTGAAAAACTCATTGGTACATGCCAGGATTCGAACCCGATCCTCACTGATTTTCGACCGGCTCTTTAAAATATTGTTGTATAAATAATAAAACTATATTGTCAGACATGATTTACAGAACACGTAGATATTTAGTCTTTGACTAGGCTAAAAAAAACTAGTGTCTGGTACTATGGGTTTTTTTTAAATATAAGCACTTTCATAAATTCTCGCGTAAACACCCAGACACAAAGTCAACAGACATGTGTGACAAATATTGGCCCCGGGTGGGAATTTTACGCGCTCACCTTTGACTCAGAAGGTATGGTCATTAACAGCTGAGCCAACGTCCCTATAAATTATACTATTATCTCTAACGTACGGCCCTCAAATCCATTAAAAAACAGCTGTTTCAATTCACCTAGACCCATGTTTCAACTTACCTCTACATAAGGAGAGTTGAAACAGAATGACTTATTACGTTCAAATCGATTTTTTGTCCCAGATTTTATTTTCAGATAATGGCCACAAAGAATAGGTAACAGTATTCTTTGTGGCCATTATCTGAAAATATAAGAAACAAACTATTGATTGAGCCTAAATTCACGCGGTTTGTGCGGTTAGATTTTTTTTTATGAAGCATAATGTAAAATTTGTTTCAACTCCCCTAGGTCTCCCCTACCGCCCCTCGGTGTCCGCGATTATTCGGGGCTTTTTGTACGCCATACTTTTAATCCCTCGTGTGCGTTAGGTACTCGATACAGTTGTAAGCGTTCTATTTTGGCGGACAAAAAATACGGGGACAAAAGTGTGTCGTCTGCGCAGGCTATTAGATGGCTATTTGTAGGGCTACATAAATAAGAGGGGCGATGGGCTCACCACCTATCACGTTTAGGGGTCCAATATATCTCGAGAAAAGTGGGTATATCCAGTAATGGAACACTTCTGCCTACCCCTTCGGGGATAAAAGGCGTGAGATAATTATTCAATAGGAAGAGCTTTGGTTACTTAACGCAAACAAAGTAAATCTAATCAGTTCGTGGGCTCTCAGTTCTTATAAAACTAAGTTTTGTTAAGTAAAACTGCTACCATCCTACTACTAAAAGAACGATCGACAGGTAGCTACCTTCCTATAATGACATTAATATTGTTTTTTTTCAGTGGCAGATTAACCACGATAATATAAATCATTGCTTTCGATTAGAAGTGTTTGTATAACCTGACCCGATATAATTAATATTGAATAAGTACTATAGTAGGTAGTGTAGGACGCCCTCAGGCCAGACGGGATGACGATCTACGAAAGGCTGCAGGCAGCTGATGCGCCAAGCCGAAGACAGGACGCGATGGCGCTCATTAGGGGAGGCCTATGTGCAGCAGTGGAATAAGATAGGCTGATGATGATGAAGTGTAGAAAATTATTTACTTAGATCTACCTATTCCTAAATTTCCCCCACATGAAATCACGCAAAGCCTTTTTGTTTTATGTTCGTTGTAGTTATACTCTATCTATACCTACTATAGGGAACGAAATTTCCCGATTCACATTTGCGACTCATTAAAACTATAAGTACATAAGTAAAAGGCATGTACTTACCATGCGAAATTGTTTTGGTTATAAAATTCGATACCTACCTTATCCTACCTACATAAATATTTGAATAAAAGAAAATTGCTTTCATTACTTTTATATACAAATGTAACTGATGTAACTGGATAGGTGTAGAAACATCTTCGTGAATACCGTTCGGGCATCATTCTTACATTAGCAATTGATTAATTGAAAACTATGGCCTCACTGCACATTTTTATAATTATAACGTTAAACTTCTTTGCGATTATTAACGGACGATCAGAGTCCCTTATTACTCTGTCACCAAAAGTGTATTGTCAATCATTCAAAAACGGACCTGATTTAGATGTCGATGGGTTAGTAGGGACATGGATGACGGTGTATACGCAACCGAAAACTGCTAACTGTTTCACTCTGCAAATTCGAGCGACAACGGAGTTGGTAATTAACTATTTCTTAAGTACCAAATCAATATTTCTGTTAGTTTTTTGCATGTAATATATTTTCTCAAGAGTGAGAGTATGGTGCCCCCAAAGAGTTTGGAAGAAAACCATTCTCTTTTCTATTTTTCTGTAAACGTCTTTGGGTGCCCCCAAGCGGCCTCAGCTTATATCATGGATATAGGTACCTAATATTTAATTTTACGTCTAACTAAGCGACAGCCCGGTGGTCAGCAAACCCGTGTGTGAGGCTCGGGTTCGATTGAATCCTGGTGAGAGAATGTACCAATGTGGTTTTAAAAACTTACCTACGCAGGTAGTAGGTACATACTCATTTAATAATTATTATT
Source organism: Ethmia dodecea (assembly GCA_963855545.1). NCBI lineage: Eukaryota > Metazoa > Arthropoda > Insecta > Lepidoptera > Depressariidae > Ethmia > Ethmia dodecea. The sequence goes on from OY979440.1 coordinate 10,917,399, forward strand.
ATTAATAAAATCAGTGAGGCTCGGGTTCGAATCCTGGCATGTACCAATGAGTTTTTCAAAAACTTACGTACATATTTATCACTAGCTCGACGGTGAAGGAAAACATCGTGAGGAAACCCGCAGGTCTGAGAATTAATTCTGAGACATGTGTAAATAGACCCGGTCCGGCGATGGGCTCACCACCTATCACGTTTAGGGGTCCAATGTATCTCGTGAAATGTGGGTATAGCCAGTAATGGAATACCTCTGCCTACCCCCTCGGGGATAAAAAAAAAGCTTGAGATTATATATTTATTAATAAATTGTGGGACACAATTTATACTTACACGGTTCTTCAGTCCCAAACTAGGCAGAGCCTGTACCTACTATGGGTAGGTACTAAAGAACTGGTCGACATACTTATATAAATATTAAATAGGTACCCAGACACGAAGCCCACAGACATATTCATTGAATGCACACAAATGTTGGCTCCGAGCGGGGATCGAACCCGCGACCTCCGACTCCGAAGGCAGGGTCACTACCAACTGAGCAAACAGGCCCGTCAAAAATAATAAAATAATTAAGTACCTACTTAATTTGTAATATTGATCTATACTCATATCGTAATACTTAATCGAAAAATTATGATTCCAAATAAAAAAAAACAAGCGTAAAAATAATAAAAAAAATACATTACGATATGTATATGTACAGATTTTGTTTGAGATTTCTTAAATACCGGTTGCGTTTTAATTCATTACAAAACACTTGTGTCAGTCTTTTTGGATAAAATCTTGCAGTGATTTTTTTTACTAACCTACTTGTTTATTTTTTACAAAGACTGGGTAGGTACTAGAGATGGGCCGACTATGGGTTTGGCCGGATAGCCGCTAGCCAACTATTCGGCCGTGAGCAAGCCGACTAGTCGGCTTGGCCGATCATTACTTTCGGGAACGATCGGGTGCGTTTGCCTGGTCGTACAAGAACAGAGCCCGCTATCCAGCAATGTTTATGATCGCGAAAAAGTATTTGTGCTGCCCAGCCAGTTCTGTATATAGTTAAAAGGCTATTCTTCGAGGCTGGCAATGTTTACGAACTAAAAAGAAATCGCTTACTTCCTGATCGTGCAGAAGCTTTTACTTTTCTGCATCACAATTTGTCATTACTATAACTATATACTTACCTAAATAGAAAAATTACTTACGAATCGTGATATTCTGACACTGCTAGAGTTACAAATGAAAAAAATATAGTATGTATTTAGTATTAAGTTAACAGTTAAAGAAAACTAAAAATACCATTGTTGTTCTTTGCTGATTTTATTTCAAAATAGCCTTTAATAATGAGATGTTGGTTGATTGAAGTTTGTTTTGTTTTAATTCTGATAAATTCTGTTTTTTAGTAAGTTTCTTAGACAGGAAAACATAGCCGACTAGTCGGCAGTATCAGCCGACTGGTCGCCGAAAATTCGATTTGAAATCGTGAAATTATCGGATTCAAACTGATACATTATTCTTTTTAAGTTTAGGAACGGGAACAATACACAGTGAAGTATGGCACCTTCAATAGCCGTGTGGATTGGAATAAGTGTTACCTTGAAGTAGAGTCTCCTGTGGGAAAACACTATCTGGAAGGAAATGGCACCGACGCAGGCCTATTACGCAACATAATCGTTTTAGTCTCTGACAAAGGTAAAGAAGTAGGTACTTTGGTAGCTAGGTACTCAGTTTCACTTCTACCCTGCAGACTGCAGCGATATTATAATACCCCAGGTATTATAATATCGCTGCAGAGTAAGTAGGTACCTACTTACTTACTTACAAATCTTGAAGAAATAAAAACATGTAATTATCTAAAATAAAATTTTCAAATCTTTCAAAATAAATGAGATTCTAGATTTGTATGCCTATTTGGACACCTATATAAGTAGGTATATATAATAGGTACAATTATAAGAGTCGCAGGCTGGGTTTACAGACAACGTAGTACCTACCTACAGTAAGTAAACTTAGTTACAACACTGGTAGGTTATAAGACGAGTTATCTAGTTTCAAGGTTTGATGTAAGTATTACCGTTGATTTTCAATTTAGAAAGCACGTAGGTATGTATCAATTGATGGATGTGGATGACGAGATGAATGTCAGGTTCGTAGCATGTGATCTATTATGATGACTCTATATCCTACTCCTCCGTCACGTCGGAAAAATGACGTGAGCATGTGCCGGGAAATTATCAACGACTGTCATTGGCAGTCGGTGCATGGATTAATAATAACATGCCGATAGCGTGTGAAATTGGGCTGATTTTATTATTCAGCCTGCACTTACTTTGAACGTTCTTAGTAAATAAATAGCTGAAATTTGCAACGCTGAGTAGGAGGTAGTTAGGTTTTGAATTTTGCTTACGAGCAGTCTACGGATTCGATGTTATGATTGTCAGATGATAGTGACAATGACAAATTTCAGGGGAATACACACTACAGGATCAGAATGCGGACCAATGGACGATGTTTGGACGACGCGGAAACGAGCTACTTCTGATGCGCGATTGCTCGGGGGAGGCCGTAGCGATATTCGCTCGCGCGCCCTACTGGCCGACGACCACCCAGCTGTATGCGATCCTACACCGCAGCGGCATTGCATCACCCTCGCAGGAACGAGTGCTCTGTCAACCTCTCAAACTTCCTCCAACACAGTGCACTATAGGCAGCTATACAGGCAAAGGGAAAAATTAAGATTTCATAATGATTTATCTATAAATACATAAAACTGAGTAAGTTTAGTAGATAGCGTATTTATTTTATATAAAAAAATCTAATAATTTTTAATTATAGCTTAAAAAAGTATTGTTGTGGATCAAATAAAATCTTTAATTGGCATATGAAACAGGCTTCTTTGGGATTTGATATTGATATCTCCTAAACTCGCTACTTATGCTTTTACACCATTATAAATATCTATAGTTAAAGTACAAAGTTTCCATTCATGAGCGTGATGTTGCGCCACCGCACATAGAACACGTAAGGTCGGTCCACCACCAGCTCCAGCTCGGGCGTTTCGTCCCACTCCATACCTGTAAAATTATAACATTATTATCTTCTTTATTAAAAACTAGTGGCTCTGCGCGGTTTCACTCGCGTAGTCCTCGTTCCCATCTGAATACGGGAATAAAATATAGCCTATGTTACTCAGGGATCTTCTAGCTTTCCATTGATGAAAGATTTTTTTTTAATCGGTCCTGTAGTTTTTGAGTTTATTCCTAACAAACATACAAAAATACAAATCTTTCCTCTTTATAATATTAGTAGGTACTTAAAGAAGACAAGGCCTGTATTACAGAACGATCCTCAAAAGTACCTAATTCCACTTGAGTATAGTTATAGAGAGTATATACTTGTCCAAATCTGTGCTCAAGCGGAGCTCCACGCTTACCCTCCATACATGAGGTGCTCTGGCCTACTTCTATTATGAACTCACTTCTCTTCACTTCTGAACTCACTCCAATTTATGAAATAGTTTAATATATACATTGTGACGTATAATTGTTAGTATTAATTTTTATCACATTTTTTATTGTTTTAAAATTCGCTTTAATAGTAAAATGAAAAATATCATTTTCATATCTCCGGGCGGAAAGTGGCAAATTTCGTACCGCTGCGCTAAACAAAGTAGGTAGCTTTCCGCCTCCTAAAATATTATTTTCTCTCTTAATATAATTTTATTGCAGTCAGCTAGCTACCCTTTATTATTTGTTTGGTACCTACCATCATCTTTGAACGCATTGCGTCCGGCCTCAGCCCAGAACATGACCCGCTGCACCGCATGTGATAACCGGAAAGAATCTGCGGTGGTGTTAGTGATGTCCACGAGACGTGATATACCCATCTGTGACGAGGAATGATAGCATGTAAAAAAAAGCCGTAATGAATAACCCTGCAACATTGTACCTCATAATTCATTCATTTGTAAAAAAAGTCTAGTAGGTAGGTACGGAAGTTTTGACCAAGTTCAGCCAAAATCCGCAACTGCTTTCGCCCAAATAAATAAAGAAAATGAGGACTATTACTACTACCTCTTGCTACCCTTTCGCAAAACTTTATCTCTGAAGCGTTTTGCGATATACTTAAATCACCGAATAAGCCTTACTCTTCCTTGAACAAATGTAGCTGTAATTATAACATATTTAGAGCATAGGTATTTTCAATAGATGGAAACCTAGTACCTAATGCAGGACATAAACTGTCTTCCGTCTTCATTACATATCAGTCTACCAAGATTCATGTAACCCCATTCTCTTTTAGCTACGTGACTAAACTTTTACAAAATTCAAATTCAAAATCATTTATTTTCTGTAGGTATAGAAAATACACTTAGAAAAGCCAATAGTCTAATAACAAGGCACTCTACATTTGTAATGTTAGTGGGATGGAATTAACTTACAGCTTGAAGCTTACTGGGGAGGAGTAGAGTCATGCGTAAAGTGTAAAGCGGCAAGGTAACCGCTACACGCAACGTGTGCATTCTTTCGGTGACGGTGCTGATTGAGGTGTTGGCTAGCCACGATGCCAGCTCGCGCAGCGACTGCCCACGCGGCACAAGCAGCAGCAGGGTCAGCCCCGGAGTTGCGTACGAGATTTCTATCGCCTGAAATTAAAAATATTAGCTTAGCAAGTGTCACTGGTGTCACATGATATTAATTATCCTAAAAATCTTAGATTTTATACTCTCCCTCAAAAAAGTGTTCATATTTTAAGTAGGTATGTAGTTACCAGGGTTTCGATGAAAATTTAGTTCATAATATGCGATTGAATTACACATTGATAAAATAGGCCGAATGGTCTGTATCTGTATCGATATAGTTATCTTTGGGGGCGGCACACCGTATTGAATTTTCTAATGGATCGAACGCACGTACTGGTATCGACAGGCAGGCACAGTGCAGACGACCATGGCCGCGCGCACCGCGAAACTCGCATTCCCTGCGCTCCTCGCGCTACACGCTTTCTACCTGCTCCTGGCCAGCGCTGACGACTGTCCTTCTGAACGAGAACAGCCTCTTCACGATGAAGCTAAGTTATCTAAAGATTTAACTTGTGCCTATAACTCAGATTTTCGCCCAGTCAAAGATCACAGAAATGCTGTTAACGTCAGTGTTCGTTTGGCAATCAAATACATCAGCTTCGATTCGTTAGAAGAAACTTTCACTATGCACAGTTGGGTTGCTATGACATGGAAAGACGAATTATTGACATGGGTTCCGTCCAACTATGCCGACATCAAGGAAATTCAGATGGAGAGCCATAAAATTTGGACGCCACAAATGGCTTTGTTCAATGCAGATGCATCTTTATACCCGACGGAGTCTTTCTATAGCACATGTTTAGTAGGGAGTGATGGTACAGTAAGCTGCGTGCCTCATCTCGCTCATTCAGGCATTTGTCGAACATCACTTCGCCGCTGGCCCTACGATGTTCAAAATTGCACGCTATATTTTGGCTCATGGATGCATACCGGAGAACAGATAAATTTTACGTTTTATAAAAACCAGCCTGTTGTACTGGATGACTACCATAACGGACCAGGTTGGAAACTACTTAACGTGGCACACGATCGTCTACCAGGTAAATACAAATGCTGCCCCAACAGTACGTATCCAATGTTGAAATACACGTTTCAACTAAAGAGGGAGGCAGCAGGTCCCGCAGCCATTGTAGTCGTACCTTCTATTGTGATTGTATTGTTGACTCTGACTTCTTTGCTACTGGACGTAAAAGACAACATCAGACTGATTCTAGCATGTTTCAGTCTTTTTGGCCATTTTACTTTTCTGACTGAGATAGGCTATGACATACCGAAACATAGCGCTGATACTCCGATAATACTGCTATTCGTCCGTGACTCTATGATAATGACCCTGTTTGCGATCTTGGCCACGTTGCTCTTGATGTCTATGAGACGGAAAGTGGTCCCTGCTCCCACTTGGATTGTGTCGGCATGTCGACTTGTGAACAGCGGCCCCGGCCGCTACGTGGTATTCACGGAGTTTGATCCCAGTGACGACGTATCGGACAAGAAACGGCTTGCTGACGAAGGCGCCACTTCTAGCACCATCGAGGAGAAGTCTCGTGCCGCCGACGACTGGATACAATTCGCTAACCTACTTAATAGTTTCACATTTATTATTTCAGTTTTAATTTACTTAATCTTAATATTTACGTACATACCATATGATAAATAATTTTAAATATTAAAAAATATTAAAATCCAAAACCAATTAATATTTCAACAACGATTATTAAAGTGTAAATTGAAGATAATTATTAAATAGGTACTTATGATTTTCCATGTCTTTTTGTAATTAATTAAACAATGGGTTCGATTCTGCATTACAGCGCCAAAACTTATTTTAGTTTAGTCCTGTCATTTTCTTTCTCATAGAGAAGAAAAGAGACGAGTGATATTTAGTACTGTCAAATTAAAATTAGTCCTGTCAACGAAGGCATTTCATAACGTGTTTAGTGCATAAGTAAATAAGTCACGACTAAAATACAGCCTCTGACAGGACTAAATTCGGTAGGTTATCTTCTATCCCTTTTCTTTTTTTGAGGTAAAATAAAGACAGGAACAAACTAAAATAAGTTTAGTCGCTGTAATGCAGAATCGAACCCAATATTAGGTCAATACTTATATACAATATTCTAATGTCTTTACCAATTCTAAGTTAAATTATTAGCGGACATAATGGCTTTGATATTGTGTTCCTAAACTACGGACGACAGACTGACCTCAGCATTCCATTCGTTCAAATAAGCGTATCGCATGATATCGTTAATGCGGAGCATGCGCGTGAACCGCTTGGGGGCCTCGGGAGCGTCCCGAAAGGGCTTTGTTCCGTTGAGCAGCGTAGGAGCGGCCCGCCAGCGCGCGCGCACGTATACCATGCTCGTCAGAATAGCGCGAGCACCGTCCGCCAGTTCATCCTCTTCGAATGTGTCATGCATGGCGCCCTTTGAGTCGACTTCCACCTACCGACATTAGTTTCATCTCATTGAACTAACATTCTTGGATATAATTTTACAAGACGTATACTAGGTAAGTACTAAGTACCTAGGATAGAGTGATATCCCATCGGTTAAAGAGCCCGCCTCGCGTGCGTGAGGTCTAGGGTACGAAGCCTGGCATGTACCAATAACATTTTTCAAAAATTTACGTAAGTACATATTTAATATTTATCACTAGCTCACTCAACGGTGAAGGAAAACATCCCAGAATCATTAATTCTCACCTCTCAGTCCTATCACGTTCTAAGGGGTCCAAAGATTATCTGGTGAAACGTGGGTACCTATTTCCTGAAATGGACTACCTTTGCCTACCCCTTCGAGGATAAAAAGCAATTATATATTTATTTATTTTTATTAGGTAGGTAACTAATATTGAATATACGCATTGTAAGTACCTACCTAGTATACATCTTATATGATTAGTATCTGCTTATCCTCTCGACTGTCGCCGCCATTTTGGAAATGTCAGCACTTACGCCAGAACACTATACTTATCAGCCCGTCTCTAATACAACTTATGCAGGTAGGTAGGTAGGTACCTACATATTTATCATTCGCATAGACCAGTTGAACTGGTCTGTGTCACTAGTTCGACGGTAAAGAAAAACATCGTGAGGAAATCCGCAGGAATCAGATTTTAATGGATGTGTAACTGCACCCTGGTCCAGCGATGATCTCACCGCATGTCACGTTTAGGGGACCAAAAATTTTACTGGTGATAAGTGAGGATTTCGGGGATGGATATAATCAGGGTTAAAAGGAGTAAGCATATTTTTTTTTATATATTTGTAGGTATGAAGTTCTTCTGTATATCTACAAGTGTAGGTACCTATGCCACTGAACTCCTAAACGGTTGGACCGATTTTGATAATTTTCTTTGCGTGTGTTTGAATTTGGATAGTTTAGATTCACAATTGGAACTGATAGGTGGCACCTGTGTGGCAGAAATACTTACCTACATCCGCCCAGGCGATAGTATAACATAATAGTAGAAATAGTATTATTATTATTATGATATCATACCATTTTATTAAGAGTTTTTGTAAGTTGCGGGGCCGATGCAACTGCATTGAGATGGTCAAGCTTGAGTTGAATGGCGGAGCTGGCTTCGCCCGTGATTTTGTGCGTTACGTTCGCAACCAGCACAAGGCGCGATGACCAGCGGAACTTCAGCTCATCATTTGACTCAGGAAATGATGACAATACTTCCTTTATTACTCTAATTTTATCCTAAAAGTTCGAAATACGATCCCTTAATCATAAATCGAACGTGAGCCGAAAGAAAGCTCTACCTACTTTGAAATCTAAATGTACTAGATGTATATTTTTCGAAAAATCATTGTAAGCAAGTTTTCTCGTTTAGCTATGTATATGAGTGAGTAGATACGAATCAAAGATATACAAGTGTATAGGTATAAGATTACTTATAGAAATACTTATACCTACACTACTTACTATGAATCTATGAATGGTGAGATAGATGTAGGTATACAACGCGTAACAGAATAAGAGCACTTCCTCATACACCACAATTATTAGTATATTAAATAAATTAAATTAAAAAAATATGATGCCTTCCTACTTTAGGTGTGTCTAACCAATTTTCTTATATAAAGAGCAATAATAGTAGATACGATTTCCATTAGCACTGAAGTTCAGCTATGCTAATAATTTTTTTGATAATTTTTACACATATTAAAAATTGCTGAAATCGATTAAGTAGTCGATACTTAACAAACTGATTTCAGGAATTGCTCTTATTCTGTTGTATGAGGTCATTTTAAATCAAGTGCAAATATTTTAAGGGTAGGTACAAATATGCAAGAGACGAGAGAATAGAATTAACATATGAAGAGAAAAAAAACTTTGTTTTTTTCTTGTTCTTTTCTAACAAAAAACGTTTTTTTTTTTGCAAATATGTTTTGCATAAACCCTTACTCACTACTTCACTAAAATGCCACCTTTCTCGGCTTTTTTATTTAATTTTTTTAGAGAAGTTGAGAGTAAAATCATTTGTCGTAGTACGGAGGCAGGGGTACCTAATATTGTAAGAAGAGTGCTTCATATGAATGTAGAAGGTTATAGGAAGAGCGGAAGACCAAATAAAAGGAAGTAAGTATGCTTGTACTGATAAATGTAAAAAGAAGACATACTAACGCAGACCCCACATAATAGGACAACGGCAAGAAAATTTGATGAATAGAACATAGAATGAAAACAACAAAATACTTATTTATTTACCGAGTCAGCTACTGATAGATCAAGGCAGCTGTCAATTTCTGCCTTTGTCTCACGATCCATATCTGTAGCAAGTGCAGTCAGAAGAAAATACAGGAACAGGCCTGACTGCACGAAGCTGATACCATTCTCATGGCGCTCGGCCGGACTGATCGAAGATAGCTTGGAGAATGTTACCTGAATAACCATCAAAGAAATAAATTCATTCGACTGTCACGTTAGGTTGATCTATATGTAACTAGGTTCCTATATTTTCTAATAATTGAATCTATGGAAATTAAATAATCACGGCTCTAGTCTAACAACTCTGAAATCGTAGCGGTGATGCCTTTAAATTGATACTGGTATGCGCAGTGGCGGACTAAGCCTGTCGGAGGCCCGGGGCGGAAAATCAGAATGAGGCCCCCCCGGTCTTAGAACTTTTAGATTTGGAGGCCTCTCCAGGCCCATTGCGGGTCTCTGGTCCTAGGGGCCCTCCAAAAGCATAGCTTTAATCGTATTTGTATCTATGAAGCCTCCAACTGCCTTTTATCCTTGATTAGGATTTGATTAAGATAACTTTTCGCTAAATATGGAGGCCCCCCAGGACCAGAGGCCCGGGGCGGACCGCCCCTTCCGCCCCTACTTTATTCCGCTAGTGGGTATGCGATATGTGGTATGTTAGTAACGAGGCTCCCTTAGCTGCGCGATCAAAATGTCATTTTAGAGAGGAGCCCGGGAACCTCTAACATACCTACTTTGGAGGTAATAGGTTACAAGTCGGAATAAATAAATACTACTTACTATCTATGAGAGGCCTAAATATCTCTCGTCTCTTTTCTTTTCTAGGACAAAGAATATGACAGGAGTAAACTAAAATAAGTTTAGTCGCTGTAAAGCAGAATCGGACCCAATCTACGTTTTAATTTCCAGTAAGTACCTACTTACCCAAGCGCCGTGATAACCCGGTGGTTAGTGTGGCTGCCTCTCATGGCGGAAACTCGGATTCAAGTCCTGGTGAGGGGTACCAATGAGTTTTTCAAAAACTTTCTTAATTATCTACACAAGTATATTTGTCACTAGCTCGACAGTGAAGGAAACCAGCAGATGCCAAAATTAATTCTGAGGATGTAACAGCACTCCAGTGTCACGTTTAGGAGTATTATAAAAGATGTACGATGTATGATGGCTGAAGATACTCGGCATATTTATTTTACTAAGAGCGCCCAGTGGTTACACACGCTTAGTTACTGTTCCCGGGATAAGGGGATAAAATAATAATATAGCCTATGTTACTCGCTCATAATGTAGCTTTCCATCGGTGAAAGAATTTTTAAAAACATTTTAGTTGTTTAGGCGTGAAATCGTAACAAATAAACAAACTCACTTTCACATTTTATAATATTATGTTAGGATTTGGTATTGCCTAGGTACGAAGTCACGTGTCGTATCTAGTTTGTAACTGTTTTACACTCGACATGATTGCTACCAGTCACGCGTATTTAACAATCGCAAGCAAAACTAATCGAATCAAATAAAATGTTCGTTTCACCTTATTATACTACTTATAAGATTACAAAATGTGAGGGATTACAAATATGTGATCCAGTCCAGGCTGGGCTAGTAAAGATATTCTAGTCAGGTGGACGCTCCGGCCCGTCCCTTGTGTCTACTTATCGTATCCACGAAAAAGAGGCCCTGTATTTTCTTCAAAGTGAACCACTGTGGGCGCGCGATTCAACTAACCTTGTAAAAGTTACGATCGAATCGATCCAGTGCTTTCTTCAGTTTATCCATAACAGGATCGTGGAAGGTTCTCTTAAACGACAACGGCATCGCGATCGTTACGTTTTCTATAGGACTATCCGTTCCGGTTACCGCCAGAGATTTGTTTATTGGTGGACTTTCTTCACTTCTTATGGATGCAATCGTACTTTGGATTTTTAAGTGCTCCTCTATCTTTTTCTGCTCTGCTAAAGATCCTCTATCTTTCTCAGCTCTTACAGTTGTATCTTCATCGGCCTTCTTAGAACTATTATATCTTCTTCTCGAAAGCAGGGAATTAAGCATTCTGCTATTACTATTATTAATTGCCGAGTTCTGCACTGTGGGGATGTTGTATGCTACTGGTAAGCTTCCATACAAAGGAAGTAAATTTAAACTGTTTGAGGGGTTTCGCGTGTAAAATCCCGAGTTTTGAAGATTGGCTGGTCTCCCGACTGGTAATCGACTGAGTAAGGGTTGGTAATACGGGTTCGATACGGGAGTGTATGGTATCCCGTATGCAGCTGTTGGTTTCAAATAGCTGTTACCAATCTGATAGAGCTGCTGAAGTATTCTTGCACGAACAGTGACACTTGGATGATTCGCTACTTTGTTTAATATTAGCTCACTAGGGATCACTGGACAGTTTGCCCACTCATTGTTTTGACAAAATTTATTACTTGATAGAGTGTTCTCAGATATCATAGGATTAAAGCTATAAGGAATATTATATTCATAGGCTCTTACAGCATGGACAGCGAGAAGCAAAATCACAACTTGCGATAAAATCACAATGACCACTCTGATAGATGTCATTCCTAATGACCATGTACCACTGACTGTACTAGAGTGTTCTGCGCCTACAATATTTAATCGAAACCACTTGAGATCACTTGTACAGACGAAAGTATCATAACTTTTAACATTTGACATTGGAGTTTGGAAAGCGTATGCGGGGAGTCATGGTGGTCACTACTGCCTTGGCCGAGAGCTCTTATCTGACTGCAAAGTTTAAGTATTAGCTAGTTCATTGCGTTATGTTGCACGCTATTTTAAGTATGTACTTAACTCTGAATTAATAAGACGAATTAATCCACCATGCAGCAAATTAGTTAGCAGCTATAATGAACAGATAAGATTTGATTTTCAAATTTCATTCAGCAGCCGTAGCAGCTAAGTTCCATTCGCGATCTCGTTTGACGCCGCTTTATTTAGCAATGAGAAATAATCTTAAAATTAAAATAACCTTTGATCTCTGTTCTCTATGGTCGGACGGAGTCATTTGGCCTTTGACTCAAAACCTTAACTTAATACCTATACTACAAACATACTATACAAAGGGACCAAATGCACTTATGAGAACCACCGACCGGTTCGAGCGAATGGCACCTTTTTATGTCCCTTTCTAGTATTGAGATCATAGTTGTTACAAATTCCCTTACATTTTATTTATCCTAAGTAATATATAGAATCTACAAAAGTAAATGTACGTTCTATAATGAATAACGAGTGTTTTTATATGTAGGTACGGTGGATTTGGTCCCTTTGTAGGTATAGTAGGTTCACGGTCAAAATGAAATCGCGAAGATCCATTGAGGGTTGATAACATAACTAAAACTGTTGGATACTCAAAGCTTGTCTCAGATAGTAGGCGTGCAGTACTCATAACCTAACAAAAGTTCCAGATACTTTGTAATTACTTATTCCGGATTAGTGCACCGATCTATAAAATCAATGATTAAGTAGATTATGTGAAAACTGGTTACTTCCAGTACCATACATCTGCCGACCCTCTTAGATATACGTCGTAATCATTTAAGTACATAAATACCCAAGAATAACGGACATTATGTACCCTCACGTTACCCTGGCTTCTTTGATTAGAGTAAATAATCAAAGCCTGGCTTAAACTCATTATTCCTTCGTAAGTTTCGTAACCCAGTGGTATTACTGTTCTTGAGAATTCATGGTTCGTTAGGTTTCTTTGCTATTAAAGATAGATTAATATATAATATAATCTACATAATAGTCCGAAGAAAAAAAAGTATGTAGGTATACTTAGGTAGGTACTTAAAAAAATGTGAAGGAAATTGAGTAGCTATGTCAATAATGAAAGGTAGATTACCGTTTTAAGTAATTAACTGTAAGAACAACTACATTATACATGTAAGTCAATATAATATTTTTATTCAAACAAAAACAGTACACTATGTATGCCACTCATTATTTCATAGATATCTGTAGTGTACCTAACCTTCTTAGAACGTTTTCATCATAATATTAGTCAGTGCAGCAGCACCTGTTGCACGTCAGGTGTTGGCGCATATGGACCCTCCGGGAGCCGGTGGGCTCACAGATTAAGGGATATTATCAAATAATTTATTTTAATTTTTATAAGTAGATATCTAGGTACCTATATGAAAATCACTATTGAACTCAAACTACTTACTGATAATTTTTATATTGCGTTCTAGAAAGTAGTACCTATCTGAGAAAAGGAATAAGCGAAGAAGCTCCACATCATTACTGTTTTCATATTTTTAAGTAAAAAAATAACGTTTTTGCGTCTTCTATTTGGTTTCTTCATATCTCTCACCACGGTACGTACCAATAAAGAGTACTATTCGGTCAGCTCCGACCCCGCTGGTGAGCAAAAACAGGAAGGGCCTGTCGGCGATGAACCTGTGTTTTATACATTTAGGCATAATGCTCATCTCTGAAACAGATAAAAATCAAACTCCTTAATACTTGTTGACTCAAAGCAATGTGTTATGAGCACTTCCAGCAGTGAAAGAAGCAAGTGAACGCCATCTTTACATACCACCATTAGTTCAAAGACCCTATTTCTGAGGCATTTTGCAATTTAGTTGTATTTTTAGTTACAAATGCTCCGAGCTATGGCCATAATTGACTTACCTAAACTTCAGAAGCATTATAATAATTATTTTCATATGTAAATGGCGCCCTTCCACTAGTTCTACTTGCCCTTGTAGGTAATACCACTTTATAATTTCAGCCCCATAAGTACTCGACCCCTTTTCCCAAAAATAAGAGCACTCGTACATATTTTAGAATTCTTTCATTTCCTAAGTCAAATACTTGAAACTTTTAAGTCTACAATTATAGTAGTGCTGCCATAAGCAACTGTAACAGATAGAGGCACTAAAAGATTTTTCTTTTTTAGATACTACTTGGCAGTAAACCCTAAAAACATTCATCAGATCTTCAAAACTTACTAGTAGCTGCAGCAGCCTCTGTTCCTTCCTCGTTGACATCGATAAAAGTTTTTTGTAAAGCTTTGGAGACTTGCATAGGCTGCGATTGGTTTTGTAAGATTCTATCGACGCCGCTTTTACTAAATATTTCCTTGATTCCAAGCTGAAATGTAACGCAATATTTTGTCAAACTCCATAGTTTCTACCTTATGTTGGTACACGTGTCTAAATTATGATGTAGGTACCTAAGTAATATCTCTAGTATATAAAAATCTCGAGTCACGAAACGGTTAACCTATTTTAATAAAATTTTGGTTGTATATTTGGTAGGTATGAGAATAGGTCCTAAAGTATTTTACAAAACATTTGCTCTAAAAATGACTTTAAGAAGTCTGCAGTTCAGCCAGTAATGTGATAATACAAACCTACTAAAACAATGATAACGCAAAAGTGTGGGCCTCCAAAAATAACTCAGATATGTTCAACATGGTGTTCGTTTATAAAGTAGCCCGAAAATACAAATCTGTACATATACCTACTAGGTCGCCCAGTGGTCGAAATTGGACCATAATTATTAATTTCAATTATAAGTTTTTATTATTATTATTTTTTAATATTATCGTTCTGCACTCCTAAAATATTTTTGAATATTTTCGGTATTGTTGATAGTTGTTGACTAGACAAACCTTTCAAAAAATATTATTTGATGTCTAATCAAAAAAATAATTTTTGAAAGGTTTGTCTGTCTGTCAGTGCACGCATCACGCAATCCAGTAGTGACAGATTGTGATGAAATTTGGTGTGGAGATAACCGAGTACCTAACTTAATCAATCTTTAGGGTAGGTACTTTTTATTATATTAAAATATCACATTCCTACGGGAAAATAAAAACTGCTTAAAAAGAGAAATACGTACAGAAACGATAACACCTAGAAACTTTAAATATGGTATGTAGGTGTCTTATATGTCGTGGGCTACCACTATAAAGGGATTTTTGGAAATTCCCACGAGTACGGGAATAAACTGGATCCACGCGGGCAACGCCGCTAGGCACCCCCTACATTTATTAAAATCCAGAGTAAATAATGCAGGTAAGCTAATATCAGGAACTGACCTCGGTTAATATTTTTTGTAAATTTATCGAGCACTCAATTCTGAACTTTGGTATACGAATTTCAATCTTTCTCTCGGCCAAGTTGGCGACATCTGCCAGCAGATCATGGCCGTCGGCCAACATCTGCAGGACTCTCTGTAGCCCATCCACTTCATTCGGCAAAACTATCAGCATACGCTCCTTGTCGCTTATGTACGCTAGATCTAATAACTATGAACGAATAAACCATTAAACATATAAGGCTTAAAAACATAGATTTTGAAACAAGTTGGTGTATATTTGGGATTTGGTTAAAGTTAGGACTTGTGCTATCGCACTTTACTTACCTACTAGTGTACTGTACCTAATACCACCTGAATGTTAAGCATAATTTTTTACCTAAGTACCTATAGATAAGAGTAGGTAATATTTGGAAAAAATCCTATAATGAGTTCCATTAATACGTAACACACAACTAAATAGTTAGTCAGAGTGGAGGAAGGGATGCCTATAGATAATTATGTCATTGTGACCGTTTGGTGCCGGTTTGATGAATTTCGAAGTGCGAGCTGTCGTTAGATTTATCTTCATCTTTGGAGTAGGTTTTCATCCGACCGCAACTGATGTTTTAAATCTTTTCAGTGCCTTCTACACGCAGTCACTTCGGGTCTTTTGGTGTTTTAATAATTATCGATAGAAACTCTTTGGACGACATTTACGTGTAGGTGTAAAGCTTATAGAGACTGTACATCTTTAAGCTTTAAAGAATACAGACAGAGTTAAGTAGCTAAAAATCAAACGCACGGGGCGGCTCTTGCAGCCATTGCAGGTCGGCTTTTCAAAATTCGCCTCGCGATTGCTATTACCTACGTTTTCGTTTTGTACGGAACAGAGTGTGAGACGTCAAAATACAACTGTGTAAACTAAGTATATTTTACCAACCTCCGTCTGAAGATCGCAGCTGCTTCCGTAGTTGAAGTGGTTGAAACTATTCATCATAGGCACATTGACTGTCGTAGTTTTATCAACGTGAAATTCATGGTCGGACGTATTGCGTTCAAGAAATCGCTGCTTCCATGGACCCTAAAAATTTCAAAGAAATCCATGAATTATGTGCTCCTCGTTAAACATTCTTAGATCACTATTAGTTATAGATATTCCTATCCACTAAACAGTTACTGATTATCACGGTATTCACGGTAGCCAGTACAAATAGTGTGTAAAAAGCTAAAATGCTTATCGGTATCTAGCGGTTAGATATACCTACTTATATATTGCCAAAGAGTAGAGTTAGCGATTCTTAATATGGTTCTATTTTACTCCTCAAATAAAAAGAAAACATGAACAGAGAACAGTAGAATATTAGGTATCAGAATAGAATCATATAAATTGGATAGTTGGTTATTGAGTTATAGAAACAGAAAAAGTTGCTAATAATATATTATGGAGGAGCGGAGGTGGAATGCTCCTCCATCGTGAAAAGGGAGAATCTTCCGCCAGGCGAGGTGATGGGGACCGCGGTCCAACGGTTGATGTTGGCCAGTTGTATTTATACAAACTCATTAGAAAACTCCGATAGCGCGGCTTAGAGCTCGGCCGTCTATTGGCGCGTTCTATGTAACTCGGCCTTCTATTGGCGCGTTCTATGTAGTGTCGCTACAATATGTAAGATACATAAAATATAGACAATTAAACCGTTCCTCATAAGTTCGCCTAGGCAACCGCCTTACCTTAAAGTAGATAGCATTTATTATAATGACTGCATCATCACCGAAACTGTCCGCAGTAACAAGATCTTTGATACGATTGCACGTTTTGCTTTCGACCTGAAAATAATTAGTTGTGTAGTTAGGTATTTAAATATTATACCTACAAACGGACTTTTTTATCAAAAAGATTTACTATATAACAGGATAATTTATATCTCCTTTTGTTTTAGTATGTACTGTACATGTACATGGGTACAGCAAGCCTATGGCAGGCCTACTGTCTAAGACCTCTTTGAATATCCAATAGTCAAATGGCGTTTAATTATTCAATTTGTCGTTTGCGATTTGAATTTGTGTACAAAAAAGCATCGTCAGGACGTCTAGATAGACAATAGTTATTTTTGTTTTTTAATTATTTATCATTTCTAAATAAAGCGGCGTCATATTAATTTACCCTTATTAAAACTTAGGCGGTACGGTTGCTGGTCGGGAAATGAATAAAAGTAGATACATTAGGTAGGTACCCAAGAGTTGATATGGCGAGCGGCGACAGCACCGTCACCGAAGTCGAGTTTCTGTATACCGGCGTCGAATACCACCTCGGCGTCGCGCTCCAGGATCGGTTCCACCTCGTACGGGCCCTCCCGTAAAAATATCCTGTTCGCCACGCTCAGAGTCACGCCTTCCATCGAGCGCAGCCTCGCGGTCAGTGACGAGAATGATGAGCGCAGCTGCATTACAAAATTACCTACTAGCAAACAACTAACTTTTGTCAGTGACTTTGTCCATGTACCGGGATGACAAGTAACTTATACCTTTATTGTGATCAAGATCAAGCTGTTTTCTCTGCATTAATTTTGGTTCTGCTGTTTAGCCGTGAAAAGGTAATAAACAGGAAGAGGGGAGGGGAGTTACTTTTTGATTAATTATATTAGCTACTAGCGCCTGATACTTCGTTTTATGTCCTATAATATGTTTTGATGTAGGATAAGCTACTATATTACTGTGTAGTTTAATCAAAATCCATTCGATCGATCCTTCCATCCCCACAAACTTTCGCGTTTATAATATTTGTAGGATCTATCTAACGGTAGCTAGTTATGTAGTGGGGTTATATGACCACCGTGAGACGAAGTGAGGTTCATTCCAATACCGCGTCATCATCGGGGAGCCCCAGCGCAGCCAGCAGCTCCTGGTGCGCCACTCCCGTCGCTCCCAGCGCCAGGAGTGCCAGCACCAGCTCGGCCGACAGTGGCGATGACACCGCGCTTCTCTCGTTTGCTAGCTTCTACATTGGATTTTCCATTTCAATCCACTAATAGATATAGGCAACATATTTATGTCATTGCGCAACACATCAAAATTAGAATCATCTCGTATTATGATACTTTACTTAGTTAGCGGAAACTGTTAAACTTACATTGTGGAACTTTGCTGAAAACGTTAAGATTGAAGAACACAGTGTTTTGGTATTCATGTCTACCGCAGCGCAACACTAAACAAACGGCCTACTTCGATTGGTGTGACTAAACAAGTTGGCCAGATATATTTTTAGATGTGATTTTGGACTGTTCGCATTGCGCACGCTTACTGTAATTCAATAAATCAGAAAGATGTTAGAGCGCGAATTATTTGAAAATAACGTATCTAAACATTAATTAAAAATTAAAGCTTCGATGTTGGCAGTGAAACTAACTTGTAAATAATAGAATTAAAAGTAATACGTTACAGGTTAGGTTATATACTTATTATAATTATAAGTATTATAATTACGCTCAGATCAGTCACATCTTTTCAAATAAAATCTAAAAACAAGTAACCAGCGATAAACAACGGGTATGAAAAGTAGGTAAAGGGCGTCTGTAAACTACCTCATCTTCATCAACATAAAATTTGGACAACAGAGGTTCCTTTCAACACCATAAGCAAGCGATGAAAAATGATTTTTGGGAATTCAGCATTAGGAATTAGGAAATAAGAATTTGTATGAAAATTTCAGAGTATCTACGCCCTGAATGCACTTAGAGATAATTAATTTGTATCTAGACTCTGTAACAAATGTACCTACGTAAATCAAACCCTTATTTCTTTTTGAAGAAGTTTTATGAGAGATCCATCAGTAAGAAAAGCTTTCTGAAATTTTATAGGGAGTGCAAAAAATTTGGATTCACGCAACGGTAGGTATACGTAGAGAGCTGATACAAACAGCTAATAGAACATGGTCAACACTCAACAGTGCGGAGTCGGACGAGACTTGGTATTTGAAGGCGAACAAAAAACAGTCTATTCCTTAGCGACTGTTCTAATTGTAGGTACATATGATGCATGTGAGTTTGTTTGTTTGTTACGCTTTCACGCCTAAACTACAAAACCGATTTAAAAAAATATTTCACCAATGGAAAGCTACATTATCAGCGAGTAGCATAGGCTACATTTTATCCCTGTATACCAACGGGAACGGGAAATACGAGGGAGAAACCGCGAGGAGCAGCTAGTCTTCTACTATATAAAAATAAGTCGGGTTTTCCTTCCTGACGCTATAACTCCAGAACGCACGAACCGATTTCCACGGTTTTGCATTCGTTGGAAAGGTCTCGGGCTCCATGAGGTTTATAGCAAAGAAAATTCAGGAAAAAATTCAACAGAAAAGCGGAAAAATCTTATAAGCATTGCACCCGTGCGAAGCCGGGGCTGGTCGCTAGTTTACTATAAAAAAACAAGGCAGTGGGTATATAATAAATAAATTGGCCTCAAGAGCTTAGTTCACCTATGTCACATGCGAGACCACCTTTATTTTTATGTGATTCTACCCCTACAGTCTTCGGTTTTGAAAAGGATTACAGTCACCAATTTGAAAAATTGTGATAAATTACCAAGGCAAGTATACTTTCAAAGATAAGAGCAGATGGTGGCACTGCTGGGATGACGTGATTCCAGCTGCGCCACGTCTGGAACTCGCTAATGAAGATATGACAAAAAACATGCACGTTTGCTGCCAACTAAAATATAACGGTAAATAGGTAGGTATAACAATATGTACTATAAGTACCTACTTAGTTTGGCAGCGAACTTGTTAAATCCCTACTAACTTGTCAGTCACTGGTAAAAAAATTACCTACAACAGCGTTATAGCCAGTTTGAGAAAAACATCATTTATAAGTATTTCCAGCTATATGAGGTTTAGTCAACTGTTGCATGTGATGAACGTTAATTTAAAAAAATATATTTATCATTCTGTATTTTTAAACACAGACATAGGTAAGTATTAGGTAAGTAGGTATATTAAAACCTTTTAGCTTAATCTCTTAAGTAACCATTCACGGCGACTTTCTCTATTATGACCGCTGTAGATATACAAGTGCTATTAACTTAAAAAGCTTACATTTTATGAAGTTTCCTAATAAGTTACTTCTTTAATGTTCCTTTACCCAAAAAGTCTGAACAATCCCAATTTTGGCAGCATCTAACAATCTGTCGGTCAAGGGTCAGTCATAAGGGCGATGAAAAAATATTATACTTATAGGTATAGGAATTTACTTTATGTACTTAATAGATTATATTTAGGGTCTCCTTATTTTTATTAGCCTCATAACAATGGTAATGAGTGTGCAGTATTCATGAAATTGGCAAACTACTTATATTAAATTTTGAGACACACTTAATTTGCTGTCACGAGATATTACAGTAAAATGAAGAAAGAAGAGATTGGGTAATACCCGAGGTAATACTTATATAAAAGAAAATATTAATTCGTAAGAGAAAATTTTATAATTAGTAATATGTAGAGAAATTAGTTGACTTTGATGTTTAGAATAAGACAGACAAATTATATCAATCGCTGGTACCGCGATGAATGGCAACGAAGTACGGGGTACGGTGCACATCCAGGATCGTGATCAAGAACGGGCGGTCAGCTACGAAGCGCTGCGGCGGGGGCGGGTCAAATACGGCCGAACACATCATGATGCCCATTGCTGAAATACAACCATAAATCTATTCAGAAATTATTATTCCTATCTAAATCACCTGAAACCGGCCTGAACCATTACCCAGTGCAATGCGTCAAATGAAAATTGACAGTACCTAAACGTATAACTTATTGATCACACATGACTTACAACATCCACATGAGCCACATCTTATTACGCGTCGGAATAAAACAATAAGCATTCTTGTTAATTCATAACTTTAATAAAATTTCTTAACAAAGTGTTACGTCTTTGCTTAAGTTAGTGTGTTGGACTTATAACAATTATTGTGCAACTGTTTTGGGAACTCGTCTTCTTGCACACGGATGCACTGACGCAATCTCGATAGGGTAGAGTACAAATCAGACGTTGCCGCGGTACACGCCGAGGAAGAGCGTGCTGTGGTCGGCCCCAGAGAGAATGTAGAGGAATGGGCGGTCAGCGAAGAAGCGCAGCGTCGGCGGGCGCGCGCATCGCAGCATCATCACCATGCCTGCGCGCAGACACACCTCTATAGCTCGTCGCGTACGGGCGGTGTGGTAGGCTGGTAACGCGCCACCAGGGCAACCTGCCCCGCTAGCATCACGCACACGAGAGCCGGCCTGTCCACCGAAAACGGCACCAGCGGGGAGAGCGCTCGCCGCTTGCGCACAGCACCAACTGCCCCACACCGGCCCAGCGGCAACCAACAGTTCAGACAATCACATCGAAAATACATACCAATCCCATAACCAATACAAAGCCAAACAAACCGAATAAGTAAATTACTTTTTAGCTAGTACGCATTTCTAAACTGACTGATGAAGATGAACAGTTACGGACATTACACAATCAAATTATCATTAATTATAACACAACGATTTACAACAAATAGGATTCTTTTGTACTAGGGAATGCAATCTTGGTATCTCGAAATTGATGATCTCTCACCAGTATTGTGTATTTTTCACATTATTCTGTATTTTTTAAATAATGTGAGCTTATATCAGGTTTTAATGGCAACTACTCGTATTTTAATAATTGGACTGTAGTATTTCACCGTTCTTTTCATTGGTAAATTAATTTAAGCTTCATACTTCGTTTTATTCAGGTAAAGAAGTTTTTTTTTAGAAGAGAAATTAGTTTTGTCTAACCAAATTTCAAAATAGTAGGTTTCCATAGGTCGCCGTAAATTCAGTTATGTTAATTAATTTTTCAGAAAAATTTAACACGTTAAAATAGCTGAAATCGATTAGGTAGAGGAGTAGTGAACAAGCTAATTTCAGGAATTTCTGTTATATATTGCATATACCTACTATTGGTTTTTTTCTGACGTACAGTCAAGAGCACATGAAGCTATAGCTTGTAGTGAGAGTTTGAACTCTAAAGCGATTGCAATAAGAACGTTCCAAAGTCCAATGTGTCAAGCTCTACGTGCTCTTGACTGTACAAACAACTCTCGCTTATAACAAGGTTCCTTTTTATGATTTTCAATTTTCTATCGTAATTTTGCTGCCAGATTGCATTCCCTAGATACCCGATAAAGAATGTTACATCAGTCCGCAAGCATTATACCCACACACGTCACCAAAAAAAGGATACTCACCGGTAGCAGCAGCAGCCTCTGACCCTTCTTCGTTGACCTCAATAAAGGCTTTCTGCACTGCCTTAGATACGAACAGAGGCTCATTGTTTGTCAAAATTTTATCCAAACCTGTCTGACCACGACCAAAAATGGCTTGAATCCCCAGCTGAAATAATTTATTACCGTAACGTTATTATTTACGTAAATGTTGTTCAATGATTGAATTAAAGGTGAACGTTCACAAATAAATACAACTGTTTGAGTTACCTTAGGGAGCAGTTGAGTCAAATCTATCTCGGTCTCAATCTTGAACTTGGGAATGGTGACCTGCACCTTCATGGAGAACAGTTTATCTAGGTCGCTCATAAGGTCATAGCCATTCGCTAACTTCTGAAGAACGCCGTCAAGTCCCTCAATCTCGTTAGGCAGCACAATTACCATACTGGTGTCTCCTCCTTCATACGGCATTTCTAGAAACTGAGGATATTATATTCTTTTTTGTGTAAAACGATGTCTTTTACGAACACGAATAAATAAATGAATCACTTGGCAAATTCCCACTGCTGTACTATAGCTATTAACTCCGACGAGAGCCCTTTGTTTATGTTTTTGTCGTTCAGGGGTCCAACCAAAGAATATCTCGTGAAAAATGGGTATATCCAGAAATGGAATACCTCTGCCTACCCTCGGGGCTATAAGGCGTGAGATTATTTATTTTTATTATTGGAGCCCTCTGTGGATTGGGTGTGGTTGTCAGACTAGTCACCCCCCAAGTGTCAAAATTTGTCAAGCTAGCCATGACCATACCTGCTTGTTATGATCTTCGATTATGCTTCCCGTTCACTTATCGACCTATTACCTATACCAGCATCACACATATGCGAGCGCCTCATTAGAAATAGCGTGATATTTATTTTAAAACGATATTGTAACATTTGTAACCTATATTTTTATTGTGTTTGCTGTTTTAACTTACAATCTGTAGAGTATTTTCAACCGACTTCAAAAAGGAGAAGGCTATGTATTCGACTGCATGTTTTTTTGTATGCATCTTACGCGATTATTTTGCCAATTTAAATTTTATCAAAACGGTCAAATGGTTTTTAAAAAAAAATAAAAATATATAGACATCGATGGTATTTTTAGTGCTATTCGTTGAAGTCGGTTTTGTACACTTTGGAGTTGTTTGTTATTATACCTTGGCCTGCAACTCTTCACTAGCTCCGTATCTAAAATTATGTTCTTTGTACAT
This sequence comes from Ethmia dodecea, assembly GCA_963855545.1. NCBI lineage: Eukaryota > Metazoa > Arthropoda > Insecta > Lepidoptera > Depressariidae > Ethmia > Ethmia dodecea. The sequence goes on from OY979440.1 coordinate 10,941,225, forward strand.
CATCGGGACATTAATTGTGGTTTTAGCATTAACATGAAATGGATGGTCCTTGGTGTTCTCTGAATCAAATTTTGCCTTCCAATTACCCTGAAAATGGATAATAAAAAAATATTATTATATGACTACACTATTGATAAAAGAAAGCTATCAAATTTATCAAAGTTACTACTAGTTATTTATAAAATACATACAAACTTTTCATTTTATATACCTTAAAATAGAGAGCATTGACTAGAACCAATCGAGTATCTTCACCGAAGCTGTCTTGACTAAGTAGATCTTTTATTTTATTGTTAGTTTGGCTTTCGACCTGAAAAAACAAACACAGTTTTAGCTAGCTGGTGCAACACGTGTTTCTTACATTTTATTTATTTATGTAATCTGTTTGTTTTAAGCTTAGCATACCATCACATTGATCATACTCGTATTAATTTACATTATGTAATTTGTTTTTTGAAATGCAATTTGTAAGTATTTAAATCTAATCATTGTAACGCCTTGGTTTTTTTTTTAAGAAAACTGTCATGTTACTATTGAATAATGAATAAATAAATTGAAATTTAAAAATTGAAATTGAATTGAATCACACAAAATAATTACCAACTTATATCTTAATCAATGGCAATGATAAAAACCGATAAGTGACTAAAATATCTAAGTGTATCTAGAATAGATTATCAATAAATAAGTTATTTGGAATATTTTCGTACGTAGGGAATATATTAAGTAGGCAAGTATAAAATGTTTCGAAACTCAGTTAATTAAATTATTAGGTACCCAATTGTTAATTTGCTTGGCAGCGGCAGCGGCATCATTGAAGTTGATTTTCTGTATGCCAGCATTGAAAACTTCCACTGCGTCCTGCTCCAGCTGCGGCTGCAGCTCGTAGGGACCCTCCTTCACGTACACCCTGTTCGCCACGTTCAGTGTCACCCCATTTACGGACTTAAGCTTCGACGCTACTGTCCGAAACGATGAGCGGATCTGATAATAAATAAATTAAAAGTACAAAAACTTTTTAAAAACAAGCTTTTAGAATGACGTCACTTTATTTTTTGAGTTATCAAGCCCTTTCATGTCAGCAAGCCCTTTCATTTTGATACCCATATTGTCTTTCCATCCTGAGTAATCCGCCATGTTAGATTTAGAATGACGTCACACAGCTAACCATGCCAATCATCCAAACCAAACGTGTAGGTATACAAAATTTCTGCTCAATCTGTTGAAGATACATATCTGCTTCAAAACTGAGTTGCAAGTTTCCATCCCGAAAAAACATACATTGCAAGTTATGAGCTTGTAATTAAGGCTCACTGACGAAAATTAAAATCCGTAGGTAATTGATAATTACACTTAGAAAAGTCAATAGTCTAATAATAAGGCACTTTAAACTTGTCCATGATTGGCTAAATGTACCTAACAGCCCAGCCCACCTCCACCGACGAGTTGCTGGTTCCAAATGCAGTAGGTACCTCGAGGAGAACTAGCAAGAAACTCAAGGGCAGCTCTTTTTAATCCCATGTCTTACTAGTAAATATGGTTTACATTAATAATTATAATGAATAACCTTACATAGCGTCGAGTCGGTAAAAGGAAAAACCCATGCATTTTGGTCTACTAAGTAAGTAGTCTGTAATTTTATAGTAGCCTTTTTAATGTAATTTTTCCTTAATTATTGTTTTAAATTTGTCAAGAGACGTTCCTCTAAGTTCTAAATCTAGATTCAAGTACGTACGGTGTCATCATCATGCAGCCCCAAGGCTGCGATCAGCTCCTCGTGCGCTGGCTCACCGGATCCAAGCGTCAACAACGCCAACACAAATTCCGCCGACAACGGGGAAGATATTACGCTCTTGCCCTTATCCAGTTCCTACAGTTGTGAAATTAAATTCTGTATACATAATAAGTTAAAAAACTATTTAAAACAAAAAAATGTAATTTACATATCGATTTTTTTTATGATAATAACATCATTCATCTGAAGGTATTCGAAAAATTTTGAGTCCTATTAAAAATACATGACAGATAGTATAGCCATCGGATTAGGTAATTTTTATTAATTAAACAAAAAAATAGCAATACTCACATTACAGAATCTGGCAGCAAATTTTGATATTGTTGAGGATACAGCTTTAGCGTCCATGATGTCGACGGCAAAACTAACTTGTGAGAATAGTAGAGCTGAAACTAAAAGTATTGGCTTCAAATACTGTGTTTATCTATTGATACTACAATGGAAAACACGACCAGCCGGCTAGTGATAAAACCCAAAGTGGAGTGATATTTTAACGCCGCCGCGCACCGCCCGGCGCCCCTCGGGCCTCGTACCGAGAGTTTAGACTATGAGTCACCGAGGCAGCAAAACGACCTTGTGCTATGACACTGTTTTATATTATCGCCCTGCAATACAATACTCATGAACAATTGATCAGTACCCTCAAATCATTCCACAAATGCAGTTTTAGAATTTGATCAATACTGTTTGGCTCATCTAGGTAGGTAGATACTTATTTCAGTTCATGACATCATGTTCGGTCCGAGAAGGTCCGTCCTTGAGAGTCTCCGTAAGGTCTACATCTACTGTTTATCCAATTAGTGGAGCTTTCCTTTACTACATACCTAATAGGTAGGTAGGTATAGTAAGTATAAAATAAACTTTATCTAAGTACCTACATACAATAGTAAAATAATAAAAATAATTACTTATTGCGTAGAGAGTATACATCGATAAAGTTACGTGTCGCGCATTTTAAATAGCAATTATAATAGGTTCAGCATTCCACTGATAATGATTATAGGTGAGGTTCGACCAATCCTGAAACATATTCATATCGTTTGAATAATTTTCGAAAGATAAATATACTTATTAGTGATTTCAGTGTTATTTGTGTGAATCATTCACAACCGGCTTATTTAAATAAGACGCTAAACATACATATGTAGGCATACAGAAATATATTTTAAAAAGTATACGGTGGGTAGGTCTAAAACTTACTGAGTTTTCGTAAATACTTTGAAAGTAGCTTTTAAGTAACAAATGATTAGTTATTTCACTAGAATCCACCTAGAAGCACAACAGATTTGTTATGACGTTATGACGACATGGCCTAGACATGGCAGTGTGTGACATTATGTAGATAAGTCAGCGTTTCAGCTGCTGCATACATGTCACTGCGCTTTTCTTTGCCTTAGTTCTTTTGCCAAACGATATCTATTGCAAGATTTTTGTAAAAAAATTGCCAAATTTACATGCATATATATATTTCCTACATATTTAAACGTACCTATAAATATCTAACCAATTAAATTATTAGACGAATTATTTGTGTTACTCTGGGTAAAGTCTGTTATTTCACGTTATATAGTCTTTTTTTTAGATCCAAGTATGGTTATTTCCATGGACCTATCTGTAAGAGATTCAGGTCTTCTATAATTCGTTTAATGAATGATTTTGATGATGTATCATTCACGATAGATACCCAACAATGAAGATGAATCACCTTTTTGCATATCCAATATACTTAATTACAATATTTGGTTATAAGGATTCTTTAAGGGCCGCATCTAAGTTAGGTACTTTGTAATATTTTCATAAAAACTGAAATTGACACTAATATTTTTCTAATCTCCGATGAAGCCCTTTCCTTATGATTCCCTATTTGCCCCAGTAACACTACTTTAAAATACCAACCTCCACATTTCGGTCCCTTTTGCCCGCAAAACAAAAAAAAATTAAAAGGACTTCATATTTTTTTTAAGTTGGACAAGTATCATTCTGAGTTTCAAGCTGATACCATTTGTATTACGGAAAAACAAACAGGACATTTCTTTTTTGGTACGAAACTCTACAAAACTCCTGTTAGAACTCTTTAAAGAACTATTTTTAGTGGGAGTTCCCACATTATCTCGGTTTAGACCTCATTCCATAGCGCCATTCAGTCGAGACAATGGATTAAGTACATGGAGCCCTTATAATAAGCGTATCATATCGTCTTTAAGCAGGCACTAACCTACTTCTATTTTTTTCCACAATTGTTTTTCTTCTTTCTTTCGACAACACTGAAATCTCCATCATTCGTTGTATGATGGAGATTTCAGTGTAATTAATACTCGTAGAAAAGCACTTAAAGCGCTTTATTGTGAACTCTTGTCATGAGTATGATACAAAGCGTCATCGTTACCATAGACAACTACAACTCTTTAAATTTTTACAATTTTACTTTACAATTTTACATTTCAATCATAATCATTTTACATCATTGATGTTTTAATCATTATAAACATAATCTGTCTGAAAAAGGTCTGAAAGTTTGTCTCGAATAGGCTTCGAAACGACCAACGGGTCTGAACGAAAATATTAGGGATTAGAACAGGAATGTTAACTTAAATTTACCTGTATGTTTCATTTTAATATTTTCCTTTATTTACTTTATTTTAGAAAATCGAAACGAAGCGAAGGCGGATAATAAAAAGTAGGTACCTAATAAAAAGTAAAGTAAAGTAAAAGTAATAAAAAGGTATCATATATTTGGGATCATATGAAACACATTAACTACCTAATCCTCTTAGATGATCCTAAATTATTCAACGCGTATAATCTTCTTGCATAAAATTATGAATCTTCGTCTGCTAGGTTCGACAAAAGAATAGAGGCAAGTGTCAAAGAAACGTAACATGTAAATTTACAAAAAAATCTTTTAAAATATATTTAAAATTAAAACCTATTAGGAATCTAAAAATGTATTTGAAATTATTGTCCTCGTCACCGTTCCAGCAGTGCATGCTGAAAAACGTTGCTCGGGAGTACAGCCTCTGCTGTCCGCCGCGACCGCCACCGGGGCAGTGCGGCTGCGAGCCCTTGGTGCCAGGCGGAGGCCGCCGCATCCTGCCGCCAGCTGACTGCGGCAAGCGGCCTCTTCCTTACAACCCGTGCCGCCCCAGGTTCCACCACGGGCACGACTCCTACAAGAAATACAAATACCTCTTCTTCTTCTTGTGTATTCCCCTTATCTTCACGCAGGCCATACGGGCGCTCGGCCACGAAATGCCGCATAAAGGACCATGTCGCGACTATGAGTACATGCGCATACGCTCCAAGAAGTTCCCGTGGGGCGACGGCACGAAAACCTTCTTTCACAATGACCACCTAAACCATTTACCTGGTGATTGTGAGCCACCGGATCTCGACTGTGATTAATCGTTATTAAAAAAAATCTATGATTGTTGTAGGTAATGAGTTGAGAGTGAAATTCGGTGACCTATAGATAGTCACTGGAACTTAAAGAAACAAGAAATGAGATTAATATAAATAATTGTTGTACTAAGCAATAAATAAATAATTGTTGTACTAAGCAATAATTTATATATTGAACTTTAACTTTTTTACTCTTGGTGTTGTGTCGTATGTTTATCTAATATTATCTACACTTGTAATGAAACAGTAAATGCTTATTTAAAACCCAAGGAAACAGTTTCTTTCATCCAAGTTTACTTATTCCAAAAATATTCACAATTTTCGTCGTCTACCATTAGTTTATCGGAAATGTTTTAATTTTTGTAATCTAAAATCAGGAGTTCCTATTGAAAATCTCAACTTCAATTCTTTAAATAGTTCAGTTTCCTTTCTTCCTTATAAGGTTCCGAAGTAATTACTAATTGGAGTGTTCCGACGTCAGTGCCGAAGCTCGCTAGTTGCAGTATGAGCTTTGACGATTAGCCGTTTCTCAAACCGTGCGTGCGCATCGGAGGGGGAGGCGAGCACGGCGCGGCACGCTAGGGCGCGCGGCGCTGCGTCGGGCGATCAATACATGCGCTGACGTCAGCGGCCGGGCGCGCGCCATTGGCCGCCCGGCATTATTAAATAAATCTCCGAGCGAGTGGCGCGCTTGGCGTCGCGCGGCGGGACAGCACCGCAGCACGCGGCGGGCCCGCGCACCGCTCGCGGGTCGCGCCGTCGGAGCGGCCGCGCGCCATGGCCGACATGCCAGACCTATCGCACCTCACGCCCGAGGAGCGCGCCATCATCGAGGGCGTCATGATGCGCCAACGCCAAGAGGAGCAGCGCGAGCACGAAATCATGAGGTGCGCCCCACGCCCGCGCCCACCTCCGCCCCCTTCTTTCGCTATGTCTATCGGAGTAATGCAGAATATGTGACGGTGTCTTGATCGCATGTCCTTGGTTTTTCGTGGTGCCTAGTATGCTCGTCGGTTTACATGATCGTTTTCAACCGTTTTACGGCTGCGTTTACGTTCCCTGTGTTGACTTATCAAATTGTAGTAGATGGATCGTAGGTAGGTAAGTATATTATATAAAATGTGATGTAGGTATTGACGTAAATACAGTATCTGCGCGATCTATAATCTTGACTACATGATCAGATTCTGTCACTTGATAAACTTCTGCTTCGATCGACATTTAAAGTGTGTCTTTTGCTACCTGAGTGTTCTCTGTTGCACAGAAGTGCTCTATGTGTATATGATAGTTCCACAGATGATAAGTATGACGCATCGCAGACAATATAAGAAGTGACAATACAATAATTCAATTATAATGGTCCGTGCCAATAATCCGAACCCTTTGTGCTCTATATATCCAATAGTCTCGTTCGCCTAAGACACTCAGACCGCTACTTCACCGATCGATGCTTTCATTTCTGCAGCATTGTCTCACAGTGGATCGTTAAAAGTTTGCACCAAATATTCCATGACGTTAGTCAAGTATGATAATTCTAATTTAAATTTAAATGCAAAGTGAGTGATTGAATAGTGATTTACATAATCAAAATCATCATTCGTGGATCTAAAAGGTGATGCTGATTACTCGTTCTAAGATTATTTTCGCTTATGTAAAACACTACATATTTTCGTATTTTTTGTAACAATGCGTAAATCTGGTGTGCATCTGGATTGAGGGCCCACTTTTTAAATTATTGCGAAACGAAATGATACTTACAGGGCATTTACTTAAAATTTTGTAAAACCTAAAGCAAAGATTCTTAAATTTCTTAAACGTGAATCAAAAGAGTTATGGTCAAATAGCTTGGGCCCTCAATCCTGACGCCTGCATAAAACGGCATAGTCGAATCTCAGAAAGTACTATCCCTGGGATAATAATTTTTATTCGAGTATTTAGTTAGGAATTTCTTAAATACATTAAGAAATTGTCAAGTCTTAAGAATGCGACAATACAGATTTATGGCGGTTTAGCTTGGGCCCTCAATTCATCAATTTTGATATTGTAGAATCAGCAAAAAATATGAGTTTTTCTAAGGAAAGATATTAATACGACTATAATATATTTGAGTTCCATATCTCGGAAAATTTGTTAAAAAGAAATAACGACACAAAAGTTAATTGTTAAAAAGTTATTGAAATTCGTATTTTTTCAAAACGTCTGAACTGAGGGCCCAAGGTTTTTGTCAGTATTGACTAGGCTAAGCCTTCTACACTACCGCACTTTAGGCTAAGTATTTTAACAAATTTTTAACTAAAAGGCTACAAAGCGTCCATTCTTCTAAATGCCGTACTTTAGGAGAAAATTGATTTTCGATGTTTTATATGAGAAAATTCAGTAGGGTGACCATAATGTTTATCGTAAGTATAAACAAGTATTCGTTGTGATCATGTAAGTAGTATTTTGTAAAGCGCAGATACAATATATATAATTATACAACGCGTAACAGAAAAAGCGCAATTCCTCATACACCCCGGTTAGTAAATTAATATAAAAAAAGATGCAATCGAACTTTAGTTGTCCAATTTTCTTAAATATCGTTCTATAATAGTACGATTTCAAAAGATAGCATTAAATTCAGCCATGCTAATTCATTTTTCGGAAAAATTTAACACATATTAAAAATAGATGAAATCGAATATGTAGTCGATACTGAACAAACTAATTTCAGGAATTGCACTTATTCTGTTACATATTGTATATAATATATAAAGCTCGATATAATTATATACGATTAGCTGTGCTGTGCCTTCACCTACGTATGCGTGGAAAAATAAAATAAGAAAGTGCCAATAGTCAATGAAATTATGTATTGGACGTATTAAAATTATGACCCTGTATATTAACAACTAGCAGTGCCTTGCGGTTTCATCCGCGTAGTTCCCGTTCCCGTGAAAATACGGGAATAAAATATAGCCTTTGTTACTCCCTGATAATGTATATTTCCATTGGTAAAAGAACTTTTTAAATCGGTTACGTGGTCTAGGCCTGTTCCCGTGGGAAAATTATAGCACATGTTACTCCCAGAAAAGTACGCTTTCCACTGGCAAAAGATTTTTTTAAATCGGTAAAACCGATAGTATCGGAGCCTTTTTAATACAAAAAATCAAAACATTCCTCAATCCAGTATATTCCAGTTCCCTTGGGAATATCAAAAAAATCCTTCATAGCGGTTGTTTACGACATAGAAGACGCCTACATAACATATTAGAAATTGCGGGTGCCCATCGGCGTTGCCTGCGCGGATCCGGTTTATTCCCGTTCCCGTGGGAATTTCCAAAAATCTCTTCATAGCGGTCGACTACGATTTCTTTTTCCACCTGTTTTTATATTTTCCCGTGCGAATGAGATATTTTTCTGGAATAAAAAGTACCCTAGATGTTGACCCGGGTATTCAGTTATATCCATACCAAATTTCATCAAATCCGTCTAGTAGTTTTTGCGTGATGCGTGCACAACCAGACAGACAGATATAGACAGACAGACAGACAGACACAAATTTAAAAAAATGTTGTTTTGGTATCTATATCGATAATTATATAGACTAGATAAAATAGACTCGTTAAAATTTTCAAAAAACATTTCATATACAGCCACGGCCCCGTTAGAGTTGTTTTATGTATAACATTTTTACATACTTAGCTTACAAATAAGGGTAACCTTAATTTGTTTTTAACAAGAAAATAAAAATAATATGAAACCCTGACAAAATCTTTATTCTTTTACATTATAATCTGCCAAAACATATGAAATAGTATGTATATAATTATATTATACTATCACTAATATGAGTCAAAACCCGAAATACACAGCAAAATGAAAATTAAACAAAAAACATGACGGGGACGCGCGTACGTCTGGCGTCAAAAATACGAATACTATGATAACCATTTAAATAACACCCTATAGTAATTATTGGATCACACAAAACGTAATCGCTTCCGACAACAACTTATGAAATATCTTGTATGAGGGTACATGCTGATTTGTCTCAAAAAAGTAACAAAATCATATACACCCTACTGAATTTTCTCATATAAAACATCGAAAATCAATTTTCTCCTAAAGTACGGCACTTAGAAGAATGGACGCTTTGTAGCCTTTTAGTTAAAAATTTGTTAAAATACTTAGCCTAAAGTGCGGTAGTGTAGAAGGCTTAGCCTAGTCAATACTGACAAAAACCTTGGGCCCTCAGTTCAGACGTTTTGAAAAAATACGAATTTCAATAACTTTTTAACAATTAACTTTTGTGTCGTTATTTCTTTTTAACAAATTTTCCGAGATATGGAACTCAAATATATTATAGTCGTATTAATATCTTTCCTTAGAAAAACTCATATTTTTTGCTGATTCTACAATATCAAAATTGATGAATTGAGGGCCCAAGCTAAACCGCCATAAATCTGTATTGTCGCATTCTTAAGACTTGACAATTTCTTAATGTATTTAAGAAATTCCTAACTAAATACTCGAATAAAAATTATTATCCCAGGGATAGTACTTTCTGAGATTCGACTATGCCGTTTTATGCAGGCGTCAGGATTGAGGGCCCAAGCTATTTGACCATAACTCTTTTGATTCACGTTTAAGAAATTTAAGAATCTTTGCTTTAGGTTTTACAAAATTTTAAGTAAATGCCCTGTAACTATCATTTCGTTTCGCAATAATTTAAAAAGTGGGCCCTCAATCCAGATGCACACGTAAATCTGTGTACTTTAATAATATGATTAGTCGGAGCACAGGGACGCAACGCACTCATATCTCATGTTTCACCCAAGTGGAGAATCTAGAGATGGGTTACGACTGCAGGGAATTTTCTCAAGAATCCTAAACTTTAAACAACAGCGTAACATATTATTAAAAATCAATGTTTCACGAATTTGTTAGAATCTTGGGGAATGTTAGATAATGAACAATAGGCACAGCTGTAGGTATATATCTATACCTATAGCAAAATAAGTCTTTTCCAGAAAATTCATTGCTACACATTGTGATTTTTGAACTCCAGTGAGTTTAAAGGTGCAAAATAATGTCCCTTGCTCAGTATTTGCCCTTGTTTATAATAATAACAGGATAGGTGTCCAATATTTCTTATAGAGGGTAGTTGCTTCACGTAATAGCTATTATCATATTTAGTCCAAATCGAGTGTCTTTGCTCTGGGTTCTCGCAGACGCAAGCAAGACGAGGTCGCCGTTTTGGAGCAGACTATCCGCACTCGCAGCGAGATGCAGCGTGCGGCTGGTGTGGAGCTGGCGGCCACGTGCCACATCTGCCTTAAGACCAAGTTCGCGGACGGAGTTGGCCACTCGTGCCACTACTGCCGCGTACGCTGCTGCGCCCGGTGCGGCGGAAAAGTTACTTTGCGCTCCAACAAGGTTACCATACTCTGCGATCCGCCGCTGTTACCCACCGAATTTCTTACTTTACAAACTTCTTTCGTCCATATATTATTACAGGTCATATGGGTGTGCATTCTATGCCGCAAAAAACAAGAACTGTTATCTAAAACTGGACAATGGATAAATAAAAATACCAACCAAGATGCTATGCTATGGCGAATGGAGTCAGACCTGCGAGGCTTGCCTCCTGCTGATGCTACTCTTGACAAAAGACCGAAATTGGAACGCGCTCATAGTGCAGCCGAGAAAGAAAATCTACCTTTGCAACGTTCGGGGAGCGCCTTGCGTCGTCAGTATAGTCAACAGGAGCCTCGGTGCTACGGGGAATTAGAGGGGTTGGCGAGGACGCATCCTCACCTCGTGCATCCGAGGCAAAAAGCCGCCTACGGGGTAGAAGAAACGGGCGCGCCGCAGCCTCTACCGTCGCAGCTGATGCCACACATGCCAGGCATGCACCCGCTACCGCCGCGATCCTCCTCTTCCGACGACGAGGTACCCGAGTGTATCTCGGACGAGAACGACGAGTACCGCGACCGGGGTAAGTTTGCACGCTGACCCGCGGACATCCACCTTCCGCTCCCACCCGTCTCACACATCCTATCCGAGCTGGTTTTGTTTGCGTCATCCCCACATCACTACGACACAACACACATCGATTACATACTACTAAAACATGATACATTACCGGTATACTAACAAATAACCTATATTTCATTATGTCTTCATAATCATCTTTTGCGTCAGGCTATGATCAAGTTAAGGTGTTCCGTGCGAGGTACATTAATATAAGTATCGATAACGGTAGTAAAATCAGGTAATTATTATTTTTAAATATATTACAACATTCTCACTGAAACGGATAGTGTAGAGCACCTAAACTTATCTACCAATACGAGTATTTAATGTATCCATCATTTCTGTTCATGTAGTTTATGACGTATGATTCACTGTTACATTGTATTATTTCTACGATTCCAGACAGCAAATAATCGTTTGTTTCCAGGCAGATTTAGCCGCTGAAGATTTTCAATGTTCCGAATCTCGCAAACGGTCTTAACAGATGTGTTGCTAGATTTGAAACACATGATCTTGTATAAGCTTGAGATTGCCCGCCCCGCGCCGCGTGGCCCGTTCGCGCTCGGCGCCGCTCACTACGCCATCCCACTGTTCGCAGGTAATAGAGATCGGAGCAGTTCCGACAGCTCCCGGAGCCAGCGTCAGGCCCTATTAGACGAGAAAATGAAAAAGTTCTTATCGGTGAGAGGGCGTGTTTGACAGAAGATATATTATGCGTTGTACAATATTGCTAAATTAGATGTGTCAGTATTTGTTACCGTTCATTAATCGTTTCTGTAAAATCTATTACTTCTTCCTCTGGGTGACCAACTGTGATGGCTGTTGAAGTGATACTATTTCTAATTTATAAAGAGCAAAAATCAGAAGTACCTTGTTTTCCTTTATTTATTTAACTATCATCATACCTAATTCGTTACAAAAACAAATCATAATACTTTAGCACAACACACAAATATTATACAGACCATAAGCGTACTTCTAGATTTTTGCATTATTTGAACCAAGAATATATTAATGAGAGTATAAAAATTCGATGTAAAATGCTCTAGTAAATCTATCAAATGCAGTTTTATAATAATCTCGGTTCAAATAAATTTGTCGCATGCTTGGGCGAAAAGAAGTGGTAACTTTTCTAATTGTAATTATGTTAGAATTTGTCAAAGTGTTATCGTACGTTTTTATAATTATTATTTTATTGACTGAGTTCAAACACATTCTTTCCGCTTGTGCGTGATCACCGCTTTTAATTAATTTGTTTTAAAACTAACGGAGTAATATAAACTACATTTCTGTGAGAAGGCAATATTTAATTGTAGAAAAACACTTTATTGTTTACTTGAAAAAACGGTTACACAGTCGGTACTCGAGTAAGGATAGTTAGGTCTGTCGCAAGCAAGCCGCGGTGCCGGGCGCGTGCGGTTGGGGACGCACGGGCTATTAGCGCATAAAGATTTGGTATTATTTATGCGGTATCATCCCTAGGACAACTAGAGGCGTGTGCAGGCATCCGGCATCCACACCTACGCAGTTCGAGCGTAACTGTCAACAATTATTACAATTTGACTAACCATTCGCCGGCCGCCTACGAGCCGGACGTCCGGGCCCCGTTTGACCCTCCGAGGGCGGCCCCCACCGGCGGACGCAGCTTCGATTCCGTGACGGACTGCCGCTGGCGCGCTCGCGACGACGGTGAAGGCTCCTACTTGAGGCCGTACGCCCCGGACGAGGGCCCCCGCTCCGAGCGAGCCGTGTATAAGAGTGCCTACCTATGGGAAGACTCCTCCGATAATAGACGCTTCACCGAGAGGAGAAAAAAGACAGTGCGCTTTGACGGACACGAAGGCGCCGCGACGTTCCCGCGGGGTGGGCGGGACGCTTCCGCGGCGCCACACGATTGGGCCTCGCTGCGATGGGAGTCCGAGCGCCAAACCAGCCAAGAGTCCGCCACCAAAGACTCGGGCATCGATACCTCTAGCACGTTCACCTCCAGTGAAGACTCGAACAGGGGCGATTGCCCTAAGGTACTTTTAAGAATTACCTAGTTACATAATGGCCGCTCGTAATATACTGAAATCTTTTCTTTATACACAATGTTTTTACAAAATTTTCTCGGCACCTTTAATAATCGTATTTTTTTTTTCTAAATAATATATTTCATTATATCACCAGAATATTTAATTGAAGACGATAATTTAATTAAAATAATAGGACGACAACAAAAGGGGACCTGAATAGCAAAATCTTTTATCAAAGCAAATTATCTAGGATCGTCTAGATTCAATGCGGCGTAATAATAAGCGATTAATTCTAATTCTATACCACCAGGGTTGTGGGCAAGTGTCTCTGTGTTTGGCTGCAGCATGATGCATTGACGGGCATGCATATAATACACCTTCATGTTTGCCACTATCGCCTTGCCAAATCAATACAAAACAGACGTCATGTTTGATCAATGTGAAAAATAATTGTGTTTAGACCAGCCAATGATGACCGTTACTCTATCAAAACAGTCTAGAACTCTCGAACTTGTTGTGCAGACGATGAACTCGCTCCCAGAAGCCAATACCCACAGAGGCGGGAATGGCAGGAAAGCGATTGTGATCCGGGACCGGATTATTTTGTAATGTGCGAGTTTACATGCAACCAGTGACAATGCGTATGAAACAAAAAGTCGCGCTTATTTTCTATGGCACAGGTTGCACAAACTCGAACATTACAAAAAATCCCCGTCCCATATCGCGACCGCTTTCCCGCCTCTGTGTGGGTTAACTTTTAATGTACAGAAGATAGTATTAAAACGTCACGACGGTCCTCGCTGGTTGATGACTTTAGCAATACCCGTAACGTGTTTGGTGGTATGGCAGTTCCCGCTGAGCTGGCAGGTGTCGGCGGATGGCACTCGAATGGTGGGCCACATGGTTTTGAGGAAGAGCGTGGTGGAAGGCAGCTCACACTCCTCGGCTGCCATCCTTGGTCTGAAGGTGGTCGGCGGAAAGCTACTGCCAGATGGAACTCGCGGCGCCATCGTGGAGAAGGTCAAGAAAGGCTCCATTGCTGATTTGGAAGGGCAACTCAGGATAGGTATTGTGAAGTTTCTATAACGTTCTATAACTATTACGTTCGCTCGCGTTCAAGACAGAAGGTAGCCTTTCTTCCAGGCATTTCCATATATTGGTTGAGCAGTTTATTCGCGAGAGATAATAAATAAACAGACGGGCAGTTACTTTCACAACTATACTAATACTAATATATGAATAAGATGTTGGTGAGGATTTTACATAAAAATTATACGATAAGATCACATACGTCAGAAAAAAGTTTTCTCTTGGTTTTATAGGTATGTGGATAAGATAATAGACTATTCTCACAAAAAAAGTAATTTTATAAATGAATGATTGAGTTGTACGTTGATGTCTTTTACTCCATTGCAATTCTTGCATACAAAAGATTTCAACGTGTGCATTTAATTTATCCGTGACAATGGGTTTAAATAGTGTTTTATACATTTTGGCATATCTCCACTTTTGTTATAATTATACTATAACAGTAAAGTACCTATATAAAACTAGCAACTGCAGTACTTACATATACATTTTTATGAATATTTAATAAGGTATTTTTTTATATTAACTATGGTCAAATCGTTTATTGCACAATGGTGAATTCATTTAAATTAAAACCTTTAAATGTAAAAAAAACCGGACAAGTGCGAGTTGGACTCGCCCGCCGAGGGTTCCGTACAAATTTGTGGGTACATACTCGTATTATTACTCTATAATTGATTATACTCGATGATTGATTGTGTACTTTAAATAAAGACTATATTGTTAATGATTTAGTTACAAATGTATAGTTTTAAATTTTTTTCCTGTACCTACTCGTAGTATATAACGATATGAATTGTGAAATTTCATAGTTCTGTGTCATCGGAAAGTAGGTACCCTATTAATTTTGATTCCCTTGAGAGTGTCGAAATACTTAGGATACGTTTTTTGCTGCAAAAGCAGCCGTATATTTTTTTACGTTAACTTAGAAGTTAGATTTTTTTCATTGCCTAAAGGGACTGTTGACCTGAGTAGGTATATGGTTTTAATTTCAGCTCGATACCTCCACGCGTTCCTGAGATAAAAGGTCTTGACAGACTGACAACAACGTGATCCTATAAGGGTTCTGTTTTTTTCCTTTTGAGATACGGAACCATAAAAATAACAATATATACCTCATGAATATTTTTGTCGAACGAATTTTTTGTGTAAATTTGACGAACTTTCATTAGGTATATATCACACATGTTTGACGCCTGGGACTTGTATAAACTATACTATAACACTGATGTAAAGTTCATATTAATCCGTTTAGTTAGGGCGTGATAGTAACTAACATTCATCCAACCAACTGTCCATCTATCCATTCAACATCACAAACTTACGTTTTTATAATATTAGTAGAATTCCCATCTTTATTCCCAGTCTTCGGTTAAAAGTATTCTTTCATAAACCATCCCACCCACTCGCCTTGAACTTCCCTTTAATTTTTACTTGTATCAAGTTGTGCCAATTGTCCTAGTTCAAATGTAAAATTCAGTAGGTATCGTTCGCCATTGAATGTAAATCAAAATTATCTTCCAATTAATGTTGGACCAAAGACATAGCAGCACTTGGGTTAATTGACAAGCTTATCACAAAACACCTCTAAAAATTCTAAAATCTAAAAAGTGGTACAATTCAGTAGGTACTATGAGTTATGTATGACGTCACAGTTCACTACTCAGTACATTTTCCATAGTAAATTTTCGTTTTGACAGATCATAAAAAATTACTCGTTTGACTAGGTAATCAAATACCCTATTGACGACATACGGTGTCTGCCACAGGGGACGAAGTGGTCCAGTGGAACGGAGTGCCGCTACAAGGGCGGGGCGCGGAGGAGGTGGCGGCGGTAGTGGCAGACAGCAAGCACGATTCGCATGTCGAGCTGGTGGTATCGAGACCGCTCGCCGCCGCACGCCCCCTCGCGCAGCCCTGGAGGACACATAAAGGTACATCATCATATTCATCATTCAAGACAATACTGTTGTGTCGCCATCTTTTAGTTTGACGGTTAATCCCGTCGATCTGCAAGATCTGGACACAATAGGATTATAAATTGTCCTTATGGTCGCCCGTGGGACACTGATGCTTAATAGATTTGAACATCTTTATTTACAAAAGGCATTACAAATTATAACGTACAATTGCTCGCCAAAGTTGGCTAGATTGCACAAAAGTTGACTAGGTTGCACGACTTTGTTTTGACAATTTATACATATTGGTAAAAGGTACCTACTGCACATTCTTTTTCTTGGTTTTGCCCCTGCTGAGCCTTTAGGCTTCTCCTCCGTCCTTCTTATAATCCCTGTCCTCGGCCTCCTTTGGCCATATCCGCAAGAAGGCGTCTCGTTCATCACGCCATGACCTCTAGGGTCTGCCTCAAGATCGACTGTTGATTTTTGGAGCCTAGTAGACGCCAGTTTTGACAACATACTTACCTATATGTGGGAAAAGTGCAGTAATCTATTTTTTATGGATACTAATCAAAAGCATCCTGGAAGCAGTCATAGAGGATGAATCATGGGAAAATAGGACTTTTCCAAAAGATAAACTTAGTGCTGGTTAAAAGTGTAAAAACATTGGTGTCACCGTGTTTTTGCCAGAAGTGTACACGGAGGTGATGGGCGGATGCGAGAAGCCGAGCGTGCTGGTGACGTCACCAGGCTCGCCCGACGTGCACTCGCGACGCCGACCCGCTCGCCGCGCTCACCACAACGCCAACGTCGCCGGTCGAATACAGGTCTGCGTCTGTAAATACTAGTACCTTCCATAAGCTTGACCATTATCTTAAAACCAGCTGTTCCGCGCGGTAACACCCACGTAATTGCCGTTCCCGTGGGATTAAGGGGAAAAAATATAGCCTATGTCACTGCCTGATAATCTATCTATAGTATTTTCGGAGCCTATTCGAAAAACAATAATTTTATTCCTCTTTATAATATTATATGTAAGTAGTATGGAAAAAACGCTCATCCTTGTATAGAGGTTCACGCTGTGGGCAGAGGTATTCCTGAAAATACCCACATTTGATAAGTGTATAATTTGGCCCCTAAATGTGAGAGGTGCCGACATGCTTATTACACCCGCCTCAAAACCAAGTAGATACGTTTACGTTATAAATATAATGATTTTCTTCCCCTTTAACCATTATTTGGGGTCGGCGCAGAATGTTTGCGTAATAAATTTGTATGTAAGTTTATAAAAAATAATGATAGTGACCAAAGTATTGTTTGCAGCTAAAAGTTTATTTTGACGTGAGCGCGCTGCAACTGCTAGTGACGGTGGTGTCCGCAAGCGGACTCGGTCCGCGACCGGACGGCTCGCCGCGCTGTCCGTACGCGAAGATCTTTCTGTTGCCCGACAAGAGCGAAAAGAGCAAGCGCCGCACGAAAACGCTCGCCAACACACTCGAGCCGCGGTGGAATCAGACTTTTGTGTACTGCGGTATACGCATCACTGACATAAAGAAGAGGACTCTAGAGGTGTGTTATGATTATGAGTTTTTTTTGGTTAGGACGGTACAATATTTCATCGGCTGATTAGATTTGAGTACCTACGTTAATCGACAAAATCGTTGCAATTTCAAAATTTTTATTTTATGATAGGTACTGAACTAACTCTACTACTGATACCCACTCGTATCTTTCATTTCCCTACTTTTTTGCGTATATCAACTAAATATGCGAAGTATATAAAATTTTACACACATTTACGATACAGTTTAAAGCAAACTAATAAAAATAATATTATTCTAGGTCACTGTATGGGACTTAAATCGCTACGGTCCTAACGATTTCCTGGGCGAAGTTCTCCTGGACCTTGATAGCATCATGATGAACCACGAACCGAACTGGTACACTTTGAAGCCTCATGAAGAGTCTGCCAGTTTCAGCGTGAGTGCTTACTAGCATTAGTACCTCTCTGTTCTTATTTTACAGATGCAATATCCATAGAGTTTTCTGCCAAAAACGGTAATATAGAGGCACCAAAAGAAGGTATGTCTCTTCTATCGTTTCCAAAGAATGGTCACTACAAAAACATGAGCTGTTGTTTTTGTACCAAAAGAAAACAAGTAGGTACCTATATCTGTGTAGGCATAGGTATTCCATTACTGGAATTTCTGTTACACATGCCTCAGAATTAATTTTGAGACCTGAGGGTTTCCTCACGATGTTTTCCTGCACCGTCGAGTTAGTGATGAATATGTACGTAAGATTTTAGGATTTGAACCCGAGCCTCACTGATTATCATCATTACAAACGAGCTCTGTAATCTTACGGATAGCCGTAAGATTAAAGAGCTAGTTTACCCGTTTACTGCTCTCGCTATAAGTAAAATAAAATAAATAATCTCACGCTTTTTATCCCCCAAAGGGTAGGCAGAGATATGTTCCATTTCAGGAAATACCCACGTTTCACCAGATATGACCAGTACGTAGACGTGATAGGTGGTGAGCCTATGGCGTGACCAAATGCCTCTGAATTACCTAATTCTGGGACTTGATGGGGTTTCCTCACGATGTTTCTAGTTTTATATAACCCCAATACTATTTATTTAAATGTATGTACCTACTATAGGTACTTTGAAATTATATACGCTACTTAACTTGTAGGTACTTATTTGCAACAAGCTAAAATGACAGGAAGATTTAAAAAATACACACAACTAAATACGTACCTTCTTATGAAGGCAGAACCAAAATTCGGTTGTTTTTACTTTTAAATAAACTAATTTCGATCGGCCATCATATTCTTGCTCACTCTGTTTTGTGAACACAGCTTTTCACACAAGGAATCTCGAGTTATTAAAATAAAGGCGTTTGCACCATCAGAGGTACCGCGAGGAGGAGGCAGACGGCGAGCATCTCTCCCCACCATCCACGTCCACGTCGCGGCTCTCGGACTCTGACACGCCAAGCGAGTGTGACCTGCGTCGCCACCACTCGCTGTCCAGCCTGGCTTCCAGTTCCAGCCCTCCACCATCACACGAGGTTTAATTCCATTCTCTATCTTCATGTCCCTAGAAAGCAAATATACCTACCTATTGACTTTGAAGCAACTAGAAATTTTTTTTTAAAGTCATAACTACCATATCAGTGCTTCAAAAAAGTGTGCTAGTTAGGTGGCCACTAGTCCATTACCATCTCTCAGTCAGCCATGATCTCGAGTGGGGATTGTGTCCCATACTTCGTCATAATCCTCACTTCATCCTCTTTTATTAAATCCTCTCTTAGTCCTGTATGCTAAATTGTTGTTTAAAGGTGGAAACTTATAGTTAGCATATGTTTATTAATATATTGTAAAAATTAGCTGTTGTCTTCCAAAAATCAATAAGTAAATAAATAAATAGTAAATAAATAATGTGAGGAAATACCCATAGCTCAGCATTCAACTTACAGATAACTTATGATCTGTTCTTACCAGAGTAAATTGACTATTGATAAGAAGCTAATACAAAGTTTATATCCATAACAGCGGATGGACACGGACGGAGCCCGCTGTAGTAGACGAGACATGTCGCCTGCAGGACGAGTGCGAGCTGCCGGCATGACCAGAGATAGAGTATGTACAATTGCTTTTTCTATTGTGTAAAGAGTAGATATTTTGTTGAAGTCAGCTGAGACGGTTTAGCTTTATTATATTGAACATTACAGCCAGGGGGTCTAAAAAGGCCGTTTCGGGTGAATCAGGGATAGGATCCTATTTCGATTCATATTCGAAATTTTCACAAAATACGAATCTGCTAATGAATTGAATTGTCAGTGAATCACTAAAATAAGGGACCATTTTACGATATTTAGAAGAATTGCTAAGGATTTGCTGGAAATTCAGAAAAGGAGAATTGCTCAGAAGAATTGCTCAAAGTGGCCATTTTAGACCCACAGGACAGCCTAATCGTAGCGTAGGGGCTGGTAACAAAAAATCCAAGATCAAGTAGATACCTACTGTTGCGTCTCTGTAGGTACTTGATAAAATAAAGAGTTGTCTTTCTGATCTAATACTTAGAGCTATGATTGACAGGGCTGTTTCTATTGGAGATAAAAATGCAGAGTGGCGGCAGCAGCGGTGGCGGCGGGTACAGCGTGGCGCGGTCGCAGTCGGCGGCGGGAGGAGCGCGGCCGGCGCGCGCACGAAGCAAGTCTCCGCGTCGCTCGCTGTCACCTCCCGCTGACGCGGACGCCACGTGGCGCTACACAGGTGCCGCGATCGCGCCACCCAAACCACCCGCCGAACACCCATCGGATCCTCAGCTCGATCGGTCCAATCGCCTATCAGCGACAGCGGGCCTCGACCCCGCACGGAACACTGTCGTCGAGACACGCACGTTTCTCGCCGTGTCCGCTCATCACCACTTTACTACCACTTACTATTTTAACTTCCTCGCTCTGTTCCACTTTTTATTTCACGCATCTTCCGCTGACCTCGTCCTGTTCTACCTAATACGTGCACGCTCTCACCTGACTATATTTATAAGGCGTTGTGCTCACGATCAGTGGTAAATTATCATGATGTTGGTCCCATCGTAAGCATAACGTTGTATAATATTGACATTCCATGATTGCATGCCATTTCAATGTGCTGATTTTCTCTGTCAAAGGCAATCTTCGTAAGTCTATACTTTTATTATTGTTCATAATACAGAGGAGCGCAATGAGAATGAATATTCGTGATCAGGTGTTGAGAATGTGTGGTGTTACAGTGAACGAAGATCGCGGCGGCGCGGGCGACACGTCACGGCTGCCGACACATGCGTATGCGCCACGTTTTCAATCGAGATCCGCCACGGCGACACCTACGACCAGCCCCAAGAAAAGACAGTTGCCGCAAATACCCCACCAGGTGGATGTTCCTAGAGCACTTTATTATAACTTATCTCGCCTAAATGAATAAGGTAGTAGTGCTTTAGTTACGTCGAAGCTGTATTGGTTGTAACATGCATTGTTATGTGACAGAGTGCCCAGAGGGCAGTCCGCGCGCAGGTGTCGGCAGACCTGGAGGAACGTAAGTGGATCGCCCCGCACCACATTGGCGCCACACTCACCTACCGCAGCACGCCACAAGGTCAATACACGCAAACCCTGTTCGCAAATCCATCGGTCAAAACCACCCGGTCTAAAAGTGCCGTATCTAAGTCGGGTACGAAATGAAAAATGCGAAAAATATTTCATGTCAACAATTTGTCCTTGGGTACAACTGAAAAACATTTAATACAAATAATGTAATAAGATAAAATATTCAGGAACGATTAAGAATTGTCCATAGAAGGTACCTACTTAGATTATGCGATAAGACTGCAATGTACGCTCACTACCGCAGCTTCTACCTTATCTATTCGCAAAATCTATTTATAGATTTGGCCATAATTGTGCCTGCCCAGGTGCCTATAATAGGCGTTTTTGTCTTCAGTCATACTATTAAGTAGGTAAAATCATTCAAACAGATACCTACTTAATATTTGTTTCCTTCCTCCTCCGTGTTTTATACCTAAGAGTACCTACCTACTTATAATTAGTACCTAGGTACTTTCAACTGCGCTGGCGTTGGTTGCTAAGATTTTCTTCATAACATTACCATTTTTATCATAATCATCAGCCATAATCATAATTACACACAATGGGCGACTTAGTGCCATAATTAGTATACAAGTAGTTATAGAAGCGTAGCGTAGAGAAGCCTTGGGATCATCACATAAACGCATACCGAGGCCGAAAAATCAGAAAGAAATATATTTTTGTGCTCATAGAAACATTAAAATTTGCATTTAGAAATTTCACATAATGTTTTTTCTCGCATTATAGAAATCTTGCTGTTGCCGAAAATTTAAATTTAAATTCCAATAATGTTGATAAAAATAAAGGTTGGGAGCGGCATTACGCGGGCTTATCGGATTCGGAGCTAGCAGCGCGGGGCGGAGGTGGGAGCGCCGGTGGAGGGTGGGCCCCGCGGCGGCGCCAGTCGCCGGACAACGCGGCTGCTGACTCCGACCTCGAATCCGTCGCCTCCGTCACTTCAAGCGCATTCAGTACACAATCCGAGCGCCCGCGCCCAACACGCATGCTCAGGTAAAGCGTAATAATATTTGTAGCAGAATTTTTATTTAGATATTTTGTATTGATCCAAAAAAAACTCTCGCTTTTTATCGCCGAGGCGGTAGGCAGGGGTACCTTTTCCATTTCTAGTAATACCCACGTTTCACCAGTATTTGACCTAAATACAATATGATCGTTGACAATGTAGTGTTTCCAAGCAAAGTGGAATTAAAGTTATTTTGGCATAATTTTACAGCCGGAGACGTGTCCGCGTCCCTCATAGCACATCTTCCTCATGCGATAGCGCTACCCCAATCCCCGACCCTTGTAATCGGTTTCGTCGCCTACTCCCTAATATTTCCGTACCAGTAGAGGCGGAACGAGCGGTGCGGCGGCGTCTGCACATACACACCGAAAGCTCGGCGTCAGCGCCGCCGCCCCGTGCGCGTCCCACCCGTCGCCAGCGCCGTACCCTATCGCGCAGCCGCTCAGCTGGCCCCGCAACCAGAATCAACTCTCATCGACATGCTTATGAACGAAGTCACAGTTGTCCTGAGTACTACAAGTGCTTTAACCAAACCAATACTTACAAAATAACAGATAACATGACGGACCATGTTTTTCACATAAACCTTTCCCGGGTGTCGAAGTTACCTAACGGACCATATTTACCTCACACAGATCATATGAATACACACTATATACCCCAAACGAATTTAAAGAAAACACAGCCTGACTTGCGCGGGAGGGTGCTACCAGTTCCATCTCGCTCACCGTTGCGAGATTTGGAACGCTCTCTTACTATAAAGACAGACAACTATGTGCCATCAAAGCCTAGGAAACAAAAGAGAAGGTTACCCGACATAGATTATTATATACATAAATTACATGTTAAATCACTTCCTAATATACCATATATAAAATTAGGCAATAATAAAACTAGCGGTTATTCAAAAATGATTAAAGACGAAGATTGTCAATATCACGGTTACGATAGCGATGGAAGCGTTGCTGAAACAACTATTCACGTGAGCCTCGATAAACAAAATAGTTTGGACACAAGTACAGCAAAATTTAATAATAATGACGCTGTGTCAAGTCCTAAAATCAGTTTCGATGATATAAATAAAATCAATACCTGTAATAGTAGAAAAAAAATATTATCTCTAGATGTCAAATCTAGTTACGATAATATATGCCCTATTAAATCACAATCTTTAGATTTGCAATCCAGCAACGGATATCAGCAAGATAAAATAATATCTAAAGTACAGGCTGATTTTTCTGAAAATATTAAAGACAATGACCTAAAAACAAACACTGCAACCTACAATAAAAGACGACATTCCGATTCTGCAGCTTTGTTCAAAATTTCGCCTTCACAGTCCATAATCTCCCCAGACGAAATTAAAGATATATTCAAGAAAATGAGCATAGGCTCTGTTAAATCTGATTTACTAAGTAACGAAGACGATGCCAAACCTAATAATTATAAAAGACCCGGAAATGTAGTCAGTATAAACGAGAACCCTACTTTCCAGGAATATCGTTCCCCTAACTCCCTCTCTCCTCCTCCTAGCCTAGATAATTCGTTTAAAAAACCTTTACCATCTATTATCAAAAAGGCTCGGCCCCGATCGTATTCTTTATCATCAAAAGCGGATCATTTAGACGACGATTTCAGTACAATAGCTAACTTTATGTGTATTGCTCTCTCTCCCCCGAACCTCGGCTCGCCCCATCGTGCGCTCACCCCTGTCGCTCCACATATGCCGCTCGACGACTCTTCTTGCAACGCGGACGCCGAAACACCCGATTCATTCACCTCCAACAAACTGAACACCTGCGATACAACCACACAACCTGCATTCGAAAACTGCGTTCGCCGCAACTCTACCCAAAAAAATATCATTTCCACGAAATGTACGGAGGAAAACCAACATGGAAAATGTACGTCTCGGCGCGATTCAAAACGCAGTAATGAATACGGTGGGAACGGCCGCAACAACAACCAGCAGCAGCCGCTGGAACGGCGCGAGTCACGTCAAGGACAGTTCACGCGCAGCCTTAGCAACGCAGACGTGCCGCCAGACGAAAAAGCAGGTAGGTGCTCATTTGGCGTAACTTACATAGCAGTAGATTATGAATTACGTTCAGATTGAGAGATATTATTAATTACTATGCGAAGATGGTAGCCTGAGCGATACGGCGCTGGGCGGCGGCTGTGAGCTGGAGCCAAGCGGCGACGACGTACTACTTAAGGCGGAGCCTCGCGACTACTTCGGTCCCGGCATGGGCAAGAAGAGCAACTCCACCTCCCAGCTGTCGGCCACAGGTGAACCCTGCCCCTTACACACTAATTGCTCCCAGGCTCCTCGAGCTTTTCGCTGGCCTTTCAGTACCGTGCACGCTTAGAGGCCAACGAATAATTATAAATATAATATAAGTATGTAATCGAATGATCGACAGGACGAAAAAGGAGGTTAGGTTTCGGTAAACGTGGAAAAAATTCGTTTACGGTACAACGCAGCGAGGAAGTGGTGCCTGGCGAAATGCGAGGTGCCGCGTCCGGGGTATCCCGTGCCTCCTCGGCCTCCAGCGAGAACGACGAGGACAGGTTCGCGGCGCTCGCAGGCGACATTGACGCAATAGTGTGGTTCCCCGGGCGGCGGTCGGGACCGTGCACCTATCTCTGTCCACCCGCGTTATTTGATAGGGTCGCAAACGTAGGCCATACGACTCGAAGATTTTATAGAACACACATACGAACCCAAAATCTTGAAAAGAAATCAAATACACAGCATGCTACTACAGTCCACTAACATTGTAGATGAATGTGCAATGTTGCTTCTGTTGATTTAGCTAAATGTAGAGCTTTTTTGGTAAATGTGCTACAAGGTAGCTACGAGCTCCTGTACAAGAGAAAAGTAATTATCAGATGCTATATACTTGTAGAGACCTAAAACTAATATGAGACAGTATAATACTCAAAATTTCAACCCTTCCAGTAAATGTTTTATATCCGCTTACCAATGTTACGTGCCGTCAAAATGGCGTTGCTTGTGTTCATAATTCATGTCAGTAGTTATGTAATTCATGTTAGTAGGTAGGTATCTAAGTTAAATTACTCCTTATTAGCCACGAAAAGGCTGAACTGATTTC
This sequence comes from Ethmia dodecea, assembly GCA_963855545.1. Lineage (NCBI taxonomy): Eukaryota > Metazoa > Arthropoda > Insecta > Lepidoptera > Depressariidae > Ethmia > Ethmia dodecea. Next base: position 10,966,714 of record OY979440.1, read on the forward strand.
TAAAAATTATGTATCATAAAAATCCTTGTATTTGCCGAGCTAAGAATTGTAGAATAAAATAAACATATATTTTATATTATGTTAGTAAACCCTCGTGTATTGTAGAATCAAATTCAAAAGCTTGACAAGTAGACTTTTATAATATACTAATATAGTACGTAATTACGTAGAATCCTAAGCATTTCATTAAAAAGCAATCACAATATATATTCCTATATATATGTAATTGGAAAGCATAAACAGTTGTTCCTAAATCATCTCGACTAGGGTTATGACATGACTGACAGTTTGAGACATACAATATGTCCGTCGTGAAGTATACAGAGGGTAAGTATTATGTACCTACCCTACTTCCGAGAACTTATCTATATTTTTAACAACCATTTGATGCCTTTCTAATATCAATCCACGTCACGTAACTACATTCCCCTAAGACGACAGAAGATTTTAATAGTTTCCCCTGCACTCTTAAGTAAATTAGGTACACTTTACGAGGATTTACGATAAAATCAGTCTGATCGAAGTCAAACAGTATACTTAGTATTCATTATAACTTATGATGAATTTCCCCGAAATATTTTCAAGAACTAATACCGGACTCCGTCTACTATAGGTATATACTACTATCCGATAAGGCTATTTATCATGCGTGCAACTTTACTAAATGGGGGGCCTAAATGTGTGTTGGGTGTCTGCGGCGGACGGGGGCGCGGTGGCTGTCGGTGCGGTGGTCCGTCGCTGACAGCGCGCGTGTCTCGCGTAGAGGGCGGCGGGGGCGCGCGTCGCAAGCGCTCCGGGCCAGCGATCACCACCTTCCAACGCTCGCACGAGGTGTGCGCCGCCAGCCTCGTCTCCATATCTAGCTCGGAGGGATCCTCGTAAGTCGCTCGCTCGTCGCTCCGGTCATGCCGCAGCCGCGCCGCTGCTCGAGCTCGACTTGTATGCGCATCAATGTTGCTCGCGTCTTCTATTCTACCCCTCTCTTTGTGCCTCTCGTCTTGTAAACGCATGTTACCGGTTTATATTGGTGTTTCTCACTTCATATTCTTTTCTGTTGAGCACGCACGAGTCTTCTCTTGCATATACGCACCTCTGGATTTCAGGAGACAACAGCATTTATCGCCAATGCCATTGTATACGCTGTTGGTGTGCAACATTGTGCTAATCAACGATGGAGTTTGTTGTATAAAAAAGTTCAGGGATCATTTTTCCAGATGTAGGTATGCACGACTACGGTTGGATGTTAAATGTTGCCTGGAAGCCATGTTTGCACTTATAACTTGATTTTAATATCAATATGTCCCTACACCACACCTAGCTCTCCACCTATGCATGTTTCATTGATAGATAAACACCATTTACCATTGCCTTATCAACATTATTATAAATAATATCAATCTGATAACAAAGCCAACAATAAGCCTTACCAAGTTATTTTCGGTATGACCTAGGCCTACTCTATCAACAATCAGATTTATTGATACATGGGAATAAAATATTTACGAAATAAATATGAACCTAAACTATTAGATACATTATAACCAATTATTGTAATAATAGTTGCAAGTAGATATATTATCTTTATGTCCGAATTGTAGCGTTCATATATCTGTATAAAAATAGTATGTAATATTTTAAGTATAGGTTTCAATATCCTCCGGTCAATTAGATCTTTAGTATTTCTATAGCACCACAGTTGATTCCTAATATTATAGATGTCATGAAAACTTTCCATAGTATCTAATTTCCACATAGGCATTACTTTACCACTCGATGACTGCCGCCCTTTTCTTCACTATTGTATCAATGTTGTCATTGTGTATTGTACTTTTTATTGACTCTATTACTTGTGGTAGTTGCGAAAAAAAAGGTCTGGTGAAATAACTCTTAGAGCTAACTAACTACCTTTCCGTTTATGAATAGACGCCTACTCTGCGTAGAACTAACACCAATATCCTTTTTTTTCGCTGTTATTTTAATGTTATGCATTTATTTAACACTGTTTTCTTTTAAATAATTGAAATACTATTCTTAGCTTTTCTAAGTGATTAAACAATGCATAGCACTAAAAATAGACACCTATAACAATTTCGCTAAAAATCCTTTTATGTACAATTAAAAAATATTCTTTCTAGGAGATAGTTGTCAATATGCTAAAGGTAATTATTAGGTATACAAATTTATAAGAGGAATCAACATCTACCACCTATTCATTCAGACCGAAATGCTTATTGTAATTTTTTTTTTGCTAAAATTATTCCTGCATGCCTCTGTTTGATTCGGAATACTTGTGTAGTTAAATGTTATATTGGAATCTAGATATATCTTAACTACAGTGAGGCAGTACTTATGGGCACAACAAATTACTAACTATATAATGAATTCAATTATGCTCTTATGAGGTCAGTAGTAGGTAGGTGTTATCGAATTACCGATATCGGCAGATGGTCTCCTGGTATGCGTGGCTCGGGCTCCTCTGACGGCGGGGGACTGTCGGATTTCATTGATGGCTTGGGCCCCGGCCAACTCGTCGGGAGACAATTGCTCGGAGCGCCGACTTTGGGCGACGTGCAGCTATCCATGTGTTACCAGAAAGGATTTCTTGAGGTAAAGATTACTCTCCGTTATAATATTACTTCTTTATTATTATTTCGTTTCATCGTTCGTTTCACTGCTGCCGCCTGACTGACATTCAAAACTTGAGATAGTAACTCACTTCTGATTATCCTATCGAACTGACAATGCAATATCAAAAATCGTTTAGAAAAATTTTACATTTATCTTTTGGTGTTGACTAACAGAATACTAGGCAACCATAAGCACCCATGATAAAAAAAACGATGTATGTAAGTATATTCATCGAGTTTACTATCGTATAGATCTCTTTCTCTAAAGCACTTGTATTTTGATGATTGTGACTCAGTATTCTGAATGATGATACATTCATCCATCAGAAAACCTAACATTGAAAAAAGGCGAACTATGTGACTGGTTATTCGGTTTGCTATTTATCGTTTTCTTAGCAAACACTATAAAATCAATCATATCAAAACCATTTCAGGTGGAGGTGATACGAGCCCGAGGCCTCCAAGCGCGGCAAGGTAGCCGAACGCTACCGGCACCCTACGTCAAAGTATACCTTGTTAGCGGCAAGCGCTGCATAGCGAAGGCTAAGACAAGTACTGCGCGTCGCACCCTCGACCCACTGTACCAACAGACGTTAACTTTCAGAGAAAATTTTAAGGGATGCGTCTTACAAGTAAGTATGCTACTTTTCTAACCTTGGCTGTTCTAAATCCTATTATTTGTTACTCTTTTATACAGAACGGCTTTTAGTGAAACCTTACAGTAATAAAGCTCATACGTCGGGATAAAATAGGCGAGTCGGTAGACGACGACCTAGGCGTACTTATATCGACCAGATCGGCGATGTATTGAATAAAAGCCCGATAAAGAGTACCCGAAACCCGAGCATGCATGAATCGTTTGATGGATGTGGATGAAGCACGAGAGATCTGCCAGGTTCGTAGCATGTGTCAGTCTATTGTCTCTGCCCACCCCAATGGGAAATAGGCGAGAGATTATGTATGTATGTAGGTTACATATAGGCTATATTTTATGAAGACATTGTGGTTTTACTAAAGCACTTATACGGGCATAGAAACTACTTGACTTTGGGCAATATTTTGCCGATTCTGACGTCACGACTCGACAAGTCAAGGAATTTATGGACAGCGATATGGTGCAATTTCAATATTTGAGCAATGTAAAGCAATATCGCCGCAATTTCATATAGAACGATCTTTAAGTGTTCTTCTTTTTACTATGTAAAACCCTAACAACAAAGTTGTTTGTTCATAGGTGACAGTCTGGGGAGATTATGGTCGTATAGAGGGTAAGAAGGTGTTCATGGGTGTGGCGCAAATTATGCTAGACGATCTCAATCTCACAAATATCGTCATCGGTTGGTACAAGCTCTTCGGGACGACTTCTTTGGTAATATACTTTGCATTCAAGATAAACTTAATTATAACTTGTGGTCTTATCTACTTAGTGCTTACACATATTTTTTGTTTCAGTAAATGGGGTTCATCACAATTTACAAATCGTGTGCAAGAACCTATGTCAAAACAATAAAAATTAAAACTTGTCCAAATAATAAATTTAGTGATACTGCTTTAATATCATGATAAAACGCAAAATATCTTGAATATAGGAAATTTTCTATAAAACGAAAGGTATAAATTAATAATTTGTATTTTTTTTGAATGCCTACCAGTTTTGAATAGATAGAATTTTATAGCAATGAAACAAATGTATAGTGTACTCGATAACATGTAATTAAGAATTAAAAGCCAAATACATTTTCTGGTTTTTGCTTCTTCTCTTAACCTTTTACCGGTCCATCGAAACAAACAAAATGATACGATGTGCCAGTCAGCGAAGTAATAAAATAATATTTTATTTTGATTTAGAAGTATTTAGGTATCCTAATGCCTGTGATACGACTATAGCGTAAATTAAACAGAATAATATAAGTAAATTCTAAAACTTGCAACTGGTTTTGACGATTATTTCGTTCAAAAATATTACCGCGCCTCTGATTTTGTTGTAAATGACTCATTTATAATATAATATAACAAATAAATTGCTGTTTTCTTACTTATTTACGAAATACCTTTTGCGTTAAATTTTGTTACGTTATCTAAATATGTATACGAATAAATAGTTGTCAACAATATTCACGGACAGGTATTCACATTATGATGATGACTACTTGGTTTACTTATTTTGGCCGGTTAGTTTTTACCAAAGATTTCTTTTTGAAAGTTACGACAACATGATCCGTGGGCATATACCTATTAATGTCTGTGGGGCATTAAGGTAAAACAGAAACAACATACATAATCTGTTCAGTTTTATTTTCACTAAGGTATGATATTTTTATACATCCTACAACAATTTTTGCACCTTATTCATTCAATCACTTTCCATACATTTGATAATTAATCAGTCATTTTCCAAAACGAAGCACAAATAAAAATATCAAACCACAGTATATTACACTTATGATTATAAAGATGAAATCTGGAGAATCTAAAAAAAACCTTCACATTTGATTTTGATAACCGTAAATTTTATACGATACAAAAATGTCATATAACGAAAATTCATTATATTCGTTTTTGTATTGCGGAAATTCATTAGAAAAACAATATTTTATTTTGTGGTATTATACGAATTAATATATAATATATTATGCTATATTGTATATGTATGACAAGTGTCAAGAAATAATGGCCGAGGTATTTAGTCTATAGTAAATTGTTCAACAAACCAGCCCCCTATTCTCGTTCTTTCGATTGGATTTCACATTCGATAACTATGTACCTGTCTCGTAGATTTAATTTAGAAAAAGGTGAAATTTCACTAGAGATATCTTATGGAAATACCGTCTCGAAAGAACGTGATATGGGAATGGTGAATGAATTAAGTGATCAAGTTTTTTTTTGTTGCGATTTAAGTGCGTTCATTGTCGCTGGTCATATAGTAAGAGCATAGCAATATCAAAAAATACAGACACTTTACTCTGATAAACAGCAAAATTACATGCTAAACTTTAAGTCTTAACAAAAGTGCAGGTCGCTAAAAAAATATACTGAAAAGTATTAACCTCTACAAATTATTAGGAGCATCCCTCCTACAATAGATGTTGTATTCCTTAAAATATTGCACTTAATTTGTTAAGACCTTGTATACACACTAAAATTACCAGTCACTCATCTGTACATACATAACTATATGTATTAAAAACATTAGGATTGTCAAAATATCAATACTCAATGCAATATGTGTTTAGGCTGCTTAGAGGGGGACGCGCCCGGCAACCGACCGTCGCCTGCTCTCTTTACGCCTGTCGATTTTATGTCTGAAACAAAAAGAATATTGGTAAATTTATTAGGCGCATGTGTACCTGATACCTGTTCATGAAATCACATTTTACAACAATAATATGTTTAAATATGTTTTCAGCGTCTGGTCCTTTAGGCGCGGGACAAATACAAAAAGCGTCGGGCGGAGGTGAGGCGAGGGCGAAGCGCGGGCGCGGCGTTACTTTTTCGATATTTCATACAAAATGTATAGAAGAGGTGCGCCGTCTCAGTATGTCTTACGTAGCACCTCTTCTATACATTTTGTATGAAATATCAAAGAAGTAGCGCCGCGCCCGCGCCTCACCTCCGCCCAACGCTTCTTGTATTTGTCCCGCGTCTTAGGAGTAACTGACATCAGCAATAAAACATTGTAGTCCATAAGCTCAACCGGAAATTACAGAAAGTCAATTTCTTATTTTGACGTCACTAACTGTCACGTGTAGGGGTCCGAAAAAACACTGGTGAATACTGAGAATTTTCAGGAATGGTATACGTCTGCCAAACCCCTCGGTCATAAGGCGTGCTCGTATTTATTTACTTTTGAATTGATTATTTAAGGTTAGTAATCCTGTATTTGAAAATAGTTTTTTTTTATCAAAGAGTACTACTTTTCCGATTCTGATAATTCTTTTACTGATAGAAAGCTACAGTTTCCGAGTGAAAGGCCATCTTTTACTGACGGAAACACGCAGATAGTCTATAGCAAACTCCACAGCAATGTTAGGCTCACCTTGCAACCACCTAACTTGCGTAGCTGGCCCGTAGCCCTTTTCGTTGCGCGCTGCAATGCGGAAAATGATCGCAGGCTTAGTGGATGAGTCCACGTGCGCCGCGCTCAGCGACGACTGCGGGACTATGCAAGTGTTTGCTTTCCCACAGTACACGCGGACAAACGCCAACTGCGACTTTGAGGCTTCCTGAAAATAAGTAATACTTCGTTGTACACCAATAGTGAGGCAGCAAAAAAAGAGTACAGGCGGTTATCGTTTTAAGCGTCGCGACGCTTCTCGTCGCTCACGACGCGTCATCTTCCACACAACCATTGAATTCATATAATTGAGATAAATGGACAAAAGGTAGGTAGTGTACTATATAATAATAATATAATATAATCTCACGCCTTTTTTTTTATCCCCGAGGGGGTAGGCAGAGGTATTCCACTACTGGATATACCCACATTTCACGAGATATATTGGACCCCTAAACGTGATAGGTGGTGAGCCCATCGCCGGACCGGGTCTGTTTACACAAGTCTCAGAATAAATTCTCAGACCTGCGGGTTTCCTCACGATGTTTTCCTTCACCGTCGAGCTAGTGATAAATATGTACGTAAGTTTTTGAAAAACATTGGTACATGCCCGGATTCGAACCCGAGCCTCACTGAATTTCGGCCGGCTCTTTAACCGTCCTGGCTATCACTGCTTAGTGTACTGTACTAAAAATATAATAATCAATTGTGGGACACACAAACGGTTATTCAATCTCAAACTAGTGCAGGTACTATAAACAATTGATAAATACAGACTTATGTACTTATTATTTAAATACTCATAAACACCCAGACACGAAACCAACAGGCAATCAGACATGTTCACTCACAAAATTTGGTCTCAAGCGGGAGTCAAACCCACGACCTCCGACTCTGAAGGCAGGTCCACTTCAAACTAAACCAATCCATCTAACAAATAAGATACATATTTGTTACAGGTTGTAGATTTTAGATTTTAAAGAAATTATTTACCTTAGGTTGTGTGTTTGATCGCACAGCGAGGTATACGGAGTACTCGAATATGCCCTCGGCGGCTACCTGCGGCGGCTCCCACGAGAGGTGAGCGCCTTCCACGGACTTGGATATCTTGATCGCAGATGGAGCGCCCGGAAATCCTGGCAGGCAAGTCTTGAATGCGGACTCCTGTGAGTAATTCAAGGGACCAATGTAGCTTCTAATCCTGACAAGAGGGACCAGCTAAGTGGTTATGTAAAATGTAATGTTTTACAGATAGAATGGAAAGTGTATGGAATTTACATTACACGCGTTCGACTTCATGCGCGCGGCAATTTAGCGTTAGCAAGTAAAATTGACGCAACACTCTAAATAAGTCCTAGTCACTGACACGCTTCTGACACGTAATTCTTGATAGTGAAGCTAAACGAATAAAACTTGTTTGCCACTTGGATATGGGCGCTGTCAAATACAAAGTAATTAAATAAGAAAATGTAATATAATAATATAATATAATAATAATATAATCTCACGCCTTTTTTATCCCCGAGGGGGTAGGCAGAGGTATTCCATTACTGGATGTACCCACATTTCACGAGATATATTGGACCCCTAAACGTGATAGGTGGTGAGCCCATCGCCGGACCGGGTCTGTTTACCTGCGGGTTTCCTCACGATGTTTTTCCTTCACCGTCGAGCTAGTGATAAATATGTACGTAAGTTTTTGAAAAACTCATTGGTACATACCAGGATTCGAACCAACCAACCAAACCAAAACCAAAAATTCGAAAGAAAATTTATATTTATAATTTAAAAATATTTGTTGCAAAATTGGCTGAGCAATGATGTTTTTCGATTAACTCAACTGCGTGTCAAACATATTTTCTACGCACAACAAGTTGAAACTTACTGTTGATATAAAATAACCCTCTCATTGGGGAAGTAAAGCAGTTAATGGAAGCCATTGCATCCTAAAAAAATAATTGATAATATATAAATAAAACAACCACTTACTTCGCTGAACTCCCCGCGGCCACACGAGTTGATTGCTGCGATGCGAAATTTGTACGCTGTGCCGTGCTCGAGGGGCGTCGTTGAGTAGCTGGAGAAATCCGGCAGGTTGTCGAGGGACAGACTCGACAGATCCACGTTCGGGTCCGACACGTAATTCTGGACCTAAATTGAGGTCATAAAACAAGAGTTTTCAATTATTTTCGTCCGTTGATCTGCGATCAGTCTTTTGACTTTGCGAGTCTTCAGCTTATTCAAATGTTGTAATTGTGAACTTCAAAATGACTGAATATGTCTCATTTTTATATACTAACTTGAAAACTGTGTAATTAATATTGTTTGTACGAAGTCTACGAATAAGAAATAAGTCAGGAAGAGTAACTAAGAACAAACTCCGTCGAAAAACTGGCCCCACAAATAATTACTACAAACTAAAAGGACATATATCCATACAGACCAATCAGTAGAGATTGCGTGACGCAATTAATTCCGACAAGCGCTGTGATTGGTTCTCAGCAGCCATCATAATAGTAATTGGTTCGAGTGTTTGAATTACGAATTGTCACTGTTAAATTGTCATTGCATTCGTGGACGATGTTATGCAATGTACGGGAGAGTAAAAAACAACTATTGAATATTTCAGTGTTTTATTTTAGTGATATATTTATAATTGCGTGTTAAAAACAAATTTGTTATCAATCAAAATCAAAATCTGATATTGTGTTTACGAAAGATAAGATAAATCTATACATATAATTAATCTCTAGAGGGGTCGCGTCTGTAGTGAATATTTTTGTAAAAAAATAATAGAGTACTTATATGCATACAAAATATTATCCGTATCTGAACTTATTTACAAAAAAATATAGAAAATTATAATAACAACAGTGAAAACAGAAAAATGAAATTAATCAAAAAATCACCGAGATATACAATCGTAAAGCTAGGCTATCTATCCCTCTCTTCGAAACGAAATTTTATATGGAAGTAATATGGCGCTCCCGTCATGTGACGTCCACGACAGTTCGGATCTCTCTTTTTAACCAACGACTTTTACAGCATTATAACTCGTAAACTAACAAGTACTTTGTGTTTTTTTTTCACATTTATTCTTACTGATAATTTTAAAAAAAGACTTGCATATACCGTATTGCAACAGGCATTATTAACGATACTAAAGCCAAAACTTTTTTTAGATTTTTGTCTGTCTGTATGTAAACTACATCACGCCAAAACTAATGGACCGACTTTGAGGGGACTTTTTTATTCGACTGAGTGTTAATACGATTGCAACTTAGGATACAAATAATCACGATTCGATCCATTTCTGTCGTCGGAATTCGTTTTCGGAAAAACTAAAAAAGTAAATTTTCATAAGAAATAATACCAGAAATGTGTATATTGCTGAAAATCGCTTGTTCGTAACTGTATAATATTACAAATTATAAGTGAGAAAATATACATTTATTTACAAAGAAAATATACATTGATTTACAATAATTACAAATTATAATATATCTAAATTACGCTTTATAAACTGGCTGGCTGCTTCTTGTGTAATGCGGACCAAACAACAATATTTTTACTAGAACGAAATGGAATATTATTTCATATTTACCTGTGATAAGTTATCCCGGGTAGCTTTTTACTTCGTCCCTTACGTTTTTTACACCAACCTACTACACAGGTGGTCATTTTTATGAAGATTTATTGAGTTTTACACAAATAAAACGACGAGGGCCTATCTCACTGACAGCGCGTGACAGACTGAAAAACGCACAGATTGTAGTTTTTTGCCCCGCCTTTTGTATTGTACTTTTCGTGGGGTCATTTTTTGACCGCTGTTACTCTTCTTGACTTATTCCTTATTCGTAGTACGAAGTATAGATTATTTGTTATGAAGCATTTGTTTATCTACATAATAATATATCATACTTATTACTATTTATGAACTATTTGTTTGGTAACTATTAGGCCTTAGGGCATGTTTATCATCATCAAACCGTAACAGCCCACTGCTGAGCTTGGGCTATAATCTCCCACATGAGCCCACCGCGGATTGGGAGATGGTGTGTAATGCTAGTGGCCACCTAACTATCAGAATTTAAGCCACCCAAGAGTATCTGACATGACGTAACGACTTCCATTGTGCTGAAACACAACGAAAACCGGGACCAACGGTTTACCGTATTTAAGGCATGTTATTTATTTAAGAAACTTACCGTGAATGTGGTTCCTTTCACTATGCCAACTGTGTACCACGTATCTTCATCATTTTGTTGTTTGGGCTCTTCAGGATCGGCCTAAAAACAAACATAAGTAACTTAAAAATCTCCACCTAACACAATACTGGTATCTTGATGAACTCTGAAACTAGTTGTCAAATGATACCTAAACGAAAAGGAAAAAATAATAAAGTATGTATTTATATATATTTGTGGCTATGTAACCAAGAATAAAAAAACTGGCAAAAAAATATGACTTAAGCACTTAAGTTTCCACACAATATATTTGTGTAATGTATTTTTTTAAATCGTGTTTTATTTTATTCAGTTCGGGATTCTTAGTCCGACTCGCAATAAACCGATTTTAATTATTGGTTTGTTCTACTTTAGAGTCTGCACTTTAATCACATCAAGTTTGACGCTTGTATTTATTACCGTTTTTACGATAGAGCAAAAACAAAAAACGGCGAAGAAACGTTCTTGTATGGTACCCTCCTCAGAAATTTGTTTATTTATTAGGATGCCCTCAAGGAAGGACAGACAGCCTGACATACGGCGTAGGCACAGTAGCGGACTAAGCCTGTTGGAGGCCCAGGGCGGAAAAACTTAATGAGGCCCCCCCGGTCGTAGAGCTTTTGCATTTGGAGGCCCCCAAGCCGAGGGCGGGCCTCTGGTCCTGGGGGGCCTCCAAATTTAGCGTAGTTTTAATCGTATTTGTATCTATGATGCCTCCAACCAACACCCGATCAAGAGAACTTTTCGCTAAATTTCGGAGGCCCCCCAGGAACAGAGGCCCGGGGCGGACTGCCCCTTCCGCCCCTACCTTAGTCCGCCAGTGCGTAGGCATAAAGATCCACTTCGAATTACGGAACCCTGAAAGTCTAACCTTTACGGGTACCTGTTCGTGCTGATGATGCAACGCGGCACTGGCGAGCGTCGCAAGCGCGTGCGCAGCGTCGGTGGGTGGCAGCGGCGGTGCACCATTGCTGGCCCCCGAGCTGCTCACCGCGCCCTCGGCCTCCGCTCCGCCAGAGACGCGCTCAGCCGCCACCGACGAAGACACGCCACCCACGCCGCCCTCCTCGGCTGCTTAAAAAACGCAGTGAAAGGTTACAGGAAGTAACCAGTTTACCAGGACGCTATATTATGAAAACAAAAATAAATAATCTCACGCCTTTTATTAACGAGGCGCTGGAAATACCCAGGATTTCATTATTATATTCTATGGACCCGGATAGGTTGGCCAGTCGCAGGACAAGGATGCTGTGTGCGTCCGAATTCATTCTGGGACCTGCTGGTCTCCGTCACCGTCGAGCAAGTGATACATATGGACGTACCTATGCTTTTCGAAAAACCCATTGTTACATGCCAGTTCTCGAACCCAAGCCTCACTAAGCGGGATCTTTGACCACTGGGCTATTTATTACTGCTCTTTTTATTATAACAATATGAAAAAATTGTGAAATCACAAAGCATCGTCTAATTACGAGTCCGAACATGTCGCTTTTCAGATATACAACATTTGTTTCCAGTAAGTCTAAGGGATGGTTGGGAATCTGTGTCAAACTACCGTAATCTGCCAGTTTTATATGCATGGTACATGGCATAAGGACAAGCTACCGAGGTGGGTAGCTTGTGACCATTAAAGTTTGTCCCACGAGATTAAGCAGCAGCCTACCACGGGCGATCTGTTAAAATAGATAATCCTATTGTTTCCCGATTACGCGGCTTGACATAGATATGCATGCATGTAGATTATTGCACCGAACGGAAGGTGACTTCTTGTTGCATGGAGTAGTAGAGACTAGTCACTAGTGCAACAAGAAGTCAATCTAAGCGGCGAGAAGCGTTTAGGCGCCGTTGGTTGGTCCAATTCTCATTTCGTCCAAGAGTTGAAAAAGGGTCAATTTCATGAATGGTTTATTGGTTTCATTAGCAAAATGTCTAAATAGGAGTCAATATAACAATTTTCTTTTGCTTTCACATGACTCATTGACTCATGATTCATTTTAAAAATTTATTTTCGTGCAGTATTTTCTATTTTTCAATCTTTTTCAACGAATTCATTAACTTTCTACGAAACTGGTCAACTAATAAATATTTAAATAGAAAAAAAATTTACGTCATACCATTTCAATTTTCAAATGCTGTTCTGCTTGCGTTTTAGATGATCAATTATGAAATAATTTGGTACCTCGTTGGTTAAAAACAAATAAAAGTACCTTGTAACAAGTTTGGCGACAATAACGCGGATCCATTAGCAGTCAATGTGAGTAGCGGCATCGACTCGCTCACAGATGGCATCGCATCCGCCGCGCCTTCCATCTCAGAGGTATCCGCGTCACCAAACCTAGACAATTATGTGCATTTCAATATAAATGACTAGCGGTTCTGCGCGGTTTCACAAGCGTAGTTCCTGTTCCCGTGAGAATACGGGAGTAAAATATAGACTATGTTAATCAGGGACATTCTAGCTTTCCATTGGTAAAAGGATTTTTAAAATCGGTCCAGTAGTTTTTGAGTTTATTCGTAACATACAAATCTTTCCTCTTTATAATATTAGTATAGAAGTATAGAAAACAGTCACCGATTCACACCTCTGACCGGTACTGACTTAGAACGTAATTTTCGCAAAATGACACCTCGAAAAATTTTGGCACTTTCGCACAATGACATTTTCTCAGAAAGTCACTTTTGCTGAAAGATTCACAAATTCAAGTATTTTTATTAATATATGATTGATTATACTCGTAGCAACCGTAAGATTAAAAAAATATTACAAGTAAGATGATGTTTTGTTTTGTTTAAAGTTCATTGGAGGGTGAATTTCATTCTGCAAAAGTGACTTTCTGCGAAAATTATATTGTACGAAAGTGGCTTTCTATGAAATAGACATTGCGCGAAAGTGACAAAAATTTTCGGGATATCATTTTGCGAAAGCGACGTTCCGCGTCAAGACCCTCTGACAAGCTGAGACTTGGAATATAAGTAATTTATATCACACTGTTCTTGTATCGGCTAACTAATGTTTTTTTAAATTCCTGCAGAGGTGGACAAAACTAGATCCAAGCTGGCATAGCCGCTGGACAGCCTCTCATGTCACTATTTAATCAGTCAATACTCTTTATAGCTAAATAAATATATTTTTTTAGAGAATGAAATTTCACTGACTCATTAGAGGGTTGTTCTTGAGGTGCGAGTGAGAACGAGTGTAACGCCGCAGGACCATTAGCAGTTGAGGATATTTGTGCTGCCTCCGTCTGGCCACTGCTCGAAATATCGCCACCGCCTTCTGCGGTGCTTGAACTGGGAAAATAAAAAATAAAGTATTTAAGTCTTACTTGTCAATGTGGTACAAAATATAGTTATCTACTCGTATTTAATTTAATTACCTAATCCCTGTGCTCAGAGTTTCCTGAGCAGCACTGCTAATTTCATTGACGTCATCGCTGCTCGCTACGCCTTCACCACCACCCAGATCTTCATCCATTGTACTTGATTCATCTAAAAAGGATGTTGGATTTACAAGATATACAAGTTTTTATTTAAATACCTATTTATTTTTTAAGTTTTGGCATACAATATTATTGATATTGACACAATCAAAGTAGATATACCATCTCATGTTGTTTAATACTGGCATTTAATTTAAAAAAAATTCAGCAACAACTTTTAAAAGCAATTTGTACTAACCATCCTGAACCATTGGGGCTTCACCTTCCAAGCCACTGTCAATTGGCATCGCTGAACTAAGGGATTGGTCTGGTGACTCCTCCTGACCCTCTCCACTCTCACTCTCATCCAGACCTGCCTCTTTCATCATAGGATCCAGCTGGTTTTCTGTATCTTGAGGTGAATTATCTTCTGTTGCTGCCTGGTAAAGGCATATTAGAGTTTTAAAATGCCAAAAAAGATTATAGCAAGAAAATCTAAAAATATTTTGGTTAAGTTCGATAATATTATACAATAGTGGTTATTAGGTGTCATAAAGTGTAAAAAAAACTATATTTTTATGGCTTTGGATTTATTGTGCCCCAAATAGCATGACTATGAGAGAAAGAGGATACACAAAAGAAAAAGATATAACAAATTCTTACTGGAGTGGACAAGCAGTTGTCTCCAATGTAAGCAGATTCATCTGGAGCAGTTCCTGCTGTATCATCAATATCCATTTCATCATCTGCTTCTGCATTTCCTGTGCCAAAACATAACTTATAGAATTACTCTCTTTTAGAGGTTACAGTGGAAGAAAAAATATTTGCTCTTTTTTAACTCAAAAATTATGTTTAAAAAAATTCTACTCCGTGTGAAGCTTGATCTCTATGCAAAATTTTATGTTGATAGCACAATTAGTTACCCAGCCAGACATGAAATAAAAAAAACCGGCAAGTTATATATTTGTTGTTATACCGGCAATAGAAACAAATTATCTGTGAAAATTTCAACGGTCTAACTATCACGGTTCATGAGATACAGTCTGGTGATGGACGGACAGACAGACGGATGAATAGTGGAGTCTTAGTAAAAGGGTCCTGTTTTTCCATTTGGGTACAATTTTCAATGTACATACATACATACATATAATCACGCCTCTTTCCCGTAGGGGTAGGCAGAGACCACTTCTTTCCACTTGCTACGATCCTTACATACTTGTTTCGTTTCGTCTACTTTCATTAATCCTTTCATACATGCTTTTCGGTTTAGGGTACTCTTGATCTGACCTTTTTTCAAGACATCCCCAATTTGGTATCGAAACGTCCGCCTAGGTCTACCCCTTCCAACACTTTCATTCACACTCGCCTTATACACTTTTTTCGTCAATCTTTCTTCATTCATTCTGTCGACACGGCCAAACCATCTCAGCATACCTTTCTCAATTTTTGTCACTACATCTTCTTTCAGACCAGAATGTTTCCTTATCTCACTATTTCTTATCCTGTCACTCAATTTAAATCCTATCATACTTCTTAACACTCTCATTTCAACTGCATTTATTCTGCTTTCGTGTTTCTTTCGCCATACCTAACTTCCACTTCCGTACATGAGTGTCGGAGTCAAAATTTTTCAATGTGCAACGCTAAAAATGAATTGAACTATTATAATATATTCAATATTCAAGCCTTTATTAGCCAAATAAGCAAGTAAATTTACAAATATTACCATTACAAACATCAAATTTTATTATTAGAATTATTATTGATTTTACAGTTTATTGCACATCAGTTCTCCTTACTGGCATGTCCTTTGACACAAAGGCCTCCTCCAAGGCTTTCCAATTCTCTCTGTTTTGGGCAGTACGTAGCCACAGTGGCCCGGCAACTCTTTTGATGTCGTCCGCCCACCTTTTCAGCTGCCTGCCTCGCTTCCTTCCGGCATTGTAACGGGGAGTCCATTCGGTTGTCCACCGTGTCCACTTTGGCATTTGTTCCCTGACAATGTGTCCTGTCCATCGCGACTTTAGCCTTTTTATTTTGGTTTCTACGTCGTCCCACTTGGTTATTTTCCTTAGATTTGCCGCGCGCTTTTTATCCATTCTTGTAACACCTAGAATGCTCCTTTCCATGCTTCTCTGACATGTTACAAGTCTTTGTATGTTTCGCTGCGTATTCGTCCAGGTTGGGCTTCCATAGGTCATTATGGGTAAAATGCATGAGTTGTAGACTTCCTTTTTTGCTTTTTAGAACTATTATAATACTTCTAAAATTAAAAACGAGGTTCACAGTCTAAAGTCAAATGTAAAGTTAGAACTACATTAAGTCAACATAGTGTGTTGTGGCTGTTTCGTATATTTTCTAGGGTTAGAAAGAGAAAGACACACTTTCACCATAGAACACCATGCGGGTCAAGTTTAGTTCTTTTACCATACTAAATGTAACAAACTGATAGCCTCCTGGTGCAACACGACACCTTCACAGTAATGTACTTCTGGTAACAATGTTTTATGAAGGAAAATTAAGAGATTGTTGTAATGTCCATTTGTCCTGATGGGGTAAAGGGGAGTATAAATGTTAGTAATATAATAGGGTTATTTTATCTGATTACCTTCTTCTGGAGCAGACTGAGCTTCACTGTCAGCAGCTTGGCCTCCGCTCACTTCATCAAAAGCATCGCTGCTACTAGAGGGAGCTGCACCATTTGTTGCTATAAGCAATAATAATAACCATCTGTATTGCTGTATTTGATTCTTTTGTTACTTTTATGAACATCTTTAAATACGCTCATACGTTAGAATGTTTGAAATATTGCTGAAATACAGAACACTTCGAATTCCCGCCAAAAAGTCACACTACTTGTCTGCTTGAGTCTAAAATTTTCAATTGAATAAAATTGACTCTACATACAGCTATATAATAGAAAACATTAATATTATTACTAGAGAACACGATAAGTATTTATGTGCATCGACAAAGTTAAACGATACCTGTCCAAAAGGCATTCAAAAGGGTGTGAGTGATGTTGCAGTAATGGAATAATGTCGTAAACCTTGTTTTTATTATAAATAATATTTAGTCAAATTATACCTAACGCAGCACTGGCTTCGTTGCTTGTAACGTTGTTTTCAGAAATTTCGGCAATCGCTTCTTGTTGATCTTCCACTGAAGGAGACACTTCGGCACCATCAGGAACATCGCCATGGAGAGCAGAGTCTGATTCCATTTTAGTAACTATTATTATATGTTATTAGATTTGACAAGAATAATCATTTATTTCTAACCCAACATCAAGGAATATTCTTTATTTCCTACACAATACACATTTCGGTAAAAATGTTAGACAGATTTCGTTTCGACTTGTTTGACATATGTCACCAATGCACCAACACTCACCCACCACACCGCACCAACCAACGCGTCTATATATTTTTTTCTCTATGAACGCGTCGATCACAGACCAATAGGGGGCGGCCGCCTTTGAGTGTTAAAGGCGGCCGCACATTGTAAGAAATTTCTGAAAAATTCTGATGGTCGCAGGACGTGCGACAGAAGCACCCATAAGAAATTTTGGTCCCGCGATTTGCGAGCCCAGTCTGACTGAAAGCCCTCAACATGGTTAATGAATTTCAATTTCAGATATAAAATCGTCTATTTCACACATTTTATTTAATATGGTGCGCTGCCGCTACTCGTAATTTGTCTAGGTACGCTATTACTCTTTCGGTAACCGCTAAACTAATGTTAATTTCTCAAAGTTTGCTGGATCTAGAACAAAGTACATCGAAAACGTACCTTCCGACATTTCTATCAGAAAAATTCTGACGTCCGGTAGGTGTGAATCCACACCGGATGTCCGAAAAGGAAAATTTCTGACAATGTGAGGGGCTTACGGCTTAGATGTATGGACAGAGTTCCTTCCGGCGACCATCAGAATTTTTCTAACTTTCTTGCAATGTGCGGCCGGCTTTATTGTGCAGAGACTCTATGGCAGAGTAATCTTCTGGTACGGTCCAAATTGCGCTTTCTGCGCTCGTGTGCGCTATATTCATGCAAACAACTGTTCAAATTGCGCTGTGGTACGCTGACATGAGCATTGTGACGTCATCGATGACGTCATCGATTGGTGCAAACAGTGCTAACAACGAGGAGGTAGTGCAATGTCTCCGGATCTGTCAAACAGTTGTCAAAATTCAATGTGCGTGGTGTTTTTTTTCCCGCGAACTTTTTTCATATTCGTTATGTAATCGATTAATTAAAATTAGGTATGTCGTCATTAATATTAACAGAAGCATTACATTGTGAAGCTTCGGGGGACACTATACGACTCAAATACGACTGAATTTAACTTCAGAACAGTATCAACCTAAATATTAAACGAACTGTCATTTTTGACAAACGAAAACCTGTTCAAATTGTTTGCATGCTAACAATCGTAATCATTTTGAACAGCCGTGTGCGTGCTTACGAACGTATTTACTATTTGCACAAAACGGACCGCAGCCTTCGTGTAGTGTTTAGAGCTAATGGCTAAATTGCCAATGCCTTTGAAAAAACAAAGAAAAATATGTCACTTTCAGTGTCAAATTTGTGTTATTTCTCTGATTTTCTTCATTTTCTTTCTCAGCAGAAAATTTGGAAATATAATTCTTCCTTTAGTGCAATTCATAGAGTAACTTATATATAATATGGTGCAATTGGCAATAATTGATGAATAATTAGGTATTTGGAAACTAATGATTTGTATTATATTTTTTTAAACAGTCTTTATATAATGACTGGGGAAACATTGCTATGATAATGCAGTAAAAAAATATCAATAAATCACAAATATGTATGTAGGCGCTCTTGTTGTTCAAAATAAGGAAATTATTTACCAGAAAATAACATACAGGGAAGCTGGAAAACACAACTCAAAGTGAAAATTTTCGAGAAAGTTTTGGGAAAAGTAAACAATACGATTCAAAGGTGAAACCTGCAAGTTCAAGTAAAAGAAGTAATAAACCTAGATAATTACCTCCGAAAATGTCTTTGAGAATTAAAGATTGCAAGGTTCTCTTAAGAACATTAGTACAAAATAGAATAGATTTACTTGGTAAAAGAAAGTTTTCAAGTGAAAAACAAAAACCAGGTGAAGGTTTACGTTCTATGAGATCAACTACAGCATTCAGAGTAATCAATTTTGAACTTTATGCAAAACCGGTAAGAAATTACTGTGATTGTATCAGATATATAATTTGTGTGACAGATATACATAATATTATATAACAATATAGCAAAGAAATCTAATATTTTTTCTTTTCAGAATATTGTAATAATGAGCATAGGTCTCACATGTTTTGGTTTAGCTCTTGGTTATATTGCCTATATGAGACAAAAATATGAATCCATGGGCTACTACACTGCAGTGAACCAAGATGGTAAATGTTTGAGAAGAAAAAATCTAAGTGGGAGTGACAACACAGTTATGTAATTATTATGCATTGTAAATAGATAAAACGTTGGAACAAATGTAATTGTAAAAAAATTTAAGTAATACTACAATCATCAATACTATAAGTTATTGTAATCCAAATGTAAAAGAATGAAACACATGTATTTTATGATAATGGTCGGAAATGTTAAGAAAAATTAACCCTTACCTATGGTTAACCCTTCCAACCTTAAAAAAACATGTGTTTTATTTTTTTACATTTGCGGCTATGATTCCGGATTGAGACAGGCCCTTTTAAAAAAAACGTGAATGCTTACTTATTATATTTAAAATAAAATGATGTCTTCTTTCAGTAAAATATCCTATCTTCAATATTTAACGTGCAAGACTTACTTTCCCTCCGTGTAGCATGGGCGTGGGACGCCCAGTATACATACACTACCGCATTTTTATTTAAATTTCATGTACCTACAGCCAACCCCCTTTGAGTTTTGTAATAGGATAGATATTTATATTATCATTGCTCCTATTATATAACATCCTTGGCTCCTATTCACTGCAGTGAAAACATAGTATAGTGGTTAAAGAACCTGCTTTTCATTAGTGCGGCTCGGGAGTGAGTTTTTCAAAAAGCGTAGGTACATATCTATCAATAGCTCGACGGTGCAGGAAAAAACATCAGGAGGAAACCCACCCGCAGATCCCAGTTACCTAACAGCCTTTGGTTGGTTAAATACTCAAAGCTAACAGCACCGTTTCGGCTGATGGGCTAACCACCTATCAGGCTTCGTTTAGGGGTCCAAACAATATACTGGTAAAACACGGGTATTTCCAGAAATTGAATCCCTCGCTCTGCCTACCCTCTCGGGGATAAAAGGCGTGAGATTTTTTAAACAGTAGCTGGACCAAAAACGACTGATGGCTAAATTGCCATTGCCACAACCTAATGGGCCATCAGTGGCGGCGTAAGGCGTGGGCCACGGCCTACGGCCTCGCGGTCCAAGGGGCCTCGCACCTCGAAGGCCCCCAAACGCAAAAATTTATATATAATTACTTATCCAGCAATAAATAATAAAAACAATAGAACTAGATTAGTTTATTTGACTATTACAAATAGTTGGTCTCACTAAGGAGTTTTATTAGAGACTAGATGTCGCGCGGTGCGCGAGGCCGCAAGCGGCCACGCGTGTCTCTTTGCGTTTCGATTGTGTCATAAAAATAAAGTCTAATTTGGGGTTGGCATCTTGTTTAAGCCATTTTTGAGAATTCTCTATATAAATGTTGTAATTTTTTAGTATAAGTCGAGAAAAATAATACAATTTTGTTAAATATTATGTTTCATGGCAACACTATTTACTGAGACCCACAATCGCTTATCTTTGCTTCATACAAGCCAACTTAAAAAAGTGTTGCCAACTGGCTGAAAAATGTCCATTAAGATTTACAAAATTAAAATTTTTCAGAACAGCGAAAATTACGAGTCGGCCATCTTGTTTTTTCAGATTTTTGGATTTTTCTAGTAAACTACAGGATATGCCCTATGCAATGAGACCTAACACGTGCTTGTAGGATATTGGCATCCAGGAGATCAATTCGTGTCTTTTGGGGTCTTTTCGTGATTTAAAGGGGTCATAATTATCAGTGTTGCCATTTAAATTTGAAAAATTTTATTTTGTGGGTTAAGCTTAAGCGATTGTACCCGGTAGATATACTTCTGCATTTGCAAAGTTTAAATGTTTTGGATTAAACATTTTTTTACCATAAGTCAAATTTTTTTATTATTTTGACAAATATTACTTTTTACGGCAACACTGTTTACTGAGACCCACAATCGCTCTATACAAGCCAACTTTCCAAAGTGTTGCCAACTGTGTAAAAAATGCCGATTAAGATTAAGAAAATTGATTTTTTTCAGTAAAACAAAAATAAAGGGGCGGCCATCTTGTTTTTTCAGATTTTCGGGATTTTCTGGTAAACTACAGGATACACCCTATCCAATGACACCAATCACGTCTGTATAGCATATTGGAATCTGGGAGATCAATTCGTGTCTTTCGAGGTCTACCCTAAAAATTTTATCGGCCATAACTGTCAGTGTTGCCAGGCGAAAATCAAAAAACCTACAAAAGATCATAGGGAGAGATAATACTACGTAGCAAGACCTCTAACCCCGCCATACAGACCAATTCGCTCAGGTCTTGCCATCTTGCCGAAAATCGACAATCAAAATGTGGTAAAATTAATACTATTCTTTGGGAACAAATCACCGGTCGGCCATCTTGGTTTTTCAGATTTTCGGGATTTTCTGGTAAACTACAGGATATGCCCTGTGCGATGACACCAAACATATCTCTTTAGCATATTGGCATCTGGGAGATCAATTCGGGTCAAGTGGGATCTGAAACCACTCCAACTTTGAAACACTATTACGGAGCCGCCATTTTGTTTTTTCAACTTTTTAAATAATATTCGTAAATCATCTTAAAAGTTTTACAGATGCCAAAAATTTGAACCGAATCGGCCGGAAAACAAAAGAGATACGATAGGCAAGCCTGGCCGCCATTTTGTTTTTTTTGAAAAGTCGGAATTTTCCCTGGGTCACCCCGCCATTTTGAACACTTTTCCCCTACAAGACTTTTCTCCAAAACGACTCCTTCTGGGAGAACAATTATGTCAATGAGTGAGTCAGTGGTAATCGAGCTTTATATAATTATAGACTAGATGCAAGCGGCCACGCGTGTCTGTGTGGGGTCGTATTTTGACAGAAAAATAAAGTAAAATTTTGGGCGGGCATCTTGTTTTAGCCATTTACGATAATTTTCTATGTGAATATAGTAACTTTTAAGTACACACACCGGCACAATTAGCGGAACAGAAAAAAAAAGGAGAAAAAAGAGGGAATTTAGAACAATGAATGTAATTTTTAAACAATATATTATTTAAAATGAAACAACAATTAAATTAACATGTTTTGACATTCATTTGTAACACCATACTTAAAATTTTATAAAAATAAAAATTAAATTAAACAAAATGCATTTTTCTTCGATTTTTAATTATAGAGAAACAGCAGAAAATTCAAGATTTTCCAAAGTTTAACAACAATTTCAATGACTGTTCAATATCGAGTGTTTCCTCCTCGTGCTCTGATGAGGGTTTCCATCCGTCTGGGCATGCTGCGGATGATGTTATCAATGGTTTCTTGGGGCAACCTCTGCCATTCTTCAAGTAATGCGTTTCGCAACTCGTTGAGATTATTGGGAGGGGGCATTCTTGACTTTACACTCCTCTTTAGCAAGTCCCAGACGTGTTCTATAGGGTTCATATCGGGGGACCGTGCTGGCCACTCCATCACCGTTATACCAACATGGTTTAGGTATGTCTGTACTGTGCGAGCACTGTGAGCCCGAGCATTATCCTGCATTAGAATGAAGTTGTTACCAATAAAGGGGGCAAATGGCACAACATGTTCTTCTAAAATCTCCCTGATATACCGATCAGCATTCAGATTCCCGCCATCGACCACTACTAACTCCGTACGAGCTCCTAAACATATTCCTCCCCAGACCATAATTGAACCGCCGCCATATGCAACTGTATTTTCAAAATTAGACTGGATATACCGTTCTCCTTTGCGTCTCCATACTCGCTGCCTTCCATCAATTTGATTTAACATAACTCTGCATTCATCAGTAAAAAGAACCTGTCCCCAGTCGTCGAAGTCCCAATCACGATGTTCACGACCAAAGTGTAGACGGTTTGTGCGATGATGTCTCTCAAGTTTTGGGGCTTTGGCGGGCACATACGAGCCTATACCCACTTCTTCGAATCTTCTACGAACTGTCCGCTCACTCATCCTTACTGCTCGTACCTCTTCCAGTAAATTTCGAGCCTGCACCGCCGTTAGTCTCGTGTTCCGTCGGACTTGAAGTTGGAGAAAACGGTCATCCCTCCTTGAAGTACACCTTTTCCGGCCTTGTCCTCTCCTTCTCACTAGAGCATTCGTCAATCTGTATCGTTGGATGCTACGATAAATCGTTGATAACGATCGACGAAGGCTTCTGGCAATCGATCTGTAGGTTTGACCATTTCTCCTCATTTGATCTGCCCTAATGATTTCTGATGGCGTTAAATCAGGCATAATTAGATGCTCGTAAATTATCAATATGCGAAAAAACTCAAAAGCCTCAAAAACTGCAATTCAAAGCTTTTCAAATGGAATTCACGAACCTTCTAAAAACGGACAAGCGGTGGAAAAAATGAATCAATGAAAATTAAAACAAAAGAATGAAAAAAAGGGCAGTCGCTTAGTATTCCATTTTTAAATTAAAACCCAAATTTAAAAAAAGCTTGTTTAGCCGGCCAGTAACACGCAAAAATGCGTAAATACTCCCTTTTTTTTCTGTTCCGCTAATTGTGCCGGTGTGTGTATAAGTCGAAAAATTATAATTTTTTGTAAAATATTTCTATTCATGGCAACACTGCTTACTGAGACCCACAATCGCCCCATACAACCCAACTTTCCAAAGTGTTGCCAACTTGCCTAAAAATACCGATAAACATTATAAAAACCCATTTTTTCAGTAAAGAGAGAATACCGGAGCGGCCATCTTGTTTTTCCAGTTTTTCGGATTTTTCTAGTAAACTACAAAATATGCCCTGTGCAATGACACCAATCACGTCTCTATAGCATATTGGCTTCTGGGAGATCAATTCGGGTCTTTTGAGGTCTACCCTAAAAATTAAATCGGCCATAACTTTCAGTGTTGCCAGGTGAAATTCAAAAAATCTACAAAAAGTCATAAGGACAGATAAAATGTACCGTTGACTGTCACTTGTTTTTGCGAAATGATAAAATTTAAAGTTTTGACATTTTGCGTTAAAAGTAAAAAAATACCCCAAATTTTAGGAAAATTGTTAAACATGGCAACACTCCGTAATGAGACCTCCAACCTTGCCATACAAGCCAACTCGCTCAGGTGTCGCCATCTTGCCGAAAATCGACATTCAAAATATGGTAAAATTCATCTTTTTCTTTGGGAGCCAGTCACAGGGCGGCCATCTTGTTTTTTCAGTTTTTCGGATTTTTTTAGTAAACTACAGGATATGTCCAATGCAATGACACTAATCACGTTTCTATAGTATATAGGCATCTGGGAGATCAATTAGGGTCAACTGGGGTCTAAAACCACTCCAACTTCGAAACACTATAACGCGGCCGCCATTTTGTTTTTTCAACTTTTTAAAAAATATTCGTAAATCATCTTAAAAGTTTTCCAGATTCCAAAAATTTGAACCGAATCGGCTGGAAAACAACAGAGATACGATACGATAGGCAAGTCTGGCCGCCATTTTGTTTTTTTGAAAAGTCGGAATTTTCCCTAGGTCACCCCGCCATCTTGCACACTTTTCCGCTACATGACTTTTCTCCAAAACGACTCCTTCTGGGAGAACAATTATGTCAATCAGTGAGTGAGTCAGTCAGTGGTAGTCGAGCTTTATACAGGATGTCCCAGAAGTCAACGATAAGCCGGAAACCAGCGATAGGCCTAGTCGTTTTGGGAGAACAATTATGTCAATCAGTGAGTGAGTGAGTCAGTCAGTGGTTGTCGAGCTTTATATATTATAAACTAGATGTCGCGCGGTGCGCTAGGCCGCAAGCGGCCACGCGTGTCTCTGTAGGGTCGTATTTTGACAGAAAAATAAAGTCTAATTTTGGGCGCCCATCTTGTTTTAGCCATTTTTGATAATTTTCTATGTGAATTTTGTCTTTTTTTAGTATAAGTCGAAAAATAATAAAATTTTGAAAAATATTACTTTTCATGGTAACACTGTTCACTGAGACCCACAATCGCTGCATACAACCCAACTTTCCAAAGTGTTGCCAACTTGCCTAAAAATACCGATAAAAAATATAAAAAACCATTTTTTTCAGTAAAGAGAGAATACCGGAGCGGCCATCTTGTTTTTCAAGTTTTTCGGATTTTTCTGGTAGACTACAGGATATGCCCTATGCAATGACATCAATCACGTCTCTATAGCATATTGGCATCTGGGAGATCAATTCAGGTCTTTTGAGGTCTACCCCAAAAATTCAATCAGCCATAACTTTCAGTGTTGCCAGGTGAAATTCAAAAAACCTACAAAAAAATATAGGGAGAGATAAAATGTACCGTAGACTGTAACTCGTTTTCGCAAAATGGTAAAATTTCGAGTTTTCACTTTTTGCATTAAAAGTAAAAAAATACCCCAAATTTTGGGAAAATTGTTAAACATGGCAACACTACGTAATGAGACCTCTAACCCCGCCATACAAGCCAATTCGTTCAGGTGTCGCCATCTTGCCGAAAATTGACATTCAAAATCTGGTAAAATTCATCTTTTTCTTGAGGAGCCAATCACAGGGCGGCCATGTTGGATTTTCAGTTTTTTGGATTTTTCTGGTAAACTACAGGATATGCCTAAACAGATGACTTGCCACTTGTAACTGTACGATGTCGGTAACCATGCGTCTAATTCGGGTCAAGTGGGGTCTGAAACCACTCAAACTTTGATACACTATTACGGGGCCGCCATTTTGTTTTTCAAAATTTTTAAGTAATATTTGTAAATCATCTAAGCAATACTACAGATGTCGAAAATTTTAACCGGATCGGCCGGAAAACAAAAGAGATACGATAGGCAAGCCTGGCCGCCATTTTGTTTTTTTGAAAAGTCGGAATTTTCCCGGGGTCACTTTGCCATCTTGCACACTTTTTTCATATATGACTTGCCTCGAAAACGACTCCTTCTGGGAGAACAATGAGGATCAGTAAAATTATAGCAAATCCATTAGAAATAGTATCCACGTTATTCTTTATGATATAAGAGTGATATATCTTTTTGAATTATCCAAATCGGACCATAACTTACGGAGATATTAAATAATAAACTTATTTATGCCGCTCCTGTCGCAAAACTCAATGAGCGCGGGAGCATGGTGACGTCACTGTGACGGAACCGAGCTCGGCCGGCCGGCCGGCACTCACGATTTGAGGAAGCGGCGCGTAATATTTGTGTTGTTAGAGTGTAATTTTGTGATATTTAAGTATAAAACAAAAGTACTTACATAATATGAGTAAGTACTAATAAAGTAGAAGCAGGTTTTGTGCAAACTCAATTCTATAACCTTCCAAAAGTGGATTCTTTCATGGTATTTGATTACCTAGGTAATCATTCTAAGTTGGTTGGTCGTTGGAAACTACAAAGGTAAGGGTGCTGCTTATTTATCTACGATTACGTACATACGTACTTATTAGTACTCTTGAATTTGGTAGTGGTTGGTAGGTGTAAGAAAGAATGAATATAAAGTGTAGGTACAGAGACGTATTTAGAACTTATAAATTTTGTTTACAGTATCTTGATAAACGAAAGTTGTTTTTTGTTTATTCATACGTATGTGGGACTTTTCGCCAAAGGGCCAAAAACTGGTTGCAACCTGATTTTTTTTAAATTACTTTAATAAATGTGAAATTTCTGTTGCGATACCAATTAATGCCTTAATAATTTACTTTTCATAAGATTGTCTTTCAAACAACTCATTTAAATTGGAAGTAATACTGGACTAAAACAAAAAAATCGGGGTGTAACGTGTGCTGCATTTCGACTTTTAAAACTTTGACTCAGTGTCCAAAAAAAATACTAGCAAATTTACACTTACTTATGATTTTATACATTAGAATATAGTTTAAGCATTAAGTAAAAATAGAAAATAAATTTGTAGGTGCCTCATAAACATGTTATTTACAACGATACAACTTCTGATAGCAATTTTTGTCCTTACCGGTTTTCGTAACAAAATGTTAAAGCTTAAGTAAAGTATGCACCGCACACATACAAGCGCATCACTGTGCATAGGCAAGCTCGTCATTCGTCCCTTGAGCGTAGAACTGTTACATAGCAGGCCTTTGTTTTTGCTGTACAAGCGTTCCTTCTGAAAATTTGAAAATTTGTCCACACCGGCACCACATCCAGATTTAAGGTAAGTACTATTTATATATGTCTGAGTCCTAGATATATTATGAAGACACCTTTTTTGTGCGTAATACGTCTAAAAAACTGGTGAAATATTGGAAAGTTTTAGAAAGAAGTCACAAAAACCGTCTTATGTCCTTACCACAACTGTCCTCACTGGGTCCTGTTAAGTAGAGCGGTAAGGACAGTTATGGGATGGTAATGACATTTAGTTTTTTTTATAGAAAGAATTATCCTAGATACGATAGCATTTGTGACTTTTGAGACAACATTTAGAACGACAAAACAAAGGTTTATACCAATTTACAGCTTATTATCTTTCATTCCGAGCTAAAACCCCTAATATGACTGGGCTATAAAGGATAGCAAGTTATAATATAAATATTTAAATACTAAATGTTTTTTTTTTATTTATTTAAGGATATCATTTAAAACTAAAAAACAAAGAATTATTGTTTGATATTTGTTTTGTATCTTTCTTTTACATTTTGGAGAAAATACGTTTTAGTTAATTCAAGTAAAAGTCTTTTATTATTACCTACTTATTTCATAAGAATTTTCAAATTATATTAGTTGTTTTTGACTGTTGTATAAAATAAAGTACTAACCTAAGTTACGACAGATTTACATTTTGGCGAAATATTACTTGTTTTTTTAAATGTTATTTAATTGTAAGCTTGATTAGGTTTGTAAATTTTGGAGAGTTTATATGTTTTTAAAAATAAAAAAAATCTCACGCCTTTCATCCCCGAGGGGGTAGGCAGAGGTATTCCATTACTGGATATACCCACATTTCACGAGATACATTGGACCCCTAAACGTGATAGGTGGTGAGCCCATCGCCGGACCGGGTCTATTTACACATGTCTCAGAATTAATTCTGTGACCTGCTGGCTTCCTCACGATGTTTTTCTTCACCGTCGAGCTAGTGATAAATATGTACGTAAGTTTTTGAAAAACTCATTCGAACCCGAGCCTCACTGATTTTCAGCCGGCTCTCTAACCGTTCGGGCTATCACTGCTCTTTGTTTTTAGTTATTTACATAAATAGTTAGTATAAAGACTGATATTATTCTATAACACTACAATGTGGCAAATCAAGGGAATTCTTCAAAGGGGTAATTAAGATGCCGATACCTTTAGCATTTGTATAAAAAAAACACCACCTTAATGTATGCGGAATGTTGATGACTACCAAAATTTTACTAATTTAATTTTCGAATGTTCTTAAAATGTATATGTAGTATGTTTTCAGAATCGTACCCTCTTTCCATGATCAGTTTCGAAAATAAAATTAGTTGAATTTTTGTAGCCACGGATATCGTGATCAGCGGGTCAAGTATAAATTTTTTTTTCAGTCGAAACGGATACGATTACGTTATCAGTGGATACCTACAACTCGCCGTTATCCGTGGCTAATATCCGGGATTCAAATCCTTCAAAACATCTTCAAAGAGTTTAAAGTTGTCATTACCGGTCCAAAAATGTCTTTACCAAAACTTTATTGCTAAATATCTCATAAATTAAGATACAGATTTGGTGCAATCCAACATATTTTTGATGTTCAAATGATCCCCTATGCACTTTGACCCTTTTTACTTCTAATTTTGAACTTTTTTTCTCGTTCGCCCAAAACAGTGAAGTTGGCGAAAATGCCCATGTACATCATTACGTGGATGGCTTTTTAATCTATGTACTTTTACTTTATTTAGTGGTCTACACTTGTTGATAAAGGTATGACAGAAACCTGAATATTTGTTGACAACAGCTGGTTTTTTTGCCATCTCGCTTTTTGTTACAAGTCAGTCGCTCAGTATGTACTTAGGAAGGATGACTTGGTATAAAGCAATTTTTTAGCATTTCTTACCTCAAAAATAAAAACGGAACCCTTATAGGATCGTTTTCTTGTCCGTCTGTCTGTTAAGAAAATCTACTTCCCATTGGTCTAGCTAGAGCTATGAAATTTGATAAGAAGCAGGGCCATATGATACAAGTAATGGAATAACATGAATGCACCCCTGTTGAGTAAAGGATGCTCACGCACGAAGGGTTCCGTACCATTTATCTATAAAAACGGTAAAAAAACATGTTTGTTTTGTGGAAGCAATTATTTAAGATCTGTGAAAAAGTACAAGGAATCGTATTTAAAAAAATATATGGGAGTACCCCCTTAAATATTTGTTTTATTTTAAATGAATTATTTATTTAAAGTGTATTATAACTAAATATTCTGTGAATATTTGAAGCAGGTAGATACCTGTTGCCGTTATCAATATCGAGCAAACATAAGCAAAAAATATTTGTTGTATGGGAGCCCCCTTAAATATTTATTTTATTCTGTCTTTTAGTATTTTTTGTTATAGCGGCCAGAGAAATACATCATCTGTGAAAAATTCAACTATGTAACTATCAGGGTACATGTGCTACAGCTTTGTGACAGTCGGACGGACAGCGGAGTCTTAATAATAGGGTCGAGGTTTTTTACACTTTGGGTACGGAACCCTATAAATTCACTTCGCTTCGATTCAGCTATTCACATAATATGCTTTTAGAACTTTTCTAGCTGCTCCGGTAGACACCGCACATACATACATACATACATACACATACACACGTAAATTTCGTTGGCAACAGCCCTTTCGTAGAATACGAATTTGCGCTAAAAATATTATTCACTCTTGATTTTTACCCGAGTACGTCCCTGTGTCATCGTATTATCCTTTGAATATTACACAGAAATGGGAACGAGCAAATAGATAGGTACCTACGTAGGTTTATCCACAATACTCAGGAAAAGTAAGGTATGTTTCTATAAATACAGCAGGATTAAAAGAAGAGAAGGTACACTACACGTACCACCTTATTTAAATGAATATCAACTAAATAATAGGTATATTATAGTTAGGTAGGTACGTACTTCGAAATGATCTTCAAAGTAATGTCTTGTAGCCTGGTGGAGTTTTAACATCTCTTTTTACAACGGAATACCATTTTTTACGAAGTTTTGGATCTTTCGGCACCTTAAAAATAGTTTTTCTGGCGTTTTTATAGAAGTGTTTGTACATTTCGGTACTATACAATATTTGCACATAGTTAAAAACTTGAATTAGATATAAATCAGACACTTAATTTCTTTTAAAAGTCCCAATTAAAGGAACAAAACACTTCGCGCCTTATCGCTGCCTACGGCTGACTCGCGGCTTCCGTCACAATGACGTCACCGCTACCGCGGCGGCTACTCGGTGAACTTCGCTAGGAATTCGGTCATAACTTTGTCAATTTTTGTCGTAGAACAAAAATTTTTGTACTGTATGTTAAGGATTTCTTAGCTCGATAAATCGGCATTCTCAACTAAAAACGTTACGGATCCTCATTATGTCAATCAGTGAGTGAGTGAGTCAGTGAGTGGTAGTCGAGCTTTATATAATATAATAAAATAAATATAAATAAATAAAAATGAGCGTTATTAAATTAAGGAGTTCCATATTTCTAAGAGCAGCAAAATTTCTGTTTCTATAATTGTTTGAGGTATACAACACGTAATAATAAAAAAATATATAAATGTTAGTACATATCAAAAAAACCGTCCTCTCATCATCTATCAGGGGGCCTCACAAAATGTATCTTGCCCACGCCAAATTTTGGTCTTGCCCCGCCACTGTGGGCCATTTACACGAAATGGCCCCTGGCGGCCTAAAATACATTGACGTCCCAAGGCTTTTTGGCGGGAATCCGAAGAGGGACGTCATGCTTTTTGTATAATTTTCATTTTGCTGTGTATTTCGGGTTTTGACTCATAATAGTGATAGTTTATTATGTGGCAAGTGTCAGTGTCATTTTATCGAATTTCCCATTCACTGCACTTCTTGTGCAGTAAATGGGAAATTCGATAAAATGCGTAGGATGGATATTTTTGGATTGCCTCAAGAAGCCGCTTCAATCTTCAGTAAAAGTGAACTATCGTTTTACTGTCGATTACCAAGTAAAATTGTTTTGAGAAAGTGTTAATGACACTGTATTTTTGTGCATAGACTCTAAAGCAGAGTTAAAACTTTTGAATTTTGTGCCGTGTTTAGTGCTGATGGCTAAATTGCCAATGCCTTAAAATAAGAAAAAAAATATTGACGTCCCAGTCGGTCGTCTGTCAAGTGTCAAATCAACAACGTCAAGTGCCGTTTTGATGGCTTTTTGGCGGGAATCCGAAGAGGGACGTCATGTTTTTTGTATAATTTTCATTTTGATGTGTATTTCGGGTTTTGACTCATAATAGTG
The DNA here is from genome assembly GCA_963855545.1 of Ethmia dodecea. Taxonomy (NCBI): domain Eukaryota; kingdom Metazoa; phylum Arthropoda; class Insecta; order Lepidoptera; family Depressariidae; genus Ethmia; species Ethmia dodecea. Next base: position 10,998,756 of record OY979440.1, read on the forward strand.
ATAGTTTATTATGTGGCAAGTGTCCGTGAAAGTGTGCAGTGAATGGGAAATTCGATAAAATGCGAGATATGGACATTTTTGGATTGCCTCAAAGTCACAATAAAGTCGTCAGTAAAAGTGCTATCATTTTACTGATAACCAAGTTAGGGCACGTTAGGGTTGTAGAAAGTGTTAAAGACACTGTATTTTTGTGCATGGACTCTGAAGCAGAGCCATTTACAGGATATCATTAACTAATGACGAGGCTGCATGGCGTAATGCCTTTGCCTACCCTGTAAGGGGTGAAACAACAACAAAAAAAAAAAAAGTGCCGTTTTGATTTATTCAGTGTTTCATTTCACATATTTTAGATCAAATGTTTTACTACATATGTACATAAAACGCTTTTTTATTCTTTATGTGAATTCTATACATTTTTAAAATGTTTTCTGCATTGAAGAAGTTAACAAGAAGCGGTGATGACCGGTCCCGAGCTCCAATACCGATGTCTACTTCACTGCAAAAGAAATTTTCAAGAGGAGTTCATTTCAACAGTATTAGAAATTTTACCACTTTTACTTCTTTTTGCTGCGTTATGAAGTTTTTAATTCTAGAACACTAAATACTTAATTATTTATTGTGTATCATTTTAGTGAAAATATTAATTAAAGGCGACAGAAACGTTGGTAAATCGTGCTTGTTGCAGCGGCTACAAGGAGGGCCCTTTGTTGAGGAATATGTTCCAACGGACCAAATTCAGGTCGCACCCATACACTGGGCCTATAAAAATACTGATTACATAGTGAAAGTAAGTACATAAATACATTTAATAGTAGTTTACTAATTTACCATACATAATATTTAGATTATTATTAGTGAGTTCTTATTTTGGCTCACTTATTGACTTTAGTGATACCAGATTATCACTTATAAGAACATTCTTATATATGTATATATTCCACACACATCTATTTGTGCTTGAAATGTCATTTATGATAATTGGCTATCTAAATTCATTTATATTCTAGTAAATCTAATACGGGCTAATTACAGGCTCTCCACTTGTCACATTTAAAAATGGGTAATTCTCACGAAACACCGAAATTCTTGTCCTTCAAGTTTTTTCAAAAATCTAACAAACATGTAACGGTTACTTATTAAACTGACACTTATTAAAATCCTATCGGAAAAGACTTACTTTGATCCCTGTTATTGAAGACCAAAAACGTCACTTTTCGAATAGATGGTATGAAAAGAACATTTGATTACTAAATGAATAGATTTTGATAAAAATAAACATAACGTTATTTTCCTATATTCATGAATTGCTTGTAATGGTCATTCCCTCACATTTTTTTTTAAAATATCCTCATAATTCTCATAAAACACGATTATTATGGGGACCACAGTATAATTAAAATGTAGTAAGATTAGTACTACGAAATCCATAGAAAATAAATACATATTTATTTCAAAATTATTTGTAAGTTTATAATGACCTAATTTCGGTGTTTCGTGAGAATTACCCAAATAATTCGATACCTGTGGGTAGAAAGGTCGTAAAAGCCAAAATAGCAATTTTACAGGGCGAGCAAAAAACGTAAATTATAAAAATCTATTGCTTATAACTTTTTTGTTATTTGATCAATTTAAAAACTTCAAAGTGATATGTTTTTAGTTTTAAGGCTACTTTGGTGTTTAAATAAAGAATTTCTATTAAGGCTTATATTTAAAAAGTTACCATGGATATACGTAATTTTTTTTTATGGAATTGTCTTTTACACCCCTTAAAAATCTGACGTGTGTCTCAATGGCGTTTATTTCCAATTTTAATCGCGTAATTTACGTTGTAACTACAAGGTAACGAATATTAATTTAGAGGCAAATACTTGAAAAAATATGAGTAAGTAATCAGGATGAGTTTTAATTAGATGTACTAATCGCATGTACCGTAATTTATCAACACAAATACCCAATTTGGGTATTTGACTGTATCGAAATTAAATTGCGAAGGATCAGTAATTAAAAATGCATTCCGATTTTCATTTTACAATTATAGCAAATTTTTAAATAATAAAACAATCAAAAAAGTTTCGTAATTGAGTACTAAAAATTATGACGTCACAGCTCAATACTCAGTACACTTTTTATCGGAAATTTTCGTTTTGACAGATCATAAAAAGTACCTCATTTGACTAGGCAGTCAAATACCCTATTGGATGCTTCTGATTCTGCTACCTTGTCAACGTTATCATCTTCGTCGGATTCAACAAGAGTGTCCTGCATTGACTGATACGGTATTGGAGAAACTCATTATGAAATGATTTAGGTATGGCCCGAGCGCTTTTTCTCGCACGAACGGAAAAAGACCCCATGGGATGTCTCTTATCCCGTGGAGTCTGTGCAGATGTTTGGTGTGGGACGCTACATGTGCAGATACGTTGGCTCTATCTCACTTTGACGCCAAGTCCACTTGTCCAGGCGCCGCGGCTATTGCCGCAGAAAGAATTAAACACAAAGTACTCGGGTCTGGATGGGTGCTATGCGTTTCTTCCATTTGCGGTGGAAACGATGGGTCCTTGGGGCCCAGAAGCTAAATTATTTGTAAAATACCTCACCAAGCGCCTTATCAGGGCAACTGGAGACCTCAGGGCTGGTAGCTACTTCTGTCAAAGAATTAGTTTAATAATACAAAGAGGGAATGCTGCTAGTCTGCTGGGAACCTTGCCTGGGTGCGATACATTGGATGAGGTCTTCTATTTATAGATTTAATTTAACTTTAGAGCAGTGACAGCCTTACGGTTAAAGAGCCGGATGAAAATCAGTGAGGCTCGGGTTCGAATCCTGGCATGTACCAATGACTTTTTCAAAACTTACGTACATATTTATCACTAGCTCCACGGTGAAGGAAAACATCGTGTTTATTTTTATATCGTGTTTATATTTATTTTTAACTTGAGTAGATTTTTGTATAAGTATGGTTGTTTAGTTACTGGTATTGATAATTTTGATTTAGTTGTTTATTTGTAAATAAAGATATTCAATAAGGTACCCATGACGTTGGCTGTAAAAACTAAAAATTGGAAATGTTTAGCTTGTATTGTGGACGTAAGTCCAATTCATATTCAATATAAATACTCTCCAAAGGGTGTAAAAGCCAAGTAAATTTAAAAAACTAAATTTTTTTTTACGCCATGGAATGAAATATATATTGTGTTTTACATCACATTTCAGATGTATTTTTTGTTTAGGATAAAAGAAAAAGTGGGGAGTAAAAGTCATTTTTTTCCGAATTTTAGGTGTTTGAATAGACAGATCGACAGAGCGTCAAAAATTGAATCGAACTGTATTTCTAACTCATTTTGACCAAAAGTGGCTTTTACGACCTTTCTACCCAGAGGTATCAATATACTTGTGAAAAGTGGGTATTTCCATAAATGGAATACCTCTTTCTACTCCCTTGAGATAAAGGGTAAGAGCATATATTATATATATTTATATCTACGGTACCCTAGTGATAATGATAGTCTTAGTAAAAAAATTGGTTGGTTAAAATTATCATATATTTTTTAATAATATAGTATAACAAGTTTTGTGATTCAATATAAAATATTTTTTTACAGGTAGAAGTGTGGGAAGTAGTGGACAAAGGTCGAACAAAAAAAAAGCCACCACTTGGCCTAAAACTAGAAAATCAGGCTGCATCATCAGTTGCAGACGATGGATATGAAACTCCTGTACTAGATGCAACTTTTTTGGATGTTTATAAGAATGCCAGTGGTGTTATATTGATGCTCGATATTACAAAACCTTGGTATTTTCATTTTTGTGCTTATAGGAATAATTATTTGTATATGTATAATTTTATTGATTGCTGCTTAGGCAGATAAAAACTTCAGTATTATGACTACAGGCATCTAAATTACCTCTATCTTCAAATGGCATTGAGTCTATGCCTCAGCCTATAAGGAGGCAGATTTCATAGTGCCCTTGCTTGCTTAGTTTTTCTACCCATTGAATATTCAATCTCTTTTGTATAAATGCATTGAGGAAGGTAGGAAGTAGAGAGAAATGGCACAAACGGAAGTGGCTTTTACTAAGGCCTTTGTGAAGTAATAAATCAGGCAATAAAGTTATGTAGAATTAAAGTACTTCCTTATATGTGAGGAAAGAGTCTTAGCTCATCAGAGGGGTGTCAACTCCTAGTTGATGATGATAATGAGGAGCGAAATGACTAGTTTTCTATTGCAACTACTTGCTAAAAAAAATGCTTATAAAAAAAAAATATTCAGTTGTAATTATCTGCTTTTATACTCAGTTCGGTGCCTAAAAATTTCGTTTTCTATTTAAGGACATTTGAATATGTGGTTAAGGAATTGTCAAGGGTACCTGCTGATATCCCTGTAGTGGTTCTGGGGAACCACTGCGACATGCAGCACCATCGCCAAGTTCATCCTCACCACATAGACCAAGCATTGCACCATGCTAAGATGACTCGGTAAGTGTCTACCCATTCAATAAAAAATGTATTAGATTCTAAAAATAAGATAATGGACTCGATTCTGCAAACCACCTAAAATTCCTAATTTTAAATTAGCTCTATGCTTTTCCACCGCTTTGGAAAAGAAAGGGACAGAAATTAGCGCCATATTTATTTACAACGTCACAAATGTCAAAATAACAAAATTGAACCTTATGGACGCATTCAAATACACGTTTTTAGCCATTTGAGCAACGATGTAAGGAGGTCATGGATAAAAGTGACAGATAAGACATCAAATTAGTCGGTTTTTCCATGTTTGACATTACTCTATAATCTGTGGTTTGTTTCTGTTTTTTTCTTTCGTATTCTATAAAGAAGGATAGGCTAACTTAAAATTAGGAATTTTAGGTGGTTTGCAGAATCGAGTCTATTGTATTCTCTTAAGTAGTTTGATAATTGAAATACCTAGATGTTCTCATAATATGGTATCCAATGCTATGACATTGTCATGTTAGTTATATTTATGTATCAATTTCAGAACTGCTCCAATCCGCTATGCAGAAGCTTCAATGAGAAATGGGTTTGGTTTGAGATTACTTCACAAATTTCTCAGTATTCCTTTTCTAAGGCTACAAAAGACCAGTTTACTAGAACAACTCCAGAAAAATCAAAAAGATATGGAAGAGATTGAAAAGGATCTTGATAATTTTCAAGTACACATTAGTTTTTAAATAACTAAATTCATAAAATAGCAATAAAATACTGATGGTTTAAAAAATGTAAAATATGTATGTGGTTACCTAAAAAGGAAGTTTGTCATACTTTTGAGAAGTGGTGTATTGAATAATACATTTTAGTCTCTTGATACATTTTTATTTAATCTTTTTGAAATTGCCATTTTGAGAAGGACCATCTGTAAAGCACTTTGCGTACCACTCCAATATCATTGAAACCTCATTATGATTTGAAATGTATGTACTGGACATATGTGTAGACTAACATAAGTAAAAGATATAACAGTCATAACTTAAAAACAGACAAAGTGCATTCATTACTAGTGAAGCCTCCACTTGTTTAAAGACTTCTCAAATATTTGGAATGTGATTAAATATTATAATGTTATTCTTTATGTGTGTATTTCCAGAAATAGAATACCTTTGCTTACCCCGGGGATAAAAGGTGTGAGATTATTTATTAAATTACAATTATATTAAATATAATTCACAGAATTCGGAAGAATCTCACTACAATATTTTCTTGGACCGGCTGGCGAACAAACGACGTCAGAGTTCTGTGCAAATAGAACCTCGCCCCAGCTCCGATCGATCGCCGAGTATCGTGCTTGGTGCCGGGAAACCTATAATTCCACCAAATGTTAACCCTCTTGTAAGTTATTTATTCAATAATAATCCTAGTGATATTAGATCAGCTGATTGTGTGAGGATGAACATGAGGTGTTTTGTAACTTTTTCCAAAAACTACTGATCAGATGTTGATGCACCTTTCGAGTAATATAACTGATACTACTATAATTTATGAAGATATTGTGTAAAATACAGGTCCACAGTGAACGAAGTCGCGGGCGTCTAGTAATAATACATGCTCGGTCACTTCTTATCCCTGAGGGGGTTGGCAGATTCGTTGCCATTCCTGGAAATACCCACTTTTCACAGACGTGATTTCTGGACTTGTAAAGGCGGCGTCAGGTGGTGATACCGTCGCTGGACTAAAGTGTTTATTCAAATGACCAATTATGGGGCCTGAGACAGTTTCCTCACGATGTTTACCTTCACTGTAGCGATAGTTAAAAATATGTACGTAAGTAATTACCATTTCATGAAATGATAAACTCTAAGATATGGCCACGACGTATATAATTATATAACATAAGTGCCATATGGATATAGACTATGATATTTTAAAATGTTGAAATCTATAATAATATTATAAAGAGGAAAGATTTGTATGTTTGTATCTTTGTTACGAATAAACTCAAAAACTACTGGACCGATTTTAAAAATTCTTTCATAAATGGAAAGCTGATCGCGGGCGAAGCCGCGCAGAACCGCTATGTATTATAAAGAAAATAACAGACTAAAGTCAATTATTATTATTCTGTTCTAAGAATGAATTTGAACTAGATAAATACTTAAACCTGGCTAGGCAAAACAAATTTTAGTCAAGATCTAACATGATTTCTTTTTTGTCTAAAGTTTGCGCAATCATTGAATCCTGTGATGCCAAATAAATCAGAGAGTCAGCCAGTCAAACAAACTCAATATGTCAGTCCAGATTTGTTGAAACCCAAACATCCTGTCAGTTCTGAAATGACGCCATCTCGAATGTCTCAAGAGAGGTGAGTCACTTTTGTGTTTTGTTAAGAGATTGCTTGACATAAAGTCTCTTTTTCATCTCTCTGGGCGGAAAGCGTCAACTTTCGGCCCGCTGCGCTAAACGAAGTTGCCGCTTTCCGCCTCCGTCGAGGAGAAAAAAGTGTACATACGTCTGGAAGTAAATAAGAAAGCCTCAGAAAACATGTGATCTGAGCCATTTCTTATTTTACTTCTCTTAGTATGTAATATACTATTATGTGCATATTTACAAATCCGCCAAGAATACCTTCTGCTAACCAGGATGAACGTGAAACCCCAACTGAATGGCATATTATGTTATCACATATCGCCAAGTTATTGAAGAATATTTATAATAAAATAGCTTGCACTTTTTCCTACTGCTGAGTGACTCTCAACTTATCCATGTCCGCTGCCTCCTCTGGCTATGTTCTCTAGAAGGCGTCCAATAGTCCTATTTCATTGATTGGTGAAGAACTATTGACTTGTTTTTTTACACAGCAGTTCCATAGATTTTTTTTGTATTTTTTTATAGGTGGGTACTTACTTATTATTAAAGTAGGAAAGTAGTAGACCAGCCACCTATTCACCGATGCGTTGCTTACCTTTGAGAAATGCTTCAATACGCCTTTAGGTATAAGTGAGTGAAATAGGGAATAGTATATTACATACCAAGGGAAGTAAAATAAGAAATGTCCCAGATCACATGCAATTATCAACCGAGGCGAAGCCGAGGTCTACAAACATGTGATCTGAGGCTTTCATGATGGTTGACTGGTAGATAATGTCTTTAGGTATTAAGTTCGCCATGTCTACAATTTCTTGGTACCTACTTGAAGTTAAATAAATAAATAAAAGTCGAAGTTGGTGTCGTTGGCAGGATCACACGCGTTTCCAGCGCAGGCTAGTTATCCGTAGCGAAATAGAATTGCCATTAATAATTCTTAAAATACACCTCTAAACTAAATGTCTTAGGATTTTAATTTTACAAACGAGTGAACACTTAACTAATGATAAAGAGTAACTTATTTTACTAGCAGTCATCTACCCTAGGACGTAGTGTAACCGACTAAACTTACTTATTTATCTTATTTATTGCAGTGGTCAAAGTACTCCAACAGGGGCGAAAGTTTCCACGTCTTCTGGAGCCTTGGACGAATTTTACGCTGGAACTTTAGATAGCAGTTTTCTGGAGGATTTAGCATCGTTACCTATTTCTCATCAAGAAAATAATGATGAAACTGACAGGTAACCCTTTCTTTTTCATACATAAAGTAGTAATCTAATAATAGTACATCTAATTTATGTATTCCAAGATAAGATTCCCTATTCCATAACTGCAAATGTCTTGTTGAAAGATTGAGGCCCTTTATAAACAGGAGCGGTTTATGAATGTTTACTTGTAAGTTTTGGGCAGAAAATAGATACTAGTAAATGGGTATGTTACGCATAGTTTTAGTTTGTTTACAAGTAACAACGAGTATAATACTTAGTGCGATGAAATAATAAAAATAACTTTGTTATTACAACTCATAACTAATGATGACCTACACCGCAATTTCAGTGATGACGGGAACATAGCCAACCCCATGGTGACGTTCGATGAAGATGATCTCGACGTGGATATAACTAACTCCTATGAAAACACTTTCACAACGAAGAGAAGTTCAGATCTTAAGTCAAAGAAAGAGAATAGCTTTGAAGAAAGGTTTATGAATAAACTATCATTAACTAAGCAGAGCGCTAAAACAGAAAATAATGACATGAGTAGTGTTTCTATGTTAAGCTCCGATCATCAAGATGAGCTGACATTAGATAATGACTTCCCACTCTGGGCTGGAGATTCTAGTGCAAGGAGATCTCCAGAAGGTGCTTGCACAATAATTTTCATTAAATAGTATTGCATACTTTGAATATTATTCTATTATTATGGTTTCCTTTTATTTCAGGAGGTGAAGATCCTGAACTAGCAAAAGAATCTGATGAAAAGGTATTTTTCAATTAAATACAACAAATATTTTAAAAAGTTATTGCGAGTCTTGAGGGGGTTAGGGAGGTAATAATAATAATAAAAATACAGATAGATGTCTGTATAAAATTACTGGATCGATTTTAATGTGACTGCTCTGCAATACTTTTAGGTAAAAAAATATTTTTCATACCATCTATTCGAAAAGTGACGTTTTGCTCCTCAATAACAGGGAGCAAAGTTAGTCTTTTCCGATAGGATTTTAATAAGTGCGAATAAAAGTGTTTTGAATTTGGAATTAAACATATCCCTCAACATACTTAGCCAAAGAGATTAACAAAATGAGTTTGCATCTAAGGTTGGCGCCACTGTAGCTTAAGTACTATAGCAAAACATTAGTTCCATTTTTCGCCGCATTAGGCTGACAAGGCTGAATGGCGTTCGATGGTTGTGCCACAGTGTCAGAAAAATTGCTGTGGCAATGCGCGCGCTTTCGTACTTAATTTTCACAATTCACATTTTTTTACGCGAAATTTTCTAATTCCAACGTCGAATTGTTTGTGTATTTTATATTTTAAAATGAATTCAAGTAGCAGTGACTGTAGTGATAGTTAAACACTGGAAAATATTAAAAAAAGAAGCAAACAATGTCACCAACAATTTTTCTCATAGAGAGGTATGAAAAGCAGAGTGTATCATTCGGTCGCAAAATTATTTTTACCTTGGGCTACGTACTTTAAACCCTTCATGATTCTACATTAGAATCCCTCACTACGTTCGGGATTCTATCCTAGGATCATTCACTATGTTCGTGATTTAAAAAAACGCCCTCGCCGTAAAAATATAGTTTTGCTCCCTTATGACACAATCTACTATTACGTATTCATTGCCTAGTAGGTCGACAGAGGTATTCCATTCCTGGAAATACGCTCTTTTCACCAGTTTTTTTATACATAATATTTTTTTTACGAAACAAATGTACAGTGTCTGGCGCTATATATAACATACCAGTCGATAAAATTTACAAACGTGTGCCACAAATCTATCTACTGAGTGTACAACTTATGCTGGCTGTGGTTTCATAAGTACAGATAATCCCACGATATACAATATATCGACCACGCGTATGAAATCGCTAGCGAAACGCTAGTATACATGGTGTGAGGAAAACTTCCGACAACGAAGACAGACGGTTATACTGGTGATTCTTGACAAAATTCCATAAAAAAACTACAAATAGTCTTAATTTTTATGAAAAAATATTTTTCATTTTCAATTTTATCATCGTGTACAAGCAGTAAAATGAAACAATTATTGAATTTTCTAAATTACAAATCCAATAACACTGGGACATAATTCACACACATTTAGGCCCAAACTAGGCAAAACGGTTTCAATAGCACATCACTTGCTCCCTGGCTTCGGAGGATTCCCTAACATCCAGTATAAATATATATTTTATTATATTACTTTATTTTTTCAGTCGGAGAAAAGACACAAAAAGAAGAAGTCAAAAGACAAAGATAGAGGCGACGGCAAAGACAAATCGGAAGGCAAGGAAAAGAAACACAAACATAAGAAATCCAAAGGCGAAAAGCGAAGTTCTAATCCACAGCAAGACCTACTGGAGCCAACTATGGCTGGGCAGTTCAGTTACGAAGATTACGATAGTATATAAAATGTATCATAAACTTGACTATGTTAATAATGACTAAATTAATCCATGATTAAAATTTAATACACGGCTACGGGAATTGCAAAACTTATAAAAAATAACTATTAACTAGGAAACAAGATGCTTTTCAAAATATTATCTGATTATCTTAAACACTTTTTATCCATTCACATAAAAACATTTTCAAAGCGTGCATCTTCGACTGGAGGGTCTAGTGGACGTAGTCTCATACTTTTCAATACAAAGTAATTATTTTTGTTCGACACCTTTAAGGTTCGTCCACATAGCAGTCGGACTGTGGGCGGTTCACTGGCTTGTGTAATTTTATGTGAGTGTAAGAACACAGAGCCGAGATGTCCCTCTGAATGGGGGACGGAATTCGCACAAATCGCTCGCGCTGTATAACATCGTACACTGAGTCGGTCACACTCCGTTTCACTCGCGCCGGGTCCCACTTCAGTGGCCGTATTGTCTATTTCTTTATTTGACATTTATTACGCAGCCATATCGTTATCTCTACACACACTGACGGTAATGATGACAGATGTACGTTAGAAACAATGTACTTACGCCAAAATTAAACCAATTACGATTAAGGTTGTCATTGTTGGCAATAGACAATAAGCCCCCTAATAGATAATAAGCCTCGTGTAGCCGGACATTCAAAAGACAGAAGTGTTTGTGTAGATCTGTGCAATAAGTCCGTGCCATGCCTCTTTACTGTGGACCCTCGCTTAGCGCGAAAAGTAAAATTTGAAAAATCAATTAAATAACAAGTGATTTCCCAGATATTCTGAAGTTCATGAATAGCCATGAGTGTACAGTCAAGAGCACGCTAAGCTTGACACTTTGGACTTTGACCCGGCCCTGTATTCTATAGCGCGCAGTACAAATCAGAGATCAGCTTAAACTGGTAGTGTCAAGCTTGATTTGTTCTTGACTGTACTACTTTGTGTAGGCTATGTAACAAATAGTGAGTACATTCCGTTTTGTAATAAATATATTTTAATATCTTTAAGTATATAATGGACTCGATTCTGCAAACCACCTAAAATTCCTAATTTTAAGTTAGCTCTTTTCTTTTCCACCGCTTTGGAAAGGAAAGGGACAAAAATAAGCGCCATATTTATTTACAACGTCACAAATGTCAAAGTAACAAAATTGAACCTTATGGACGCATTCAAATACACGTTTTTAGCAATTTTAAGCAACGATGTAAGGAGGTCATGGATAAAAGTGACAGATAAGACATCAAATTAGTCGGTTTTTCCATGTTTGACATTACTCTATAATCTATGGTTTGTTTCTGTCCCTCTTCTTCCGTATTCTTTATAGAAGGATAGGCTAACTTAAAATTAGAAATTTTAGGTGGTTTGCAGAATCGAGTCCATTGCTTCTTTGGAGGAGGCTATTATAAAACAGCCCACTTCATGATTTTTAAAGAAATTTTTATTCTTCTAATGAACATAATAATGACTGGATAGCTATATGAATGAGAAATGTCTCGATTGAGATAAGGAATTGTTCTTTTTATAATAATAGTTAAACATGTAATTTAATTTCCCCGAGAAAACTCCATGAATAGTAAATTACCCAGACAATTATACGCATCATTAACATAAAATATAGCTTTTTATAAACTCCGCCCGAGTTATTAATCTCATTAACGTAGTCGAACGGGAAAAAGTTTGAACACTAATGGATTTAGTTAATTCTGAGCAAAGTAGATTTCTTTCTAGTCAGTTTTGTTACATGATACTTTACCATTCCATTAAATAATACAGGGAAGAGCACTCTTAGGTGGTGAAAGTAAAATAATTTCACCTCCGATCAGCCACATATTTTGTATAAAGATTCGATTTGACTACTTAAAGTTAGATTTAGCTGGTATTGCTCATTTTTACATCACCTTTATTTACCATCTGCTCTTAATACTTATGGTTATCTTCCCTATCTTCGTATAAAATATCAAATCAGTATCAATCAGACATCCTGTACAAACTATATCGTATATGATAGGCTAGTGACCTAAAACATAATAAATTAATGTTATGACAATTCCATCCAAACCATTCGTTAAGAATATCATATTGTAAATGAAACCACTTTTACTAGGTACCTACTAATAGTTTCGTCAGCCAAGGTAGGTAATCCGTATAGAAGAAGCGATAAGAATTATTGTCGCTCCACCATATTGCTGTAAGTCATATCAAAAACATTAAAAATTATAAGATTATCTAATATTACTAAAGTCAACATATACGACTGGCGTCCTGTATGTAGATGATTTTGAAACTTTTCTTGACATCGTACATGAAATGTTTTATGATGGGATTTTAATAAATTAATCTTATGTCACCCACCACATAAACGCGTGGCTTACAAAACGATGGCTTGTTGTTGTTCTGTTATTATATGTCGATGTTATGCTTGTTGTGTTAGAAATAAAAAGTATATTTTGTAAACTGTGAGACGTTTATATTATTTAGGCGAGGCTATTTTAACCCAACTTATCAATGAAGTTTGTATTTTTTTTGGTTTTGCAACTACAGATGGAATATTTTTTATTTTATTTAGGGTGGGTTTGACCAGATCGGCGATGTATTGAAAAAAAGCCAGATAAAGAGTACCCGAAACCGACGAGCTTGTATGAACCGATTGATGGATGTGGATGAGGCACGTGAGGTATGCCAGGATCGTAGCAGGTGGCGGGCTGTTGTCTCTGCCTACCCCTTCGGGAAAAAGGCGTGAGCATATGTATGTATGTATGGGTTTGACCAAACACTGCTTTTATACAAGTTTTTTCACAATGGTTTTCCTTTATCTTTGACCTAGTAATAAACACTCATTGGTATGTACTTGCCCTCACCAGGCATCGAACCCGGATCTCGTGCATGAGATGGGCTCAATTTCAACAAATCTATTGCTGTTATAAGTAAAGTAAATATCTGAAAGGGGAACTTTCATCTTATATTTCATACTGACGTTACCTAAAGTATGGTACCTGTTCCCCCTAAATCTGGTGATCCTTTGAACTCTTGTTTAGTAAATCACTTGTAGCCGATCAAGCCGCGTAATCAGGAAACAATAGGATTATCTATTGTAACAGATCACCGATAGGTATCAAGCAGCAGCCAACTATGGAAGATCTGTTATACACATATAACTCAATGCTCACTTAACTAATTTTGTTAATGTGCCTACAACCATTTGGCCATGAATGATGCCATATGTTTAGTGTCATAGTTAGGATAATAGACTGCATTCAATTTTTTTATTGCTTCTGCTAGGCTATTAAATTATTCTCGGATTAATCTTTCGAATAAACCAGTCAAGCATCAGCGGGTTTATCCACCTAGTTATACTATTAGTTATACGATACAACAAGATGGACACAAATAATCCAGATAGTTATACTGCTCAGTATAACTAATTGGAACCGATTTGCGTCCTACGAGCGATCAAGGACAATAGACAAACCTGTAGTCTGCATTCTGTTACCTGACTGGGACCAATATATGCATCTTTTAAATGTCAACTAGCGAGTAGGTTCTCATTTTCCTATCACAGAATATAGGCACAACTAAACACTCATTGCATTATCATGTGATGATAGTCATATAATTTAAAACAAAAGAAATAGATGGGGAGAGATGTGCGTTTCAACAAAAGTTTAATAAATAGAGTACATTCTTTTCAAAATGTAAATGTACAACCACATCGATATTTTATTGGTTAGGTTATAAAAATTGGACCACCTGTAAGAAGTCCAGCAGTAATTTAACAATATTACAAACAAAAATCTCTACATAACAGAACTTACAGATATTAGTCAACTTTATTTTATACATGCTATAGTACACAATTAACATTAAATTATATTTACCTATCCTTAATTTTATACATTCTATGTATAGTAGATAATATTTCATTTCGTAATAAGTTAATAAAACTATAAAATATTCTCTTCAAGTTAGGCATTTTTAAGGCTAATGTAGGTATTGGAAACAATATTTGGTGAATACAACATGAAGTACTTATGGATCAAAGTACTTTGTACTTGGCTTAGCTTTGATGTTAACTTTAAAAAATATATTAAAAAGTATAAACAACATAGTTTTGGTTGACAGTATAAATAAATATAAAAATACAAAATTATGATACGATAGGTAGATACTATCTAATTAATTGCAAAAAACGTCACTATTAACACAATAAATATGTAATATTAAAACTTGATCAGTATGAGATTGATAGGTACCTAATGATTTAGCATCTGTAATTGTTATTTTTTATATTACAAGGCATAATAGCTAATTAGCGTCGGTCAACTTCCATAAACTGTTAGCTATTACAAGTAGTTTTAATAAAAAGAAACATAATCCATTTATTTGGTTGTACCTAGCATACTCCATTCCGGTTCAGTGGTCCTGCATCACGCGACACTCGGGTAGGATAACCTTTAAAACTGGTTATCTCAGAAAGTACCTTGGCAAATTTCATGATAGGAGTAGGTATGTACTATAAGTTGGCATTATTAAGAAAGCTCCGTAATGTAGTGCCATAGTTTGCAGACTTGTGATACTGACACCATTATCATTATCATTTAGAATAAGTGGTGTAGATTGATGGTACGGTTATTACGTAAAAAAATCGAGTTGTATACAAGTGACCAGATACGCTAATTGCAAATAGCCATAAACATTGAATCATTTCCCAAACTAAATGTACGTTATGTAGTAGCTCGGAAATTGCCTAAATTATAACTTAATTAAATTCCATTGCTTTTTTCGCCAATACAAGTTGCATTATAAGCAGCAAAAAATATAATATGGTTACTATGGTTAGCAATTTTTACATAAACACACAATGCAAAGTGTGTCTTTCAGTAAGAAATAACCAATCAGTAGTTATATTTTTGCAAAAAGATACTAAAAACACTATAAAATTTATCATATTTGGCAATAGTGCCGAAAAGAACATGTCTGAAAAGTCAGCAGCCCCGTAAAACAAACAGCAATATGATCACAAGGAGATCTACTGATTTTACTAGAAGCCATGACGCAGAATAAACAAGGGGAATTCACAAGTAATGTACATTTCTCATATGGTTTAAATGCACTTCTAAATGAAAATGTCCATAGAACTATTTCTAACTACTCAAATGATTTTATTTCCATAGGCATAGTGGGTATTAATGTTACTGGAGACATTGTGTTTATTAATTTATGTATCAAGGAAATTATATAAGTGGGAGTTTCTAATAAACTTAATAAATTATTAGGTAATTATTAATACTACGTAATTATTGACATTAAGAAATCAACTTCATTAAAGTTTTATGATTATGTCAAAAATATCATAAACTTTACATACCTATGATTTTTGATAAAATATTTTCTGATAAAAAATCTACGAAACCTTCCCTATAGTACAATGATACAAATGATAAGGAATGTTTTTTTAATTTGTAAGTATAATATTGTAAACTTTTTTTTCATTCCCAAAGGTGACAAACCAGATTCGAAAAATAATAAGTGGGTATTTTATTTGTAGGTATTTTAACTGAAATTTATTTGGCCTAGGTAGTCCGAATAAGTTGCCATCCCAGCAAAAACATAATTCGGTTTATACGGTAGGTATACGTCACTAAAACATTCGCGGTGCGTGATGCGTCGCATACGAATTTTGATGTTGCATATGCGGTTTGCCTCAGACGCAAAACAACCTAGCAGTTAGTCACTACTGGAACGTGATACCTGTAATTTCATGTTCATACTTTCTTTTCCTAAAGAGCTTTATAAATATTGAGAAACAATACCTAAGTACTTAAGACTGAGTTTACAACTCAACAGATTTTTATTTATCAATGGTATAGGTCTGTTTTTTCTTTTTATACAAATGTCTAATGATCGATGACCAAGATTTAGTCTATCCCATCATACTATACATTGTGAAATTTTAGTGGTTGTTATCCCGCAGCGATAGTTTTATTTTAATAGTAGCTACTATCGATTTATTAAGTTTTTTATTGCAATCCTGAAATAGCAGATTTTATTTTTGGTCTCGTAAATATTATATATGTTTGTAACGAACCGCTTATCATGACCGTTGTACAAAACGTTCTTTACAAAATTATAATCCGTGGATAAAACATGTTTAATCCCTGAAATCACCATCATCGCTTCTTAACCGTCTAGTACTAAGTTATGGGTGGTTGTTTCTCCTCACATTATGGGAATGATTAATTCATTGAAACAGTTTTTGTATTCTGTTACGTTAGCTGCCTCCACTCGCATTTTCACCCCCTTCAAACATTGAAAACATTTTGGCATTCAAATAAAGAATTATGTACCTAGATCTAATTTGTGAGTATGTCCAACAAAACCTAAAACAATATAATTTTATAGTTCTTATTATATTTAATTTTTTCCATAGACTATGTTGCAAAATAATTTTAATTGAATCTAGCTTTGTTAATCTTAACCACTAATTAGATAATCTTATTTACAAGATAATTGTTCAATATTGATTGCATTAAAATACCATCCACTGCCTCTAAAATTAGAAGTGTTTTTATAATTTACCAACAGCTGGCCGCCCCAGTTAAGCCCAGACGCCGGGCGAGGCTTCGAAAGTGCTCGTGGGCGTCAGTCCACACGAGACGTTTCTGTGTAACCATCGTCCAGGTAATTCTGCAGCACTTGCGACGGATGACCGATATGACCACTTAAAGATTCGAAACTAACGTTCTGCTCTACAAAAGTATTGTGCATTTGTTGTGGAGGTTCTACACGAAACTGACCTAAAGTCCATGGATCACTTAAATCATCATTAGGTCTTCGAACACTAGTATTAAAAGTCGGCAGGCCACTCCACGGTTGCGATGGTGGCGTATTGAGCATGGTGGGAATGTTGTCAGCACGCGGCTGCATAGAGGACTCTGTGCCAAACGACTGAGTGCCCCACACTAGAGACTCGATGCTTTGCGCTGGGGCGTTACTCATTTGGTTATATCTCTCCATACCCCAAGAGCTGGGAGGCAGATCCGGCGGCGCTGACACGTTCTGGATCACTTCTGGCACTTTTGTCACTGACCGATTGTACATGTCCTGTGTTCTTCCACTCATAACCGACCTTCCCTGCTGGGCACCGTCAGAGCTAGGTAGATGGCAATCTGACCGCAGCATTGGACTGTAATTTCCGACTGTGGCAGGACTTTTTTTGTTGCCATAAGCCACATTTTCGACACTAGGTCTAGGCGAATAAGGACTCTGATGCAAGCGGTCTTGTCTTGACATTGGGCTAAACTGGCCAGGGGTTTTGTTGGAATTGTTTCTTAGAGAATCGCTTTTTACACCTAGTCCTGGATCGGGGCTAGTATGGGTGGAAGGATGTGGTGAAAATGGCGCGTGGTGCTTTGGCATTGGACTAAAGTTGCCCGTATTCCAAGCACCAGATTTTTGGAGGTCTGGTTTTACCATTTGACTTGTGTCAGGGCTTGGTTGTGCCGAGTAAGGACTCGGTTGTGAGGAGTAAGGACTAGGCTGTGTGGAATAGGGGCTAGGTTGTGCGGAGTAAGGACTCGGCTGCGCAGGACTTGGTTGAGCAGAGTAAGGACTTCTTTGCGAAGAGAATTCTTGTCTAGGCATGGGACTGTAATTACCGTAGTTCCAACTGCTGGGGTTCTTTATGCTATCTTGTTTAGCACTAGCAACTTCAGGACTAGGTTTATTATCCACAGAAGTGGTTGGGCTACATTGTTCTACGATTTGACCATGTTTAAATTTTTTGTTATGACTTTCAGTTTTGCTAAGAGGGGTAGCTTCAGACTTATGTGTGGGTGTGGTTTTGAACTGACCCAAATTCCAGTTGTTACTTTTTATTGATTCTGGATGTACTTCAGGGCTATTATGTAAATGGCTATCAGGTTTAGAGACAGGACTAAAGTGTGGACTACCTAAATCGGTTTTACCAGGTTCAGACCTTGGTGTAGAAGAAGAATCTGGTTTAGACTCGGGAGGACTAAGCAATTTTGGCGTAATGTCTCTTGAAGAGTGTTTGCCTTTTGATGTTGGACTTGGACTTTCGGTCATTTCTTTGCTAGTTTTAGCACTTGATGGTGATAATATGGTAGAAGGTTCTGACGACTTGTCAATTAAATTACTTTCAGATTCACTAACACTTTTTGGTTCTTGGAATATAGTCATAGAAGAATTTTCTTGAGATCTCAATTCCATCTTAGTGCCAGAAATTTCGGACGTGTCGTGTTTTGGTGAATTCTTTATTGTGTCATCCGATTTCGAATCTGCCTCTGTCCTTTTGAGGTCCTTCTTTTTCTTCCCTTTATTTTTATCAGACTCTTCTTTGGTTTTCGCCTTTTCTGGGTCAAAACTATCTTTCAAGTCTTGCAGTTCTTTACCAGTGTAAAGCCGTTTCATACCTCGAGGTAAAGCACGACACGAGCTAAGGTTCAGCGAGTCTAATAGTGGACACTTCTGTAGCACTTTTTTCACAGGTTCCAAAGATACAGATGATCCACACAGGTTGAGTGTCCTAGAAAATAAAATGATATATTAAAATCAACATTTATTGTCCTTTTTAGTTTGAAACGCAGGGTAACCTAGTTTAGGCAATTTTATCGTAAAGTTATGTACCGTAGTTTATGTGTTTTGGTTTTTGTCAAGTTATTTTAATAAACTTTATTATTATTCTTAATTGTGATGATAAATATAAATATTTTGGGACTACAAGCACATATCTTTGTCTAATTATTAACTCGTTTCAGCCCATTGCTAAGTAATGGCTATTAATTCCCATAATTCCTCACATAATATTGAGGAAGAATAATCTTCCAGACGAACCTACCGTGTATTCGGTGTATTAGAAGATAGTGTTAGGCTAGTGGCCACCTATGTATAAGAATTTTCCAAGCCTCCCAAAAGTTTAACTACTTGGCTTAACGAATTCTATTTTCTTAGCATGGTTCCCTTAAAAACATCGATGTTTGAGTGTGTCATGTTCAAGTCACAAGTCGATGTTTACGATTTGAATAGAAAGCGTTTGATCACTTTAAAATAATATTATGCAATGGCTATTATAATAGAATTAAATTTCCAGATTAAGAATAGTATTATACATAGTTTATTTTATAATGGTTAATAATAGTTTATCACTAGATATTTATCATTATCCCAGAATTAATTATGAGGCATGTGTAACAGCACCCCGGTCACCACCTGTAACGTTTATGGGTTCAAAAATAAATATTACTCGTCAAAAGTGGCTATTTCCAGGTATGGGAAAATATCGGGCGTCCTTGAGGATATTTCTTTTTCATTATAGTTTATTAAATAAACTAAAAATAAATATTCTCAGCTGAAAATGTTTAATTTATTTATTTCTGTAGGTAATTAAAAATTACACTTAAAAAGGTCAATAGTCTAATAACAAGGCACTCTAAACTCGTCCATGAAGATTGGCTAAATGTAAACAGCAGCCCATCCCCACCGAAGAGTTGCTGGTTCCAAATGCAGTACCCCGAGAAGAACCAGCAAAAAACTCAGGTAGGCATAAAATAATCATGTTTCACCAGTATATTCTTTGGACCCCTAAACGTGATAGGTGGTGAGCCCATCGCCGGAACGGTCTATAACACGAGCCTTAGTTCTTTTAATTTAATTAATTCTGATAGTGATACTATAATAATGGAATCGTGTACGAACTTGAGCTTGCTGTTGGGCGAGTCGGCGAGGGCGCGGACGGCGTCATCCAGCACCCTCGCGGCAGAGGCCCACGAAAGGTCCAGCTCGATCAAGCTATGCGACCACTTCTCGCAGATCAGCTCCAGGCACGCGTTGCTTTGACGAGTTACATTGCATCCTGTATAAACACCCAGAGATGTGACGCATCTAAGACACAAGTAACAAAATACTTATTTTCATCTTGTATCTAAAACACTTTGGCGATGACGTCCTTATAAAGCTTGTTTAAATATTGTTTTGTGTCAAATCAAATAACTTGCATTATTTAAGCTGGTTTAGGAACACCGTGCACGCTATTTCAAAATGAGGCAGCATCATCCTTAACGATATGGAATAAACATTTTTGAGACAATCATTCGTTTTTTTAAATCATTCTGCAGGAATAAAACAATATTATTATAAGAGGTCGCGGTACCAAACTGAAAAATGTTGTTTTAAGCTTCAAACAGAACATTCTTGAACTATGATAGTTTTTAAGAGGTAAGAAATAGAATAATAATATAATATAAGTTGTGACACAATTCACATACGGTTATTCAGTCCCAAATTAGGCATAGCCTGTGCTATGGGTACAGAACAACTGATAAACATACTTAAATAAATATTAAACGGCCAGACACGAAGCCAACAGACATGTTCATGCACACAACTACTTATGAAAATAATTTTGTTTTGTTTAAATTCAACATTTTTGAAGTCTAAAGTAATTTGTTGCCTACAGGTGGAGATTAGTAATTGGCATATTGTTATTTAACTTATATTACTCAATTTGAAGCTATTAATCTTCCAATAAAGCATATAAATAAATAAACAAATGTTGGCCTAGAGCGGGGATCGAACCCGCTACCCCCTATCAGTCCCTAAAAACTGAGCCAACAGGCCCGTCGTAGAATGTAACGATGGTCTTGGTCGGCGCCTGGCCTACCTCCTAGGAAGAGATGCTGCAGGTCCCAGGCGGGCACCCGCACGAGCCCCGAGTCGGTGAGGCGTTGCAGGCCGCGCAGGTCGAGCAGCCGCAGCCTCGTGGCGCCTCGCACCAGCCGAGCCAGCGCCTCGTCGCCGAGCCGGTACTCGCCCACGGCCACTCGCTCCGCCGCCGCCTCCCCCGCGATCGACAGCTCCTCCAGCTGCGACCATCCTGCGGCGCACATCTGCACACACGGATTGTTTAGCATCTGCAGGGGTGGCACGGAGCCGGTACACAGGTGATTCGTGTACCTTCAACTGTCACTTATGTCTAGAAAATGACGCCATTCGGTCGTAACCGGTAACAAGATCCCGCGCGACATACTGTCTACCGCCTTCGTGCTTTCCCTACTGGACCTAAACGTCACAGGTGGTGACTGCACACATGGACTATTTAACATCTGCAGGGGTAGCAGGGAGCCGGTATACAAGAGGTTTGTCTACCTTCAACTGTCACTTATGTCTAGAAAATGAAGTCATTCGCGCGTAACCGGTAACAAGACAAGATTTAACTCGCGCTCCACAATAAGTAGTTAGGGTTCTCGTTGGAATACGGGGACAAAATATAGCCTATGCTACTCCCTGATAATATAGCTTTCCAATGGTGAAAGAATTTTTAAAATCGGTTCTTTGATTTAGGCGGGAAAGCGTAACAAACAAACAAAGTCACTTCCGTATTTTTTATATTAGTTAAAATTATCAGAGCCCCGCCTTTAATATTATAAATTTTCAATTTTGTAAAACAAGTATTAAAACATCGAGAAGAGTGTAGCTTCATCAATGAAAGAATGTTCAGAATCGAATCAGTAAAAAAAAAAACTTACAAACAGTACTTATAAAGATCCCAATCGAATCTGTAACTGTTGATCAAGCTTACCTGTTGTGATGTAGTAGTAGAGGCCAAAACGAGCTGAGAATTGGCAGCGCGGAAGACACGCATTTTGGGGCAACCCTTCTGCAATGCCTCCAGTGGCACCGCCGCCGGGTGGGAGGTGGCTTGAGCGCCCGATATGTCCAACACTTCAAGATTCTCGCAATGTGTCTGTACAATGTAATAATGTGGAATTGTAAAACTAATTCTGGAATAATAATTATAGCTGCAATCAATAGCATATTTATTTATTATTTGATTTTTTTTTTATATATTGTGGGACACAAGTCACACACGGTTATTTAGTCCCAAACTAGGCAGGGCCTGTACTATGGGTATTAGACAACTGATAAACATACTTAAATAAATACTAAACACCCAGACACAAAGCCAACAGACATGTTCATGCACAGAAATGTTGGCCCCGAGCGAGGATCGAACCCGCGACCTCCGACTCAGAAGGCAGGGTCACTACCAACTGAGCCAATAGGCCCGTCATTATTAATTATTTATGGACAGTAAAGAAAAATATCGTGAGATAACTCGCAAGACCCAGAATGATTTCTGAGGCATATGTAAAAGCAATCCGGTCATGGGCTCACTATCTATTATTGCTTGTGAATTTTCTAACCCACCCTGTGTATTTGATTAGTGTACTTGAACACAACGAAAACCGGGACTAACAAAACAAGGAGGCGGTCGGGATTTATGGCCACTAGGCTGTCATCCATTAACCGACTTACCGCAACGCGACATTGCCTAACCAGTGTGATTGTTACAAACAAACACACTGAGCATGTCAGAAAATACACATGTGAAAATGGAATGCCTCTTAACTCCCTTGGGAATAAGGCGTATATTAGAAATTTCAATAAAAAAACGAATGAAGAAGGTCTTACCGCTACGGATGATAAGATCTGCGGCAGCGCGGTAAACTTATTGTTAGCCAGCGTGAGATGCGTTAGCCGGTTGCCGAAGTTTTCCATCAGACGCGCCATCGACACCGCTGACAGACACGTGCTGGATCCCCCAGTCTCCGACTGTTGATAATGTAGGATAAATAATGGCTAATGGAATAAGTAACACCCTGTGGGGAATAAATGGGTAGTTGACAGCATCGAAATTAAATTGCGAGTAGTCATACATTAGAAAGATTATCCCAAAACACCTCAAAATATGTATTTCGATTTTCAATTTACAAAAAAAGTGCTGCAATTGAGTACTACAAACTATGACGTCACGGTTTGCTATTTCAGTACATTTTCCATAGTAAACTTTCGTTTTGACAGATCGTAAAAAGTAACTGATTTGACTAGGTAGGACACAACCCTAATACTATGGAAACAAACAGGTGCAGCGGACACAGGGTCTACATGATGCAAATAGCGTCCGTCTAGTCTTTAGAGCAGACTCGGTACAAGCGCGCTCGGATCGAGTCTACGTTTATATTGAAGCAGTTCAAGGGGATGAGGACGTATCAATGAGGTTTTCGAAAAAAGCTTACGTACATATGTATCATTAGTGAAGGAAAACATCTCGAGGAAACCCACAGGTCCCAGAATTAATTCTGAGACTCACCACCTATCACGCCAAGGAATATACTGGAGCAACGTGGGTATTTCCAGAAATGGAATACCTTTGATTACCCCCTCGGGGATAAAAGGCGATTTATTCTAGGGTACTGGTAATTTGCTACATATGGAAAGTTGACCAGTTAAGCAGGCGGACAATGATAATTACCGTCAGTGAAAGATCCAGGCGCTGCAGTTTGGGTAGACCCTGAACAAGCTCAAACAGCTGCTCGGGCGTGATGCGACTCCATCCGGCCACGCTGAGCTCCACGAGCCGGGGACAGTAGTCCGCCACACACGCCAGCACCCACGACACGTTGCAAACTTTCCACTGAGCTGAAAATTTATGTCAAACAAATTGCGCATATATTAACCACAGTAAGTAGTGACTTCCAAATATTAATGTGAAGATTGACTAGTTACAAAGTGAGCATACAGCAGTCAGTAGCGCGAGCCGAGTCGCTCGACACGATCGCCGCATGCTCCAGTAGAGCGTCAGTTTTTTCGAGAATCCTTTCAAGTATTACATTTAAAATCAGTACAGGTAGGAACGGGTCGTCCCGAGCGCACCGTTCAATTTTAAGTAAAACTGGAATAGGACAGGAACAGACTACAAGTGAAAAATTGAGGATGCTTGAGATAAATGCTTAAAGCGAGAGTTAATGTACCAAGATGGCTTCGAACCTACAATACACCGAAATGTTACAAGTCAATCTTCACCTTTAAGTTTAAAAACTGCTTACCGATATTTAAACTTTGACATTTTGACAACCGATTCTCGAGAAGCCAGACCAGTTTGTAATCCGTTTTACATTTCTCACTCGTGTATTGCGCAAGATCTACAGTCTTCCACAGGTCTGGACTACAACTTACACTATGCCATAACTTACAGACTCTACCTAACCTGGAAAGAAAATAGACATGTGAATGTTTACTGGGATGTCAGAAAGTAGCAATGTTGTCCAAAAACAGACATGCAATAAAAATATAAAGTTGCTTAGGGACATGTTTCTCACAGTTATGAAGAGGATGTAGACCACAGTATACTATGTTTTACCATAACCACTGGGGATTCGTGGATGTTACAAATGCCTGAGAATCAATGTTGTGGCCTGCAGGCTACCTCACGGTATTTCCCTTCACCACAAAACTAATTAGATGTGCCAGGTCTGTAGCAAGTAATGGTCTCTGCTTGCTAGTGGGAAAAGCGTGAAATTATGTATGTATAAATAACCTAATGATAAATTAGTAGCTTTTGAAAAACTCCCTGTTACATAAGTTCATATATGAGGCAGGTTCTTCAGAAATATAGCTTTTGTAAAACCATACTTATAATGGAAAAAGGGTATTTTTTTGACTGTAGTGTACTTATAAAACAAACA
The DNA here is from genome assembly GCA_963855545.1 of Ethmia dodecea. Classification (NCBI taxonomy): domain Eukaryota; kingdom Metazoa; phylum Arthropoda; class Insecta; order Lepidoptera; family Depressariidae; genus Ethmia; species Ethmia dodecea. The sequence goes on from OY979440.1 coordinate 11,023,767, forward strand.
TAATGTACCTAATAACAGAAGGTAGGGTGCCCTGGGTTATTACAACATATTCGAAAATTTTGGTGAGAATCTCTTCTGGTATAGAGTCCGCCCAGGGACTTTGAGGTCCCACAGCTTTACTGTCTGTTCCACTAACTCTATTTCTTTCAGTCTTTTCTCGTTTATCTGAAAACAGAATAACTAATTTAATCTTTTTAATGACTGAATATTCAAACATCTCGTGAAAAAGTCTCAAGTGGTTATTAATAAACATTTAATAGTTTTGGGAAGAATCTGCGGAGTATTGAAAAAAAAACCATATTAGGAATACCGTAAGCGACGAGAATATAATATAAGTCACTGTAAAAGCCCATATATTGGTTAATATTAGGTTTTACCAGTAAATCTTAGGATTCACCCACACAATACGAGTTGGTAAATGTAAGCATTTATAAAAAAATCTACGATTTTTTCGTGGTGTTACCATTAGAATTTAGTACATGCTAGGCTGGTTAATGTTGGTTTTAGGAATAAAACAATGAGTAATGGCTAAACTTTAGATTAGCTGACGTCGAGTTAGGCGTTTATATTTTTTTTTTACAGAAAGCCCTATAATTCGTCAAAATTTGTGCAAAGTATCCATTGACGGAAATAAGTAGTGTATTAGATATTAATTACGAATCAGCCTAGCCCGAGCCCAAGTTGTCTTTTCGCTGGGTTAGGTTAGGTTTCTTATGATCTATGATTAGATATATGATTTTCATACAAATTTATCAAACGAATGGTGGTAAAAGTTCGAATAGCAAAACTGTTCGGACCTTTATCATTAAGAGATCTTAGGTTTTACTGGAAAATCTCAGGATTTACTCTAGTTCGAGATTTTACAGTAACATATATAAAATTAGATTAATTGTTACTGTTTATAAAAACTCAAAGGGCTTTTACGCAGCTTAAAACAGGCGAAGTAATAAGATTTGGGAATGAGACACAGCATTAAAATGCAGTCTCCGTATTACTTACTATAAGCCATGATAACATAAGTTCTAGAAATAATACCCTTAGTTTTGGAGCTGTTAGATTTCCGCGCCTTTGGGCGAGGGTTGCGCGGTTTCGGCGCTGCGACGCTCATGGCTGCGGCGGAGTCTCCACGCGTTGGGTCATACTCCTCGCCGGAGCTTTCACTGGCTACCGGAGAAGCTGCCCGCTTTTTCTTAGATTTCCTCTGACCAAGGTCAGCAATTGATGCGGGAGTTGGTGTTACCTGAAAGTTATAGCTTTAACTTAAAATCTGCTTAATGAAAACTATAATAATCATAATGTGAACTTGTTCTAACATAAAATATACTGTATATTGATAACTTTATCCTACGAGGACAAAAAAAACATCATTATGATCAATCTAATAATGCTCAGATACCTAACTTCAATTTCTTATGAAATGATTAAAAGAAACAAAATCTTATATTCAAAGGGCTCATAGGTGCCATATATTTCAATCATGAAATAATTACATTCTTCTGTATGGATATTTTCGAAATCCCAGAATTCGCAATTCCTCTACCAAATATATTTTAAAATGTTTCATCATAATATATGTGGCGGGAATCATCAAGTCAAGAAAGTGCTCAATAGTTACTAATATTAGTTATATTACTGTTTTAAGTGCATTACATATAGATTGTTTAAATCTAGAAATCTTTGTTAATTCCAATAGTGAAATAAATGATAATTGTTGCTATCCGTAACTACATCAGGTGATCTCTTAAGTAATGAATGCAGTACGAGTTAAAGTATTTTTATAAACTAAACAATTAATAGTTTTTTAATAAAAAAAATATAAATAAGGTAACTCCATAATATAGTCTAATATAAGTTATCTTTGAGTAAAATTTGAAAAATTTCATATTCAGGATCCATTTTGTATAGCTTAATACAGAGTTCTTACAGGAGACCTGGCGAATTCGTTCTATTTAATTTAATAAAATCTTGTTTGTGAAAATCACATCAAAACTACCTATACTAATTAGTCATAGTGAACTTAAATCCATAGTAGCTCATTCTAGAAACTATAATATGTCTTATTATTATGAGAAACAATTTGGGCATTGGATTTGGAGAAAGTGTGGAAACATTTTGTAGCCACCTAGACAGAACTCAAAGTAGTGTTAACTACCAAATTCCTTACTATGTGTATTTTTATTATAAAAGGAGTTCTTAAAAGGCAACTAATATCCCACATCATCATCATAAAAGCACCTTGTGAAAACAACAAAAATTAAGAAAATCATTAACATAGCCCTACTAATAAGTGCAACTGTTCAAAAGTTTGCTAAGTTTTTTATGGCTGAACCACTGAAACTATGTTGATCATGATTTGGGAATCGGGAGTGGGAGAGAGATAGCTTGCACCTGGGTAAAGGACTAATTTAATAATTAGTTCTTATTAAATGGAGATGCTTTGCTGAGTTGTATGTTGTTTATATAAGACCTAAGATACCTACCATAGATAATTATACCTGGTAATTAGGCGATGCCACTGTGACACACAAAACAAACATTTGTGTAGTTACATATTCAGGGAAACAGAATGGGACAAAAGAAGTAGGTCAGATATAAGTGTTATCTCATTAAAAGGTGGGTTGTGTTCCCGATCATATTAAAGCCCATCATAGAGTTTAGCATGAAGATAAAAATACAATGGCAATAATTAAATAAGCAATCAAAATATTATGTATGTTTTAATAGTGTTAAAGAATTTTCTATCAGCCCAAATTAGTCTCAGAAACCACTAGAATACTATTTTCATCAACAGTTTTACAATAATATAAATAAAATATATAAATAATCTCACGCCTTTTATTCTCGATGGGGTAGCATATGTATTCCATTTCTGGAAATACCTATGTTTTACAAGTATATTCTTTGGAGCTCTAAACGTGATAGGTGGTGAGCCCATTGCCGGACCAGGGCGATGTCTCGAATAAATTCTGAGACTTTCGGGTTCCTCACAATGTTTTCCTTCATCGCCCAGCTAGTGATAAAACATGTAAATAAGCTTTTTTGAAAATCTGATTGTTATATGCCCTCGCCAGGTTTGAATCTGAGCCTCACACATGAAAAGTAGACTCTTTAACCACTGGGCTATCACTGCTCTCAATGAGGAATAAAACATGGCTAAAATAGACAATTTACACCACTAATAATATAAGGGGAGTATTTATTTGATGAGTGAAAATGGCTAGAAGATTATGTTATTGTGACATGAAATATAAAAAAATCTTAACATTTTCTCTTTAAAAATTATAAAACATTGCCTTTTTTAACATTAGGAACATTAACTCCTCACTTTCCACTGGATGTATAGATAATGAAGTAAACAGAAGAATATCAAACTCTTGGAAGAGGTACTGGTACCTAAGAGAAATTAAAAACAGCGAGATCCCAAAGACAAAAGAAAAGTCTTCCAAAGCTGTATTCTTCAATGCCTAACTTAAGGATGTCAATCTTGGGCTTTAACTGAACATCACTGAAGAATATATAGCAGGTACACATTGGATTCGAGCAGCAAACAATAGACAAAGATGGAAATTATTGGAGGAGGCCTATGTCGGAAGACAAGCAGTTTAAAATTGAAAACAATTGGGAAGCCAGTTACAATCGATTTTTATGTATCATTTTTCACCAACAATGTGTTTTTAGTACATATAAGAATTGTTTCTGCATAAATGTAAGCAAAACAGCAATAAAGGCTTGATTATTAAATTATTACTCCTCATTTTCCACCACCACTTCCTGGTGCTGACATTATTTACTGTAGGTTTCATTCATAATACATCACATAACACTTTCTTTAACCAAGCTAGACAGACCCTGCACCATGGATGAGTAAATTAAACAACTGACAAATAAAAAACATTATCAAATGTGAACCTACAGGAATATTGATATAAATAATGATTGCAAAGAATAGTGTTGCGAAATGTGATGTAAAATGGAAATTACTTATTGTTTTTTGACTGACTGATGTTTCTTGTAACAAGGGAAAAATTTTGAAAAGTTTCATCAACAACATAATTTGTATCAATCATATTGGTAAATAATCTTTAAGCTGTTTAAGTGTTAAGAAAATATATCCAAAATGATACTTACTGTTACATGGGCACTTGTTCTCTTAATTTTAATTTTTATATTGGTATTGGTATCCACAATCTGACTCCGATATGTGGGTGTTAACTCAGACTTCTTTGATTTCTTTTTGCTACGTGAACTACAAATGCCCAACATTGAGCGTGGTTTTCCACTACAAGGTATAATTGCATGAGTCCGACGCTCCTTAGAAGAGTCCTTTGATTTGCTTTTTTTTGTTGATAATTGACTTAGTTCATGACTGTAGGGTTTGCCACTCTGACGAGGCAGTATTATCGGTAACTTCACACTACACTTGAGCACTTCATCCTCCGAACTCTCACTATCTTCAACCTGTTCCTCCTCGTTTTCTTCACTCTCTTGACACTCACTACTACTCACTAAATTTAGGTTTTTGCCACCTTTCACTTGCAACATATTGTTCAATGGGGGTTTACGGTGGCGTAAATGACGAGATGAACTTTTCCTTCTTTTCTCTGGAGGGACACATCCATTGACTCTTGAGCGTTCTGATTCTCGCTTGTGTTGTTTGTGTTTCCTATGGCGGGTTCGTGTAAGTGATGGCAATGTACCATTGGCCACTTGCAGTTTCTGATTGGCAATGTCATCAATGCTCTGCTCGAAGTCTGTTTCCAGTTTCACACACGAAACACCCTCGAGCTCGTCCTGGCTGGTGAGCTCGTCGGTCTCGACGGAGTCCAGCTTGGACAAGTGTACGTCGGGAAACAGGTCCTTGCGGACGGTAAGCCGCATGGGCCCACCGCTGGCGGCCTCGTACCCGCCGTTTACGGGGCTCGACCGGCCCGACATGCCTCCCGCCTCCCGCCGCCCTCACAAACCACTTCTACAAACCGCTCACCTGTCCGTCGCGAGGTAAACAATCAGTTTGACACATCACATTTTCACTTTTTGTGGCCGAGCTATTGACTGATCGTTATGCGATTATGCGATTTCGTTGATAACTGGCAACAGTTGACATACAAAACATTATGATATCTTCACTTTGCACTCCTTGAGACAGTTCGAGGCATCTTTTTTTCTTCACATATTCACATTTTAGGTCATCCATGTTCATGTAACGTTGTGATTGCGAAAAACAAAGTACAAATCATTTTCGCGGACACTTGCACTTGTATCTGGGGTAGAGACAGATAAAATGTACGATTTGTGAAAGTACAGACATAATACACACTGATTTTAATTATTTTCGTCGACAGCGAGTTGATGAAAACTGTTGACCTTGTTTAGAAGCATAAATGTTTCAAATTTTAATCAACAGATGCAGACTGTTGTCACAAAAAGGTTGCGGTCCTAATTTGCGCAGTGACCTTAGACAGACGTTTAATTTGGACGCTATTGGTTGTCAATTTTCAATGGATCAATATTTTAAAGCATACAAAAGTCACTTAAATATGAACCTAAACTGTTATTACATACTCGTTTCATAAATTTTATTAACTTAACAAAGAAGCACTCTTTTGTAGCCTATTTTAAAAAGTGATCCAGTCACCATACCTCTTTACAAAGTTACTTTTACTTTACTTCAAGTAGAATTTGCACATTGTGTTGTGCTAGATCATAATTATACAAGTCTGCAAGAGATGGCAGCACTTGTTTTGATTTAAGAAATTCAATAGGTAGTAGAAGGTACTAATATTTTTTTTGTTTGTCTTTCTTCCTTCTCTCGTTTCACGCAAAGTCGCAAACACCTACGAGATTCGTAGGTATATACTTAGTACTGATTTTAATTCTGCTGGAATGTAATGCCAATAATAAATATGATTGAATTTTATATACTGTCGTGTTGTGTTTAATCCTATGTGAGTGACGTTCATCAGTGATAATGATAACCTATACGATCTTGTAGCCTCAGTACCTACATAACGGGTGAGTCATATTTAATTTTATTTCATTTGCTGTTGTATGTATCGATGATCTCATTTATTGTAGATAACTACGTAGGTACACTTCTTTCTTACTATCGAATGACATACCTACCATGTACTTTCGGGTAGTTACTTTTTTATTAACTTTGTCAACAAATGCCACTTGATGGTCTATTCTATTTACTTTCCTTTTTCTTCATCGATCCATAAATAAAACCGCAGTACAATAATTGTGACCTATCTGGTATCAGAGATCACTGCAGGCTGGCCCACAATAAATAATTTGTACATTCCTTGCTGAGCAAGAGATTTAACCGTCTATAAAAGCAGAGTACCTACAACATATTATCAGTTAATATTATAAACTTAATTATACATACCTACCTACTTGGTATTTATAATTTTATGGCAATAATAAATTCTATTGTATCTGGAATTTCAGGGATAAGGTTGTTGTAGGTACTATTATATACTACACAAACGGTTCTGCGCGGTTTCACCCGCGTAGTTCCTGTTTCCGTAGGAATACTGGAATAAAATATAGCCTATGTTACTCATGGATCTTTCAGCTTTCCTTTGGTGAAAGAATTTTTAAAATTGGTCCAGTAGTTTTTGAGTTTATTCGTAACAAACATACAAAAATACAAATCTTTCCTCTTTATAATATAAGTATAGATATACATATCTAGCAGTGGCAGATTTGCCCTAAGGCCCAATAGGCCCGGGCCTAGGGCAGCCAGGTATTAGGGTTGGCTAATCATGACCAAAAATGTCAGTAATGATAACAATAACTCATAGCACTTACCTAAATATTTTAAAGGCTAGAGCACATTGTGGCGGGCTGCATCGTATAACAATAATCTTCCTAAATCAGTGTTTACATTTTATGTAGTGTAATAAACATTGGCAATAAAATAAATTCATTATGTAATATAAACTACATAATGAATTTATTTTATTGCCAATTTTTATGATGTGATGATGATGATGATGGGTACTGAGAAAGGGGCACGGCTAGTACTTATTGCTACTGCTACTACTTTGTTAATTTTTTTCTTTCTTTAATTTGGGTGTATTTCTTGCACATCAGAGGTGCCTTATTTCATAGCCCACTCGCTGTGATTAACGATGAAGCAAATACAGTGTTACATTTTTCACAAGAAGCTTGTTGCCCGCACTTAATTCTATCCTCTAATTTATTCGGCGATTTACTAAAAATCCTGAAATATGTATTTTATTATTCGGTAAGGAGTCGGTATATCAATTTTCAGACCTCGAGCATCAAAATTTAACGAAGTCTCAAACAAACTTCCATCCCCTAGTTTAAGGGGCTTTTTGGGGTAAAAGTTCCAAGTTTTAGATTTTTGTTGTTGTTTATGTAACATGTTTGTTACAAACATACATAATTATCTTTCCTCTTTTTAATATTAGTCTACATAATAAACGACAGGGCGAATCCACCGACCAGTCTTTGCGAGAGTCTCGAAATTATCTAATACAACTGAATTTTACAGTAACTCATTTACCGTTCAGGCTGTTCGGCTATGGAATGGAACGCATTACCCCTGTATGTCAGAAGTTCTGAATCGATTCACATATTTAAAACTCGACTGAATGCTAACCTATCTTGCAAGCATTGAGGTCAATTAATTTTCTGCTTTTTAATAAAAAAAAAATTATTTTTATTTTTATCCTCAAGTAAGTGAATGTGTGTAAGTATTTTCTATTCTTGTATGGAGGAGCGGATGTGGAATGCTTCTCTATCGTGAAAAGGGAAGATCTTCCGCCAGGCGAGGTGATCATTCCTGGGGACCGCGGTCCAACGGTTGATGTTGGACAGTTGTATTTATACAAATTCATTAGAAAACTCCGATAGCGCGGTTTAGAACTCGGCCGTCTATTGGCGCGTTCTATGTAGTGTCGCTACATTTGTTTAATTAATTTCAATATACATATATATATATTTATCTGTATATTTATGTATATGTAATAGTATGTAAGAGTATGTTCAATAAAATATAGTGCACCGTCTACCCTAGTTCTAATCTCTCAGTTTTATCCATCCTAAGGTTGTTTGGAAAAGTTACTTACGTATTTTGACAGGTAACAGAATAAACACATAGCGCTCACTGCCTTAAAAGTATTTAGTAAACTTCCCCATTTTAAACACCCACAGCTATAAGTAGATAATATGGATCAAAAACTTGATATCATCCGATAATAGTAATAAATAACAGTTTATTTACAAATGGTAAAAGAAAACTACCTAAACGTGATTTTCAAATACTTATTTAAAGATACCCTATTTAACATATTTCGTCGATTTTATTTTTTTTTATTTTCACAATACGGCGCCAAAAATCCGCCATTTTTATATTTTTTTTATTTTATAATCCCAGTGTAACTCTCACAGTAAATACGAATCTAACGACACCTCTCAAGCTAAAATCTATCGAGCCGTTCAGGCCGCAGAGCGTGCGCCAAACAATTATACATACATACTCTCGAAAAACATAACCCTCCTTCTGGAGCAGTTGGGTCAAAATCAAAGTTCGTTTCCTTGTTTCAGATTCTTTGCTGCGGGCAAAAGCAGGATTTATTCAAGTAACGCAATACAAAACATTAGTTGAAACTCTATATGTCGATATCAGTATCAAATATCAACCGCAAGTGATTGATCAGGTATCAGTGAGGCTGTGGGGTAGTTTGTATGTACAGTGTGATGTTAACAAGTGTGGTAGTGGTGGTGTGGTGGTGGTGAGTTGGCGAGGTGACGGGCGAGGTGGCGCGACTCGCGAGTGATGCCCGTCGCGGTGATGCAGAGGCATGGTGGACGCGGCTGCGGAGCGCCGGGCCGCCGCCGCGGTCTGCGATGCTACCTCAAGCCTCACCAAGTGAGTATTCCTTCATGACTTTTGAGTAGCTTGTGAATATTCGTATGAAATGTTATTTTCTGAAATTAAATTTTAATACGTTGCACCCACAGACCTGGGCCCAATTCCACTAAATGTCAACGGTCATAGTTGGATGACAATGACATGTCAATGGTCAGTCAATGGTGTTATTTGCTGTGAAAAGTCCCAAATAACACCATTGACTGACCAGTGACCACTGACATCACACTATAACCGTTGACATTTAGTGGAATTGGCCCCCTGCATCTCTTACAGAGTTGCACCCTGTGGTTGCACTTTTAACTCCTTCAGCTAGCCTGCTACTTATGAAATTACAAAATATGGTGCTTATTTCATTGCACACATGATTTTTAATCTACTATATAAAAATAAGTCGGGTTTTCCTTCCTGACGATATAACTCCAGAACGCACGAACCGATTTCCACGGTTTTGCATTCGTTGGAAAGGTCTAGGGCTGCGCAAGGTTTATAGCAAAAAAAAATCAGCATTGCACCCGTGCGAAGCCGGGGCGGGTCGCTAGTCGTTAATAAAAATCATTGCCTGGCATATTACACTGGTAATATAGCGGAAAAAAAGTTATTTCATCAAATGAAAATGATTTAAAAGTTATGCCAAACACGCAAAATAACAAGACATTAGCAATATTTGGGATCAGAGTGCTGTGCGTATGTAAATCACTTCCTGTGACTTGTATTTCAGTTCGACAGAACGTAACCAAACTTTTATTAAATTCATTGTTCCGTAGGTCATAAAATGAAGTTGTCACTCACTATTAGGGCATGCAATCCGGATATCCGTATTATTCGGATATTCGCCACATTTACTATTCGAATAGTATCTATATAATTATTCGGATTTTTTGAACAATCCGAATACTTACGTTTTAATTTTGTTTGGTAAAAATATCCGAATATGAAAAGGAAGCGACAGCAAAGACATTGAATTAACAATTGAAAACAAATGCAAATATCATGAATCTTTGTTGCACGGTGCTACTGAAGTATCAACAAAACATTTGTGCGAAAACGATGACTTAGAAACATTGTCAGGGTGGAGATCATAGATTTAGTTTTTTTTTTTGCTATAATGGCGCTATTGGATCGAGTAAGAGGAAGAATGGTTCCTCAAACCACTGGTGGAATAAAGAAGCTAGAGAGATTGTTGGACAAAAGAAGAAAGCAATTGATGTATTGGCGATGAGGACCAGAAAACCAGTAAATACCAGAGTGACTGAAATTGAATATGAAGTGAAAATGGTAGAGAATGAATTTAGAACGATAAAATATGAAGTGAAAGATAAGATTGAGCAAATGAAGAAGAACATGGATGAAAAGAATGAAAGAAAGTTTTCCGACAACTTCCGGGAAAACTAGAAATTGTTCTGGAAGCAAGTTCGGGTGTCCCGGGGAGTGTCGCAAAATACAAGGATGAAAGTGATTAGAGATGAGAATGGAGAGCTGATAACGGAAGAAGATAGAGTGCTGAGGCGATGGAAGCAATATTTCGAGGGATTATTTAAATGTGATGATTCCCTACCTCAAGCAGATATTGCACCTGCACCTGTAGATTTGCTTGAGGAGAATAGAGATGAAAACGAGATTAGTATGCATGATATTGCGAGGCTGAGGCTGCAAGGTATGACAAAATATTTGTCGAAATGCTGAGAGCTGGAAAAGGGGTGGTAGCTTCTTGGTCGTTCTTTATTTTTAAGAAATGTCGTTCCAGCGGTAAAGTGCCGCAAGATTAGCAAAAAGGCGTAATAGTGCCTCTTTTTCAAGGGAAAAAGGTCCCAACAATACGCCAAAAAAATAAAAATACCGCGGAATCAGTCTTCTCAGCATTGTCGGCAAATTTATTGAAAGAGTGATGAGAGAGACCGATGAGAAAACATGGGATGTACAAGCGGGATTTAGAAAGAGAATGGGGTGTATGAATAAATTCTTCTCCTAGAGAAACAGAAAAACACCTCGCCAAACATCAGAAGGTGTTTTCCGCCTTTATAGACCTGGAGAAGGTTTACAACAAAGTGAGGAGGAAGGAAATGTGGGATGTGCTGTCTAAGTTTGGGGAGCCGGTTGATGTGTCAGATTAAATGGCGCCTACACAGACTGGTTTAACATCTCAAGGGGTGTTAGACAGGGCTGTGTAGCATCGCCGTGGCTCTTCAACCTATCCATGAACAGCTGTTTGGATGATTTACGTGAGCGTGATTGTGAATTAAAAAAGAGTGCGACTACCATCAAATGCCTCTTGTACGCCGACGACAAAGTCATCCCCGCATAGTCGGCGTCTGAGCTGCAAAAGATGGTGGATATAATGAATGCAGCATTTGAGAAGAAGGGCATGAAAGTGAATGTTGCCAAAACTAGTGATGATTTTTGAAAGAAAAGATTGTATGACAGACTGTGATATATGTGTGTGAGATCGAGGATGAGAAAGTTGAGCAAGTGAAAGAGTTCGTGTATTTGGGTAGCATGTTTACAAGGGATGGCAATTTTGAGAATGTTATTAAAAGAAGAGTATTGAAAGGAAATGCAGTGAATGGGGCTCTGAATAGCCAACAAGGCAGGGATGGCTATGTATAACGCGGTTCTGGTACTGAAGCTGATGTATGCTAGTGAATGTTGGGTGTGGCAGAAGAAGCATGAAGCAAAGGGAACGCCGTGGAAATGAGAGTTTTGAGCAAAATGTGTGGAGTGAAATTGTGTGATAGAGTAAGGAATGCGGATATACGATTACGAGAGAAGTGTGGTTTGAAAGAAGATGTAGTGATAAGGATAGAAAAGGGTTATTTAGCTGGTTTGGTAGAAGAGTAATGAAAAAGATAGAAGAGAGAATAAAGTAGTATTCTTTTTTTATTCGAAATATTCGAATACCTTTTTCGAACGAATAATGCATGCCCTACTCACTATTGACCGCCTGTCATGTCGCCGATGACCTCACTGCTCTTCAAACACTTTAAGTGGGGCTCTCCTTTTGGCAGACCCATCATAACTGTAGCAATATTTGATAGGACTGTTCATGCGTATATTCTTCAAATTAATTAAAGAAATAATACCTAAACATTTAAATAATAAAGTTACTTCATTTACAAACTTCCAGAAAAAAGCTAAAACTCACTATTGTCCACATACATTTTTACGCCTATTCATTGCCTAAGAGTTTTGCTGATTCATAAAAAAATCGACATTATTAAGCCTTTCAGATTTTTAAAATTACCTTTTTCCCCCGTCCTCCCATTCCGACTCATCCCCTACCCGCCAAGACTTTTAGTATGTTTACTATCTAAGCACCTTGAACAAGTTTCTGACAGAATCGCACCTGCTCACGAACTCGACACAACCTCTTGGACTATTCATTGATTGAACTATACCTAAGTAACTTAGGTTTTTTTATATTACAAACGTAGAGGAATTACCTCATACGGAAACGGACAATATTTCGTGTACGGATTGGTACTGTATGACTTAAAAATGCGGCCTCCTCATATGCATGAGGCCCGAGATTCAAGTTGGTGAGGGCATGTATCAATGAGATTTTTTAAAACAGTCATTTTTGTAAAATATACATTTTTATCACTGCTTACCCGGGAACAACTCGTGAGCATATGTATGTCTATCACTAGCTCGTTGATGAAGGATTACATCGTGACGAAACCCGGAAACCGTGAAATGGATTTTGAGGCATGTGTAACAAACGACCCGGTGCGGTGACGGTACACTGGTGAAAAGTGGAAATGGGATGACTCTACCAACACCCAGAGGTACGACGTGATATATGTTATGCATATAATATGAACAGATATTTGGTATGCTTCATGTATATGCTAATTTAATACAAACGAAATCACGGCAATTACATTGTGTGCATGACATTTATGTAGTGATGAGAGTGCGTGCGAGTCAACACGATTTTATACTGTGTTGTTTATCCCGTTCGTAGTTGCCTCAGGATCGTAACTCCTGCCTGTGGAACAAATTGTTTGATTAGGTGTAAACTGAGCCGGGCACGCACTACGAGTCGGTTAATGAGAGCACCGATACGGCCGCGTCACAGCTGCAATGTTATCAGGGCCGTGGGTGTCGCTGTGGATGTGTGCTTCACTCGCATACGTGTATGTACAGTTGGTGTGTGCGTTCATAGTAGCGCTTCCAGGAAACGCGAGTAGGTTTCTCAGAAGCGATAGAATGTCGCGCGCATTTTCAGCAATGAATGACCGAGTATAATGCCTTGATGAATACTGGAAGCCGAACTCATGGCATAAAAAACTACGATATTATATACGCTATCTTATCTCTTACGTTGCCCGACCTCGTTCTTATTACAGATAGAACAATACGATAGAACAAACTATCCTATATCAAAAGTAGCTTTTGCCTGCGACTTTGTCCTCATAGCGAGATCATAGATGCCAGGTTCCTAAATATGCAAGCTATCTTTCTGACAAAGTTTGTTAGGATCTCGATTCAGCTGTTAAAACTTAAAAGACACACACACAGATTTATAATATTAGTAGGTTATTGATGACTATGACATTGAAAGATTGTAAAAAATATTGAGAATCTAAATAAATGAATATATGTACTTATATGTAAGTATTTCTATCAATATTTATACTATGGTAGCTAACAAAAATACTGGAGTTATGTGTGTTTGTTATTAATCTACCTACACTAATATTATAACGAGGAAATGTTTGATTTTTTGTTGGTATTTTAATATCGGTCCAGTAATTTTAGAGCCTACTCTAAAATTACTGGACCGATATTAAAAATTCTTTCACTAATGGAAAGTTTACTTTTCTATGAGTAACATGGGCTACTTTCCCCCGGGAACGTTACTTACGCGCGTTGTTAATAATAATTTAACCAATTAAGTGCTGCTGTTCCCGTACAAGTCGTATACAACGGGACCTACTGTCACCACAAAAATATGAAACAATAAATGTAGTTATAAAATAGAAATACCTGCACTGACTCAACAGCGCATCACGATATTTACGAAACTTAGAAACTTTAAATTTAACTCATCGGTGATTTATACGATGTAGAGTCAGTGTATGTGTTTACTAGGATGGATTACATTGATAATGTTTTTGCCTTTTTGGGTAGAAATAACACTATTACTTTGAACTTATATAATGTCACACCAATAAATTAAAATAGAAGTTGTTGAAAAATACTCATTCACAGACATAGTTTTTACTGACTGACTGTTTCTTTTTAGCAACTAGCTCTAAATTGGTTGCAAAATGCTTAAATATGAATTTTAACGTCTTTCCTTTTCCTTACAATATTGCGTACTACATAATCAATTATATCTTAAAAAATAGATAATCTCAAGCCTTTTATCGCCGAGGGGTTAGGTATTCCATTTCCGGAAATACCCACGTTTCACTTTCATCAGTATATATATTATATTATGACCCCTTATCGTAATAGGTCCATCGCCGGACCGGGTCTGTTACACATGCCTCAGAATTAATTCTAGGACCTGCGGGTGTCCTCACGATGTTTTCCTTCACAGCTAGTTTTTGAAAACCTGATTTGTACATACATGCCAGAATTCGAACCTGAGCCTCACGAATGAGAAGCGGTCTCTTTAACCGTAGGGCTATCACTGCTCTACTTACTTATCTTATTCTTTTGCGATATCCTTTTCGTAACGTTTTCATTATACTTTGATCAGATAATCATAATCACTCATGCATGTCGTTTTGAAATCAATCTTTTTCGAGGTGCTATATAATTTTAAAATCATAAACCCCTTCGTGAGAATAACATGAATAGATTGTATATTGTTATTATTATTATGTGTGCGGATTAGCTAGACTTTGCTCATAATACATTGTAAACAAAAGTAAATCTCTTTGGCGACGACAAGAAAATTAAGATAGAACTTCACTTAATTCGTTGATCATCATTCGTTGGTCGTAGGACTGCAACTACCGAGCAGCATCTTTTCCAACCCCGTGGCGAGAAAGCCCTCACTTATAATAACAATGACATTTACAAAAGTGTTTCTTTCATGTTTATGACCATATAGTGTCGATGAATGGATCAGAATAGAAAAAAAACGGTTTTACTGGCTTCTCATTGTGTAACTCTAATTAGGGTCGGGGTAATAAAATTGGAGCTTACAAGCGATAATTCTTCTAAATGTATCAGGCTTAGCGTTTGCTGATAGTACCTATGCTGCTGCCGCAATCCGCTGTACTGCAAACGCACTGCATCCTGTGTGACATCTCACTACCCTAATGATACGTATAGCCACTGCACTCTAATTTTGATGTGCAGCAGCCACAATTGGGGTACTTTGTAAATAACAATCGTTTGTATACGACTTCGGCTAGCTTTCCAAAAGTTCCTACATTTCAATTAAAGGGTCTTATTAAATATCTCGTTTGCTAAGTCCTAATGTCATATGAAACTTATTTCATAAATAAATTAAATTGTAAAAGTAGTTAATCAAAGCTTAAGTAAAAAACTAGGGTGAAGTCGATCAACAGCAACCGATTTAAGTAACAATTAACAATAAAGGTATATCGATTTATAAAGGATTTCAGATATCCAAGCGGTCAGTCAGCGCAACATCTGACTGAAAGCCGTAGGTTGGTTGGTAAGCTAGCTAAATTGGTCGGTGACGAGCCACGATGCGAGGGGCCGGTGGCGGGGCGGGGACTATTTTCGTCTGGCGGCCACGTTTGGAAAAGGCGGTGACGTCACGATCCTCCACGGCGATGATGCCATCGGGCGCCGCGACACGCAGCGTTTGGCTGCCAAAATATCGAAGCGCGCACCCGCGATCAACTTTATTTTAGTGATTGTTAGATGACGGGTATTCATACCTTTGGCAATGCGTTTTGGTGATTTCGGAGATAAAAAGGATTGTACCCAGTACCTAGTCCTCTCTAGCCTTGTCCCCCGGGGTGACAGCTGGTAATTGGTCATCCCAGTTGTCACCGGGATCACAGTAATAAATTATATAGGTAGGCACATACGTCAGAAAAAAGTTTTCTCTAGGTATGTGGGTAGGCACATACGTCAGAAAAAAGTTTTCTCTTTGAATATACCAACAATGTGTAGGTAGGTATCTATTTACTTTTTCTTTGACTAAGATACGATTTCTGACTTTTTGACAGTTAATAATATAACTTAGCTTTAAGGCGAATTGGGAGCTTTGGGCCCTTATATTAATAAACGACTTGACTAACACAGGAAACTGATTATTGATAGGTATGTCGTCTAAAGCTCTACAGTGTAGTTCAGCTCTCTTAGTTTGAGCATACATAAATACATTACGTAACTACATTGGAAATATTATACAAAGGGTTTGTGTTGTGTCGTTTAATTAAAAAAAAATAGATAACATTTTGGATATTGATATTTTTTTTGGAAACAATCCTCTTAAAGATTCGCGTATATAAAACATCCGATTCAAATTACCGAAAATTCGGGTTAACAATAAATATTAAAAAATTAATTCTAGATGATAGAAAGTTCAAATATAGTAAATTATACTACGTACACAAAATACAACAAACATTATTTCCTCATTCTCATTCGACCTATTACTAATCGACTAATTACAGATACATGACTAATAAAGATAATAAATTTTATGTCATAAAATAAACGCAATAGAGCTACTAACATATTTGAAAAAGTAAATAGAAATCAAATGATGAATGGAAGAAAAAAATGCGAGATAGGTGAAAACGGTGAACGGGGTGAAAATGACAATAATAAAAAAAAACATCGCGTGTGTTGGTAAATGAGGCAGGTGTTGACTTTGATGACAGAGTCGTGGAGGTGTAATTAAATTATTCGGTTATAATGAAATTTTGCACTTGTCATCCGTCGCCTCACCAGATGCTGAGCCAATTGCAGAACTGTGGCCAATTTATCCTAAATTAAATTAGTAATGCTTATTAATGACAGTATACAGTCCTTTGTAGTTTGTCCGGCACTGGTTTATACTTTTCTTGTTTATTTCATACAGTCTTTCAACCTATGTGCTCGTCCAGGATATATTATGCTTATAGAGGAAAGTCACCAAATATGGAATACCATTTTGTTTTAGGGATATAAAAAAAAAATACATAGAAATGAAAACAGATTAATGTTATTACTAATCAGTCATATATTTATATGTAGTAATTAACAGCTTTTAATGAAATATATTAGTTATCAAATTAAAATCTAACAGAAAAACCAAAATCAGAAATGAGTAACCAAATATGGTATAGGTTATCCCAAATATGGTATATATACCCATATATGGAATTTAAGCAAAAATCATCATATCAATAACGAAAATAGACAAAAATACCTATAAGATCAAATAAATGAAAAGAACATAGTGTGACAAATGAAAGAAGTTACTTAATCAACTTGCAAAAGTCACAGATCATCAAATCACAGACTATCAAACTCTGGACCAGCACAACCAAAATGTGCTCAGAGCCCACACATTAAGCATTTAATCCAGCTTTCTCCACTTTTATCCATGGAAAAAAGTCTTGAACAGAACAAACATTTTGCATCAGAAGAGTCAGGAGATACTTGGTCCATCAACTTATCATTTTCCATAATTAGACTCCGACGACTGTCCATATTTGGATTTTTATACTAGTTCAAGCTCGTCTAAATATTTTTTCAAGTAACAATATTTTTATGACAGAAGATCACAAAATGTTGAAATAAACATAATATCAATATACTAAATAGTATAACACTTATGTATACATACCTAATAACTGGTAATACTCATTTATTACTTACTTTAAAAAAAATCTGCGTGACAACGAAACAAAACACGCTTGCCACACATGTAGCTTTTGCGCAAATGACCGAATGAAACAGAAGATGGTCGTGTGTTGCGTTTCATACTTATATTTTTAGAGAAATTAAGGTATTCCATATTAGGATACTATTCCATATTTGGTGACTTTCCTCTATGTATATTTTCGGTCTGATTTCAATGAAATCTGTCGCTGCGCGTATGAAAGACGAACGCCCAAACATTTGCATTTAATTACCCGACTGCACCAGAAGAAGGGTAATTTTTGAAAAATCTTTCAGTCTGTTTTTTTGTTTTTCTAAGTAATGCTTGTTCTGTTTTACGTGTGTAAATTTATATTAGAAAAAAAAATACGTATATTGTAAAAATACGTGACAGGTGCTGCGCCTTTGACCGGTCCTGACGCCTTTTATCTTGTGGGTGTAGGCAGAGGTATTATATTTGTGGAAATACCAGGCCGGGCTGGTAAGCTGTTACACATGATGCCTTAGAATAAATTCTGAGGCTTGCGGGTTTCCTTACTCGATGTTTTCCTTCATCGTCGAGCTAGTGACACAGAATATGTATATAATAGTACTAACGCACAGTGATAAATATGTAAGTTTTGTAACTTAGTATGTTGTACACATGCAAGTTTAAAAAAAAACAATGGTACATGCCCTCGCCATGATTAGAATCAAAACCTCACGCATGGGAGCAGTAAGCATTTTTGATACTTAAGTGTTTATAATCTGAAAGAAAATAATTACCTACTAGTATTTTGGTGAGTAAAGAAAATATTTTCTGAATTATTAGGTTTACAGATCACAAAAGGCAAGTTTTAAAGGTCTTCTCTGTCTCCATTATTACTCACTTCTTGGACGCACTTTCTCTAAGATGATAATGAATTGCTTGACTGTTAGCTTCTTGTTGATATTGGCGATATGTTGACTTTCTTCCCTCATACGAATACTTACCTAGTTCGACTAACGTTATTTCACAATGGATTGTTTGCTTAGAACTACAAGTGTGTATCATGTAGTTGTGTTGGTGTACGACTGTACGTGGCTGTTATCAGCGTGAAGCAACAATGCTTGCTCCTTACCACGCTTTTTGTGTCGCTTCGAGTCGCTAGATGATGTAGCTATTGGTAGAGTTTGTTTGGTTGGAGTTACGACTGTATAGCGATATAAGCGTCTTGTCAACGGTTTCGCGGTACAGGACTAGGGTCGGGCACTCGCTATCGTTCGCCGGTCACCAGTGCTGCGCGAACAGCTCTGCCGCGTGGTACAGTACAGTACATGCAAACAACATCTCGCAAACTATTTTAGTTTAACTAAGTGACAAACATGACAGTTTATTTACTGTGACGTTGTGTGAAAATGATTTATGGACATATAAATGTGGTAAATTGCCATTGATTTGTACACAGGTGAATAATATACAATCAAACTTTATGACCGGATAAGTTACTTACACTGTACTTGTATCAATGTAACCGAATTATATTGAGGGATATATAAATGTAAGTACATTTTGGGATCCTAGCATCGTGTCCTTTCTGGTTAGGTATAAACAAAGGAAATGCATTCGCACAAAGATACAATAAGATTATTTATTTGCGGGTTTCCTGGCTAGTAATAGTATTTTTTTAGTTTTTTTTTGGCAGGTTACCAAGAAACTATTTTAAATTAGTTGTATTTAAATTGGGATAGGAGACATATCGTAAAAGTAATGATTCATTAATCTAACATAGTGTTCATTAAAAACTTTGAAAATTAAAAAAGTAAGTATTTGAAAATAAAATGGTTGGGTTTATTGAGGTTTAACCTTTGTGTCGTGTACGTATAAATAGTGTTTGTAAAAATCAGTTTTAATTCATGTATATATAAGGAATAAAGGCAATTTATATTAATGACCTAATCTGATTACATTCATTGGGTTTTATGATTTTGTTGAAGTACCAAAATATATTTATTCGAATAAATAAGTAGGTACTTACCTAAGTAATTAGTTCGGTACCGAAGTATTCTTCGGCATTTTAGATAAAGGCTGTTACGCCTGTGATCAGCTGTGACGTTTATAGTCTAATTAGGTAAATCATATCAAACTGATAATCAGGTAAACCGTCAAGTAATACAAATCTGATAATTATTACTCAAAATATACTTAAACATAATTATAATATGCTATAGTATCTATATATTGACTTTATGTATGTACTCTGTATTTTATTTTTTAAATATTTATAGGAAACGCTTTATGTATACATATAAGAACCATAATATATTGTTAATTTTAGTGCACCACCTACTTTCATCTGTTTATCTCAGTTACTTCCATCCTAAGGTTGTCAGGAAGAAATCGCTTAAAGCGGTAAGACCGCCCATTGTACTTTTTTATATCATTGTGTCACTTGTTGCATATTTTTATTGGTGTACAATAAAGAGTTGTTACTTACTTACTTAACAGGAACATTTTGTTTTCTAATTGAAGTGAAATTTGCTTCTAATAAATTATTACGTAAAGAAGAAACTGACTGACTTGATGTCAGTCACAGCCTCACCCATTGTACCTCGGAATCAGATTTTAAGTTGGATCAGTAAAGGGTGATAGAGGCCTGCAAAGTTATTACGGAAACGAGGAAAGACAGGATATGCGCGGCCATTTTTGTTGGGCACTTATTTGTCTTTTGTAAATCCTTCCAATTTTTTTCCCATAGTACATTTCGAATACAAACAAAACAAACAAACAAACAAAAAGGCAATCATCATCGTTCTCTAGTCTAACCCATAGACATATTTAATATGTCTATGAGTCTAACCATACCAATAACAAGTTTTTTTGCTATGGTTTTTATATACTTAGAAGCACTAGGTACATGAGGATATTGCGAAATTTTTAAACTGGGAAGTTGGTTACTGAAAGTTTTATACTGTAGACGTTTGCTTTTATTGTCAGTTAACAGTTAACATCTAATCTAATAATCGTCACCGAGAGGATGTCTTGAACCCGTTCCACTATGAAAAAGAACAACTTGCTTCAATGCATGACCTTGCACGTCTATTGTGCAAAAGATACGCCTGGCCTGAGACTCCTTAGTATATCCAGTATAGAGTCACGTAGAGTTCTTTGTGGCAGGTATAGGTACCTATATTAGTTCCAATCTCCGGCTACATCCGCGTGTAAATATCACGCCGTTGTTAAATCTGTTTGAAATATGTACATATTATAATAATTGTTAGCTTCTAACGGTATTATAAAAAAACTTTTTGAACACGAGACACATTCACTAAAATCTAGCATTTTTGAAAGACTCCGTTGCAGTGGCGTAGGTATCTGTCTCAAGCTGCAAGCATCTCTGTCAAGATATAAAAGTCAACTTTTTCATTTTAAGTAACTCTCAATCTGAATCAAAGTCACACCATTTATAGCAGCAGTACCGGGAGCACGTTTACGATCACCTCAGGTTTTAAAAATGTATAAAATTATGAATTTTTTAGAAGTTTGTATTGCATCAGCATCATAAAAAAATTTAGTAAAAGCTGGTTGCACTTTACAATGCTACCTATGGAATATGAGACTTGAAAATTAGTGGACGTGCGCTACACAACTCCGCCCACGAGCAGTGGCTGGTCACCGACACCGCTCCGCATCCGTCCCGCTGTGATTGATAAACCAATTTGACATCATTGTCGTGGGAAATTATGGGTCGAACGAACACACCGCGTTTCGATACTGCAATGGAAATGGAGCGTTACTTTTTATTGACCCTATACAGTAGTTAATGCGGTTTAGTGAGATATATACTTCTATACTTACACTTAAAACTATAAAGAGGAAAGATTAAACTTTTTGTTTATTTGTTTGTATTAAATAGGCTCCGAAACTACTGGACCGATTTTAAAAACTCTTTCACCAATGGAAGGCTACATTATCAGGGAGTTACATAGGCCAATATTTTATCCCCGTATTCCCACGGGAACTACGCGGGTGAAACCACGCGAAACAACTAACTATTTGCTCTTATTAGCTGCGAGATATCACGTAGAGACAAGCCCAGCGTGTAGCGGCTTTTCGCTCTTATCAACACTTTCATTCACAGTTCAATCAAATGTACTAACTACATTTTGGTTATATATTTTATGACTCGGTAGTTACGCAGCTCAGGGCATTTATTTTACCGTTAATGTAAATCCACGCTATTGCCTTAAATATTTTCTTATTAAGTATAATTATGTTCTTCACTAATCAAGATATATAAATAAAATGTACAGAAAAGCTATGCTAATTTAGCACTGCAATATAATGATAATGAAAACTCATTCACAACTTTCAGAATTAGTTTTAAAATAAATGTACACAATTAAATTTAATTATGAACACTGACACCGCAACATTTTCTAAAATATTCTGTGAAAAAAACACATCGTTCGTAAAATTTCTTTGTTTCAAGCCAAAATAGCTGGAATAGGAATCCACCGTACTCTGTACTCTTTGGGTGTCCTAAACGCACTTAGTCGCTTTGTATGCGTTTACGGGATAACATCCTACAGTTGGATTCCAAAAGAAAACATTTCAATGGTGCTTCAAGATATTGGGGTTTAAATAGGTTATAGTACAATAATTGAGTAAAAATTGCAATACCCTAACGATAAATGCATTAAATATGGTTCGTGTATGAGTGTTCGGCTTTTGATGAAGGGGGGAGAGGTGACTGGTGTTTGGTGGGAGGCAGTCGCCGGTGATGTAAGAGCGGCTGACTCCGGCGATGATGTCAGCGCGCCCACGTCTCGCCCCCGCCTCCCCTCTACTGACCTGCGCTGCCACTGTGAAGCCTTCCGGAAACCAACGTTCCTCTCGTACTCATAATCGCAATATAATTACTAATATTTAAACATGTTTCTTTATTAAAACGTAATCAAAACCTGATGCAAGAATTGTCACAGTCACTCACTACACTAGGGAGTAAAACTTTGTTGTCTTTAATTATATGTAACTAAATAAAATACAATAACTCTTAATGGTACACCAAAATCACTTTTTTTTAAACAATATTTTACGGACATAAAAAATTAATTAACTACCTATAAGTACCTTCGCCACAAAAATATCTGATTTCATTAAAGTGTTAGTTAAACTAAAGCATAATACGTTAAAATTATCATAAAGCTTACATTTTAAATTATATACTCGTATTTAATAATTAGTATAATAAATCACTGCACAAAATAATTTAAATTTTACCGTCACCCAAAGTCCGTGGAGTTGTGTGACTAATAAAGTACCTACCTACTTGAACGACAAGAGTAAATACTAGGCTCTTAATAAATCAACATGGTAACAAGAAAAACTAAGTAACCCTCATAAGTTCACAACTGGCCTTGTCATTAAAGTAGGAAAGTTTTGTTTGGGAGTAAGGATTACCTGTCAAACTAGAACTGTACTTACCTATTGAACTTTAGTTTTCTCTAAGAACTCTTAGTTTATTGAGACCGAAACTCGTTCCGCTTCTCAAATTTAAGGCAACAACATGAAAAGCTGTAGACATTGTTGTTTATTGTAATAAATTTTATTGTATCCATATTGACCTGTGTATAAATTAATTTCCTGATTGTTCAGTGTTCATTCCGATACACGGAAATGAACTGCGTCAACATAGTTAACATAATCTTGGAATTATCTGACGATAATGTCACGAAATTATGATACCTAAGGATAGCGAATGAAAATGGCGAGAAGTGACGACGTAAATTACTACAAAAATGAAGTGACGTTATAAATATCCTAGTTCAAATGGTCACAATGTTAGTGATGGTGCGTGTAGTGGAATATAACGCGGATTCGAAGTAGTGAAGTGCCGTAATCGTGAAAATGGAGGGTGCTATTCTAAGCACCCCAAGTAATAACAGATTTCGTACGCATCTTAAGAATGCTGCTTCGGCGCTGTGTGCTAGGACCCTGCCCAAGCAGCGGCGCACAGAGTCTGCTGCGGAAAGCTCCGTCCGCCATCACACATACCCGAGGGCCACGCCTCCCAAGCGGGCCGCTATCTCCTGTCGGATGGAACCACTGATATGTGATCGGCCCCAAGTCGCCGCCTTGGAACCTTCTTCACCCCTTTCTTGTGTCGATGTCAATTACAAAACCAATAGGCTCAACTGCATTGTCAAATTAAAAGGAGCTTTGGCCAGGTAAGCAACATTTTTATTGCTATGTGTGATTGCTATTTTTGTATGGATCATACGTGTTTGAGCCAGTGCGCGTAGTATGTGTAGTACTTTAAGTAAAACTTAAGGAAAAAATTGGAATAGAGCAGTGATAGCCCGAACGGTTAAAGAGCCGGCCGAAAATCAGTGAGGCTCGGGATCGAAGCCTGGCATGTACCAATGAGTTTTTAAAAAAAAACTTACGTACATATTTATCACTAGCTCGACGGTGAAGGAAAACGTCGTGAGGAAACCCGCAGGTCTCAGAATTAATTCTGAGACATGTGTAAAAAGACCCGGTCCGGCGATGGGCTCACCACCTATCACGTTTAGGGGTCCAATATATCTCGTGAAATGTGGGTATATCCAGTAATGGAATACCTCTGCCTACCCCCTCGGGGATAAAAGGCGTGAGATTATATTATTATATTATAAAATTTGAATTAGGGTAGGTCATCTGCAAGCTGCGCCACAGAAGGGGGCTGAAAAAATTCTGTTAGTGTTATGTCACCTTAAAGCGTGGTCAAGGGGGGGTATTAACAAAATAAAAGAAGATATTGACTGATTGCCTGACTGATAGTATGAACGCACACACGGAATTGACCTAGGAAGCTGAATATTTGAAAAGGCTCGAGTGAACAGGCATATTCTGGGCAAGCTCGTCCCATCGTAGGCTCCATCTTTGCCGTCGGGAAAGTCTGGGGTCAAGAGTAAGCCCATCAGCAATAAAAAAAAAGTTTTAAGCAGAGAGATTCAGGTGGTTTTAGGATATGAGCATGATTGATTAATTGATTATACATCGACGCTTGATACATTGAAAATAAATTAAAACTAGAGGTATATTGTTACAACCATTTTAGCTGTCGGCTAGAATCGAAATGACACTAAACTAATATTTTTGCTACCAAAAAAAAGTTTTTAACTTCATTAGATAAAGCTTTTAACTAACTAATTATTTTTTAAACAAAATGTTAAATTAATTCTCTCACACGAAGATTTATCCAAATTGTTTGTTTTGTGTTTGTTTAAGTCCCGGTTTATATTAGTAGAACATGTTTCAAGGGATCCGATTGCCTGATAATATGTATTTCGACAGAATAAACAAAGATTGGCCTCTGCGATACAGGCTCCGTGCCTCTAGCTAGTGCTTAGGTCGCTGACTATCCCTTTGCTCTTACCCTGCAACACTATTGCTCTTGTACATTGTTTCCGCTGTATTTTGTTGGCAAATAAATGAATTATAATTATAAATGAGGGCACTGTATGCGAGACGCAATGATAAGCAGTCACAGAGGTTGGAAGAAAATCATTCTCTAGAAACTTTTTCTTTAAACGTCTTAAGCAGTGTTGTATCTCACTTTCGTGCAAGGGGGAACGCGAACTACTACGACCTCGGCTTAAAAGCTCTAGGAAGCACATTCAAAATGCTCTCCACATGCTCGTTTTTGGCTACACTCACGCTCGTCTTGACGCTGGGTCAACAACACCGGCATGACATCACTGGTGACTTATTTACCCAGGTCGCGGGGTGGAGGTGATGTTGCTAATTGTACCGCTATAACACTTGTTGATTTAATGCACATCACAAATTTAGTGACATGGACATTTTTGTTCATTGACTTATTATTATTATAAAAAAAATATGCTTACCTATGTTTTTTTTGTATATTACCAACTACAACACCATCATTAAGAAGTCAAGAGATTTCAGGAAGTGTTAAGGATATGAGGTCATCGGCCAAATATTTCTCTAGTGACAGGGACTTGTGACTAGGTATATTTCTTACAATAGAATGTTCTTCATTTATTATTGAGAACATTAATATAAAATTCATAGGTTTCGAAACCACGAAATAGCCATAAAGCAATACTCATTTATAATAAAGACTTTGTTTTTGGTTTGAATGTCGTCAATGGCAAGCTTGATTTTCGATCGATTACCGTTAATCCGTGTCTGTTAGTCGGCTCATATTAAATCTGGGTCATAGAAAACAAGGTCAATACTTATGTTAAAAATTTAATGATGGATTTATTTAACGATACTATTAATAAAATTTAATATTATTGGTACTTGTAGAAATGGAATAACTCTACCAATCCCCTCGGGAATAAGAGGTCAGGTTAATCTACTTGTTAAAAAAATTTTACCTTGTAGAAAACTATTATCTTTAGTTATTGTACAGTTTTTAAATCGATATTTTTTTATTCTATTATACATGTTATAACAAATTTTATATCTGCTTATTGCTTTTGCATAATATAGAAGTACCTATGCCATTATTGCTAAAGTCATTTCTTAAAGATTTTGCTGAATATGTTTTCTAGAAATAATTTCAAATAAGTAGGTACATTATATGTCAGATATTATACTACAACAAATTCTGTCGGAAGAAATGTAAAAGACCTCGGGCTACTGATCAATGTAAAGAAAAACGCAACTTTTTTAAAATATTGCGCATTTTTTAAATTTCACCTTGGGCGTACACTAGTGTACGTTAAATAGAATGCGAATGGAGTAAACTTAAGTCGCGTATTTATAAGCGGCTCGAGTGCGAATGGGAAAGCAAACATGGGTCTGTTTCACACACCATGATGTCATGGTATATTCTTACGCTGCCGACGGTTTTGCTCGCACGCACGGCTTTAGATGTACTTCACAGTGTTGTCGATTTTGTGACATCGACATTACTGTCAAACAATTCCTCTCCTCTCCTGTAATAAAATTAGGATGACACATGTTAACTATTTAAAATCTGAGAGCAAACTTTATGTTTAAAGAGCTTATTGTGATTAAATAAATCGATCACAACAATAGCGTAGTCGTCTATGGTCTATTTTGTAAAATAATGTAGATATTGAAAAATCTATGTCAAAATGATGACTGTGGTGATGAGGCGACATAATGAGTAGTACTGGTGAGATGACTGATGTGATGACTTGATGATTCAAGGATGAGTCAATTTGTTAGAAACTAGTCGAGTAACTAACGCGTTTGTCTTACACACAAAGGTTTTGTGTCACAAACTTTTGTAACTGACCTAGACTGGTATTTATCCGTCTGGTTCCAGTTTCGGGCAAAAATAGGACTTTCGTTATTTTTATTATTATCCTAATAAAAGTGTAATTATCAAGTTAGTATATTGTCTTAAATCACTATTTTGTAAATTCTGTGAAATAACGAAATTATTAATAATATTATCTAAAATTCATAAGTAAGTTGAAAAAATTGTTCGACGTAATATTAATAGAGTTATACCGCAAAATTTGTACCGGCGCGGTCGTACACACAAAAATATTTCAATCAACTATTCTTGTACTTATAAATCTTGTAGTTTCGTAGTTTATTCAGTAGAAATAGTTAAGTAGGTAAGTATGTAGAAAATAGAGGCGGCATGTTTGTTTTCATATACTTAGATACTAAATACTTACCTTTCCAGAAATCCCTTCACAGTGCGACTACTACGACATTTAAGACACATACATACCATATTTCAAATAGCGGGTACCTGGCGAGGCGTTGCCCGCGCAGATCCGTTCCCGTGGGAATTTTCAGAACTTCCTTCATGCGGTTGCCTACGACACATAAGACACCTGCTCGTTCATACCATATTTCACGTTTCTAGGTGTAATCGTTTTGGAGTAATGCGTACCGACTTCTACCTTTAACCAGTTTTTTTTTATTTTCCCGTGAGAATTACACATTTTCCCAAATTTCCAAAAGTAGGTACACAGTTTAAATTTACTAGTAAGAATAACTTATTAACCTACTTTGTATAGTTTACTGCCAAGTGTGATTTCATCCGTCATTTCTACGTCAATTGACATCAAATTATGTAGTTGCTCTTTCCACTGGCGGACTAAGAAAGGGGCGGCCCGACCCCGGGCCTCCGGTCCTGGGGGGCCTCCAAATTTAGCGAAAACTTCTCTTAACCCAATAAAATAAAACACAATTGATTTTTAATTGTTACGGTGCCTATTGGAACCGCGCGGTGCTCGACGAATTAATCAAATCTGAAACAAGGCTAAATGGCAGTTGGTTGAAGTCACAATAGATACAAATACGATTAAAGCAACACTAAATTTGGATAGCCCCCAGGACTGGAGGCCCGCCCCAGGCCTTCCAAATTTTGCGAAAAGTTCTCTTTATCGAATCCTAAACAAGGATAAGAGGCAGTTGGTTGAAGGCACAATAGATACAAATACGATTAAAGCTACACTAAATTTAGATAGCCCCCAGGACTAGAGGCCCCCCCAGGCCTTCCAAATTTTGCGAAAAGTTCTCTTGATCAAATCCTAAACAAGGATAAGAAGCAGTTGGGTGTTGGTTGGATCCTTCATAGATACAAATACGATTAAAGCTACACGCTAAATTTGGAGCCCCCCAGGACCAGAGGCCCGCCGTAGGTCTGGGGGGCCAACAAATCCAAAAGTTCTAAGACCGGCGGGATCTCATTCAGTTTTTCCGCCCCGGGCCTCCGACAGACTTAGTCTGCCACTGGCTCTTTGATTGACGTCGTTGGCTAATTTTAGTCGTAAATAGGTAAGTTCGATCAATTAGTTATTTGTAGAAACTAGCGGGTGCCCACTGGCGCTGCCCGCGCGGATCTATTTTATTCCCATTCCCGTGAGAACTTATAAAAATCCCTTCATAGCGTTTGAAAACGCTGTAAGACTCCTAACATACACCATATTTCAAGTTTCTAGTTGTATCGTTTCGGAGAAGTACGTATTTTTCTTTTTAACCAGTTTTTTTTATATTATCCCTTTTGAATGAGATATTTTCCTGCAGTAAAAAGTACCCTAAATATTGACTTCGTTATCTCCACAGCAAATGTCATCAAAATCCGTCGAGTAGTTTTTGCGTGATGCGTGCACAGACAGACAGACAGACAAAAATTTCAAAAATTGGCGTTATGGTATCTAAATCGACAACTATTTACTCTACCGCAAAAATATCATGTACAGATTCGGTCTCAGTCATTTTTATTAATTAAAAGTTGCAGACATTGCCTTACCGGGGTGGTCTTACCTACACATGTTTCAGGATCAGAACCAATTCTAGGACATGCAAATTTCCTCACGATGTTTTCCTTGACCCTCGAGATGGTGAAAAATAAATATACGTAAGTTAATACACTGGTACATGCCCTCACTAGGAATCGAACGTAGACCTCATGCATAAGAGGCGCGCTCACAACATGGCTGTCACTGTTTTTTATGAATAACTAGCGGTTCTGCCTGGTTTCACCCGCGTAGTTCCCGTTCGCGAGGGAATACGGGAATAAAGTATAGCCTATATTACTCAGGGATATTCTAGCTTTCCATTGGTGAAAGAATTTTAAACATCGGTCCAGTAGTTTTTGAGTTTATTTGTAACACACATACAAAAACACAAATCTTTCCTCTTTATAATATAAGTATAGAAAAAGGTAACACAAAAATTTTAAGGCTAGTTTTTGATAACGAGTAATAATAATAAGTTTATAGCCATTAATAAATTAATAAATTGTGCGACACAATTCACACACGGTTATTTAGTCCCAAACTAAGCAGAGCCTGTACTATGGGTACTAAACGACTGATAGACATACTTAAATAAATATTAAACACCCAGACACGAAGCCAACATACATGTTCATGTTTCATTCATGTCACACACAAATGTTGGCCCCGAGCGGGGATCGAACCCGCGACCTCCGGCTGAGAAGGTAGGGTCACTACCAACCGAGCTAACAGGCGTGTCAAATCAAAATCAAAGTCAAAAATATTAAAGATTTATTACACTTAAATAATCTTCGCGGAATGTTATGTTCATGATTATAGGTATTTGTTAGTTAGTCATATCTAATCGCTTCGTATAAAGACATAAGGACATTCTGAGTAATTCTGACTAAGGGTCTTTTACTGAGAATAGAAAAAAATATTGGGAAAAAACTAGTGTCCGACCGAAAGTTAGGTTTCGGTTTCGGCCAAAAATCATGTGTTCTATCATAAATCATAATCTCATAATCTAAATATTTATGTTTGGCAATAAATGAATAAATTAAGAGTAAAAAATATTTTTTAAAACAAGCTTTTATTTTAATGCGCTAAAAAGAATAAAATAAAGTTTTCCATTAAAACTTTGACTATCCTTAAACGTCATTACACAATTTACTATGTAATAAAAGCTTGTCGCGAGATTTAAGTACTCATATTTAAGTAAAAGAGTTTTCTTTTCAGACTAAGTAAATATAAGTTTAAGAAAAAAATTTATTCAATCAGTTATAGTTATTAATATATTTACTATATGAGTAGATATATCTCGCGACAAGCTTTTATTACATAGTAAATTGTGTAATGACGTTTAAGGATAGTCAAAGTTTTAATGGAAAACTTTATTTTATTCTTTTTAGCGCATTAAAATAAAAGCTTGTTTTAAAAAATATTTTTTACTCTTAATTTATTTTTTACTTTTTAGTTGGATTTAGAATGACGTCACATGGCTAACCATGCGTATATACAAAAGTACTCGTAAAGACAAATCATACGAGCCCAAACTCGATGTGGTTGTGTCGTTTAATTACCTAGTTCCCATAGCCATCTTCCAGCTCCATCATCAGACCCTGGTTACCATCTAATGCCAAAGTACTCGTCAAGACGAATCATACGAGCCCAAACTCGATGGGATTATGTCGTTTAATTACTGAGTTCCTATGGCCATCTTCCAGCTCCATCATCAGACCCTGGTTACCATCTAGTATCAAAGTACTCGTAAAGACAAATCATACGAGCCCAAATTCGATGGGGTTGTGTCGTTTAATTACCTAGTTCCCATAACCATCTTCCAGCTCCATCATCAGACCCTGGTTACCATCTAGTATTAAAGTACTCGTCAAGACGAATCATACGAGCCCAAACTCGAGGGGTTTACGAGTAGTCATTGAGGAGTTGCCACATCCACCTCCTGGCTCCATCATCAGATCAGCTCGGTGGTGCCATAATATTGCATTGTCACCGAACTTACATAAGTATACCAAATTTCAACTCAATCGGTTGAAGATATCTGCTTCAAAATTGAGTTGCAAGATTCCACCCGAACATACATAGTTACATACATACATTGCAAGTTAAATAAAAGCTTTTAAAATACAAGTCCTTCTCAGCCACAAGAAACTGTGTTTTTTACCAAGGAAGTAGACTACAAACTGCTAGCAATTAGATATTAATAGATTATACTTGAAGAATCTATAGGGATTTTTTGCAGTAGATATAAAAAAACACCCTTGCAACACACGAAAGCGATGCAAAACATGATACACCAAATGATTTTGACATTCACTTGGTTTCGACTAGTGCACATTATAAGCAACAGCTGTATGTATTACATATTTAAAAAAAGTAATATTTTAGATTAGAAATCGTTTATTAAGGCAGCTTATAGCTATGGTAGACTTCTAAATTTTCAATGATTCATTCATTACTTGCAGGTAGTTGCATGAAGTATTCTCTCTTTACATTTCATTCCTTGTCCTTTATTCATAATTTCAATGTGACTGACTGGGCTTTTCGAGTCAATTCAAATACAATATGTAACAGAATATTAGTGTTAGAGTGTTAATAGTCGAAACTGAAGAAACTAATATATAAATTAGTTTGTTCAGTTTCGACTACTTTCGACTTCAGCTATTTTTAAAGTAGTTAAATGTTTCCGAAAAATTAATTAGAATACCTAGCTGAATTTATTGCTACCTATGGAATCGTACTAGTATTGCAATTTATTTAAGAAAATTGGTTAGACACAACTAAAGTACGAAGGCCTCATATATTTTTTATATTATTATACTAATTGGGTTGTATGACGAATTGCGCTTATTCTGTTAAGCGTTGTATATGTAGTATAACTCGTATACATATATATTAATACCATATACGTATATCATACGAGTATCCTGTTAGCTCCGTAGTCGCAAGTTGTGGATATTAATATACTCTTACACATAGTGTCTATATACACTATTCGTTTTTAAGTATATTGTGTGTGTGTACCTATTTCCTGGGTGAACAAACATTCTTCTGTTCATTGGTCCCTTGTGTTAGTAACATTCATTCGTAGTATACTACGCAGTATTATTTTTATCAATGACTCATTATTATGACTCCAAAAAATCTAGACAGCAAAATAATGAAGGACCTTGAGAAGTATTACTTTTTAATTCTTTTGTGGTAGCGATTTTATTTTAATTTTTAATGCACTGGAAATGGCAACATATACCCAATGCCCATTGGTGCCCCTATGTTATCGATCGGGTCAAGACTGAGACGTGCCCTGTCTCTTGCTCACGTCATCATCGCATTTCTTCCACACCAGTAAATATCAGTAGTCACGACAGTTGTTTGTTAGTATTGCGAACAATTGTACTTATCAAATTGCAAAATATTTGTGGTGGTCATTCATGTCGCTCAAAGTTATGAAGATTATAATCACTTTTATTACTTTGATATTGTGTTACGGTTGTATATTCAATGTTGAGGTTGAAGCTTTAATTATTAAACAAAAATGTAATTGTGTTCATGATTTATCTTGGAATGATTTACTCAAGTAAGTAGCCTATACAAGTAAGTAGTATCTAATCGGAAAGATTATAAATAAAAAATATTTTAGTAGACTAACCAGCCTTAGCGGTGTGTGCCATAGTTT
The DNA here is from genome assembly GCA_963855545.1 of Ethmia dodecea. Classification (NCBI taxonomy): domain Eukaryota; kingdom Metazoa; phylum Arthropoda; class Insecta; order Lepidoptera; family Depressariidae; genus Ethmia; species Ethmia dodecea. The sequence goes on from OY979440.1 coordinate 11,056,364, forward strand.
ACTTACAACAATATGAGAGGTAAGCATTAATGAACACTAGAGTTCGCGTGGGAAAGAACCCATTCAGCAAATACCTACCTGCTGTCTACTGAGTATGTAATATGACGCCGTTTGTGTAAGCTTGTCATGTTTTTGCGTCATAAGTATTTAGTCTAGCGAGCACCGGAACTTGCTATTCGTTGTATCGGCGAAATTTGACGCGCCTGCCTTCTAAATAAATAGTACCTATAGTCGAATCGGTTATCATAATTATTAATTTTATCGGTATGACGTTATAGTTTTCACATGTCCAATAATATATCATTGTAAATAATTGTTTCTTTACTATGTGTTTTTCCCTCAGGTTTTTTTGTTGTTGTCGGGTTTATTATTTTTTATCCAAGCTAGTTAAGCCGCCTGGTAGCGGTTGCAAAATACTGCCAACCTAAATCTACTCGTAGATGCTAGCTGAATTACAAAAAAGATCTTCAAGCAACAATACTCCGCTTGAGGATTTCAGAAAGAGATGCCGCTGTATGAGTCGCATAAAGCTGTCCCTTTCTAATTCCGCTTAATCAGAGTTTCATGCTTTAGGATCGTCCTGTAATCAGTGCCAGTTTTAGAACTACTAGCGCCCTTCGCGAGATTTCAACGGATCTGCCATTTAAACCCAAACGAAAAAAGGCAAGGGACAGAATTAAGTAACTATTTATTTAATTTTTGACGTGATAATGTCTTATAAATCGATGAACGTTAGTTTTACGCACGAAAATGTGTCACGTTCCGCCTAAGCCGAGCGTGCAAGCGATAGCGCGGAACAAGCGATAGAGAGGCACGATCGGCTTGAGCGTTCGGCTTGTGACGCTCCTATCTCTCTTATTTTTCACCAATGTTTTGCCTGTAATACGCTATAAGTGTTCCGCCTTGCGTCCGTCCTTGCGGGTTAACTATCAACAATAATATTGTAAGAAAAAAATGAAGTAGCTACGTAACTACAGAATGCTTAAATAGTAATTAGATTGTTTTTGTTACAGGGAAGTGGCGAATGCTTGGGGTTGCCGCGTGGGCCCGCCGGGCGAACCGGCGCCTGCCGATCGCGTGCAAAACCTCTTCAACGATATCGAACTATACCCTACTAAGACCCAGGGTGAGAAACACTTTTTATCTCCAAATTATAGTTGGAATCACAATTAAACATCCTCCATTCCTTTGTTCTTTTATCAGCGGATCGGTGCCAGTACCTCTATATAAGTAACTTCATCTATCACGTCAATGTCTGCAGCATGTAACAAACCGTTCAGTAGTAGGCCTCTTCCTTTAGCCTCTTCTTTCTATACCTTTTTTTTTAGATATTATAATGTGCTTAGGGAAGGACGTTGAGCGCTCTACCCTATGGCTTACAAACTACCTAGAAACTACTGGCCGTAGAGCGCCCCAGGGGCACGGACCTTGGCTTAGGTAGGACGTCGTTGTTGGTGTTGTAAGTATCGAAGAAAATCGGCCCTTCATATCGCGATAGCTTTGATAGGCTCCAGGAGTAGGGCAGACTTGGACGTCCCCGCCTTTGATTGATTGAAGTGTTGTCGTTTTGTCGTGGGGTCATAGAAGTTAGGTCCTGAATGATTTGATCGTTCGGGCGCTTACATCGTTGAATTACTTATTAGAGTAGAATCTTCAGCAATCCGCGGGTTCGGGAATTGTGATGAAAATTCAAAGTATATGTATTTGAGAAGCTAGTTTTGAGAAGAACTGTCTAATCGAAAGTAATGACATTTTCCGAACTCTGGACATTTTGCAAATTGGACATTCTGCGCTTAAACGAGTTAATGTCCGTATTACAATAATAAATAGGTAGGTAGTACATTGAATATATTTTTGCTCGTGCGAACCTTATCGTGTCGAAATTGTTATCATACGCTGCCTAGACATGTAACATACACCAGAACATCACGTTTTTCTTGTATAACGAGATTTGGATACCCTGAAATATAAAATGCATATTTTAGAGATCTACGTAGATACAAGCAGATAGCGTGTGTACACTTTATCAGACCATAATGTAAGCTCGCGATAACAAACGGATTTGTGACTGCAATACACACAAATATTCCTTATTTAATTTTCGTACTCAAATCGTACATATTTTAACAATATACAATTAGAGTACGAAAAAGTTGATTAATAATAACAATAAATTGTGGATCAATTTTTTTCTTACAGTTATTACTGAGTACCGTCTTTGAGTACAATATACTGGAAAGATCTTAAATGATTGACCTCTTTCTTGTGCAGTCGGGTAAAACTGTAGACCAAGCTCAGAATATTTGTAATAACTAGGGCTAATCCCACCACACTTCTGAGATAAAGTCGAACCGGCTGAATTTTTACATACCTAACTCAAATCGTACATATTGTTAATAGTACATTATGATATAAGTGCGGTAACTTGAAAATTACAGCCGAAGCGATATTGCTAGCTCGAGCCGTACGCGAGGGTGACAAGTAAGCAGAGGCTGTAATTATAAAGCGCACGTATGTCATACGACGTTTTATAACACATTTGCCAGGAAATAAAATAAAACTCGGACTATGGTAAACGAATAAAAACAATACAGCGTTAAGAAAAAACGCGCGGAATAATTTTTACTTGTTCACAAATTAGCGATGCGCGCGAACCAGCGTTTTTTTTTAGGCAAAGGCACAAAAAACAGCCAGTATTACTAATAAAGTAAATTAATATTTTTGTGTTTTTGTTACAAATTAATTGGTTGTAATTTACTGCCAAAATTTATTAAATTAAATAATTATGTACATAAATGTTTCTTTATTATATTTTATCTCCCAAAGTTAATTTTAATCATAAAATGTTGACAACTTTTTTGACATAAAAACTCTGCTAAGATTTTGAAAATTACCGTTCGTTTTTAGACGGAGCATCTTGATAAACCGTGCGTTTTAAATTACATTACCGCACTTGGGCGTAATGAGATACAATACGATATTGAAATTGGTGAAATAAGACACCTTTTACGAGCAAATGTGTTATAAAATTAACTATAGTATAGACCGATTTTTAGTTATATTAAAATGAATAAAATTTCTTAAAATGATTTTTGTTATCTAATAATGTGTAACATATCACTTCGTAAATTTAATCTTTATTGTTTTAGGACATGGAGGCCGCGGAAGTGTATTATCTATAATCATATTACTTGTATTGATGAGTGATCAAAGTGATCATCGACCGAACGAGTGATAGTAGTGACGTGGTCACCGTCATTTATACTGAATCAACAGCATGACAATAAACACATTTTAATTAGGTCCGTGTTCGTTACACTTACTCTATAATATAGTGGCTTCTAGTGCTTCTACGTTATTATATTATATCTTATTTATCGAACGCATAAACTACCTCTAATAACGATCTGATTGTTATATTTATATTATAATTATATCGGGTCAGTTGTACAAACAGTAAAAAATCAGTAATACAAGACAGGCGGTGACTAATGCGGCGTGTAGGTAGGTACGCAATAGTAAATAAAATTTATAATTAATGTATAATATAATATTTACTTACTTGTAACGTAAGTATGTATGACTGTATGTAGGAAAAGCTATCTGATTTCGACCATGATTAGTCATAACACTTATCACAATAGTTGTGTTAATAAGTACTAGTCGCAGTACACAGACTGCAATTGTCCCTGAAAACTTGAAACTGGCAATCTAATAATTCTACTCAATTGTTACTCAAAATATTTAATAACGATTCCTTTTGATCGTTGTAGCGTTACCGTGTTTTTTTGAATTAATGTTCTGAGGTATCATTTTAAATAAACAAATGACTATGATTTTCATAATTGGTTTTGAGGTTTATCTAGTACCACCCCGGTCTGGGCGATCGCGATGTGGGCTCACTACTTGTCACGTTGTATAATAATAATAATAACTTAAGATATAAAATAAATAAATATATAATAATAATATAATCTCACGCCTTTTTTATTCCCGAGGGGGTAGGCAGAAGTATTCCATTACTGGATATACCCACATTTCACGAGATATATTGGACCCCTAAACGTGATAGGTGGTGAGCCCATCGCCGGACTGGGGGGTCGATTTATGAATCTCACCAAGTGACTAATTCTCACCGATGTGAGTGATTTCCGAAAGTTCGTATTTTTGAAACTCATCGGTGACTTACATTTGTCATACCTATGATATCGATTTACGAGGCGGTTGTTTTTGACAGTTGACGTAGTGCCATCTGCCAAAAGGGCCAAAGTATGTTTTTTGGAAGAATTAGCAGCGGGGCTCGATTGTGATATTTTGTGATTGCGACGATTTATTGAAAACAGCGTGTGACTTTCAAAAATACGACTTTTGGAAAATGGTGACATAAAAGTCATCGGTGATAATTTTAGTCACCGGTGATTTTGATATCACCAGTGAAATTCAAAAATCTCACTCCGGGTCTGCTTACACATGTCACGTTGTAAGGTAATTAATTCCTTGAAGTACCAACCGACTTTCTTATAGTCTTTTGATTTGATTTGACTTAATTAATTACCTCTGGTAAACCTCTTGGTAAAGATTTTTTCTTCTTACTACTCGTATACATACTGAATTATTTTGAGATGGTGTTTCTGAGCTCCGAGGAAAATTATTATTAATAACTCATATATTTATATAGTAACTTATATTATCGAAAATGCCCTGATCCAAATCAAAAAGACCTGCAAAACTACATACTTACTGGATTATATTGGTTAAAAGTGCATCTTTAAGCGGCGATGGAATCACAAAGCGTAATTTTAATGTTTGGCAAAGCCTTCCTGCCATAATAAACAATTTACGGGATATACACGTAGGTGACGACGCCCCTTTGTTTATTTTCCGTTCATAAATATCACGACATCCAACAACCCACAGATCACTCAGTTGATGGCCACTTACGTTCATTAAATCTGCGATATTATTCTTCTGTGCATTTATAGCCGTTCACCGGCCTCTGCCTGTGTCGTCCAATTGTCGACAGTGTCGACACGATTAAAAATGAATTTATAGTTACGCAGTTGGCCGTCACCAGACACAACGACGCCAATGTATAGTGTAGTTGTATGCTGTACGTATTAAGTACTACATACCTATGTTAATTCACTACACCGCCGTCCACAACATACTAACTTCAAGCTTAAGCCCTCCCTCCTGAACCCATCGTCTTATTTCTTCAGGCCGTCGATCTAACAGCATTAGAGTGGTATATTTTACCTTACAAGCTACTTATTTTTGCACGTATTCTTGATTATTGCAAAAACAATCTTATTAATAAAAATGGTCTGTTCCTAGGATAATCAGACGTTACGCTTTAAGTAGTTAAGTTGAATAACGTAATCGTATATTTTTTAGCTGATACCTACGTTTTGTGTAATTGCCGTTATATATCCGCGAATAATAGAAGGGACAGGTGGTGCGACTGCTATGATCTCACCATCATTGCTCACCGTTGAGCGATGAGCAATTACCAATACCGCCGTGAGTTCACGATCACGCACCCGCCACAAACTAGATCGCAGATATAGCCGGAAGATCAATTGAAATCAATTAAAGTCAAATAACCTACAAAGAACGCTATATGTACTCTTAGCGTTGACTGCCTCTATATAGACATAACATGTTGTGTTCTATAATTTAGTAACATGTGAGCGTTTTTTAATTGGCTTTGTTATCCTCGTGGCAAACGCTAAACGTAAACATCAGCTTCTCTGTTGTTTTCGGTATACAGTTTTGTAGGATAAATTACTTCCTTATAAACCTATGAATCAGAATCAATGAAAAAAATATATTGAGCTCTTTCAACTCTAGATATCGACATGCATGGATTGATAATTTACTAATTTGTATGCTTAATTTAGTGTTATTGTTGCAGTATTCGAAATGCTGGTATGTGCTCGGCAGTGCGCTCGGCGGAAATCGCTCACTCTCACATTTGGCGAATTCTGCGTGTTCGCTGCAGAGCTGCGCCGATGCTCCCGGCAGGCGAGGCAGTAAGTACTTTCGCCTAGGGATGCCCAGATACGCCTTTTTGCCGATACGATACCGATACTCTTATAAAAATATCGGCAATACTGATACCAATACCGATACGCTTATTGAATTCAAAAAGAAAGGTAGAATAAATAAAACACAATTATTTAATAGTTTTAGTAATCAAAATTAACATTTATAAATATAGAGCGCGAGGTTTCCCCGAGCATAGTTAGTTCGTGCGTTGTTTGCAACGAAATAGATGGGACAACACGCGCGTTTACATAACATTTTTAAAGCGCGAAATTTATCGTTGTATCTGCCATAAAAATATCGGTATCGGATGCATGCCTACTTTCGCCATCTCTACATAGTATAAAACAAAGTCGCTTCTCGTACGTTTAGATATATATTTTTTTTTAAATAGGCAACTGATTTTGATGCCGTTTTCAGATTAGAAAGAGCGCTAAACGATGATGCTATTTGTATCTATCGACTAACCCTCGCTTTGCTTCGGATTATATAATTATAATTTTATAATAATAGTAATAATATTAAATGAATGGAAGTAATAAAAATAAATAATAAATTATGGGCTCATCCACCACCTATCACGTTCGAGGGGTCGAACATACTCGTGAAAAGTGGGTATTTTCTAGAAATGGAATACCTCTGCCTACCCCCTTCGGCGATAAACGGCGTGAGATTATTTTTATTTTTAAAAATAATTTGTGCGATACAATTTCCACATCGTTATTCAGTCCCAAACTAGGCAGAGCTTGTCATATCGGTACTAAATTCGTGATACTCGTAGACGCACTTATAAATATTAAACACTCAGACACGACTAGAATAGTAGGTATAGAATATATTTTATTTGTTCGCTGTGTACAATATACTTACGTACGTACTTAGAACCAACAGTGTGTCCTGTTCGGACGTACAAATACAAAATTTAATAATATCTAAATTATAGAAGCCAACAGACATATTCATGCACACAAATGTTGGCCCCGAGCGGGAATCGAACCCGTGACCTCTGGCTCAGAGGGCATGGTCACTACCAACTTAGCCAACAATTTAAGCGCGTCGATTGATATATCATACAAACCGAAGCAAAGCCAGGATTGGTCGCTAATTATTTAATTAATTTCTACTTTACATGTATTCCTTCCAAAAAATAACTATTTACCTTAAAGCCCGAAAATCTGCTGGTTATGTGTATTGTCCATATCAGGTATGCGACCCCACGATTCCGTACGCGAGTATTCACTATTTTCCAAATAAAATTTTCAAGACAGACCAAGTGAACGAGTATTTATTTACCTTAAATACCTAGTATTTACCTGAAAGCCCGAAAATCTGCTGGCTATCTAATGTGTATTGTCCATATCGGGTCTGCGCCCCCGCGTCACGATTCCGTACTCCACAAGTAGTGAGTTGACACTATTTTCCATATAAAATTTTCAAGACAGACCAGGTGAACGAGTATAGTGGCAAATCATTAATGCCAGTCAGGCAGCGGGTTCCCGAGGGCGCACTATAACGATACATGATCTCGCAGGAATGAACCGCGCGGTGTTCGACGAATTAATATAATTCCGAACCCGGCGCGACAAATCTAAGTTCACTTATTTTTTAAGATAGACTATCGGTTCTGCGCGGTTTCACCTGCGTAGTTCCCGTTCCCGTGGGAATACACAAATAAAATAAAATTTAAAATCGGTCCAGTACTTTTTAAGTTTATTCTTAACAAACACACTAACATACAAATCTTTCCTCTTTATAATATTACTATAGAAGTATAGATATGTCATTTAGTATTTTTAGTAGATTTTTCCAAATTATGTTTATTATTTCATTTCTAATAGACAATAAAGTCAATCACTACTGAGTCGTGTCTTAAAATTATCTATCTATATATCTATCTATTATCTATATTTTTAAATGTTGTTATTATTGTTAAAGTTTAAATATTTAAATTATAAAACATCACCAGCACGTGCTATGAATGTAATAGATTAAAAGACACGATTACGTCAACGGCAAAAAATCTTAAAATATATATACATAATACCACGAATAAAAAAACCGTCTCATAAAATTTGTCTCAATAGTCACATAATGGCAATAATATTATTAACTAAATAAATATAATAAAATTGTGGGACACAATTTACGCACGGTTAATCAGTCCAAAACTAGGCAGAGCCTATACTATGAGTACTAATCGACTCATAAACATACTTAAATAAATATTAAACACCCAGACACGAAGCCAACAGACATGGTCATGCACACAAACGTTGGCCCCGAACGGGGATCGAACCCGCGGCCTCCGACTCAGAAGGCAGGGTTACTACCAACTGAGCCAACAGGCCCGTCTAATTAAGCAGACCTCGATAATATCACTAAATGGGCCCATGATAATGGCATTATTATAAATATCAATAAAACTAAATATATGCATATATACTCGCCGCACTGCACATCTATTGGTAATGTAACTAAAATAATAGGTCACGACTATGATTGTCTGCATAGTGGTAAACAGGTTTGTAACTGTAAACCACTGGAAATTGTAAAAGACTATAAATATCTTGGCTTAACTATAGATCTCAAGTTTTCATGGAGACTACACATAAGCAATGTATGTACTAAGCTAAGAATAGTGCTCACTAAATTCTATCAGTTATGTAATGTGTTAAATAAAGCTACATTGTATACCGTGTATTATGCACTTGTGAACTCTTTGCTTTCTTATGGACTGAGTAGCTATGGCCGAACATTTAAAACATATTTAGATCAAATAAAAAACTTACAAATTCGTTTCATGAAATTACTTGTTGACAAAAGCACGAAAAAGAAATGTGAAAATAATTATGATAAACTATTTGAAAAATGTAACCTCCTACCAGTGCATGAGAAAGTGAAGTGTGCATTAGCTATAGAACAATTCCAATCAGAAGAGTTTAAAAAGCCTGTGACCTGTTCACTCTTGCATAGAAAGCTTGATAAGAAAACCCTATTAGTACCAAGTTTTTGCAATTATTATGGACAAAGAACCCGTAGATATTTAGTACCCACAATTTATAATGTAATTCCCTTAGAATTAAAACAGCAGTGTGTTACAAAAGCTACTTTCAAGAAAAAGTTAAATAAATTTTTGTTAGGAGAACTATTCAATGTCAAAAATTAAAAGTAAATTATGTAAACTAACTAGACCAAGATTGCGCCGTAGGTATATTATGTTAGTGGTATCATTAATACGAAAGGCGGTATAAAATAATTGTAAGAGGAGAGCACTATTACTGCCAACAAACTGTTTTACAGTTTGGCAGATAGTATAAGTTTAATTACTGTACAAAAATGATGAATAAATGCCTTATTATTATTTATTATTATTATTATTAATTGTATTAAGTCTTAATTAAACCATAATCGCAAAAATAATATCTCCTGACAGTGTAATTATAGGATTGAATAATCGACGTAATTTATAAATGCAAAATAAATACTCGTAGGTTCATTGTGAGCGCAACTTGAAGTGATATAATTCTGTCGATGACGGTACGACGAATGAATCTTTGCGGTGGCGTGTACCAAACCAAGTCCGAACTTGAACCGGGGACAGCCTAACCGCTGCCGGGTGCCACTCTGTGGCTGCCGCGAGCGTTGACCCTTGAATGCCACACAATGAGAATTTATTTGTCATCCCTGAATCACGTGGCAATTTGCACTTTTCTGTTTTCCAAATAATGGAAATAAAAAAATTCATTTATTACACACTCATTATAATCCAAAATTCAACACATTCCAAATAAGTCTAATTACATCTAACTTTGTTATAAACTGCGATTACCTAATAATGGTTTTGCAGATTGTTATACTTGAACTCATATAACTGTTAATTTTCTGTTGGAAATCCAAATAAAATAAATAAGCGTTTTTTTCATAAGCTATTTTATTCTCAGAACTCCAAGTAAACCGGAATCACCGATATGGAACGTCGACAGGGAGCTCCGGGACAAGGACTTGATATGCAAGCACGTGAACGGTAAGAACAACTCATCTCTACATAGTATAAAATGAAGTCGCTTCCCGTCGCGTCGTCTTTATGCTTAAATCTTTTAAACTACGCAACGGATTTTTATGTTGTTTTCACTAATAGAAAAAGCGATATACGAGGAAGGTTTATGTCTGAAGCGAAGCGAGGGCGGGTTGCTAGTATCATTTACGAGTATCTTTAAAATTGAAATTGAATATTGACCTTCCTCATTTATATTTTACTACTTCAAGCTAAAATGGAAAATTGCATTTCGTTTTACTTCCGTATTTTGTTTGCATTTCTTCACCTAAGGGCATGGAGTGGCTTGTTATAATTCGCCTTGCGGAAGGTCGGTCGAAGACAGTGTTTCGCATCAAACAATTCGTGACTAAGCTTTCCGCACGGTACCAATCCAGAAATACACACCAGGGCCGGTGGTAGTCCCCGTGGCCAATGCGATACTATTTTATGCTGCGCAGTAGTTACCTACTACAAATTCAGTGTGATACTATTATATAATATATTACTTGCAGCGCCCTGCGGTTTCACCCGCGCAATTTAAGTGGGAAATGTTAATCGCTGATATGTATGTAGCTTTCCATTGGTTAAAGAAATTTTAAAATCGGTTTAGTGGTTTAGGCGTGAAAGCGTAACTAACAAATAAACTCACCGTCGCATTTATAATATTTAGGATGTAGTTCAGTGTCGTCAGCCACCGTCTGCCGCTAAGTCATAGTAAACATGCGTATGTCCGTATTGCCTATGCCTACCCCACTCATTGCGATTTGTTATACGATCCGACCTCATTTCAGATCGGTATACGTAAAAAATCTAATTCAAAACATAAAGTGTATTATTGTAAGAATTTATTAATTGCTAAATCGCGATCATATTTTTCTGTTGTCGTAGATCATGTTTAATAGGTAGACCATTACGTAAATATACAATTATTATATTCCTAACAACACTACTATACTTCATTAAACCGCATTTGCCAATTTAGCATGATAGTCGTATTTCCTACTGGCCATGCCACGGCGTTGAGCCGATGATTGATCCTTTACATACGCAGAGTATGTGATCATCGCCAATGTTTTAATTGCACTTGTCTACTTACACAATCGTCTAACGCTGATGGCCTGGCTTTTGTACTCGCCGTCGGATGCGTTCGATTTGCGTCAATCCTTAGTGCATCTGACTAATGTGTAATAATAGATAGGCAATTTACAGGTAACACATGTTTTTACTTTATTTAATTTATCTTTCTGAACTTCGCGAGGAAGAAACAGGAAGTCAAACAAATCACTGGTAAACTAACGTGGATTTTGTTTATCTGTAGTTTATTTATTATTACGATCACTCAAATGCAATCGGAACTGAGCCAAATATGGCTAGTAATACCAAAAGACCCGTTCTTAAGATTCCGCCAATCCTCCAAAAGGAGCAATAAACGTTGCAAGAACCGTGATTGACCTTCCCGAGTCTTCCGCACTAACTATAAACGGAGTACGGAAGTTGTTTGCGATGCTCCCTCCTCGACCAATTGTACTACAGCGCCCACGTTTCGGGCATCGAACAGTCCAACAATATTAATGACATTACATTTGTATTGTATAAATACCTACCACCGATAGAGAGCGTAAACAAACCGAGCGTCAGCTTCCTTATCTCCCGGAAGACTTCATTCCGTAAACTGGCAACTTCAAGACATGCTCTATTAACATTTTCTATTTGCATAAACATGAACATTTATGGCTTTTTGAATTACATTAAAAAAATTGTTTCGAGGACTGGATGATACATCCTCTGGCATCTCCAAAAGTAACGACCTTCTGCAGGACCAGACTGTTTCAACATATGAATTTATATTCACATACAAGTAAAACTTTAAGTAGATGATTAATAATTTATAAAATGACTCGATTTTATATTTATAATTATTGTCACATTGAAGGTAGAAGTCGATGAAATTGTATTCTGAGTAAGTGATGAAATGAGTGATGCACTTAATGATGATGGTAGATGTGCTGTCATTCCCGATTCTTCTAAAACAAATTAAAGATACCTAATCATTATTCAGCACGTATATCGATTCTGTGGTATCTCTATATTATGTTATGGCATTATAAGAGAATAACAAGAACATAGGTACATAATATACCTTAATATCAAATGCGGAATTTGCTAGTAATGGCGTGTAGAAGTGATTGCGTACGCGCCAGTTGGCTGCCGACCGTTCGCGGGTGGACAGCGCGCTCTGGTGCGAGTGCACACGCTTAGCCATGCCGCCGACTACGATGATAGTTCACTGTACGTCTCCATCTCTAAGTTAAAATATTTCTTGCAATTTAAATACATGTTCTAAATGAAAGTTGATATTAATATTCATTCATCATAGTGTTTTTGAGTACAATGTCGAAAAATAAATTTCCTGAGATTTTTCTGAATGTTTTGTGTTAAAAATTTTGCGTCAAAAGTGTTTCAGTTAATAGACGATTTGTGGCAATATTTAAACTACGTGAGTGAGAGGGCCAAGGGATTTGTTGTGTTGTTTCGTTCGTATACTTATGCACCACATGTTCTGTTTACATTTTCGTTTTGGCATTGAATGAGAATTCCGGATTGGATTGATGTGTCGTTTGGCCACAATTTATCCTCGGCAAAAATAACACAATATAAGGAACACTGTAAGGTTTCATGTGATCATTAATGTTTCACCAATTTACTATTTGGTCGATCCTAAATATAAATCTCCACTTTCTAATTGGACGCGTCCATTCGAAGTTTAATTCGTAGCTTCGCTTTGGTCTCAAGACCTTTTTGGGAATCATTTAACGGCAAGTGGGTGTCAGAAGTAGTATGATACGTACACCGTCATGTTTCAGCCTACGCAGTCGATACTCATCAATCATTAACAATGAGTATGAGTACCTATGGTTGAACGAACCGAGTCCAGACGCTCACCTCATCGTAGACCTACATCGTACTTTCTAATCCAATAGACATAGGTAGCTAGCTATTTAAAAAATTATAAGTCATTAATCATTATATTTTATGTAGGATTCTTCGTCATTTGACCTTTTTGGGTCAAGTTTGTATATAAAAATATGATTACAACTGGTAACTTAGATTCATCAAGAACTTGCATTATGGTAGGTTTGGTTAGTGGGTAGGTAGGTATTCTATGTTTTGATTACATTGTTCATAGTAAATATAAATCGCTCCTAAGTGGTTCAATCATAATAAGACATTTCTCGTTTGCTGTCAAACACTGTGGTTTGAACTCACGCGCGGTTGCGTGTCAGCCCGCACTACAATTGTTAACAATTAACTGTACTTCTTTTGCGTGCCTGGTCTCATCTTGGAAATAGGGTCAACTGAGCTAGTTGTTTCATAATAACCCAGTATTTAAAGTTTTAAACTGATTATAGAGAAACTGAGTAGGAAAATAATTTTGACCTTTCAAAATGGTTTGTAGGTTTAAAAAACCTACATTACTTAGGTTTATGAAGGTACGTACAGAACATAGCGATAATTGCATCTGACAGAATGAAAACTGAGGTTTTGTGAACGCGTGATAAGAAAAAATGATTATTTTAACGACTCGTTGTCATTTGCCGTTTCCATCTTAATTCCTAGCCGACGATTTTTGTGCAGCGGAAAACACACATTTTGAAATATTATATTTTAACGTGCATCAAAATTGCGACATAATCATAACATTATAAAGTAACATAACATGTGCTCGAATTGGGGTTGGTTGGGGTTTTTAGGGTTCCGTACCTAAAAAAGAAAAAACGGAACCCTTATTGGATCACTTGGTTTTCCGTCTGTCTGCCTGTCTGTCAAGAGCCTTTATCTCGGGAACGCGTGGAGGTATCGAGTTGAAATTAAAACCATATGCTCAAGGCGACGGTCGGTTGAAGCTGCGAAAAAATCAAACTTTTAAGTTAACTTAAAAAAAAGGTACGCCCGTTTATGCCGCAAAAAACGTACATTTCGATACTCTCAAGGGAATTAAAATTCATAGGGTACTTCCTGTTGACCTAGAACCATACAATTTGGCAAGTAATACGATACGACAGTAGAGGGAAAAATCTAAAAAGTAGACATTTGTAATTAAATCTTAAAAAATATAGTCTTTATTTAAAGTACGTAATCAATCATTGAGGTGTATATAATTTTAGCAGCGCCCCAAGGTTTTACCAGCTTAGGTAGTTCCCGTGAGAATACGGGGATAAAATATAGCTTATGCTCCTTGATAATGTAGCTTTCCATTGGTGAAAGAGTTTTTTAAATAGCTTAATCTTGTAGGCGTAAAATCATAACATTGATGTACCTACAAATTTGTACGGAACCTTCGGAGGGAGAATCCAACTCGCACTTGTCCGGTTTTTTTAGTATATATAATAAAATAAATAAATATAATCTCACGCCTTTTATCCCCGAGGGGGTAGGCAGAGGTATTCCATTACTGGATATACCCACATTTCACGAGATACATTGGACCCCTAAACGTGATAGGTGGTGAGCCCATCGCCGGACCGGGTCTGTTTACACATGTCTCAGAATTAATTCTGAGACCTGCGGGTTTCCTCACGATGTTTTCCTTCACCGTCGAGCTAGTGATAAATATGTACGTAAGTTTTTGAAAAACTCGTTGGTACATGCCAGGATTCGAACCCGAGCCTCACTGATTATAGTTTTTTTAGTATACATATGTATAATGTAATAATATTTCCTTTATATGCAATCACATTAATATTGGAGATGTCACATATTTAATAGTGTTTTACATAAAATTAAATTTGATAAATCACAAAAAATTTACATAGAAAATCTATTAACATAAATGCTGTCATCCAAAGTCATTATACTATGATCCCACTATTTGATACCTTAAACGACTGTCTCAAAGTAACATCAGGGTTATTCGTTATAAAATGTCATATCTTGTAAGTTACAGTATTTTTCTACGCAGGTAGCGAGGCATCGCCGCCGCCATGTGAAGTGTTTCTGGGCGGATCCTGCAATCCTACAACTTGGAGATCGGACATAGCCATTCCGATGCTGAAGAAAATGGGGATTACATATTTCAATCCGGTGAGAATTTAGTTTTTTTATTTTTTTATACATCATGTCCAAGAAAATGTTTTCAGTAGCTGTCCCTCAGGTAATTGGGTAGATTAACTTCCAGCTTGTCTTACAAATTTTTCACTTCACAAATTGGCACAGAAAGCTTTTTGACGACAATAGAAATAAAGGTGTATTTTATGTTGTAGGTGATTATAAACTACAATTTAATTATATTAGGAAGAGGGTATTCCCTTACATTAACTTCCTGTAGTCTCCAAAAAACAGTTTTTCGAACAGAACAGGAAAAGCGCGGAATAATATTCATACGCGAATTACTTATATGTACATTCAGATAATGAAAATTGAGACTTATTACTCGTTATTACATACTAAAATTTGTGGAAGTATAACAATTAAAATTATTTAAATGCCTTCTTTTCCATCCTTTAGTATAAGAATAGATCATACATTAATGTAAAACTTTGCAAAACGGGGAAGTTATAGCATGGAGGTTAATTGCTGGTGATTATAATAACTACATTCCTTACTAGGGTGTGAAGGCAAGGAACGATAAATAGCTTACTAGTAATATGACATAACGGATTAGTAGATTGTTATACAAGGGTCGGAAGGAATCAATTCCCATACGAGGTATTTAGACGCCCGAGCGCAGCGAGGGCGGATATAGTCCGAGTAGAAATTGATAACTTCCACCCGCGTTAAACACTCTACTTTTCATTTCGAATTCAAGGAAAGTAAACAAAAAAAAAATACAATTTTACAAAAATTCAAACATGCAAAACCGCAATGATACCTACAAAAAAAAAACAAAATTGTCAACAATACAACCAAAGAGGTTGGAAGAAAGAGAAACTTTTTCTTTTAAACGTCTTTGAATACTACATCATAGAGTACATACCTAACCTAAATAACTTTACAAAAATAATATACAAATACTTCCTCTTTAAAATAATATGTACTTTTAGCCGAGTAATAGTGTTCTGTGCTTATTAGTGTCGATGAAAAACAAGATTTTTAATTTCGGAACAGCTTACCAAATTATTACTCTTTTTTTAATTTTAAATAATGGCACGCGTACCGCCCCGAGCGCGGGCTATTTTCTGTTGTTTATACCTACACTCACAAGGCCGCACCTTTTTTTCTTATTCTAATTGATGTAAAAAGTTTCGTATCCCTACTAAGTACCCAAAGAGGTTGGAAGAAAGTCATTCTCTTTAGTAGAGAAACTTTTTCTTTAAACGTCTTTGCCAAATATAGTACTATTTTTTTAATTCATTCCCGCCCTACGGCCGGAAGCAATTACTATGAGTCTTTCCCGACCGAGGGCGGGAATCACAGCCCTGAATCTCTCTGTGGTGGGAATCATCGCTTCCGGCCCGGTACTCAGTTCAAACATACACTACTTTCCGAGTATGAGATATGAAAAAGAATTAATCATGAATAAATAAATTTAATCCAGTAGGCGTTGAGTGACATGTAAGTGCCTTAAGATTTTATCTAATTTTAAAGTTACTATGTCTAATGAGCAAAGGTGATAAAAAATAAATATTTCAAAAATCGTATTAGACACGTTTTCATTACATACCTACTTTGATAACAAAAACTATTTATCATTTTAAAGTACCACGCGTTCGTTATCTACAATGCTAACGTTATCATTGTTAAACGTAGAGAATATACTGAGTTTATTTATCTTTCGTGTATTGTATTTTGAAAAGGAGTTCGTTGAAGCTTAGATGCACAGTGCATAAGCACCTCAATCTCAATGTATGGTTAGTCAGTACTTATACGGAGCTTTGCGGTTTCAACAATAGAAGTTCAACACTATAAGTGGAGACTTGTTGTCAGCAACCAGAGTACTCAGTTTTTGAATTTATTGTCATTAATTAGTCTGTAAGTCTTCCCAAAAATAATAAAATAAAAGAATAAATAAAATAAAATGAAAAAAAATATTGACATAATAATAGTGTTAAGTTGCTTTGATTTGTGATGTAGAAAATCAATAGGTACCTAATAAAAAAGTGTTCTCCCTTCCACAGAAATTACCAACAAATCTAACCACCTAATAGACAAGTTGCTAATGAAAGTCTTTACGCCATTTCTAAAGACGCTTATTTCTACTCGTATTGGGTTCGATTCTGCTTTACGACTAACCTCATTTTAGATTAGTCCTGTCTTTGTCTTACCTCAAAAGAAAAGGGATAGAAGATAACCTACCGAATTCAGTACTGTCAGAGGTTGCATTTTAGTCGTGACTTCTTTACTTAAGCACTAAACACGTTATGAAATGCCTTAGTTGACAGGACTAATTTTAATTTGAATGGACTAAATATCTCTCGTCTCTTTTCTTCTCTAGGACAAAGAAAATGACAGGAGTAAACTAAAGTTTAGTTCCTGTAAAGCAGAATGGGGGCCATTATCTAACTATTATTCTAATCAAAATTATAAACAAAAATACAAACCGACTTCAAAGAAAAGAGACTATTATTTGCATAGTCAACATCCATTACCTAATGTTACCAAACCTATTATGCTGATAGCGAGTGATTTGCTGACGTCCGTTGAAGAATTCCGTTCTCCACCTAAAGTTCTTCATCAGATTTCCACAAAACTTATATGGGACCACCCTTGAGGTATACTTACCAGTCCAAACAAAAGAAATCGAAATCAGTTCAAATTTGACGAAAATATGGATTAACAAACTACGTGTCCGTGACTCCCGTGACTATATTTTTATGGGGTGTTGCGTCAATTTTGCTTGGTCACGCTTTAATTGTACATAAACATTATAACATACAGTAACAGTCGATAAACATTATATTTTACCTTTTTGGAACTTATTTATTCAAACAAGTGGTCGCTCAAAGTACCCCTGCATTTAAGTACTGCCATTTCAGTCACGCTCTTACTTGCGAGACGACGAAGTTGTGAACTTGAACCGAGTAAACAAGAATAGGTTAGAAAGTTAACTGAAATGTTGATCAGATGCGACCCTGAAACACTTTCATGAATTCTCGCTGCATCTAACTCAAGTAGCGCCAATATGTAACCCTTCTGTTGGCTTCTTTCGATTCTATTTTAATCTTTATCCATTTCAGCAAGTAGAGGACTGGTCAACGGAGCTAATGGAGGTGGAGCATCGCGCGAAGGCGGCAGCGCGTGCGCTACTTTTCGTTTTGGATAGCGAGACGCGCGCCGTCGCTGCCAGCGTGGAGGCCGCGCACCTCGCCGCGGAACCCCGTGACCTCCTCCTAGTGCTGCGCCCCTATTCCCGCCACCAGACAATCGGCAACGAGACCATCACTGACTTGTAAGTTTTTTTCTGTCGCAACCGCAGACCTGAATCTCTTTTCCATGTATACTCGTATCTGTGGTCGCAACAGGTGGAACTGGCCACGGGATACCCTGATACGGTATTTGACTGCCTAGTCAAATCAGTTACTTTATGTGATCAGTCAATTTGAAAATTTACTACGGAAAGTGTACAAGTGTGTGTATGGTAAGAATACTGAACTGTGACGTCATCATTAATAGTACTCAATTGCTGCATTTTTTGTTAAAATTTGTTATAATTGTAAAATGAAAATCGAAACACCTTTTTGTTAGAGGTATTTTGTGATATTCTTTATAATTGACGATCAATCGCAATTTATTTTGATACAGTCGAATGCCCTATTGATCTATCAAAGTTCTTACAAAACAAAACAATGCAAATTGTGTAGCCTAAGCATACATTGTTACAGAGAATACGTAGAATTATCACGGGCCAGAGCGACACTGCAAGAGGCCGTGGAGAGGCGGGGGCTGCCGGCGTTCACGGACATTCCGTCGGCGCTGCGGTGCGCCCGAGCCGTGCTTCGCGGTGCTCGTACGCACCCCCGCCACTCGCTTGGCCACACTATCTTGCGGCTGAAGCGCGCGTACGACGCGGCCGGTGGCAGGACCGCGAGGCTGCCCCGAGCTCGCGCCGTCGATACCCTCAAAGATGTCGCCAGAGTGCAAAGGGACGTGGCCGACCGATGCCTACCCAACGCAGATCCAGTTGACTTCGAAACCTTCTGTGCAGCCGTCGCTGAACTGGCCGCCGATGCAGGTGCGTGTCAAAAAATTATGCCCGGTGTATTTCAGTCCTCTAACAGTCGACAGTCGAAAAAATTTGACACCGATAAGTAAATCTGCGAAGCTTGCTGCTGCCAGTGTCAATAGGAACTTTTTAAGTTTTTTAGTCAATTATTGTACTTAGGAAGGCGGATATCCCTCTAGGCCGAGTAGGCCCGTGCCTAGGACGGCAAAATTTTCGTGGTGGCAGTACTTGGTAATTTTTTTTGTGGTCGCGCCCTCTGTTAACTTATACGTCAACGTTTAGAAACTCAAAAATGTGCATAACAAATTGACATGTATAGATATTCCGTTTAAGTTTGTATTATCGAACTTGGATCTTTGCTTACTACGCGTGCTTTACTCCAAATTCAAACGTATCATTCTCATTTTGCTCTGCTACAAGTATTGGTACTGGAATATTTGGTTTTCTCAGTGCCAATAGTAGATAGATAGTTTTCATACACCATGGAGAAAAGTTTCCGGGATCCGGCAATATTACCGTCGCCGCCTTTAAAAAACGCCTCTAATTTGTTATTTATTTTAACCATATCAACTTATTTCTCAACTTTAAGAGTAGAGGGGCGGCAATCGTCTATTAGAATACCATATCCGCCCCTGAGAATAGTAGTACATCCATAGTTTAGGGGGTTGCTATAAATCGCATCGCTTTTCCGTGGAGGCGTTTGGCGATGTAATATGTCTGTTATAGGTACTTAATTATGTAATTATAAAGATGTACGGGTGGTAAAGTCGCCAATTTTTTTATAATAAAGGGGTCGCGTCGTGAAAAATGTTGAAAAAGACTGGTGTTAGTGGTGTAGTGAGTCTGTGCTTTGGTGTGGGGTAGTCAGTAAGGACGGTGTGTGTCCAGGAGGTGCGCAGTCGCGGTCGAGCGGTGGCGGCGGCGTGGCGGCGCGTTTGCGACGCATACTGCGCTCCTTCTGCGACCGCCTAGTGTCTGCTGCGCCCCTCGCCTCCCCCGTCACCGGTTCGTCTCATCCCACCATTGCATCTTCCTATTAAAATTACCTCAATCTTCTCGGTAATAACGACTGCAATCCGTAGTTCTGTATTGCGTGTGTCATTCAAGTCGTCGTATCATTGCCTCATTCAGATTGTTGACAAACTGACAACTCTGCACGTTCTCGCATATGGTGCGATTTCTTCATTTCGATTTGAACACTTTTCTCCATTGCATCTTGTCTGCACTTCCAGATAATGCGAAATGTTGTCATTCGACATAACAGCTGTAAACACTGCTTATCTTATCATTTCGCTCTTGTTTCCATGAATGTGTATTCACGAGGTTGTTTGGTAGGTTTTTGTGTGCGTTCCTAGTAATCTACTACCTAGTTGTTTATTTGTCGTATGAATAAGCCTTATGTAAATATTTTGGTGCTTTGTTTTATGGACTAGTTTTTGTCATCGCTTTTACCTACCTTGTTGATTTTTTTTGCAGTATTTTAGGTTTTCGGAGATAAATATATAGAAATTTAGTTTTAAATATAGTTGGCATATTGTCTACAGAAAATCAAGCCCGCAGCAGTTTAGAGACGGAAGCGGGTGCAGGCGCTGGATCAGAGGAGAACGCGGCGCGGCTCTCAGAAGCAACCAATGGCCTGCGTGTACATAACGCGCGCCTAAGGGCCTACGGCCGGCGACTCGGCCTCTACATTCCTAAAGTAAGTATGCAAAATAATAAAAAACAACAGATAATGGTATATTACAAACTAGTTCACCGGTAGGCTAGAGTCGACTCTCCAAACTCACTAACAGCGTCTCTCTGTTTGTGCGCAAACTCCGCAACAAAATTTGATACGACATTGACTATCACTTAAAGAATTCGTTCCGGAAGTTTTCGTATAAACATATTGCACTTGTGCGTAAATAATAAACAAGTATCAATAGCGGTAATTTAATAGTGCTGAAACGTTTGCTAATGCAGAGGTCTATACATATTATATATATGCTTCACTTGGTATTCGGTAGCCCATACCTGTCCTGTACTCTGTGCCCATACACTGTTCCCATACACTCGATATGTTCTTTATCTACTTTTATATAAAATACTAGGTGTTTCGCGTGGTTTCATCAGTCAGTTCCCGTTACCGTGGGAATAAGAAAATAAAATGTAGCCTAATGTTACTCAGTGATAATGTAGCTTTCCATTAATGAAAGAATTTTTTAAAATGGGTCCAGTAGTTTTTTAGTTAATTCGTAAAAAACATACACAAATACAAATCTTTCTTCTTTATAATATTTAATGTAGATGTTAAAGATAATATATAGATAAGATAAGATATAGATAAGATATATATAATATAGAAGAAAGAAAGTGAAATGGAACTACGTGTATCGTATAGAAATAACGTGAACCGGCTAATCGATTGGATTTTCTCTTAGTATTTAGATTTTTTTTCTTCTACTTCCTGTCCTGTTTTTCTTTCTTTAAATCTAGTTATTTTTAGGGGCAACCCTAACCACAGTATAATGAATAGTACTAGCGTACAGTATGGCCACTCCCTGCCTCCGGCTAAAAGTGCCGCCGCCCCGCGCTTGGTTGTCTCCTTGGTTGTCTCAAAGTCACCGGCTGGCTAGGACGAGACGACGACGCGGTGCGCAGAGCATGGCACGCGTTCTCACACAAGCATGGTACACGTTCACCTACACGAGCTTAGACTGTGTGCGCAGCAACGCGTTTGTTTCATACATTTTATCGCTAGTGTCCAAGGTGTGCCCTAACTAACCATATTTTATCATATCAGCTTTTGTTTTTGCAGAACGGCGGCAGCAGAGGCGCGGAGGAGAGCGCCGGGTCGGGCTCGAGTGGCGACTCTGTGTTCACGCCGGGCACTGAGCGCCGACTCGAGCGCCTGCCCGCCATGCTGGGCGCCCCCACTCACGACGTCTACCTCGCGGGGTCCTTCCCTGTAAGTAAATCTGCTATCCCTGCTAGACGAAGCCCTAGGTGGCTTAGGTTACTCGACCACACGGCCAATGGTCGAAGAGACAATATTACGATGCCCTAGGTTGATGTTTTTGTCAGTTTCTTATACTGGCAGCTAGAGCCCTTAAAACCATATTATCCACACATCGCGGTCACGTCACATAGATGAACATCCTCCCTGATTCCCAACATCAACAAATCGGCTACCATTTCATCTTAACTATTCAAAAAGATTTCTAAGTCCATTTAAATATTTACTAGTTTGTAACTGGTTACAAAACACAGTTACATAGGCGGCCGAAAGGAATTTACAAATGTAAATTATCTCTATCAATCTAATAAATAAATAAAAATCAAATGCTGTTTGTTGGTAAACACATCACTTGATAACGGATAAGGTTTTAGGCCAGGGACGGCGAACCAATGGCACGCGACACAATATTTTGGGCACATCACCTATCACAAAAACTCATAATGCACTTAAAAAAAAAGTGTGAAGTAGGTACAGATATTCTATTTCACGAAGTGCGTTGGGCTATATATGGCATAGATTCTATGATAATAAAATGATTCGTAACATAAAAGTTACTTTTCATCTAATCTGCAACAACATAAATCGCACTAATTTTTCATTTCGATTTAAATTACGCGTAAGTATAACTATGACATCGCAAAAAGTTTTTTTTTGTAGTAAGTAAATACCTAAAGAGTTTTGAGTTATAAATAGTATTTATTATGATTATAATTATATATTGTGAGCTGGCCCTAACTTGCGATGCTATGTGATGGCACGTCTATGACCTCATTTAACATTACTTTAGAAAAAATGGCACGTTGATCCATAAAGGTTCGCCAACCCTGTTTTAGGCTATGGTTTTAGGGGAAGAAGATTTGAAAAGTTGCCCGAAGAATTAGAAAAAGTGATTTTTCTCTTAGATTTGGACAGGACAACGTCTGTCCGGTCAGATAGTGATAAATAATGTATCAGTAATTTCTAATCTTTGTATATCGTCGCCTTAGAGTGAAAACCTCGTATTTGAAATTTCATGGTTTTTTTTTTATTACATATTTGGAAAGAAAACCTCGTAACGGACGTTCTAGTTTTACTCGAGTAAACATCATAGACATGGTGCACCATCTATGACTTATAATGCGAACCTCGTAAAAGCACTCGTATGTCACTCTGCTGTGAAAACCTCGTAAGAAAGTGCATGCGTGGCTGCGAATTCAATATTTCGAAGTTGTTTTTTCAGTATAGTTATACTGTTTTCTGAAGAAAGTAAGTGCTTTTGATGCTATAAATAATTTGGTAAATTGTATTAATTAATATTTCCGAAGTTATTGCAATTTTTGTTTCTCGTTTGAAAGAAAAACTCGTATAATTTATCTCTTGCTTGAAAACCTCGCAAACTCACTTACGAGGATTTTTTTTTCCACAAAATAGCTGGAAAATAAACCACGTATGTGTGGTTACGAGGTATTAATGATTAAATATTTGTTGATGAAGACTCAGAAAATTATCAAACTCGACTACCTACGAGGTTTTCTCGAAGTTATATTGAACCTAATTAGGAGATTTTGGATTAGAGTGGAGAAAAGGGCGCAAAAACACGAAAGAACGTCCAATTATTCTTAATAACTTTATGAAAGAGAATGAGATTCAGATACTTAGCCACGCAAGGTCATGTAATTTTTATTCATTACGGAAATGTCAAACTGTACCTACACAATTTAGAAGGTCCGCATCCAAAATCCCTTAATTACCTACTTACTTACTTTTTTTATAACCCGCACAAAATATTTAAAAAGGCATACAGAGAGTACAAAATTTTCTTTTAAAATACAAATGACGGCAAAATTCGAAAGCGCTGCTGTATGTTTGAAAAATCAAAAATATCCGAGACTGCTTTTGCTGTCTGAGTTGTGTCGAAGGATGGCAATAGTCAGCAGTCAAAACCAAAATTTATGTGAAGCCAGGCGCTCAACGAAAGGTCAAGATGGTTCAACATCTTACAATTTATAGTTATTCGACTTTTTATAAATTTTTTGACTACTTTAAACTTTTTTTACTAAGAATATTCCTAAAAAAAGAAGAATTTGTAATCAGAAATATAATTTTATTTAAAATTATATGTATTTTAATGTAAATAACTATTTTTATTTTACCCGGTTTCATTGATTAACTTGTAACTGCAGTCCAAATAGTGAGTTTTTTGTTAGAAAACCTCGTAAGTGACATTTAACATGTTTAGGCTAATAATGTGTAACATATCACTCTATTATAAAAAAAAGTAGTATAATTACATACTAAAACAGGTATAATCCAATAAGCTTTGGTAACAAAAAAATTTCAGGGCGCGGTTTTTTCTTCCTCCTGTAAAGTTGCTCTTTTTCTTATACGAGGTTTTCACTCTAGGGCGACGATATGTAAAAGATGGTAAAATCATAATTACACTTTCTATTCTCTAGTCGAACCACTCGCGCCCAGAGGAGACGCTACGTCGGGAGGGATTCACGTACATAGTGCCGCGTGCTAACGACTACACGCGCATGTTCTCCGCTCCCGCTCGCCGAACTGCGCCTGCGCACCCCGAGTCGCCGCGTACAGACAAGAAGCCGAGGCCCGACGACAAGAAGACACAACAACCGCAACAAGACGATGATGTGCAGCTGCGCGAGCGCTCAGCCGCCGCTGAACCTAGCGATCGGCTCAGTGCCTCGGACTTCTACTCTGTCACTGAAGATGTCACACCACAGCCTTTCAAAGGTAGATCTAGTTAGAACCTGTTTTAATCATTATTTTCAACAACTAAGGGATAAGTTAAGGTTGTATTAAAACCCGTATGGACCTACGGTATACAACTCTGGGGCTCAGCAGCGTCCAATATTGAAATACTTGAAAGATTTCAAAATAGAGTGCTTAAAACATTTGTAGATGCTCAATCAATGGTTCATAAAAATGGAGGAAATTCACGAGTACCTTAATATTGCGAAATTAAAAACGAAGTGAACAATTTTGCAGTAGCTTACTACAAAGGCAGAATTGTAAACCACCAAAACATACTTGCCCAGAATCTGAGTGAACCACTACCGGTCAGACGTCTATAGCGGATTCATATTTGGGACAAGCTTTAGCTGCGGTGCTGAATGCAACAAATAAATAGGCAGCTTTACACTGGGAGGGAAAGCCTAAAATGCCAATATACAACACCTAATAACTGCTTGGACTACTGTCCGATCACATGTTTGGGTAAAAAAAAGGTATGCGATGCCAGTGATGCAACACATCTTCAATCACCTAGTCATTGAAGTACTTTTTATAACCTGACAAAAACGAAATTTATTATGGAAATGTACTGAATATTAAAGTATGACGTCATCTTTTTTAGTAATCAATTGCTTCACTTTTTTTATCGGTTTATTATTCTTAAATTAGGTAGCTATGATTGTAAAATGAAAAAAAAAACGCAAAACGTTTTTATAGGTTTTTGAGACTGTCTGATTGATTAATGGTTACTCGCCATTTAATTTCGATAGTCAACTCCTATGACTTGTGACCGGTTGGGCTGCGCAACGGGGCGCCGCCGCGCCGCATCGTACTAGTAACTACACCGTTCACTTTTGCGCGGTCACTGTATAACGGGCCATTTACACGAGGGCAGTCCAGTAAGACTGCATACAAAAAAAACTTGAGGACACTGTCTTCAAGTTTTTTTTGTATGTCTTACTGGACTGCCCTCGTATTGGAAATATATCGCTATCTTAGGGTCGCGCCACATCTGCGGAACGTACAGCGCCGAAGGTTCGGTGAACAACATACATTGACGTTTCACTTTAAAGATAAATGGATCAGCCACCCGCGTCAACCGTAATGTATGTTGTTCACCGAACCTTCGGCGCTGTGCGTTCCGTAGATGTGGCGCGACCCTTAAAACGGGCGCACCGCGTCACGTCTCGTTGTGAACTGATCCTAAGAGTCCACAATATATCAACGTGACATTCTAATGAATTGGTAAAGGCTTGCATACTTATATGAAAAGCTATCAATAGTATTTTTTTCTGTTTGCTAAATATGAAACAAAAGAATCTTGATCATTTACCGATATTTCAGCATTTAACGTTGGTACTTCATTTGGCAGGTACATACGACGAAGACTTGTTGCTGGGGTCACGCGTTCTGGTGTTCTCAATGAGCGCGGAAGCTCCTTGCTTCGCGTCGATGGTATTAGCCGCACACTATATGGGCCTGCGCCCCGCTAACACCGTGCTGCTAGTGCAGCCCATGGACCCCGCGGGCACACATGTACACCAAGTAAGCATAACCATACGATTACATACTGTGACACTCGACGACATTCGATAAGTTTAGCAGGTTGCATCCATCAATGCTACGTACAATAAGCCTTATCTTAAATGTTTGTGAGGATTGGAAAAACTACTGAACGGATTCAGATGAAATTTTATAGCAATATTGCTGATACATCATAATAACATATATCCTACTTTTTCTCGAAACGAGGATGAAGTCGCGGTCAAAAGCTAGTATGAGTATTTCTAAGATGCGAAAAGACGTAAAAAAATCCAATATGCCTGACACCAGCGTTAAAATTGACAATATTTCCACAGCTTCATGTTAGTATCGTCACGTAAGGTATTGAGAGTACATTCGTATTTGATTAACGTAATCATTGTGTTCAGTTCAGCGAAGCCGCAGTGAAGGACTACAACCGTGGACGGCATTATCTAACAGACCTAGCGCGGCGCTCCAGCGTGCCAGTCTTCGACAACATAGACGAAACGATGGCGTGTGTCGTCTCCCGTCTGCGGACTACACTATAGCATGTTATAGCTTGACCGCTAGCGATGTACCTCGCCTTAACACGTTCGCTGCCAAACTACGAGTATACTCGTAGTACCTATTGTTATAGTTGGCAGCGAACGTGTTAGGGGCTTATTACACCTTCCTAAATTTAGCCGACTGAATCATTCCGTTTCTGAATTCAGGAAGGTGTTATCAAATTAAGTCGCTTAGGATCCTAAATTCAGCGAAGTTTTTGATTAGATTCCTAACTTGCCTTGAAATTTAGGAAGCTGTACCTAAGGCGCGGCCCAGCGCTTGCGGTCCGAATATATAGCCACGGGTACGACCTCCATGACGGCTACTGATAAATAAAGCTTTTTGTGGGCGCAGCTCATTGTGTTCTTTTAGAGACTATAATCAGCTCGCACATGTTGAGCCCTCGATTACTGCACGCGATTTGAAACTGTAAGGTACACTGAGTTGAGCATACAATCGAGTCTGTCTACTTTGAGCGATGTATCTACCGTAAAGTTTTGATGAATTCAATTATCGTTGAAGTGTAGTTTTTTTCTCATTATTAAGCACTCGCTGCGTCCTGAGTATATTGTATAATATACTTTCGGTACATCGCTCCTCTGGTAGACCTGTATAAATACAGATATTGTTTTGTTGCCAAGAAGTGCTCTAGTATTTAAAAACAAGTCCACTAAATATTTTGCAGGTATTTACAGGAACATACTGAATGATGCGTGAATCTCATTTGATAGAATAATTTGTTCCACTGTTAGCAGCGGCCTTTAAATTACATTTTATAAAGACATCACAAATAATATTTTTTACGTAAACGAAATATTATTGTTCACGTGGCAGAGTCTCATATGCGTGTACTTATTAGGTAACAAGACGTTTAGTTTAGTACAAAGAATGTCTCTCTTTAATTCGTCACTCTCTATTGTATTATATCTAATGTATCGCATAGGCGCTAATGTAAATACGATTCAGATAAGAATGTATGGGAGAGAATGGAAGGTAACGGTGTTAGAGTTGTCGTGTTGAGGATATAACAAATCTCTGTGATGAATTTGTTTAGGAAATTTTAATTATTGCGAGATTTCAATGCATTAAACTTTAGACAGTCATATTTAAGAATATTACGCAGGCAGGTCTGGCAAGAACCTTGATAGCTCGCATGACAAATGCACGTGTCGGTACATACTAGCTGCAGTACAATACTGATGCTTTGAAGTGAGAGGCGGATTAGTTATTTTATAAATTAATTTTGCACTAACGATATCGCCTCCACTCTTTATCAGTACATATTAACAAATTATGATTTACTGACGATGATATTGGTACGTTTGCAAAGTAACATTCGGATATTGCAGTGGGTCTTAAAAACATTTTTCTCACATTAGATCTTAACTAGAGTGTATTGGCTAGTGTTTTTAATATGTAGATACTATTAAACATCACTATTGCAGATCAGTTTGAAAAAGTACAAATATTTTGCTCATGTAGCAAATGTAAGAGTATTTTGTCATTTTAAGCGAATTATATTGATTACGCAACAACTAATTAAGTATTACAGCATCGTATACTCATTTATATTATAGTTATAATATAACGAAATTAATCAAAGTTAAAAACAAGCTTACAAATCTGGCTTGTAAAGCCTCGTTTCCATACCTAAACTAGGTATAAGTCTAGATAATATTATTTAATTAAGTTTTAAAATCTGACCCACTGTCACTAAAAGATTACAATTTTATATACCTAATTCAGCAAATACTATTTGCTAGTCACACTATCCATTAACATGTTTAAGTACTTTGTAATACATAATGTTTGATAGTACAAATATCTAATTTATAGAAAAAATGTTTCATATTATTAATTGTAATTTTATGCCATGTACGCTTATTTTAAACTAAAAAACATCACATATGTAAATAGAGAAATTTGTAATTATTAAGGTGTTTTATTTTTAAATACATTTGCATAATTATCTAAAATCACAGTGGGTAAATGCAGCATTGCACTGCACAAATATAAATTCGCAAGGACAAAGGTCATGCAGATCATGATTACCAGTTCTTATTATGAAGATCCTGTTTGCAATATTTAAATTACAATAAATCTACAATAAAAGTATGTATCATCCTAGCAGCGCCACGGTTTCTGATTGGCATCTGAACCAGATATACATTACGTACCTATTTCGTACTCCGGGTACGAAATAGTCTTTCGTACCCTCCCGGCTTAGGAGATATAGGGGGGGTTTGGTGGCGCTGCCATAATGACGTCTTTACATCAGCGCCACCGCTGTATCTAGGTAAGTAAAGCATATTTCTGTATTTGGGCTACACGACGATTTCGTACTTTTAGAAAGGGAGTAAAGCCCACACTCAATTCCCCGTGGAATTAAAGATATACAGGCACGTTGGTGGCGCTGCCAGAATGACGTCTTTACAGCCGCACCACCATATCTGTATCTCCGTAAATAAAGGACATCCAACATTCAGTACTCGTGAGTACGTTAGGTACTTAATGTTTCATTTCGCAATATTACAATATGCAAAAACCACTATAAATTATAATCATCTCGTCACAAACATATGTTTGTGTGTGTATGATAGCGGATTATTATGAAACAAATATTTGTTTCATAATAATCCGCTATAATGCCGACTCCAGACTCACTTTCGGATGCTCGTCTAGAATTTTGTAACTAGATGACGTCATAAAATCTTTAAAAATATATTATTCAGTAAAATAAAATAAATAATCTCACGCCTTTCATCCCCGTGGGGGTAGGCAGAGGTATTCCATTACTGGATATACCCACATTTCACGAGATACATTGGACCCCTAAACGTGATAGGTGGTGAGCCCATCGCCGGACCGGGTCTATTTACACATGTCTCAGAATTAATTCTGAGACCTGCGGGTTTCCTCACGATGTTTTCCTTCACCGTCGAGCTAGTGATAAATATGTACGTAAGTTTTTGAAAAACTCTTTGGTGTATGCCAGGATTCGAACCCGAGCTTCACTGATTTTCGGCTGGCTCTTTAACCGTAAAGGCTATCACTGCTCTTTAGTTAATACTATAATAGTTCGAGATCCGGCCGCAGAAAAGTGTAGGGATCGAGTATAAGCTACAAACCAATTTTTTTCGCATATTTATGATCAGGAGAATATATATCTATATCGAATGCCGGCCGCATGTATTTTAATTAAAAAAAATCTTGTTTTTTGGGACGAAATTTCATTCACTTGTTTTTTTACATAAAATACCGTCCACTTCACGGCAATATGCATAAAATCTCTGAAAATCATGAAAAATCAGCTGATTGATTGATTTTGAAAAATCTATGTATTTTGCCGCTTTATGTATAAAGATTTTGAAAAATCAGCTGAATTTTCAGTATAGATATATATTCTCCTGATCATAAATATGCGTAAAAATTTGGTTTGCAGCTTATACTCGATCCCTACACTTTTTTGCGGCCGGATCTTAGGCTATAATGCACTTCCCTGAAAATAATCCTGCCGGCGCGGCGCCCATGCTCCAGATAAGCAGTTAGATTGATACGAGCGGTGGTGAAAAGGGTCAGAGATCACTTAGCCCAACTTGCCCACTAAGTTTATGATAGTTTGATCTGTATTCCGCGTGTGAAAAGAAGTGCTTTAAAAATCCGCTTATCTGGTGTAAAAAAAACATCATAATTACCATGTGTATATTTTTAACTATTATTATTAATCCACTCGGCGTCAAAAAAATCGCACCTTCGGAAAATAATACTTTAAACCACTTTTAATCACATTTAGAATCTATGGTGATGGGACTATTAAATTAACAATCATTTATGCCATAAAAAAAAACATTTCACCCAAATAACGACGTTATACAAAAATAATGCATAATTACTTTATAAAAGCGCCGCTAGTTGCGCTACCTTTTAGAGGTATAAAGGGGGGGGGGGGGGTAAAACTAGGTTTTAAGTAATTTTTAAGCATTTTTTTGTCTTACTTTAATTCTTTGTCAACAAACTTTTTCTTCTTCTTTTGCAATCACTTCTTTTTTTATGACCTAGCAAGACTAAAGTACGATTTGCTGAATGTTGATGATTAGACCTATAAAATGATACCTAATAGTCCCATCATCATTGATTCTAAATGGGATTAAAAGTGGTTTTTCAAAGGTGCGATTTTTTTGACGCCGAGTGTAGTATACTTATAACTAAAGTAGAACTGTGAAATGATGTTAAAAAATTGTCATTTTTTGTTTATTTTGTCGATGAGTCTGTTCCTTTGCTATTTCACGTTCCTTTTTTCTAAGAGCATCTAGTTCAATATTTTTTTCTGCAATTTGCATATTTATGTTTTTATAACCACTTGATCCTTGAGGGTATTTTACCAATGAACTGTTTAGTTTTAGTACTTCGCGTTCAATTCTCTTGGTGTCTTCTGCAATTTTGAATGTTTCAATATTTAAGTCTTTGCTAGTTGACTGTTTGATGTCTATCACTGGGACTCCAGAGGGTTCCGGATTATTCGACTTATCCCCTAAGGTCCTATTTAAAAAATTGAACACATTTCTTCTTTCTCTTTCTTTTTCACGCTCGTAAGCTCTCTTATTCCGTTCCTCTTCTTTTTTCTGCAATCTGCGCAACTTTTGCTCCACCTAAAATTAGAAGAGTAAACTTCACTAAATCTTCGTAGGTAAACGCAGGGTAAACGTTCTCCTCTTAGTAAACCAAGTGAAACTATATGCCTCCTACTAAATAGAGTATACAAATTATTACAAAAGAAGTGTCTCTTTTGTCTAAACAATATTATCCAATAGCTGAGCAAAGGTTAACAATTTCCATAGGGTTTCCATTATTTTACACAACATGTGTGAGGAAAGACCCTTATCTCAGCAGTGATCTGTTAAGGTGTCTATCCACTAAATCATATTTATGACCGTGATAGGAACGTCTCAAGCAAGACTGCGTCCACTAGACCGTCCAGTCAAATATCAGTACCGTCGCGTGCACTCTAGTGGGCATAGTAAAGCGTATCTGTTGCTTTCCGGTCCTGATACGTTCGTAGTGGACAAACAACTTTTCGGGTTGGTGATGATAACTGACACTAAATCTTACTTTGAGTGGGTCCTGCGCCGCAGCTTTCTCGGAGATGGCCATGCAGAGGTCGAGACTCTTCCCGGCGGGCAGCAGGCGAGCCTCAACCGGCTGCACACGGCCCTCGCCCGTAGAACCCAGCCCCGTGCCCGGCACGTACCCCATCGCTAGCATCAGCTTCGACGCAATGCCCTGCCAAATGTGCAATAGAGATATTTAGGTTTTGTCGAGGAGCAGAAAGATAATAAAAATAAATTGTGGGACACAATTCACATACGGGTATTCAGTCCCAAACTAGGCAGAGTCTGGTACTATGGGCAATAAACAACTGATACACATACTTCAATAAATATTAACATTATAAGGCAGAGGGACAATAGTTACCACCATAAATTGACCTCTACGTAATTGAGATAAGATTCAAAACTAATGACAACTTTAAACTGCCTATGTCGGTTAAAGGGTTCGCCCAGACACGAAGCCAAAAGACATGTTCATGCACACATATGTTTGCACCGAGTGGGGATCGAACCCGTGACCAGAAGGCAGAGCCACTAGCAACTGAGCCAACAAGCCCGTCAACGATGTCTCTTCACGAGTCATTAATTAATTACATAAAGCTAACACAAAACAAAGGCAAATATAAGTACTATACATATAAAAGTAACAAATAATACATACTCACTCTCGTATGACGTTCCCATTCCCCCATAGCAGGGCCGCTGTTTTGTGTACTTGTCGCCATCAATAGCTCTCGGCCGTCGACATCGGAATCAGGCCGCGTTGTTTTATTTTCAGGATAGTCCGTATCACTAAGACTGTTATCAGATTCTGTGTCGTCATCATTGTCAACTGTGAAGTAAAACCAAAACACTTATGATAAAAAATTATCACTTAAAAATTTTTAACTAATAATTATAGTTGCAAATTAATTTGCCTTAAAATCTGATTTACCGCAGTCTACATTAAGTAATTACTAAAAACTAAAGACACAAACACGAATATGCAGGGGTAGCCGGCAAAAGGACGGACACCCAAGACTACTCCTAAAATTTTGGATGGTTAACGCTGACAGCAGTTAAGGCGAGTAGTGTCGTGAAATGGTCATCTTTGAAGGCATAAGGCTTATAAACGAGCAATCACAAAATTCCAGAAAAAATATATCTTAAGCATTGATATATAATCTTCATTTTCATAGTTTGAAAATGTTGTAGAACATTATTTACTATATGAAAAAAAATATTGCAACAAGGCTGTTTTGAATTTTAAATTCGCTTCTTCTTCTAAACTAAAAGAGATATTTTCATAGCTCTTGCGGGAAAACATTGGTAATTCATCTATCTAAAATTTTATAGTTCAGTTTTTTAAAAGACCAATTAGTTTTTACGCAAATTACGAAATAGCAGTTTCACCACAAATCGTCTCTAGCGGGTCCGTGCGGGGGCGACGGGAGTCAGTCCAGCGCTGACATTCAAGGAGAGAGGCTGCGCGCCGCGTTGTCGCTGCGCGCTCGAATTTTTACGCATTTTATGTGTAGTACAGTGTGCAAAGAGGGATGTCTTTTAAACTTATAACACAATAAATAAATATGAAAAATTGTTACTGGTTTATAAAAAAATTAAATATGTCGAATTTCGTAATATTGGTGTAAATATAGTCATTAATAATTTTTTACTCAATTTTTTTTTTAAATCTCACCTACCTCTTCCAAAAGCTTAGAATATGAACACAATAACTTGCATGTACTTATAAAAATAAACACGTAAGGCTTTCGCAAAGAATAATTATAAATAAACATAATACAACTAAAACGTTGAACTATGCATTTCTATATATAAATACATATTATAATAAAATTGTAACTGATGTCTGTACATATATAAGATATTTAAGAAAAACGTATGTGTTTGGGGGTCTTCATAACGGCAATAGAAGCCGAAACTATTATTTTTAGAATTCATCATAACAAGTAATAACAAACATCATCATCCTTATGAGGCAGTCGGGTAAGGGATACAAAACATAAAGATTGATTCAAGGAAACAATAGGGGTGTTTTATTTGTTGTTGGAAACCTCAATTTATTGTAGTGGAACTGAAGATAATGGATTTTCAACCGACTTCAAAAAAGGAGGAGGTTCTCAATTCGGCTGCATGTTTTTTTATGTTTGTTTCCTCAGAACTTGAGACTGGGTGTACCGAATTTGGTGATTCTTTTTTTATTTGAAAGCTGGTGCTGGCTGTGTAGTCCAGTTCTGACAATGGCATATAGAGATATAAAGAAAACCATACAATTTAAAATCTGTTTTTTACTCTTTAGAGTTCTATTTTATTAATGCAAAACATTACCATACCAACCATAGTAATGTAAGCAACGGATCCGATCCGGTCCGATGTGACCTGATCCGATCCGGTCCGATGTGACCTGATCCGATTCGGTCCGATGTGACCTGATCCGATCCGGTCCGATGTGACCTGATCCGATCCGGTCTGATGTGACCTGATCCGATCCGGTCCGATGTGACCTGATCCGATCCGGTCCGATGTGACCTGATCCGATCTGCTGCGATGTGACCTGATCCGATCCGCTGCGATGTGATCTGATCCGATTCAGTCTGATGTGGTCTGATCCGATCCAGTCCGATTTTATGTGATCTGGTCCGATCCCATCCAATATGATGCAATCAGGTCCGGTACTATCCGGTTTGGGCCTATCGGGTCCGATCTGATCCTATCCGACCTGGTCTGGTCTGATCAGATCGGTCCGGACTAGGGCTTCTAATACCGGGATCCCGGTATTGGCTAATACCGGGATCCCGGACCTTTTTTGCCTTTTTTCAATACCGGTATTGAAGTGTCTAATACCGGGATCCCGGTATTGGTCATTTAGTTTTATTTTTAGTATAAACTTTACAGTTACACATACAAGAGCATATTAATAATAGTTGTACATATTTTATTGTACTTATTTTGTATAAATGTAGGGTTTACACCAGTTATTCAGTTCATATCAAGGTTTGCACGCCCATCCTCGTTGTTGCTAGGCATAATCTTTTGTCTAAAATGATTCTCCTGAAGAAAACAGTTTATTCTTACGGTATAACCTATCTGTTTTTCCCTTTCATATTTTTAAGGGGTCAGATTTAAGTAAAGTTAGTGATTCCACAATTCGTGCCTCTTATTTTATTTGCTTTTATCAGTAGTTTAGTAGTTCATTCAACATTTTGGATATGAAAATGAAACTTACCTGAAGTAGGTACTTAACTTAAGTACTTGGTTTAACTATTGAAGATGATATTTTAAAGTTTTAATTATAAATAGATACCTATGTAATTTTTCAGTCATACATTGTACATAAGAGATGACACGTATAGTGATTTGGCCGAATACCGAATAACCGGTCACGGTCTTGACCCAAGCGCCGAATATTCTGCTTTGATGGAAATACCTACATTCTCTTTCTAATGCATGCGCTGTGCAAGCAACACAAATAGGGCGTGCAGAGGGGTTTATTTGTTTCATTTAGGAATTAATCATGTCACACACGCATTATTTCTTTATTTTACTTCAGTTCGTCCAAAGGAAAACATCGTACCGTTTAATTGACAATTTGCTATTCGGCAACTTTGTTCATAATATTCGACCGAATATCGAATCTTAAACAAAATTACCAAATACTAAAGATTAACTGAATATTCACAGCATCTTTATTGTACACAATACTTAGCAAATTATCATAAACGCAAATAAAAGAGATTTTTTTCTTTTGTTATATTTTTAACGTAGAATACGATTAATCATAAAAAAAGACATTAATTCCTGTTGTGACTAATCCTGGAATAGGTTTTCGTTTACATTTAAAGAGATATTATTAACAAAGTTTGATTTTCAGTAAAACAACTGATAGTTTGTGTTATTTTCTTCATAAAATTTGGCATTTGCTGCTTGAAAAGAAAAAAAAATCTGAACACAATTTCAATACCGGGATCCCGGTATTGGAAAAAAACTTTCCGGTATTGATACCGGTATTCAAAAAATCCGGTATTCGAAAGCCCTAGTCCGGACCGATCCAGTTCAGATCAGATCGAACCCGAACGGATCTAACAAGACCGGATCGGACCACATCGGACTGTACCCAACCGGATCGGATCGGACGGAAAACACCCAATTCGCAAATCACTATAGATGTTCCTATAATATTTGAAGAGTTTCCTTGATTTCTCCAGACTCCCATCATCAGATCCTGACTTAATGATAGTGGGAACAACACCCGGAAAGTATAGGATTTTAAACAAAAAAATAATTTTCGGAACCTGTCCTGTCGACTTCGAGTAATCGGGGAAAAAACCGACAAACTGAGAACCTCGCGCTTTTTTTGAAGTCGGCTAATAACATTATTAGACACAATATAAAATGAGGAAAAGATGTACATAGACAATGTTTATTAAGCGCGTCACACACGGTGCAGATGCTATAATATTTTATCTTAAGATACGAAATATATATTTCCATATTTGCGTATAAACGTACTGAAGATAAAATATATATTAACTTCGTCGTGTGTGATGGTTCATAGGATTTCTATGGTGAGCGATATTCTAAAATATGCTCTAAGATAATATATATTTTATATTATCTTCACCGTGTGTGATGCGCTTTACCATGATCCATGTTAGCTTTCACGAATCTCCTTCATTAAATCTTTTTTTTTATTTATGCAACTTAAAAAAAAAGAGAAAGATATCAGTGTCGAAATCTTTTATTTCTTTTTTTGTGTGTTCCCAGATTACTCGAAGACTGCTTGCTGCGATTCGGGAAATTGTTTTTTCGTTTGAAATCGTATACTTTCCAGGTAGAACCTTACTCATCAGGTCAGGATCCGATGATGGGATCCTCGAGAAATCGAGGGAACTCTTCCAATATTATAACGCACCCCCAGAACGAAAGTGACCTAAGTCAAAAAACGCAATTTGTGGGAAATGAGCAAGAAAGTTTTCAAAAGCGTGTAAATTTGAATAAACTTAATGTATCTTTACCGTGTTTCATCGGAAATGATTTCTTTTTCGCGGGTATATGTATTGATCTTTAATGTACATATTAGTAACATTATATTCAATTTTAATGTATTTTAAATATTTATTTTGACATTAAACATAAAGTAGTTCCAAATTACGTCACTTTAATGCAAAAATATATACTACTAAAGAGGCCTATACCTATAAGTGTCTTTCTTCTTTTATTTAATGTTAGCACTAAAGTAACCCAATCTAAAAACAGTCAATAAAATCTAATAGATATTTTGTTATAAACAGACTTATTTCAAAAAAGTGGTCAGTTTAGTACAAAAAAAGAAATGTTATTTACTTTTACAGTATTTCCAATAAACTGGCATAATTCGAGATCCGTCGATGTTGTACTCGGCTACTCGTGACCTCTTCTGACGTAATACTAGTTCGGTCTCTTTCACACGACATGCATAGGTAAATACCGTGATCAACTAAAGTGACCGATTTATCGGCGGTCCCCCTTTTACTTATAGTTTGGTCTCTTTTTATCCATAGGGGTTTAGAATAGGCTGTTTCAGGTCAGTTTATAGGAAAATCAGAAAATACAGGAATTTTGAGTTGGGTCACTTTCATTCTAAGGGTGCGATAAATCTATGAATACTATAGTGTACACCTATTGCAATTTGGGTTTAACTAGTACATTTACTCTTGGTAAGCACCATTTGGCGAAGTGGAACTGATGATGAAGACCAGATTGGGCTACCTGAACTACTCAATGATTAGTATTTTATTTGTTGCGATTGTATTAATAACTAGCTGTCCCCGCGCGGTTTCACCCGCGTTCCCGTTCTCGTTCCCATTCCCGTTCCCGTGGGAATATTGAAATAAAAAGTATCCTATGTTCGTTTCCTGGTTCTAAGCTACCTCCCCACCAACTTTCAGCCTAATCGGTTCAGCCGTTCTTGAGTTATAAATAGTGTAACAAACACGACTTTCTTTTATATATATAGATAATAATATTACTTTTATTAGTATTACTTTGATAGAGTTGCCAAGCATTTTATGCTCGTCCGTCACAATGCATACTACCTATGGTTAGTGGAGTTGATGGTGAAGTGGCAGGAGAACTCTTCCACAATTTTGCTTTCTAGGTTTTTGTTATCAGTTTATTATAATTACTAAAAGATGTTTGGTGTTTGAAGTAACGTTAGACGTTAACGTTAAATGTTAGATCAAAGATTCATTTTTATATTGATGCAAGTTTCGTTTTGTATTGTATATATTTTATTACTGACCCTACTGCGTTATCAAGACGCGTGGTCAAAATGCGGGGAAGCGCGGAGCGGGAAACATAAGCTCCGCCCTGAAGCCCAAGGCCGTTGGCGGCTACAGTCGCCTTAACTTAATTCTAGAAATATACCATTTATTAATTATGACTGGTATGTGTGTAATTAATCTCCAAAGTGGTCTACAAGTGGTCAACCAGAAATTTTATCTATTACTCATGCAGACTAATGTTTTTTACTTAGGACCGATTCGTCCAAACATTCGCTACGCCTATCGTCCTTATGTAAAATTTACTACAGAACAGTTCTCTTACTTGTAAGTGGAAAAATCTCCTCAAAAGTGACTTGTAGTTCGTCAGATCTTGATTTTCTTTTTTCACCGGTTTTCATTCCTTGTTCAAACTTTACTGTACAAAGTCTCTTCTCCAAATTAACACTTTTTACTACTGCTCGGTGCCATAGATGGTATTTTTCAGTAGATTTTTTGGCTAAAGTTATATCCTAAAAATAGTACATAATTTTTATATTTGTCGTAGAAGGGAATTAAGACTATAGTCTATCATGCAGGAACTTGGTTTAATTTTAGAAACGGAAAAAAAGAGTCCTATGTGATATTGGCGGACAGATTTTCTATCTACTGATCTGTTCATTAAATAAGTTGTGATTAACTAATAAACACCTACATATTTTAGGCTTTCAATACTCTGAATTAAATAAACCTAGGTTTACTTTTTTAACTTGCTTTCATGTTGGTATTCTTACCTCATCGTCTGGTGGTTTCAGTTTAAGTAATACTCTACTTCCGATTCTTACGGAGTCAAAGTCTGGTTCAATAGCTTCTTTTAAATTTGATAAATGCACAATAGTGCCATGGGAATATCTGAAAGTAAGAAACTGTGATTACTTTGATACTCTCTAAACTAGAAATACTAGAATATAAATGTTATTAACATAAGTGGTTAACACCATATATATTTTTTATTACTGCAGTTAGCATGACTCATACAAGCTATTTTACGTAGGTCCCAATGCCAGGAAACACGAATCGAAGCTAAGATGACGTCATTGGAATAGTCCGCAAACAAAAAGAAATACATTATCACATTATATTATTATATCTATAGTATATGATCAACTTATATAAAAAAATGAGTCATATAATTTAATAAAAAAATATGTAAATAATAAAAAAATATATAGCAAAAACATAGCCTACAGATATTATTTAAAATACAAGTATTTTTAATTTAACAATTGCAACAAACTCACCTACATTTTTCGTCAGTAAATTTACATTCACCATCAAGGAAGAAAGGACATGGCAACATTTCTGCATGTGTTGGATGAGTAAATAGAACTTGCACCTGCAAAGAAAGTAATTTGAAAAAAAAAACGGCCATGTGCGAGTCGGACACGCGCACGAAGGGGCCGTACCATTATCCCGGCCCGTTGGCTCAGTTGGTAGTGACCCTGCCTTCTGAGTCGGAAGTCGCGGGTTCGATCCCCACTCAGGGCCAACATTTGTGTACATGAACATGTATGTTGGCTTCGGTCTGGGTGTTTAATATTTGTTTAAGTATTGGTTGTGCGGGTGAAAAACAATATGGCGAAATTTAAGAGTGGACTGTATTTTTTTGCGAATTTGGCACAATACGTTTAGTGGGGTTGGAGATGGACTGCCTGCGGATTGGGAAATGAAATTAAGGCAGACCAAGCGAATAAAGAGGATGCACAGTACCTTTAGTCCAGGTTTTCAAGTGCGTCGGCGGCGTCGGGCGCGGCAGCGGCGGCGGTTAGGGCCCAAGCCCCGATTGTTCTACGGCTAAAGGGGTTTCCACGGCACCACGAGTAGTACACACACTGAAGATAATGTTTGCGACACTCTGTTTTAATGGAGTATTGTAATTATGCGGTTTTGAATCGGATCACAAAATTAGCGGCTGCGTGCAGGCCGAGCGATCGCGCCGAACAGGAAGAAGTGACGCTTGCGCCCTCTCGAGGGCGAAATACATAGCACGTGGACGGCTTTCTCACTCGCGCGCGCGTTGATAGGTATGTGCGGGAAAGGGTAGGAAGGAGAAAGCGTATTGTGCCAATCGTATAACGCGGAAATTTAAATTAGAAGAAAAATATACCTATTTGGCGTAACCAAGTATGTTTATCATATTTGGTTAAATACCCATAGTGCAAGCTCTGCCTGGCTTGGGACTGAATAATGGTGTGTGAATGGTGTCCCACAATTTATTGTTAATTCCAAGAGACTACTTGCCTTGAGAAAACATAAAAAAAACGATTGTATCTGGATTATAGGCCCTTATTGGAAAGAATATTAGAAGTGCAGTATATTAATATACAGTACATTATTTATGTAAATATTTTAAACACACCTGAAGATCCTTGAACTGGTCATTGTCTTGGTGTGGCACTACAGAACTGACCATGGCATTGTGAAGGCTTGGTTGCCCGCCCCACTTGTGTGTGTGGTACACTGCACACTTCATACCCAGCAGGGTAGCAAGCTCGTCCTATGACAGATTAACTTATTAAAAACATTAAATTCATGTATATGGCTCAAATTAGTGGTCAGGTCAGTGGATGTCTCCCTGTAGAGTTACAATATTTATATGAAAATTGATAAGAAAACATTGTGTTAATTACATTCAATAAGACTGGAGGAGGAAGAGTAAGACTTACTCATAGATTAAATCTTGTAATGTTAGTTTTCTATTATTTATTATAGGGATGTCTTTACTCCATGTTGGACGGACTATTGTTGCACTCTGTCTACTTTTGTTTAGATCAACAGTAATAAGTACAGGCCAGTAAAAGTTAACTTTGTAGTTAATTATTAAAACAGTTTATAAAGATTTAAAAATACACACACCGGCACAATTAGCGGAACAGAAAAAAAAAGGAGAAAAAAGAGGGAATTTAGAACAATGAATGTAATTTTTAAACAATATATTATTTAAAATGAAACAACAATTAAATTAACATGTTTTGACATTCATTTGTAACACCATACTTAAAATTTTATAAAAATAAAAATTAAATTAAACAAAATGCATTTTTCTTCGATTTTTAATTATAGAGAAACAGCAGAAAATTCAAGATTTTCCAAAGTTTAACAACAATTTCAATGACTGTTCAATATCGAGTGTTTCCTCCTCGTGCTCTGATGAGGGTTTCCATCCGTCTGGGCATGCTGCGGATGATGTTATCAATGGTTTCTTGGGGCAACCTCTGCCATTCTTCAAGTAATGCGTTTCGCAACTCGTTGAGATTATTGGGAGGGGGCATTCTTGACTTTACACTCCTCTTTAGCAAGTCCCAGACGTGTTCTATAGGGTTCATATCGGGGGACCGTGCTGGCCACTCCATCACCGTTATACCAACATGGTTTAGGTATGTCTGTACTGTGCGAGCACTGTGAGCCCGAGCATTATCCTGCATTAGAATGAAGTTGTTACCAATAAAGGGGGCAAATGGCACAACATGTTCTTCTAAAATCTCCCTGATATACCGATCAGCATTCAGATTCCCGCCATCGACCACTACTAACTCCGTACGAGCTCCTAAACATATTCCTCCCCAGACCATAATTGAACCGCCGCCATATGCAACTGTATTTTCAAAATTAGACTGGATATACCGTTCTCCTTTGCGTCTCCATACTCGCTGCCTTCCATCAATTTGATTTAACATAACTCTGCATTCATCAGTAAAAAGAACCTGTCCCCAGTCGTCGAAGTCCAAATCACGATGTTCACGACCAAAGTGTAGACGGTTAGTGTGATGATGTCTCTCAAGTTTTGGGGCTTTGGCGGGCACATACGAGCCTATACCCACTTCTTCGAATCTTCTACGAACTGTCCGCTCACTCATCCTTACTGCTCGTACCTCTTCCAGTAAATTTCGAGCCTGCACCGCCGTTAGTCTCGTGTTCCGTCGGACTTGAAGTTGGAGAAAACGGTCATCCCTCCTTGAAGTACACCTTTTCCGGCCTTGTCCTCTCCTTCTCACTAGAGCATTCGTCAATCTGTATCGTTGGATGCTACGATAAATCGTTGATAACGATCGACGAAGGCTTCTGGCAATCGATCTGTAGGTTTGACCATTTCTCCTCATTTGATCTGCCCTAATGATTTCTGATGGCGTTAAATCAGGCATAATTAGATGCTCGTAAATTATCAATATGCGAAAAAACTCAAAAGCCTCAAAAACTGCAATTCAAAGCTTTTCAAATGGAATTCACGAACCTTCTAAAAACGGACAAGCGGTGGAAAAAATGAATCAATGAAAATTAAAACAAAAGAATGAAAAAAAGAGCAGTCGCTTAGTATTCCATTTTTAAATTAAAACCCAAATTTAAAAAAAGCTTGTTTAGCCGGCCAGTAACACGCAAAAATGCGTAAATACTCCCTTTTTTTTCTGTTCCGCTAATTGTGCCGGTGTGTGTATTACCTCAATATCACTATCTTCATTATTTTCTTTCTGATCGAGATTTTGCGAACATTCTGGTTTGTCGGATTCATAAGCACCAGTTTCAGCCATTTCTTGCTAAAAAAATATATTTTTATTATGAATTATTCTAATGAAGATGCATTTAGAATCATCCTAATTTCATTCAAATTTTTACCAGTTGGTAGTAGATACATATGAATAAAAAATTGTAGATTTTATTGCACCCTCTTGAATAGATACCACAGACCAGTATAACAGAAATAAAATCTGGTCTGTGCTTTATCTAACTACCAAACTAAGGATCATGACTTACTACATAATTTGTAAAGATACATCTAG
Organism: Ethmia dodecea; assembly: GCA_963855545.1. Taxonomy (NCBI): domain Eukaryota; kingdom Metazoa; phylum Arthropoda; class Insecta; order Lepidoptera; family Depressariidae; genus Ethmia; species Ethmia dodecea. Next base: position 11,099,588 of record OY979440.1, read on the forward strand.
AATACTAAACATAAGGCGGAAAACTGACCAATGTAACTTTATTATGGTTGTTGAGTCTCTAATTTAATTCTAAATAGGCTCACTGAAGTCCCAGTACTTTATACTCAATATAATATCATAAATTACTACCATAAATAAAGAATACTCTTCATCAAGCACTGTTTTGTCATCTTTTGGAGTGTTTATTGGTTGTGGTTCTGGAATCGCTGATTCTTTAGATGAAAGTGCATGCAAGCTCTCCTGAGTCAGCTTGATCAATTCCTTGAGTTCCGATTGTAAAGCTAGCAAGGACTCTCGTTCATTATCATCTGCAGCAGCTTCGATAGCTTGGTTGACCATGCAAAGCTAAAACATGTATTTTAAATTAGGAAATGACAAATTAAATACATTTTGAGTTTCAGCACCTACTTTCAAACGCACCTGTTCATTATATTGGCACAGAGACACTTTCAAGTCATCCATTATCCTCATGTAATTTAATTACAATTACCGAGTGCAGTATGTAGACAAAATCTATGAAATTTATTTCCAGTGAGTGAGTAGGTACAATACACACATATGTACAGCACACAGATATCTTTAACTAGTCGGAGAGTACAGCAGATGGTAAAATTTAGTGATGTCAACCGGTTCTAAGAAAACCTTTAAAAAACCGGTTTTTCTGAAAACGAAAAATTACCGGTTGTTTAAAAAAAAACGATTATATTTCGGCCACCTTTTTTGTAAAGGACTAGAATACCAATACCGAGGCCCAATCCTCTTCTCGTTCAGAATAAGTTCCTGCAGCTGCAACTGAGCAGGCAACCACAAAGAAGCCGGGAATTTGGACTTTATAAAACAAAGAAGGATAGAAAATCCAGACGCAACTGCTTCTGCAACGAATGTAATACGAATGTATTTGGAAACTGAGCCTGGGCTTCAAGGAAAACAAACAGAAGTTGCTGTCCTTGGCACTTTTTGGAATGTTAATAATCATTGAGAGCCACTAAATATGATAACTCTTAAGTATTTGACAGTGCCAGCAACTTCTGTACCTTCTGCGCGTATGTTCTCCACATCAGGCTACATCCTATCACGAAGGAGCAAATTGCAGGATGATGCGGTAGACCAACTTTGTTTCATTAATGAAAATTATTATTTAATTGATTAAATATTACTATATGTATCGAAGTAGACTGAATTTTACTTTTTGCATATTTATCTGTTGCTGTTGTGTAAAAAAATCGGTTTTTTCTAAAACTAATCGGTAAATACCGGTGCTGAAAATTGTAATCGGTTGACATCTCTAGATGGAATAGAGATTTGTCATAGACAAGACAAGATTTCACCATGGGATTTGACAATGACATTTTGATTTTTGTTTGCTTTATGGCATTGGCAATTCAGCCATCTGCCTAAGCATGCGGCATGTATCATAAAAAGACCATATATGTCAACATAAAATTCCTTTCAACACGGACTACTATTGAATATTACATATGTACATTCTGGCGTCTTGATTGATGTACGTACGTGTACGCCTATTCAATACATACAACAATCAAATACATACATACGTACATATGCTCACGCCTTTTTCCTGAAGGGATAGGCAGAGACAATAGTAAGTACGCCTAGGTCGCCCTCTGCCGACTCGATCACTCAAATCAAATCTTTCCTCTTTATAATATTAGTACAGTACGGCCGTTTTAACTTGGCAGCTCTGAAGCTGCGCAAATGGCTGCGCAATAATTTAACATTTTTTACCGACCATTTGGCGGTACGAGGGCCTAGATATCACCCGCATAAGTCCCGTTCCCGTGGGAAAATTTTAATCCCCGTTACTCCCAGAAAAGTAAGCTTTAGATTGGTGAAAGACATTTTTAAATAAGTTCAGTAGTTTTTGAGTTTATTCTTTACAAACAAAATTACAAATCTTTCCTCTGTTTAATAATAATGCAGATTTATCACGCGGCCATATCGCGTGCTCATGTTCTTGCAATAAAGGCGATTCCGATTAAGGTTGTCAATAGACAAGGTTTGAAACACAAATAACTATTTTGTGATTTCTTGTCCGACTATTCATAATAGACTAAGAGATTAAAATATAATAGGACATAGAGGGGACAAAGCGAGGAAAATCTGAAGCCAAAAATTATTAGCGAAGTTCATAAGTCTAGCATATAAGTTACTCTATGAAGTCTAGTACTGATTCGACCGAAGGACAGCTCACGTTCATACTATAATGACGCTTGAGATCAGTTTTTGTATGAAAATATTCTCAATGCCCCCCCCCCCCCCCCCACAGGTTGGATAAAAACCATTCTTTTAGAAAGTTTTTCTTTAAACGTCTTTGGCTCCCTTTATGCCCTATTATATTTAAATCTCTTTGATAATAAATAGACAAGGCAGATGACTTTCTTTTTCGCAGGAGGAGCATTCCATTTCTGCTAATTATTCGATGCCCTTTTTTATTAAAAAAAAACAAATTCAACTAAAATATGTAAGCTTTATTAATTTTTGCTTTGTTAATTGTTACTTACATAATTCTTTTCGGTAAACATTTTATTTGTTTAATGATTCCATTGTAACTTTCTTAACTATTGATGCAATTGTAGTTTTTACATCTTTACCAGAATAGTTTTCGTTACTTTCAAAATTGACTAATATGGATTTGAATATATCATTCATAATAATCTTTAGTTTGTTTTCATAGTCATCACAATTCCTAAGCTTCATTTCCTCTACTTTTTTTGTTAAACTCAAAAATTCTTCATCTTTGGAATGCAGTGCTTCCTTTAATTCTTTAATTTCTTTTATTAAATCAGTTTCATTATTTTTATCCTTTATTTCCATGTTTAGGTTTAATTGAGCATTTTCATTCACTTTTTCTTTTAACGTTTGCTCAAGTGTGGCTATTTTAGTTTTTAATAAGTCAACTTCACTAGGCTTATCTTCAACATTTATAGATAAAATATCACTGCTAAGGTCAATGTTTTTATGTTTCAGTATGTTTTCATAAATTTTAATTTTATTCTCATATTCAGATAGTAGTTTTAATACTATTTCATTCTGAAGATTTGGATTGCTCTTATCTGTGTGTTTCACGTCTTTAATTTTATCCAATATTTGATCTAGTTTATCTGTTGTTCTATTAATATTTATTCTTAATTCACTGTTACTTACTCTCTGTTCACTTATGAGCGAATTAAGATCTCTGCTGATATGATTCACATCAGTATTGCCATAAAGGCCAGAATTTGTAATAGGTACAAGTTGTCCATTGATAATTGAATAAATGGCAGGAGTTTCAGCAGGTGGTTCAATTTTATGTGTTTCTACTATACTATGTGATTGGGGTATATTTTTGGTCTCAGTAGTGTTCATTCGTTTAAGAATACATTTGACTGGTTTATGTCTTAAAATTTTAGATTCACTGTTAGTTTCATTTCTTTCATCAGATGAGTCACTTGTTTTTTCTGCAGCCAATGCATGCTTAGGTAAAACAGACTGTCCCATATTTGCCATCCTATTCAAAATTGATTCCTTGGTTCTTCTGTTTACCGAAGCATCTGTATCACTTTCATAAAGTTGGCTGGATTCAGCTGTAACACGTTTCGGTGCCTCTTCTGTACAAAGTTCTGGTAGGCTTTTGTCATTACATGGAGAATACTTAAGATTCACATTCAAGTTTTTTAAAATAGCTATGATTTTATCTATTTCTTCTTCCTTAGCAAAGACACTCCAGTACTTAGAAAGGTTATCATAATAACAAATATACCAGTTCTCTTTGATCGTCACTTCTAGTTTTGGTGTGACAGTTGTATTAGATACAGTATGTTTGCTGGAATCATAGAGCACAATATTATGAGTATTCGTTTTTGTTTCTTTTAATAATGCAAACCCTAATTTTCCTTTTGATGTGTAATTATTTTGAGACCTGGAATAAAATATTATTATATTAATATAATAAAATATTATTGTAATAACAAGCAACTTGAATTTTTTTACGATCTATTATTATCACATCAAAAACTTGTTTTCTCAATTCATGCAAATGTATTAATAACACTGCAACATGGTCTAAACTTATAGAATTGAAATTCATGAAAGGCAAAACGAAATTATATAGGATCCCTTTTTACTATTCAGCTATGCAATACAACCTAAGCACGAGTGGCTTCATACATTTTGTAAGCATCGGTGTAAACCGAGCTATCGAGTGGCCGCATTTGAGCCACAAGCAAATAATAATGTATGAATAAAATCACCTGCACCTTGTGGTTGTGATCTATTACAATAGATAATCCTAATATATAATATATTTAATAATATAATCCTAAACTATTTGAAAAATTTAACCTCATATCGTACCAGTGCATGAGAAAGTGAAGAGTGCATTAGCTATAGAACGATTTCAAGCAGAAGAGTTCAAAAAGTACAGGCTTTTTGAACTCTTCTGTTTTCATTTTTTTATTGAAAGCTTTGTAAAAAAACCCTATTAGTACCATTATTACAAACTTGTACATATTTAGTACCCACAATTTATAATGAAATTCCCTTAGAATTATAACAGCATTGTGTTACAAATGCTACTTTCAAGAAAAGAAAATTATTTTTTTTGTTAGAACTTATTCAATGCCTAAAATAAACAGTAATTATGAGTATGTAGACTAACTATAGAGTACTCCTGATATTATGTTAGTGTTATCTTTCATGTGAAAGGCAGATTAAAATAAATGTAAAGAGTACTAATACTGCCAACAAACTGTATAATATTATACAGTTTTTCAGATAGTCATGGTTAATTATTTTGTACAAATGGTGAATAAATGCCTTTTTATTATTATTGTTTTCTGATTGCTTGACTGGGTATTACTTTTCATAAAAGTTTATAAAGGAATATTTAAGAAATAAACATGTCAAACCATTCATAGGCCAAAAACACGCAAGCATAGATGCATTCAGTAGGCTTTGTCTCTTCTTCAGTTTTTCCAGGTATGTGGCGAGCTTTTGATGGCATATATTTTAAAGAGTCATTTTCTGTTCCTCCTTTGTCATAGTTTGCTGTAAATATTTTTGCTAGTGTTGTGCTGCAATAACAGTAGGTAGGTATATCAAATCAAAATAATTTACTAATTTATTTCAAAATTTGAGGAATTCATTTGATTATGAAACCAGTGTAATGTTACTGTTATTACCAGGTCATTAGTTAATATTATTTACTTACCCAGACGCGGGAGTAAAGTAGTCGTCGTCAATTTCTTCTTCCAACATTTCAAAGTTAAATAGAATAAATAATAAAATTACAAATTAGTTATTGGAATCACAGATATTTAAATTGGAATGAATTTTATTACAAGTGAAAATAGAAATGTTTTTAAAATAATAATGCACGTTTTGTGTTGTGTTGACGAAATCGACGAAATTGACATTGACAATGACATGCGCAGTTTAACCAACCCTCAGAATTTTTTGCCCCTATAACGTCAAAAACCCCTTTAAAATCCCCAATAAAATAATAATATTAAAAACCTTATTCGTAGATAAAAACTATACATCTCACAAGATTTTTTTTGAAATGAATATTAAAAAATGTTTGATAATAGGGCAAAAATATTGGTCTTCTTATACAAAATAAGATTTTTAGCTCTGCTTCAGTGTCTATGCACAAAAATACTTCTAAGTTTCTTTGATGTGTCCCTTAGTTTGGATATCAACAGTAAAACCTTCTTGAGGTAAGGCATTTTATCGAATTTTCCATTCAACACTATCACGGACATTTGCCACATAGTACTATCCACATAGTCTTTGCCACATAGTAGCCAAACCCGAATATCCTGAGGCAAAATGAAATTTTTACAAAATTCACGACCTCGGATTCCCGCCAAAAAGCCCTCCATTGTTGACACTTGACATTGACATTCGTGATGTAATTGATTCTCATTGGAGTTCTTCTTTCTCTTTTACACCACCTAATAATAAATGTTCCTGTCTCATTGCTAGTTGCGAGCGAGCAAATTAACAAATGCACATGGTATTCATCACATTCATTCATTTCATTCTGTGTTCATTCTGTCACCACCTTGTTTCTTTCTACCACACCACACCACCCATACATTTGTGATACATTTCTTTCCAGTCCATTCATCATCAGCTTCAGTCAGAAACAGCGAGGATATCTCTTCCTCGTTTATTATCATCTAAGCATATTTCAAACGTGTTCATATAACTGTGATAGTTTTTGAAATAAGAAAGATGCCAGATTCTTTTACGTGTATCACCTGTCAGGTTTTATTCAAGACTCCGGAATTGCAGCGAGAACATTATAAATTAGACTGGCACAGGTATAATCTGAAGAGAAAAGTTGCCTCTATACCTCCTGTGACACTAGCCGAATTTGAACTTCGAGCTCAGGAACATAGAGAACTGGCGCAGGACACAGATGACTCACAATACTGCAAGTGTTGCTCAAAATTGTTCAACTCTAAAAATGCGTATAACAATCATTTGAATAGCAAAAAACATAAGTTGGCAGAGGAAAAGCAAATTGCGGAGGAGCACAGTAACCCATCGGACACTGAAAGCTTCGAAAAGGTGGAAGCAGCAGCAGCACAGTCAAAGGAACCAAGTAGATTTGTTGTTGTTGATGCCAATTACTCGGGCGATGAAGATGTAGAGACTGATTCTGAAATTGAAGAGGTTTGTAAATTATAAATTTGAAATTGAAATTAAAAATAAGTTTAATAGATATATGTTTTTGTGGCTTAAAACCAACAGAGTTTAACAATCCTATTTTTTAGCTCGACTCAGATGAATGGGAGGAATGCCGAATTAAAGGCAGTGATTCGCTGATCAAGCCACGAGACTGTCTATTCTGCGGACACCACAGCAAGAATATGGTAAAAAATCTGAAGCACATGTCAGAAGCACATTCCTTCTTTATTCCTGATGTGGAGTACTGCATAGACATCAAAGGGCTTTTGATGTACTTGGGAGAAAAAGTAAGATTATGAATCTAAGAAAATCTAAAAGTTGTATACATATTAAAATATGTATTTAAACATAAATTGACCAATGATATTTTATAAGTATTAAATATTGTTGGTCAAGCTGTTTAAATAAAGCACATTGATCAAGTGGCATGTCAAGGAACTTAATCTAATACAACTAGAATGAACATATTTGATAATTAATACCAGTGAAAAAATATTTGATAATTTTCATAATGTTATTGGAGATTTTTTGAACAATCTTGGGCTGGTCCTTTCCATGGAGTCTTATCTCCATTTTTTTCCCTAATTTGTGGCCACTTGAAATATGCCTTTAGGAAGCAGGTTTTTTCTGGGTATTATTAATGTTAGGGTTTTATGATCGAATGACCATTTATTGAAATGAAAATTTTAATTTAGTCAAAATGTGAAGAGAGGTAGAGCAAAGAAACGATAGAAGGATTGTTTGAAGGTTGATAAATGTAAGAAGACATACTGTGCCTACCTGAAATGATTGGAAAATAACCAGAAAATGATGATAAGTAAATAAAGAAAATTGTAAATGTTTCTTTTACATTGATCTAATTTTCAGATCTCGCAAGGCTACATGTGCCTATGGTGCAACGAGGCAGGTCGAACTTTCTACTCCATGGAAGCTGTGCGTGGCCACATGATTGACAAGGGACACTGTAAAGTTCTTCATGAAGGTCTTGCATTAGCAGAGTTCTCTGATTTTTATGACTATAGGTAAGTCTATTTTCTAATATTATTATGATTATGTTAGAAGTCTTAAATTAAGAGATACTCTAAAATACCACATTCACAATAGTGAAGCGCAATGTTGAGCGCTTTTAGTAAGTGAAAGGGTGACTTAATGGAATTAGTATAAACTAGCGGTTCTGCTCGGTTTCACCCGCGTAGTTCCCGTTCCCGTGGGAATACGGGAAAGAAATATAGCCTATGTTACTCAGTAATAAAGTAGCTTTCCATTAATGTAAGAATTTTTAAAATTGGTCCAGTAGTTTTTGAGTTTATTCATAAGATACAAACATACAAAAATACAAATCTTTCCTCTTTATAATATTGGTATAGGTAGTATAGATATATTAGTGCCTTTGGGTTTTGAAGGGCAGGTTAATCTGTTGGTCCCGGTTTTTGTTCACACTCAATGGAAGCCATATAACTGTGTCAGATACCCATGGGTGTCTTAAAAAATTCTGACAGGAACCAATAGCCTAACACCATCTCCTAAAAGACCCATTCTAGCCCAGCAGTGGGCTGCTACAGATTTATGGCATGGTATAATGATAATTTTTTGTTTCAGCTCTTCATATCCTGACCACAAAGAGAGTGATGAAAATATGGATGTGGATGAGGAAGTGCAAGGCCCTACCGCTCTGGAAGGTGATGACTATCAGCTGGTGCTTCCGTCTGGAGTTGTAGTCGGCCATCGTTCTCTTATGCGGTATTTATTAATTTCTAGCTGTTCTGCACGGTTTAGTTCCGTTAACTTGGGAATACGGGCATAAAATATAGCCTATGTTACTCAGGGATATTGTAGCATTCTGATGATATTTTTTTTTAAATCGGTCCATTAGTTTTTGAGTTTATACAATAATTCAAAATAAAAATCTTTCCTCTGTATAATATCTTGTAAAATCAAGTGTATTGCGTAATAATAACAAACATGGCGCAATATTGAGGAATGTTTACGAATATTTTATTGATAAGCAAACTGTACATACAAAATATTATGCTACCATTTTTTAATGAATTTTGTTCATTATTTTGGTTATAGCTATTACAAGCAGAATATGACACAAAATAGTCAAGCTCTCGTGAAGAAATCAGACCGCAAACTCCACAAACTGCTCGGAGTGTATCGAGCATTGGGATGGGCGCCAAAAGAACAAGCATTAACTGCTAAGTAAGTAAAATATATCATATATTGCCATACGAAACGATGTACAAATAGTATGGTAAGGTGTTGCAGGCATGCATTTTCCATATGGGTTGGAAACCCAATATTAACTGTCTGCTTGTGCGAATGGTGGGGCATTATATTATTCGTATTGGATTTTTTTTGACGAACCATTGTCCATAATTTATGTAGTTAAGCTCATAGCATGTTAGTTAAGTAATAATTTATTTTGTGTGATGATACTAAACATGGTAAAATGTTTAAAGATTTTGAAAATTAAGTAAGTTTCCAACTTCTCCTATATTTTGCCCCATTCAACTGGACTATTGATTTGGATTGAACTAACCTACTCTACTCTCGGTGTGTGGTTAAAAAAAGTACTTTCCTCTCTTCTATTTGGAACTAACTTTTGCCCGCTACTCCATATGCGTTCTAGGATAAAAAGTGTCCATCCTATGTGTTAATCCATGTTATAAACTATCTGTATGCTAAATTTCATAAACATCCGTAAGTACCTATACATTCTTAAACTAACCCGACTTTGTTTTATAAATGTATTTATATAGATGCTCTGGTTATCCCAGAAGTTTAGTAGACTGCAACCACATTTTTTTTAATTCCAGGAAAGCCCGCGATATCCACTTCATGAAGCGTGTGCAAGCCAGATGGAATTTGAAGCTCTCCTTGAGGGCTAACAAATTCCAGAAACATTATCGACCACAAGTGAACTTCTAGAAACATTCTGTTAATAGCAACAGTAGTTTAAGGGTGATTCATTGTTATGTAATTGTATTTAAAGTCAACGCATGCATCACATCTGTTTTTACAGATGCGAAATTATGGGATGAATTAGCATTACCGGACGGTAATGATAATTAATTCTTAATTTTTTTATTATAAATTAATTTGTTTACTCAAGTAATAGATTTTATCCGGGGACTCGTACCAGTCCACTATCATTTAGATTGTTATCCTTGTTGCTAAATTCAACCAATCATGAACTGTGAAGTAGTATCGGGCCATATAGAGATCAAGAAGCATCTTAGCTTATACTCAACCAATTTAGTTGATATAATATCAAAATAGTGAATGTCCAACAAAAACCGTCCCATAGGTTTTTTGTTTGGCCATAACAAACAGACAGGCAAATACACAAAAATTTGATCTTGTATATTATAATATCTGTGTAACATTGATGTTAGACTTGCTATTATTCATCGTCAGCACTAAGTGATAAAATTAAAAACAACTCTGAAAAGGATAGAAATAAAAAAAAATACAACATTAAATATGTTTTATTATTATTATTTTTTAGCTTCTGTAGTAGAGTTAACTTTTCTTAAAATTCGATAGTTATAACTAGTCACATTTTTATTAGAACCCATATATTCTTTTCCCGGTTCTCCTAAAATCCATGGTATCTTCACAGGTTTTCTATCAACCTTTAAATTTATTTTGTACAATGGAAACACTCTTAATTTTCCACTGAACAAATGTGATATAACTTTAGATAACCGCTCATTCATGATATATTCGGATTTAATATCTGATATGTTATTAATATACTTTCCAATAACATTACTTATTTCTGCGCTGTGTTCATTTTTTGGTATCAGTGCGTTTGTTTCACTTATGACGATAAGAACCTGGAAATTGTTTCGTTAGTATTAGAAATAGGCATTTCAACAAACAAAACAGCTCTACATTCGTATCGTAAATTAACCCGTAATTTCCAAAAATACAATACAGTACCCCAATGGTTAAATTCTTACCAAAATCGCTAACATATCGCTAGTGATCAACATTGGTTATGATAAGTTTTATCGGAAAACACTAAAATTCGATTAAAGTCATTAACATCGTTATGCTTATTTACAAAATACATTGTTTTCATTTTTGAAAGTAAGAACCTTGACTAACTATCTATACCTACCTACTGTGAAGGATAGGATGCTGGTTCCAGCTGATTGCATAGATTAGAAAATTTGAGGTAAAGAAAAAAATATATATTTTCCTACGAACCAAAATGACATAAAAACAATCATAGTTAGTAACAATTATTTTACTAAAAAAAACTGATCTGTAAGTAGGTAGGTACCTAGCTATATTCCGCACATTGACGTAGTAGGTATATGAATAGCTTCATGATTCCCACGAGAGGAGCTTAGCTACAGGTTTACCACTCTGAGAGGTTTCCTGAGGTAGGAGGATCAGGGATTTGACTGATTACGACACAGCACTGCTAAGAAGCTAGGTATACATACATATACTACGTCCATCCGTACTGCACACGAAATAAATTATAATCACAGTGCCATTACGTCATCTTATTCCTGGCTCTGCGCAGCTATTTCTATCCCTCATTTACTTGTAGTTACGATCGAAAAAGTTTTCAATAATATGAAAATGATATCATCAATAAGTATACCTACATTATTTTTAGCCTTGTTTTTCTTTCGTATGGTAAGTCTGCACAGGTAAATCCAGTACCCCGAGAGGCACTACTCCTTTTCTGGAGAACCCTAAGGCCGCTTGCAGAACACAGAGCCCCGCTTCGATGGTTCTCTTCCTGTCGCATTCGTTACCGAGAGCCGGGTTGATTTCCACGAGGTCAATGGCTCGAAGACGGCCGGTAGAGTAAATCGTCTCCATTAGATAGATCGCTTCTCGGAGAGTCAATCCGCCTCGCACTGTTGAACAGTTTAAGATTTAAGTAGTTATTTCACTTCTAAGGAAAATAAAGAAGTAAAATAAAATAATATTCACCTGGAGTGCCAGTGCTAGGAGCTTCTAAAGCGTCGAGAGAGTCTATGTCGAAACTCACATGTATGGGCTTGTTGCTGGAAGGATCCAAATCTTGAAGTATGTGATGAATGGATTTATCTATGCCATGCCTGAAACAAATGTGTGTTACACACAGTGGACGGGACGATGCTGTTAACAATACTCGGATTTTGTAAGTCTATGACCGAGGTTGGCGTTTTGATCTATAGAAATAATAATTTTAGTAAGCCCTGGCATACAAAACACGCTCCACCAACTTTTTTCTATCTATTAATATTCTTCCATTTTTATTTTTGGTAATTTCTTAAGAAATTTGCAAGGGTATATTTCTGGGTACCTATCGTAACGTAAAGGAGGTAAACTTACCTCTCAATATCTTCCATAGCGAATGTTGGAACTTTGTATTTCTGTATAACCAGCCTTTCATAATTATCAACCGACCGCAGACCAAGATAACCTAGATTTTTTATAGAAAATCTGTAAAAACATACAATTTCTTATATCGATTACTTATCTACCTTATTAATTAATTAGAGCAGTGATAGCCCGAACGGTTAAAGAGTCGGCCGAAAATCAGTGAGGCTCGGGTTCGAATCCTGGCATGTACCAATGAGTTTTCCAAAAACTTACGTAGGTACATATTTATCACTAGCTCGACGGTGAAGGAAAACATCGTGAGGAAACCCGCAGGTCTCAGAATTAATTCTGAGACATGTGTAAACCACCTATCACGTTTAGGGGTCCAATATATCTCGTGAAATGTGGGTATATCCAGTAATGGAATACCTCTGCCTACCCCCTCGGGGATAAAAGGCGTGAGATTATATTATTATTATTTATCTACCTACTAACTATAGGTACTTACCTACAATTTGATCAAATTCTATGAATGAACTTTGCGAAACTTCGGGGAAGTTTCACTTTTATTATAGAGCTTTCTAAGACTTGCGAGACTAAAAAGAAAAGTTATTTAGGTAGGTACCTACCTAATTTTGAATTACAAAGAAAAGTAAATGGAAATGGCAACAGACAGAGTTAGTAAGTAGGTACCTAGCGTCGATACATATTTTTCTTCACGGAAATGATATAGAATTTTCCAATTTATCCTTTTTAGAAGTTTTACGCTATGTGGAATGATTTCAGGTTTAGGTATGCTGCGTTTTCACTGAGGCGAAGCTGAGCGAAGCAGAGTGGGTTTTTATACATTTGACAAGTCGTTCGGCTTAACACCGCTTAAATATACTCCGCTCACCATCAGTTAAGCATCAATGGAAACACACCCATACTCTTAAGTATAAACCAACGTACTTACTTAGGCACTTGCCAGTCCATAGTGGGGAGGTAGGGCCAATAGTCGGCCAGTTCTTTTGCGAGCAGGGCGACGGGCATGCCGTGGACAGAGCCTGAAGCGGATGTCTTGTTCGTGTTGATGTCCGCGTGCGCGTCCACCCAGATGAGAATCATGTCTTCGTTCACGCTGTAATGACCATCTACGGTCCCTGATAATTCATAAACAAGCATTGAAAGTTAAATATTTACGTATGATGGTACTTATTTCACATTTTTATTTATTTATTTATTTTATTTATTACACTCAACTAACTTACAACTAACAAAGTGCAGTAACTACTTACTGAAAGGTAAACTCCACATTCTCTTTTAAAAGGTAAACATCACAGAGGAAGAGGAAAAAGGACCTGTCTGGAACCAATTAGATTTGGAATTTAACAGCGAGTCGAGCATTTCCTGTTGTGTTGTGTGCAGACGGGCCTGTTGGCTCAGTTGGTAGTGACCCTGCCTTCTGAGCCGGAGGTCGCGGGTTCGATCCCCGCTCGAGGCCAACATTTGTGTGCGTGAACATGTCTGTTGGCTTCGTGTCTGGTCGTTTAATATTTATTTAAGTATTTATATCAGTTGTTTAGTACCCATAGTACAGGCCCTGCCTAGTTTGGGACTAAATAACCGTGTGTGAATTGTGTCCCACAATTTATTTATTTTATGATAAAATTGACCAATGGAGTCGCAATTGATATCGATCACCTCACTTGAGTTATTTATAATCCTAGATACCTATTACCTTGGTACATGGGAGTATGCCTCGAAAACCATTCTCCTAGGAGGAGGATACAATGGTGTTATTCTGTGTCGAGAAATCCGAAAAGGAACGACAAGGTTGGAAGAGATATTCCGTTTAAAGAAGAAGGCACTTTTAACCAGTATTTTTCGAACTCTTTAACCGTGACAGTAGCTTGGTAGTCCATCGCCTGTTGCGGGCTTCCTTATGATGTTTTCCTTCATCGTCGATCTCGTACCTAATAAATATGTGAGCTAGTTATGTTACTTATGTTGGTTAGTACCTACTCATTGGTTCCTTCAGGACTGTCATTAGGCATTAGGCACTCTTTTTCGGGTCACATTTCAATGTTTGATCTCTCAGTTTACTAACCTACGCCAATGGAATGATCCCCTCCAATAGTTACGACGACCCTTTCATCTTTCAGGACCTTTTGCACACGTTCCGACAGTTTCTGGTTGCAGGCCGATACCTGAGGCAGGTGTGCCATGTTGTCTACTTTGGGAGACTCGCAGTTTGTTACATCGCTATTCGGCGTGTCTATGTCTCCATAGTCTTTAACGTCAAGTCCATCTGTAGTAAGTAAAACAAGAGATAATACGTACTTAATCATATATATTTTAAGTAAACTACCCAAATTATTAAAAAATAAAAATCCCGTTTGCCTAAAAATTATTAGATAATAGAGCTTATTATACTGCATATTATTTATTAAATATCATGTTCCATTTATTATAAGGAGATAAAGTTTAGAAAGCCGGAGAAAATCTATAACGATCGATCGGATTTACAAAATTCTTTCACTTGTAAAAACTATATCCGAGTGACACACGATATGTTTTACATGCACAGGTAAAAGTTTTTTTTTAAACTTTTACTTTATTTATTTATTATCCTGTAGGTACACCAACAGCACCACATATAAAAACATTACACAGAAAACACTAACTGCATATTTTTAAATTGTATGTGTGCCAATTAGAGGCATACACATCTTTAGCACAAAATAGGGACGACAACATAATTATTAAATGACAACAATAAATATGACTATGGTAGAAATATTAGTCAAGTCACCCAGCTAATAGTGGCTATTTACTTAGCTAACTACTTAGATATTAATCACACCAAGTGATTACAAAACTAGATACTTATAAGTTTTTAAACTAAATAACTGATGCAAATTAATGTGTGATAGATTAGCTAACACCATCTCCTAATCCGCAGTGGGCTCGCCAGAGAAATTATAGCCAATAATTCCTCGTGAGTGAGGCAAACACCCTTAGCTCAACAATGGACTGTTACGGGTTAATGATGACGAAGACAAACCAAATAATAATTTTTAATGTGACTTTTACCCGCAACTGTGTCTGTGTTCCGAGTTTAAAAGTACTGAGCTACGTTCTTCTTCAAGATGCAAGCTAGTACCTACCTATCTCCCTGCCAAATTGCATCTAGAAGAAAACATAACTGACTGAGAGACGATAGACTGTCTCTCCGTTTATATGATAATATTATATTTTAAGTAGATATCAATGGACAGAGACTTTCGTATTTATAATACTAGTAGGGATATGTTATATCTATTAGCTGTACCGATTTCTTTTAGGGCGTCGATAAGGCCAGCGCTTCTCATAGCTGCTGGTGCGACGCTCACACCATATTTTTTCTGGCCTTGTTCAAACGGAACTCCGATGATACCGACTTTCTTCAGCGGCTCCCACGTCTTCTTCTGGCTCATCCTGCGTGCGAACACTCTCACGAAATTCATTTTTACTTCACTTTATTACTAATACTACCTACTTTATACTTCGTGAGCGACCGTCTCCTCGGTGATCTCGAGATAACTAACGCGCGAGTAAATTATTTTATCTTACTTGCCCACTAGAGGTCAAAGGGTGTGTATAGTGAATATTTTTTAAAGACATCATTTACAATTGATATGGCTTCAGTAACTGTTTTAAAATGAATTTGGCCATATTATGATCTAAGAACTATGTCTATGTACAGTGTTCCAAAACATAGCGACTGGTAGGTACATCCTATTGATGCGACTTATTTATAATAAGAAGTTCTTAAATCTTACCTTAAAAATGAATGTTTTACGTCTTGTATTATATTTGTGTTATGTGTTTCGATCTGACATATTTTTAGAGTACATTTGGGTTTTTATATCAACTAGGCATACCTAAATCATCATAATACTAATTTGTCTTAGGAATATTGGCGAGACCACTCGAGACGCTTTAATTTAGTTTTTACTGCTCTTTAGTAGTGCAAACCTGCCTACGCAAAGATATTCGGACACTATTGAAAAGAAAACACACAAATTTAGATCAAAACTTTACTCATTACTAACAAAAAAATAATGCGCACTGAGGTTTTTAGCACATTATTACTACTGCGTAGAGCTTTGAATTGAACTGATTCTGTGGTAGGTTCAGCTTTGTCTATCCACATAATATACGGTCCAATGACAGTGAAAACATTGTATTTATACTCGGAATGGGGCATCGAAAGAGATCCACAAGCCGTAGCTGTTACGGCAACTATGTCTGAGCCATACAAAACCGGCGCGCCCTCACCAAATTCCTCTTCGTACGTGACCTGACGCATAGAATACTCGAACCCGCAGACACAGTAGTACCACTTAGGATTCACACACGGGGACTGATGGTAAGCTTGTTTTTGTAAACCAACCAATGGCTTACCGCTGAGTTTTCCGTAACCGATAACGGTGAGGTGCTTTTTTCTTAATTCTGGGGCATAATAGTTACCGATATCGGCACTTTCAAAGACGGAATCCAAGATAGATAACTTAGAGAATATCAGGCCAATGTTACTGTGCATATGAGTCACGTTGGGTTCCGACGATATTAGCTCAAAAACGTAATCTCCATGCAATTTGGTATCAGCGATGGCCATTATGTTGTTGAAGTTGATATCTTTACCGATTATGGCAGTGCCGACTGCGATGTAATGAGGACTATAGAGAAGACAGCTCCCTGAAGTTAAGACTGTACGTTTTCCGATGATGGTCCCCGTGCACACGTAGCTCTTGGTCACGTTCAACAAAGCCACTATGTATGGATGCTCTTCTGCAAGCATCTCGATGACATCCCAATCGCTGGGTTTTCCTCGCTTGATATTTTTGCTGGCAGTTAGGTTGATGGTTGCGGCTATGATTATTATGATAATTTTCTGCCATTTATGAACCATAGCAGGATTTTAGTAGACATTGGATATAGGTTTATTGACTATGGACGCATTAAAACTTGACGTGGTTTCACAACACAGATGACAAGTTGACAACACAAAAATGACAATGAACGTAAAAGTGACAATTTATTTTTCTATATGATCTTGCTCATTGCAGTACCTACCTCAGCCATGTAGTGAAAACTTAATCTATGACCTCAGTTATATACGAGTAATATATAAACTGCAATGGATTCTATGACCTCAGTTATATACGAGTAATATATACTGCCATAGATTTATGTAGGTATACATATACTACGTCCATGTATGCTGCAGGCCTTCAGAGCCAGACCTTCAGAGTCTCCAGACATCGTTTTATTGAAAATGTTCATTTTCATTATGAAATACCTAATACTAGCGAATTTGCTACTTTACCTTATTCAATAAGACTTATTTTATTAAGCCTTTTACACTTAGCATTTACAAAGGTTCTTGAGTTTTAGAGTAACGTCTTTGTAATCAGGGCGCTCGCGCTGTGACTTATCTTACCGATCTATTCGATGGAGACCCTCGCAGAATGTTGCTGAAGTACTGTGACATCAGATGGCGGTAGTCATGATTAAAACAAGTTGTTTTTAAAATATATATTTAATACAGTTTAAAAATATCACACGTTTAAAAACACTGATGAAAACAAGTTTTAAGCAATCTAACTAGTTCTTTAATATCTTACATTTTCTGCAACGCACCCTATTGGTCTTCAGTCACAAAATTAATAATGAAATGAAATATAGAAAGAAGCACTCGTATAAATGTATAGAATAATTAGCAGCGCCCCGCGGTTTCACCAGCGTTAGTCCCGTTTCCGTGGGAAAATTATAGCCTATGTTGGTCTCAGAAAAGTAAGCTTTCAATTGGTGAAAGAATTTTTAAGAATCGCATCCTTTTTTGCTTTTATCTAAGCTCGCATGTGGAGTTTTATCACAAATAGCGGGGGCCCAGCGGCGTTGCCCGCGCGGGTCCAGTTTATTACCATTACCGTAGAAATTTCCAAAATCCCTTCATAGTGTTTTTTTACGACCATAGCCATATTTCAAGTTCCTAGGAGTCAGGTTTAGGAATAGCACGTATTTCTCTTTTTAACCAGTTTTTATATTGTCCGTGGGAATGAGATATTTTTCCTGTTTCAAAGTACCTACCCTAATGTTGACCCAGGTACTCAGTTATCTTTATACCAAATTTCATAAAAATCTATTCAGTATTTATTGCTTGATGCGAGTACAGACAGACATAAATTTTAAAAAAATGTGTTTTGATATCTATATCGTTAACTATCTACACTACCACAGATATTTCCAAAAAATACTTCATGTACAGACACGATCTCGTTAGGTAATTCCCCGCCGGTAATGTCCAGTTAGAAATGTCCCTAATGTCGGCTGTCAAAATAATTTGAAATAATGCCCTAAACTAAAAAGAACAAAAAACACTAAAAAACTTTTTTTTAAACAATTTGAACTGTTTGTTTTATAAAATAAAATAAAAACTGTTTTTTCTAAAACCCTGGGGTCCAATTCCACTAAATGGCAACGGTTATAGTTGGATGACATGTCAATGGTGTTATTTTGGCACTTTTCAGAGCAAATAACACCATCGACTGACCATTGATATGTCATTATCATCCAACTGTAACCGTTGACATTTAGTAGAATTGCCCCCCTGGTCATCAGCGCAATAGGATCCTAACAGAACGTGTTGTACTAGTTAGTAGGTACATTTCTTAATTACATAGATAAACTAACGTAAGAACTTTTGTTACATGTTCGAATGATGGGCCTACTATAAGTATAGGTAATTAATAGTATATTTTATATCGAGGGACTAAACGAAGCCATTATATACCAGAGGATATACTCGCAAGCTCGGGAGTCATGAAACCGAGGGTATATTAAGTTGGCGTTTAGTCTCGAGGTGCAAACTGTACTTTTCACTTTGAGTGCGAGAAAAATTATCAATTTAGTACAAATTTATTTAAAACCCAACAAAACACTCGACAAAAATTCCGAAATTTTCGCGGTCAGTTTTTTCTTCTAAACCTGTCAGGCTGTCACAGATTAACAAAGAGATTTAAATCTAATAATATAAATAATATAATCTCACGCCTTTTTTTTTTATCCCCGAGGGGGTAGGCAGAGGTATTCCACTACTGGATATACCCACATTTCACGAGATATATTGGACCCCTAAACGTGATAGGTGGTGAGCCCATGGCCGGACCGGGTCTGTTTACACAAGTCTCAGAATAAATTCTCAGACCTGCGGGTTTCCTCACGATGTTTTCCTTCACCGTCGAGCTAGTGATAAATATGTACGTAAGTTTTTGAAAAACTCATTGGTACATGCCCGGATTCGAACCCGAGCCTCACTGAATTTCGGCCGGCTCTTTAACCGTCCTGGCTATCACTGCTTCTGAAAAACTCATTGGTACATGTAGATTGGTAGATTTAAATCTCTTTGCAGGTAAACAATTTAAAACACATGGCGCCACCTTCTTCGCGGAAAAACCATGGAACTAAAACTCTTAACATTTTCGCAATGAAGATGGTCCACACTCTACAGATATTTACTGGCTGTTTGAGGTTGTCTTTTTCTAATTAAGGAAATAAAAAAAAAAATACTTTATACTCCCTAGGGACTAAAGTGGTCACTTTAGTCCCGCTTCGTAGGGCTATATTGGCGTACTTTTAGAGCATGAGAAGTGAAAAACATTAATAGCTTTAGCGCGCGGCTCTAGTGTATATAATAGGTGTACATATACCTACTTAAGTATAGTATATTTATTTTATTTCGAGCACAATTCTGTACACAATCGTAGCACTAATTAACTTCTATATTAGTCAGCTTAGGCATAATACACAGGAACTTCAAAAACCGTGGTATAATTCAACCTTTACAGGATTGGTGGTAGCACATACAACATAGTCCTTTTGTTTAAAAAACGCTTTGTAAGCGGTGAGTCTGTTGAATTTCCAATGCCGGGAAAAAGTGCGAATGTGCGCGAGTATTTGAATTTGAGAGCCCTTCAATAAAACTGCTGGAGTGGAGGAGAGCACTTTTCAGCTGAGTTTGGTTCTATAGAATATTATTTTTGGGTAGCCTACTCAATACAGCTCAGTATTAATATTTGAATTCTGTATTTTATAGGATAAATGTATGGTATTTACAGTGAAAATCATCCGGTGTGAATAAATATCTGCGTAAACATCTGAATGTTTTCTTTTAAATAGCATCTTTCCTTTTGACTTGCCTTCAATCGATTGGAAATTCCTGTGAAAATGAGGCCTTGGGAGCAAAATGCCCTTCCAAGGAAACGAGCGCGACAAAAGAAATTGATGCTAATAAAAAATCTAATTTGCTCCTGTCAAAGGCGAAACGTCCTGAAAATCTCAGGCAACGATTTTTTCTCGACACCGTTAATAAGTTGGTTCCTAGTTGACTCTGCGTTTTGGAGGGGATCTTATTAATTACTTACCTCTTTATAGTTTAACATAACAGGACAACTGCTTTGCGTCTAACGATGGCAATTTGGAAAGACTGAAATGAGAATGGTGAGTAAATTTTTATTAAACCTGGCCGTTAACAAAAATGTAACTAGTGCAAGTTTTGTTTACTCAATGCCATAATTAAATGAATATTCAACGCTAACAATATCCTCCAGGTTTACTTTGAAATATTTTTCATTAGAATGGAATAAGACATTGAGTATGTTTGTTGCTCTCAAAAAATACTAAATTCCTAAAATAATTTCGATGAGACTTTACAGTTAGATATATCTATAGCTCATAATAAGACAGGCTATATTTTAAACCCTTCTTCCCACGGTAACTGGAGCGACGCGGGTGAAACCACGGGGTGCTGCTAGTATTTATATAATTCTTTAGGAAAAAATGTTCGACAAGAACGGCCGTCTGATCCGCAGTTTTTCACTTCACTTATACGTGTTAAAACACCCACACAAAGGAGCAGCTTTCTATTCGTCTACTGCACTAGTACTTAAAACTTTTCAATTTCCCATCTTGCCTTTAGGAGCAACCGAGCAGAGTTCGGTTTATCTCATAGCATATATAATTTATTGTTGAAAAAATATATATTTATTTTTATAAAAGGAGGACTTTGTCATTCATTAATATAGTATAATACGTACCAAGGGAAGTAAAATAAGAAATGTCTAAGATCACATGTAATTGTTGACCGAGAGGAAGCCGATGTCTACAAACATGTGATCTGAGGCTTTCTTATTTACTTCTCGAGATGTGTATACTTTTGTTCTGCTTGACGGAGGCGGAAAGCGGCAACTTCGCGGCCGAAAGTTAACACTTTCCTCCCGGAAAGATGAAAAAATATTTTCGTTGTTTTTAGGCATAATGGAAAACGTTAAACTATGTCAGATACCCTTTGGTGGTTTGATAACAATTGTTACAGTTAGGTGAACACCATCTCCCAATTCGCGGTGGGCTCGCGTGGGAGATTATGGTATTTCTTCATATGTAAGGAAAGAACTTTAGTTTAGCAGTGGGCTGCTGTGAGTTGACGATAGATAATAATTCATTTCAGGACTTTATTTACCACTTATTAACTACATAACCTAGGTACCTACCAAAATAAAAATCTTGTTTTTAATTATTGTCACAATAAAAAGAAATTATGGAAGGACGGGAGGCTTTTTGTAATAAATTAGATATTCATTGTTTATTTATTAATTGTTACAAAAATGTAATGTATTTGGCTTATTTTTGTTCGTTAACTCCTTACCGCTTAAAAAGTCGTAGCTCTCGTAGCATTTTATTAAGCGTAGCTACTCGCGACTGTCTTGCTCAACTACCCATACCTTCATTTAACTTACAGGTTTTCATGTATTGCGCACATACCTATCTACTAAAACGACGATGGAGCATGTTATCTATACATATAATAAAACTCTAACGGGGCCGTGTCTGTACATTAAATATTTTTTGAAAATTTCAACGGTAGTGTATATAGTTATCGATATAGATACCGAAACACCAATTTTTGGAATTTTTGTCTGTCTGTCTGTCTGTCTGTCTGGTTGTGCACGCATCACTCAAAAACTACTGGACGGATTTTGATTAAATTTGGTATGGAGATAACTAAGTACCCGGGTCAACATCTAGGGCACTTTTTATTCCAGGAAAATATCTCATTCCCACGGGAAAATAAAAAAACTGGTTAAAAAGAGAAATACGTACTACTCCGACACGATAACACCTAGATACTTGAAAAATTGTATGAAGGTGTCTGATATGTCATAGGAAATTGGTATAAAGGGATTTTTGGAAATTCCCACGGGAACGGGAATAAACTAAATCCAAGCGGGAAAACGCCGCTGGGCACCCGCTATTTGAAATATGGTATGTAGGTGTGTTAAGTATGTCGTAGGCAACCACTATGAAGGGATTTTCGGAATTTCCCACGGGAACGGGAATAAACTAAATCCAAGCGGGAAAACGCCGCTGGGCACCCACTATTTGAAATATGGTATGTAGGTGTCTTAAATATGTCGTAGGCAACCACTATGAAGGGATTTTCGGAAATTCCCACGGGAACGGGAATAAACGGAATCCGCGCGTGCAACGCCGCTGGGCATCCGCTAGTTATATATATATATATATATATATATATAATAGGTGGCTCTAGAAGATCACTTAACATTAGCTCTCCTCAAATTATGTGAATATCAATTCATATATCAGTATCCTTACGGAATGCAGATATATTAGGAATATCTATTGTGCTTGATGGGCCTTGGGACGCTGATGTGTGACTGGTTGAAAAAAACATGAAATAAATTGGACAGCAACGCAGTAACAAATTTTGTATGTCTGTATACTCGATTGTCATTTTAAAAACTGCAAAGTAAGAAAACCTTTGTTATTAATTTATAATACGAAATTGAACAAGTATTAGAATGACCCTTTCAATTAGGAAAACACTTCGAGGGCTGAAAGGAGGAAGCATTTTTTTGCTAATTAGATTCGCCTGCTGCCGTTCATTATGCTAATTTAGTTGAGTAAACTTGATGCTTGCTTCTTTATTTAATTTAAAAATATATTTTCCGCCTCTTAAAGTGCGTAATTTTATAATAAGCCATCAATGAAAATTAATGTAACTATTTCCAAGAATGAAGTAGTTCTTGACCCTCTCGGGGACTACTAATTAATTCTTTGTTTGTTTTACGTAAATTATTAATTGCTTACATTCTCCCTTAGCTCGCCTGAAATTCTAATTCTATCTCCTTGGAACCAGTAATTCATCGGTATACAAATACTTAGGTATAAATTTTCCTACCCTACATGTCTTATTGTCGCTATTATTATTTATCTGTTGTATTTTAATTATAATTTAAATTGGTTTTCTTATCTAAAAACGAATCTTTATTTCCGTACGCAGTTCTCACTTTTCAGTACATCATATTACTGTCATTGTTTCAGCCAGAGGAACTTTACACATAACTTTTTAAACATACGTTATGAGTACGGACACTTAGACAGAAAAGAGATAAAACTCTCGCATGTTAAGGTACATACGAAATATTTGATCAAAATTCAATAAACTAGAAAAAGAGAAATAAATAAATTGAGCGCAGCAACGCAGCAGGTGTATTTTGCAGGACCGATTTCCGGTGCTCGAGCGCGTTGCTTAAAAGGCTTTAAAACTGCTGCAATTTGATTTTATTGTATTCGCGTTGCGAGAGTGAGTCCGGACTACGTTCGAGGCTTAGACGAAATACCCCTGAAAGTAAATACAAGACTTTAGAGCGCTACAACAGCTGGAGTCCGGAAACGTTTGTCTGTGAATCATAAACTCAACAACGATATTGTCCCAATTTTTCTTTTATAGCCAAATGCGACATTTTTTAGAAAGACTCCAACTTTTCATCTGGCTGCTACGAGTAAGTATAATGAAAAAAATTCGTCTCTTTTTTACTAAAACACTGTGTCACAATTCAGAGACGTGTAAAGAAAGGGTCTGGCGTTCGATTGTCCTTCCTGGGGTGCCCCACAAGATTTTCGCAGCTTTACAAAATCCAGCCGCGTCCTGTGGGAGCAGCTTTCATTTGAATGGGTCGTCAGATTATAATAACTTGTGTGGACGGTACGTACGGACTCCCCTTTTCAAGACATCCCTATTAGGGACCCCCTTTTTACGTATGCTAATTATTGTAAAAAAAAGGTATAAGTAGGTACTCGTTTCACAAGTTTCATGTGAAATAGAAATTGTTCACAATAGAAAAACACAATTCAGGGTATTTTTCGGTCAAATAATAAATTGATAGTTGGTAAGTATTGCGGAGCCGTGAAAGTTTTTTTTTTAGCGATCCGTTTTCTTTTGTAAGATTCTTTCTTATTCCGCCGGGGATTTGTCTACATTTGAATGGGACTCGCTGAAGGAGGCCCGAGATCCGCGTCTAATTCAACTGGCACTCGTAAAAGAGAAGTATTATGAGTATATTTAAAAATACAGATAAAACTCAATAGTAAACGCAGATCAAACACTAAATTAATACACTATGTAATTAAGTTGCCTTCTGACTAGCATATTATCATTACTTATACATTTCTATTAAAATGGCTAATGAGTATGTGTGTAATCAAGTATTAAAGGCCCAACAATTTATAATCCTATTGTCTCTTTTTTATTGTTAACGACTTAAAAATATTTTAACACTCTCGCTGCCAAACTACGAGTAGGTAGTAAGTATCTATTGTTATATGTTAAAAGTGGTAAATATAATCGGAATAAGTGGTCCTAAGAATCATGGCCCAGTTGAATAAAATTAAAATAATTAATTTATCACCTAAACGCGGTCTAAAGTTAAAGGCAAAATAGTTATGGAGTTAATTAGTACTTACATGTGCGCCACGTCAGAATATGGCAAGAAAAACAAACAAAAAATACAGTTTAAATTTTTTAACGAATATTTATTGAGGTTTCTAAGTGTAAGGATAAGGAAATAAAAGTACCTAAGTTTATTCAGCATGTAATATTTATAAGGACTTGGTACAAAGTCACGAAATACCTAAGGTTTACATATTTACAGTTTCATTGTATCCTCTGTTGTGGCATTATTAGATTCCAGTTCAAACTGAGCACTGAAATCAGATTAGCAATCGTAAATAAATACTTTTTGATGTCGGCCAACCTCTTGGTGTAAAATACATTTTTGACTATTAGGTATATATATAATTTATTCAGAAACTTAACTCTGCTCTTGAGAGCTTTGCGCGGAGTTTATTAGGGCACTCAGGCTCCCGACGTTGCAAGCCCGCTCCACTGCACTGGCGGGGGAGTTCCTAAAGTATATGGCACGTGAAGTGAGGCTTAGCAGGGCTCTTAATTAAGTAATTACGAAAGCGAAACACAGTCTCACTAACTTTCGATTGCAGTGACTTCGCTATTTAGTTCTTATAAGATTTTTACAAAGCAAACTTTGTCTGACACAAAATTTGTTTATATAGGTAGGCTGAGGAATTTCGTTCCTGGAAATACCCACTTTTCACTAGTATATTTTTGGACCCTTAAACATGACAGGTGGTGAGTCTATCGCTGGACCAGTGTGCTGCTACACATGTGTCAGATTTAAATTCTGGAACCTCGCCTCACCTCAGGTTTCCTCAAGATGTTTTCCTACACCGTCGAGACAGTGATAAATACGTAGGTACTTACTTTATTAGTTAGGTACTCGATTTTCTTCTTTTTGACTTTCAGCTTCAATAATTGAATACCTACCCTAAACAGTTTAAGTCTACGCACTTTTATGGGTTAGTAATAAATGAAATTGCAGCCCGAATTTCCCTTTAAAGTGTTAAAAAGCCGGGAGCTGGGACGGCTGGCCTGCGAGATCTGTCATCGAGCTGGATTTATTGCACATCGTTCGGTGGGATTTGCTTTTACTTCTCGTAATGGATTGCTTTAGAATTTTGCCGCTCCCGAGCTCACACGGTTTTTGTTTGTTCATCGCTCCCACACTCACATCACTGAAACAACATAGCCATTGTTTCCATACGAGCGCTACGATCAATTGTGGATTTGAAGAGAGTAGAACAGCCAATTCTACAAAATGTGAAACGGGAATTCTTCTATTGCATACCACAAAAGGATTCCACTAGTCTAAACTAACACGAATGTACTGAGGAAAAACAAATGTTTATTCATGAAATAGAATCCAGCGGACAGTGAAGTTAGGCACAAATTGAAGTGGAGCCGCTGGTCTGTGCCCTCCTCTGCGGAATTAGCATCTGTATAAGATTCACCAAGACTACGCTGATGTCCAGTCACCGCGCTGCAACCGGAATGTCCGTTGGACGTTCAATTCAAATCGATTTCTTTTAATTTTTTAATTTTATAAGGCTTGTATTACTAGGAAGACAATGTATGATATATGTAGGACGTAGGTACTATACTATATGCATTGTAGGTATTGACAGCCGGACCCGTCTGGTCAGGTAAGAATTCTGCGACACAATAGGATTATCGATTGTCCTCGTCTGTCTGTGAGAACCTTCCCACAGTCAATCTGTAAATACACTTTTAACACGTTAAACATATTCAGCGCTAAACTGAGTACTTTTTTTTTGTCTATTACTCGTAAGAAAATCCCCAAAGCGCATTATGTAGCAGTTTGTATTATTTACTTAACACGATGTGTGCAAGTTTTTGGACTGTAATCTGGCCTATGTATATTTTAGCACAAAGTAATACCTGCCCTGTACCTACCTGTCATGTAGACGTATTTACATTATGTTTAAGGAAAAAAAAAATAAAAAAAACCGGCCAAGTGCGAGTCGGACTCGCACCGAGGGTTCCGTACAACCTTGCAAATTTATGGTTTTCGTAATTTTTCCTTTATCTATGCTATAAGACGTTGCTTCGTACCAAATTTCAAGATTCTGAGTTCACGGGAAGCACCCTGTAGGTTTTGATTCCCTTGCAAGTGTCGAAAATTTGCGGCATAAACGGCTGTATCTTTTGATTGCGTTGGCTTAGAAGTTTGATTTTTTCACAGCTTCAAGGGACAGTAGACCTGAGTAATTGATATAAATTTCAGCTTCATACCTCCACGCGTTCCTGAGAAAAAGGGTCTTGACAGACGGACGGACGGACGGACAACAAAGTGATCCTATAAGGGTTCCGTTTTTTCCTTTTGAGGTACGGAACCCTAAAAATTGGTCATTAAAAAGAAATATACATACTTAGGAAATGGATCTAGATAGCAGTTTTCAATATGGATCATTAAGTGATCAGAAAAAGGGAGCTTAGAAAGTGACTGGTAAAGAAAATGACGTATACTCCGCCTAAAGGAGTCAAGCATTTGCATTTTTTATAAGACCACGCCAGCAGGTAAGTACCTACTAACTTTGTATTTTAGAATTGCAAATTTTCCTCAGTTGGTATAAATCCACTATACGATACATGATAGTGTGGTCTAAGGAAATAAACAAATGACAGCTCGATATTTCCTGCATATTATACAACACCGTAAACAAAAACGCATCAATAACGTAGGACATAAAATCGTTCAGATACAGGTAAGACACGAAAGTTAAGTGAACAATATTTAAAGGACGGTATGAAGCCTGAAGCTTAATATTATCTGTTACCGTATGACGACCAAAGTGGTTTTCTAACTTTTTAACTAAAATGTCATAAGTGTCATCTCGCCACGTAAAAGGATGAGCTATTGAGTTTTTCCATTTTCCACCTCGCAAGAGGCTTACGTCTAGTGCTAAGCCGGAGGGGGAAAAGTCCGAGTACTAAGTAAGTCTAAATGAAAAAACAAAAGTAGATTCTCTTACTTTTTTTATAAGGCAAACGAGCAGACGACCCATTTGATGATAAATGGCCAACATTGCCCATGGATAGTTAAAAATGAGATTTCGTTGTTACTCGTAGACAATCTAGGCACTGGCACTGGCTGGCAACAGATAGGTTTTTATACATAATATGTTTTATTAGGAACTTAGATACGATTGTCATCGATTGAAACACTCTCGCACCAAAACTATGTCATGCTAACGTTTTTCGGGAGATACGATGATGATGATGCACCAACAGTCATCTGCAACCCCAGAAGCTTCAGACGCATTTTAAAGAACTTCATGTCATAACGCAAAATATGGAAGTCTTTGGGATCACTTAAAAAATATTACGAGGTCAATATAAATCTAAAAATAATAATATTGAAATAGGTGTCTTATACATAAACTATTAAATATATAATTGTAAACAAAAATAAAAACGACTTCAAACAGAAAACTAAAAAAAGTAAAAAGGACTAGTCGCTACTACGATTTTTGAACTTGGTACCACCGTCGGGATATCACCTTTCCAACAAAAAAAGAATCATCAAAGTCGGTTTATAAGCGACGAAGTTATCGACGCACATAAAAAAACGGTCGAATTGAGAAACCTCCTCCTTTTTTGAAGACGGTTTAAAAAAACTAAACTATGAACAAAAAACAGCACAGAATTTTTTTATCATACATACCAGTTTAACTTAAGTAGTACGCCTGCTGAGCATAACCTATCCAGATTTTCGAGGGGGAAGAAAACTCTTCTTATATACGACGCGCGGCATTGCAACATGTTGGCTAATAAGATGGCCGCCTCCATGCATTGACGAGTAGGTAAGTATTCACATTGGGAGGTTGTTCGGATTGGTAGGCATAATGCAGCCTCAAATGAAAACCTGGCTTATTAGATAAACCACACGGTGACATGGCGGTGACATTTATCCAATGCAAATCCCTTGTCTCGGTGCCCGGATTAAATCCCACCACACAGGTCCAGTAGACGTATAAGACTTTATTCAGTACCTTTTCAAACAAGAAATACTTATTTTTGTCTCTGTATTTTTTGACTTACTTATTTGTTTTTCTATTAATATTTAAAAGTTGGTAAAATTCATTCGACCTTAGAAACAAGCTCCATGACTCCGAAGCCCATTATTATAGTAACATAAAGATGGGGCAAAATGATTTAGTGTATAGGTATAGAGTATATAGTTAGAGTATAGAGTTAGAGTATATAGTAGATTCAGAGACTAATTTTGTGGTGAAAATAGAATTATCAATCATATCTGTATTCATTCATACTAGGTATTCATTGTGCAACGGTATTCAGAGAAGTCTGGTATATTTGTTTTAATGGAAACCTAAGTACATAGCCCTGATGACCTTGTGAGGGTGTCGAGGCGACGCGTGACTTGGAAAGTAAAACAAAGTAAAGATCTGTCAGTGGATAAACGAGCACCTGCTTACTTTTCCGAGATCCCGCCGCGGCGTAATCCCGCAAAGCTGGCTAAACGTGGCGCAGAATAATCCCTGCGACAGGTGAGGCCGGTCGTGCCTCCACTCTGGAGTGCTAGCTAATAGTTTGCTTTGTTGCCCTGCTAGTTTTAATCCATGACTTGGATCCCGGTGGATCCGGATTGGCCCTCAAATACAGTCTGCAACAGTGCCGGCTTTTTGAAGCAAATCCTCCGTAGGCGGCGGCGTATAGCCTGGCCTTTGACATACAATGACAGGAATCACTTACTGTAATTCCTTTTCAGACTCCCAACAGTAACTCGTACTTCTTAATTAAAACGCACCAGTCTTCCTTGTTAAATAAAACTCTTCTTTTCCCGTTAAATATTTAACGTGCTATCCGGGAGGTCCCTAATATTATTTGGTGCAGGTATCGTTACAACTTGTAAGTCGTACATCTAACTTGTAAGTGCTCGAACTGCAGTTAGCAAGTTTCCGCTTATATCGCAAGTTGCAGTACACACTTGCGGCTTCAGACTCTGCAGTAGGTATCCATATTTACCTACTTTGTATAGTTATGTGTACTTATCTAGTAAGTACCTTTATCGTTAGATAAATATAATTTTAGAGATTAAAGAGTTATCGTGTTACTGTAGGAAGTGTCCGTGAGGCAGTTTCAATTCCTTGTGTACCAATCTTATGGAATATTATATAATAGGTATATCACTAGCTCGATGGGGAACGAAAATATCTTGAAGACACCTGCAGGCAAAGAATTGATTCTGGTCCATTTAGGGATCCAAAATATACAGTAGTAAAAAGTAAGCTCTTCCACAAATAGGATAGATCTGCGAGCCACCTTGGGTATAAGGCGTGAATATATAGTATTTCGAAAAACAGTGGCTTCAATATAAACACAATATAAAATATTTGATATGGGTAACTACCTAACCTGTAAGTACATATAGGACTAGAATCTACTCATTAATCTCTGGTATTGGACTCCACTTCAAAAGTCATAATATAGTATTAAGACGTCATTAAATTTTAATTATGAATACGTCCTTGACATGACATAGCAAAAAATACTATATTCCTAACAAAATTGGGATAGAGAGATAAGGTAAAATTTCCAATATTCATGTTGTCTCATTATGGCTACGACAATTTTTCACTGAACTAACAAACCATGCATGATCTTTAATACATAATTGCCTAGCAACATTGAAAGCCAATTTTCTATAGGTAGATGATTTTGACAGCAATATCTGAATTCTAACCAAGAGGTAGGTAGACCTACCCACAATGAATTAAAGAAATTTGACAAATTTGCAAGACCATATCTGTTATGTAGTCTTTTTCTATCGTCAAAATAGAAAGTAAGCCACAAATCTTTCAATTCTATGTTTACCAGGCAGTTTCAGGAGGCCTTCAATCTTAAAACAAGGTTGCTCAGATTCTTACCAAGACCTCTTAAAACAATATTATCTTATTCCTGCTTGTAAAAGGACCAATGACTCTCTCACTGTTGTATATTCCAAACTAGATTCATTATTATTTTCATATAGCGTCACGTGATGACGCAGGATCGTCTTCCAAACAAGCGTAATTAAGGGCGATATTAGATTCGACTCAAAACAATATTTAAATAAGGTTACCTACTTTATAAGGACGTCATGGGGCGAAGAAAGCTTTTATCTAAAGTAAGCACCGTCACATACACCGTCACATACATTTCCTGGTTCGATTTCCAAATTCGTTATAATTACGATTCGGGTTCTCCTTTCGGTCTTAATATACGGCAATTAAACAAAAAATCTTAAATCGAGAGTAACAGCCTCTTAAAATCACAATGCACAGTTGGTCACAGTCTTTCCTTAAAAATAAAGAGGGTGTGGCAACAAATTAAGTCATTTTGAAGTACTTAGGCATCGAAATATTCTAATACGGGAATAATACGGACAAGTGAAAGTAATCTAATCAATCATTATTCCAATTCACCAGGGCCTATGTATTCTATACTTGTAGACACGGGCGTAGACGGTGGTAGCTTTTACTACTTCTAATACTTTTTAGTCGCACAGCACAAAGTTGCAAGAGTTATCACCCGTGACGGACGTGACGTTAATTACAACACAATATTAAGCACGGATGCTAAAA
Organism: Ethmia dodecea; assembly: GCA_963855545.1. Classification (NCBI taxonomy): domain Eukaryota; kingdom Metazoa; phylum Arthropoda; class Insecta; order Lepidoptera; family Depressariidae; genus Ethmia; species Ethmia dodecea. Next base: position 11,131,025 of record OY979440.1, read on the forward strand.
AATTTAATATTTGGCGAAAATTTACTTTTCGCATTGACCTTGGTTCCAGACGCCCTAACCCCCAATGCCATTATTTACGACCATGCCTCTATATGCTATACGTGAAATGAAGGGGCGTTTTATGAGCGGCAACCAGTCTCCCGATAACAACGTTAGAGGCATTTTACATACGCAATGGTCATCACGGCAACAACTGGATAGCCAATTAACGGTACAAAATGGCGGACTGAATGGTTGAAATCGTCTGTGACAAATGAGTGCATCAGGGAAGCCAATTACCGAAATGTCTAGATTAATTTAACTGTAGATTTAATGTCTATGGTGGTATATTCTGTACTTATTTGCTAACCTGTAATTACAAAAGTTGAGGACAAGTTGGTTACCATTTTTAGTTGTTACGAAAAAGTAACAAACTTATTTAAGACGTAATAAAAAAGGATGAGGACTTTGTCAAAGGAAAAGTTATACTTTAAGAACTTTTATAGTTAAGTGCTTATTATTAAAACTGTAACCTGTTATTATCTTTCCTTACTAAATCTTTACCGCATAGCATGTTACAGTAATTTATGAATAATAAAGGTACCTTTTTGGGATCTATATAAAAAGAGTTACGAACTCATCACTTGCTTTACTTCACCATGAGTGCAGATAAGATGAACGCAAAGACAGAAGTGCATAAGACTTTGAGTCTGTGTAATTTCTGTACTAGTAGGTTGGGAATATCGTTCATTGACGAACTACCAAGTACTTTGTTCGCTAAATTGAAACTGAATCTGTTGTTCGTATTTTCGATATCGGCGTTAATAACACTGGTCGCTGGAGAATTGGCGTACGTTTCTAGCCTGTTGATAGGTTCCACGTCAGTTGCAGAATTCGTTGCGAGTTTGCATATTGTGGGGTATGGCTGTATGAGTGAGTAACAAATGTGGTGTTATTATGTACATTTTCAAAAACACTAAATACCGAACGGTGTGTAAAAGGCACTGAAAAGATTTAAATAGGCTCATATATACTTGTATACTTAACTTGGTCAAGTATACTTGTAAGACCACAGACCCGATTATCTCTAACATAATATATCTGATCCGTGCAGGCCTTGTGCAGGCCTATGACACTCCGGAGATGAAGACGACGAATCTAACAGTATCGCGCACTTCGAAAACCATCAAGCCATTTCGGTTACAGATAGTGTTGTATCGTAAAACTATTTAAAAAAACTTCGAAATAATTTCGTATAAGTATTTTTTTTTTTCAAATATTGTTGATTACTAGTTACAGACAGTTTCAACGAAATAGATCTTTTTTTTTTATAAAAAAAGGGGGCAAACGAGCAGACGGGTCACCTGATGGTAAGTGACTTCCGTCGCCCATGGACACCTGCAGCTGGAGAGTCACAAGTGCGTTGCCGGCCTTTGAGGTGGGAGTACGCTCTCTTCTTGAAGGTCGTATCGGTCCGGAAATACCGCCGATCATATTTATAAGTACATCCTACTTACTAATATACCTGAAAATCTTGTAATGTGCTATTCTGGTGCAGTCCGGTTTCAGTCAAAGTAGCTATAGTACCTAACGTACATTCCTTTAATTGACTTATTTTTTAAATTAAATAGGCATTAGCAAATGCTATACCATTTGGAAAAAGAGGCACGTATTCAGGCAGCTTGTTAGCGAATTAATTGAGATCTGGCCAGTGAATCCTGAATGCGATGAAGCCGCGGAAATCAAGCGGGGAAGTCTTACTGCTCTACGGCTTGGACAGTTATGTAAGTGACTCTCAATGTCTTTGTCTCGGATAAATTTATAATGAAAAGCTCCTTTATTGCTCACGTAGCAACATTTTGTGGCCATAAACAGGGTGTTTGAATTTATGGGTGGCTTTTATTTCATGTTATGGTGGGGACAAAAATATATGCTCTCTACTCTATGAAACGTGACACTTTTATTTTTCCAAAACAGCGTAGTTAACAATTTTAAAGGATCTTAAAAGTGGTTAGTTAGTTGGTGCCCGGCAGCATCATGTGAAAGTTACGACATACAACATGAATTTAGACAATCGAAAACGATTGACATTCGCTGCCATGGGCTGAGGTATTCTCTATTTTGGTATTCTCTTTTGCCCGGGGTGCTATCACGCGCATGCATCAGAAGTTATTCTGGTAAGAGTGCTTATCTACATAGTCATTTTTAAAACTATTATTATATGTTAATAGTACCAATTACTATGTCACTCCTAACTTGACAGGAACATTTCGCGTCCAATATTAACTATAAGTTTTTTTCTAGGATAAAACTTAGAAGAGCGTCATTTCTCGAGTAGAATTTATGTGAAAAATCATTTATGAAATGACTTAACCATGACCATAGGTTCAAGTCAACAAGTACAAGTAACATATAGAACTATAAAGACTAAAAATCGACTTCAACTTATATGGTTTTCTGGGCCAAATTGAAATGGGACCAGCAGCAGCTTTCAAATAAAAAAAGAATCATCAAAATCGGTTTACCCCATAGATTTAGTATACTAACGTTAAAGATTGGCAATAGAGCCAGTACGGCAAGACCAAAAAAATTTACACTTCTGTGCGTGTAACGGGGATGTGTGCAAGACAAATAGTGCTCTCCCTAAACTTGTAGCTCTCGATAAAAAATGGGCGTGTGGTATATTGTGTAGTTAATACCTTTTGCCAGTCACGTTATCGAAATGTGGTTTATCAAAATTACGACAATCACTATAAAATTTAGGTTAGAAATACAAGAAATTCACGCATTAAATATTTTGCTTAAATCAATTCTTATACATTCAGAACTTTTATATAATAAAAAACAATTTCATTTACAAACAGTTTCTTTCACAACTGACGTCGGGCCGGTAGAAGCCCGTAAAGTTTACAAAAATGGTCTCGTCTATCTATCTCGCTCTAACACACGGGTGCCTATGTTCTTTCTCTCTCGCATTGCCAATCTAAGTATACTAAATCTATGGTTCACCCAGTCGGAAGTTCTGAGGTAAAAACATAACAAAACATACAGTCGAATTGAGAACTTTTTTGAAGTCGGTTGATTAGCAGAAAAGTAGAGATCTTTTTATTTTCAAAAGAACCAATATTTTCAGGCTACATGTTCTTGAACATTATTGGGGTGAGCTTCTACTGTGTAACGCCGCTGGCAATACACGTCTACAAACACAGTCGTGGCATTTCTTCAAGGCTAGGTTTCGTGTGGTCTGCTACCTATCCTATTGACAAAACAAAGCCGGTTTACAATGAGTTGGTGTACATATTTGAAACGTTTTCAGGTAACTAGTGTGACTATCAAATATCTTATAAATAAGAAAAACTGAATAAGGTAAAAGCAGCTATCAACGACCCATCGAAAATCTGCAGGTATTGCCGACCCATTCAGCTTTATTCTTATTTTTATCGGTTTGGAACGATTTGAGTCACAAGAGAGTATAATATACACACATGTTTGTATATTTCCTAATTAATTTACTGGTGTTAGTGTACGTAGGTACACAGGAATGTGACCAAATACGTTAGTTTCTGTGAACGTAGCGAGTGCGCCGATCGTGTCATACTAACCCTTACTTCCTCAGTTAAGTACTCAAATTTTTTGCTTAAGACATTTTATATATAAATATTTACGTTAAGTTTATTCTGAATAACACAACATATTCCTTTATTTGTATATTCCACATTTCGCAACTAAATTATTCTGTTTTAAGGGATTTTAAAAAGTATTTTTGAAATTAAAATAGAACGGCAATAGCTGCAGTGCATTTTAGTAGTGCAGTCATTACCGTGAATCGGCAATGGCTGAGAGGTTATTCTTTATTTTTTCCCTTTTTCGTTAATGCTTATAATAATTAAACAAGTTTTTATAACACCATTTCAATCTTAAGTATTCTAAAATTATAAGCATCTATTAGCGACATACACCATGTTATATTATAAACTTCTTTTTCCGCGATAAACTGCCACGCATTATTAAACATTTGGACGTGGGATACGAAAGAAACTAGTTAGAGTTTTCTTCGTATTTATATGAAAATGGTGTATTTTTTTATAGTTTAGGACTAAATCAATAAATTATTGTATTAAAACGGATGGGGAAATATATTACAATTAATATCGATTATTTTTCGTGGCTCGGTAAAAGATTTGTAATTTTTTTTATTTAACACTAATTAACGATCCATATGAATCGGTAATTGCAACAAAGAGAAGCTATCACCGATTCTATACCAATTAATTGGTATTTTTGGATTTGGTATGTAATGTCTAAAAGTAAAGCTACTAATTTGTTTCATTATAATGATTTGATTCAATGAGTAAGGTTATATATATATATATATATATATAATCTCACGCCTTTTTTATCCCCGAGGGGGTAGGCAGAGGTATTCCATTACTGGATATACCCACATTTCACGAGATATATTGGATCCCTAAACGTGATAGGTGGTGAGCCCATCGCCGGACCGGGTCTGTTTACACATGTCTCAGAATTAATTCTGAGACCTGCGGGTTTCCTCACGATGTTTTTCCTTCACCATCGAGCTAGTGATAAATATGTACGTAAGTTTTGAAATTATGTATTAAGTAAGTTATGTATTAAGTAAGGTTATGTTTAATATTTCATTTAATGTCATAAATTTCATTTTCATTTCATATCCATAAAAAAATCTACTGTATGTATAGTTCCCTTTGCCTACCCAGAATAGGTGAAGAAAACAAAAAAAACCTCTGCTTTTAATCTTTTACGGTTGGCGCGATTTTTCAAAAATGTTACTTGAGTTTAATGTATTTTTATTGTTTTATTAAACTGCTTCATTTTTAGCAACTGTATAAAAATAGTTATTAAGTACACGTGCGGAACCGTCATTGCAACTTGTTCCGACAGTCAACCCTCACCTTCGGCTGCGCTAAACTTGGGAAGTTCGAAAAAAAATTACCTATAGGCTTTTTGGTTTTTTTTTTCTTATTTTAAGGCATTGGAATTTTAGCCATCAGCACTAAACACGACACGAAATTCAAGATTTTTAGCTCTGCTTCAGAGCTATACACAAAAATACATAAGTTTCTTCAAAACTTATCGAATTCACTTGGTTATCAACAGTAAAGCGATAGTGCACTATTACTGAAGATTTTGAAGAGGATTCTTGAGGTAATTCGAAAAAGTCCATCGCACGCATTTTATCGAATTTCCAATTCACTGCACACTATCACGGACATTTACCACATAATATACTATCACTATTATGAACTGAAGCCCAAAATATACGGCAAAACGAAAATTTTACAAAAAACATGACGTCCTTCTTCGGATTCCCGCCAAAAAGCCTCTAGGCTTTTTGGCAAATAAAAAAAAGGATTTCAGTTATTTTGAGAACGTGTAGGTAGGTATTCTGTGAAAAAAGTATGCTTTATTTACTTACGGTCGGTGTTAGATTCATAAACATCGGTAATTGCTTCAAAGCCTTTCGGGTAGGTCGGTAATAGAAACAATTGACTTCAACAATCCTTTGATTATTTTTTCGATGAAAACATGATATTTATAAACAAGTGAAAATATAAATATAAAATATACTATCTATATTTAAATATAAAATAAAAAAATCTGGTGTGTTTGCAACCACTACCCTTAATTCTAATAATCAATTTCAAAACTTGCTTAAGGGGGTCGGTAATAGCTGCGTTTACCTTACTGGGAAGAAAGCAACTGCCTTAAACAAGTTTTATGATATTTGTTCAACAAAAGGAATCCTCAAAGAAGACCTATTGAATGTAATGTACCTATATATGTAGTCATGGAATAAAATCAACAAGAACGTGCACTTAGCAAAATGATGCAGACCAAAATATACCTTAAAACGTTTATAAAAGATTGATAGACCAAGATAATTGTTACATCCGTCGATTAGTTTTTGAAAATGAGTGCATATTCGTATTGTATTTAGTGCATATTCATTCAATACGTGTTTTTTTTACAAAATCGCTCTAAAATCCACACATGTTTGTTTCATTGCGATTTCTCAAATAATATGATAGACCGCTGAAGAAATGATCAGTGAAATAGTAGACGTGACTCTAGCTAGTTTAATAATATGCGTGAATATATATATTTTTATAATTTTATACCAATTGAGAATGTTGGTTAGTTCACTTTGGTAGCACACATACAATAAATTGCTCGTAATATTGGACTTTTTAGGATTCGTATCTGTATGGAGCATGTTGGGGTCAGACTTGATGTTTTCGAGCATGGCAAGTCACATCAGTATGTTGTTGAGACTTCTGCAAGTAAGGATACGAAGCATAGCGTCTTCGGATAACGACGATAATCACAATTATTTGTCAGAGCAGTCGCTAGGTGATCGCCATTATAGAGAGATACTGGCGGTTATTAAAATACATCAGAGATTGATCAGGTAAAAACCAAAACATACATTTTTAAGATCCACGGGAACTAGAATTAAATTAGTACATTCATCCGTTCAGACACTTAATAAAAAGCTTTTATTTTTTAGCTACATTGATGATTTAGAAAAAGTGTTTTCAATGGTGAATCTGATAAATGTTCTTTTAAGCTCTGTAAATATATGCTGCGTTGTTTTTAACATAGTGGTAAGAATTTTTATATAATTTAGTAGTTATTACAATCATGATCGTGTGATTTATTTTTGCAATGGATTTATCTTTGCATAAATTTATAAGAATTATCAAAATTTTGATGATGCTAAAACAGTAACATATTCAAACATTTGCATTATTTTTAGCTTTTGGAGCCGTGGATAGAAATGAGCAATAAGTTTTTCTTGGGGGCTGTGCTCACACAAATCGGTATCCTTTGTTGGTACGCGGACGACTTATACCGAGCGGTAAGTTTATTTCGACCAAGTATTTATTATCACAATAAAATTGTAGCAATTAGGTATACGAAATTTATTCACTTCACAACCTTTGGACTAAATACCTAGTAGATACATATTTAGTGATGATTTTATGACGCATAATTATGTGACTCTATCATTTTGTGACGATGCGGTTCCATGGATATTGAAAATCATTTAGGTCCACGTAATAAGTTGAGTACTTGGTCCAAAGGTTTTGAGGGCAATGAAATATAGCACTTTGGCATACCTGTGCCGTAACTCTTTTCAATTTTTTTTAGAGTATGGGTATATCTGATGCTGTTTATGCAAGTGGATGGCATAAATGTAATGTACGTTGTCGGCGGGCATTGTTTCTTGTGCTTCAAAGGTAACAATTTTGTTCTTTCCTTGCATTACATTTTCTACTTATTTTTTACTTTTAATTATTTTTTACTTACAGATCACAAAAACCGTTGTGCTTTACTGCGTTGAAATTTCGAAAAATAACACTTACGACGTATACGTCGGTGAGTTTACAATTGTATTATTGGTATTACTTAATTACATATTATTTTTAATTTTATGTTATTTAATATCTGTCTCGTTAAAGGAGGATAGTTTGTGAAATAGCTAAATTAATTTTGAACAAGTACTTATACGATGTCTTAGATTTAAAAGTTAATGGTTTAACTTTGGGCATAAAGTTGTCGTACTCGTCAGTGATTATAAGAATAAAATCGGGGTTAAATAAAGAGAATGAATTGCATATCTACATATAACTAACACCTAATACCAACATGAGTAAATCTTTAAAAAATGTAGCAGAAATTTGCAACTTATAGAGAGAGGCGAGGGTTGTATAACTATTTCAGGAATCCTCCGAGCTAATTATATTTTAACGAGCTTAGATTTTTACCAAATCGGAACTCTCCGTGGTATTAAAATTGAGAATAAATTATATCAGTGTTTTTTATTTCCAGATTCTCACTACTTCATATTCGTACTTCACTTTGTTGTACACTATTTATCGTGATTAATTATTTCATATAGAGAAAGTCAACAAAATATTAGCGATGAAATGTAATCATGCCCGTGTAAAGACATTAGAGGAACTCTGAACATAGCTAATTAAAACTAAACTCGCATTTGGATGCTTTCGAGGTGCTCTCGAGTGTAGGTCATGTTATTATTCGGGGTTCCATAGATCGCAACAAACAGAAAGTTCCGGAGCTCGCCTGCAAATTAATTGCTTCAAAGTTTATCATTTGAAGTTTGAGATTGGTCTCGAAGAGACGTTTTGATTTCATGGATATCTAAATTATGCCTTTTATTTCCTGCTAGACATTTGCATGGAGATTCGAAATACATTAAAGAATATTCTATTTCATACTTATTAAATAATATTTTCTCCTTATATTAATAATTTAAGTATTGGAAATTGTGTAACTATTATTGTTAATAATCTACACAATAATAATGAAGTAATTAATGTTTGTTTCATGTAATTTCACAGTAGATCAAATTCGCAATATTATCGTTATCAAAATATTAATCATTAAACCTTATGATAAAAATCCTAGTTACCTTTATTTGAATACTACCTTGGTTAAATGCTCTAAGGATTTGACAGACGACACAGAAAAAAGCCTTTCTATGCAAGTTTTCTACTTCTTAATCTGGAGGAATAGTAATTATCAAAAAACAACTTAAGATTTTTTAATTTATAAATATAGATACCTAATTATAAATAAAGAATGATAGAGATTTGGCCTCATTTCAAATTTATTCCATTTGATATTCTCTCTGTCAGAACCGAGCTGTGCCGATAGGCCGCAAGCCGGTAGGGTAACGGAGTGAGGCAATCACTCGCCACTAATGTACCGGCCTTCAGAGTTAACGTCTACACATAAATCAGCCGCGTCCTTGCCCGCTACCATGCTATATACGATTCTATAATTTCCTACTCTGCCAAAGTAAATACCATCTACAGCGAAAATATTAATTTCCTGAAAAGATTTCCCGACGCCCCAGCGTTTGACTTCTGTTATAAAAATAGCATCAGCCACAGTTGCAAACTCAATCAAAACCGAGTCATAAACTTTTACTGTGAGAGTTAAACATTCTCGGTGAATCTATATGGGTGAGTTGTGGCTTGTGGCTCTGTTGGGCAATGTACTGACTTCATTAGCTGTCACGTCGGCTACACCTGCGTTCATCCGTGTTTGTAGTACGTAGGTACATACGTATATGAGTATTACCTAGGGAGTAGCTAGTGTGCCATAATATGAAAGTAAAAATTACCTGGTATTTAATATATATAAATCTACTATATAAAAATAAGTCGGGTTTTCCTTCCTGACGCTATAACTCCAGAGCGAACGAAACGATTTCCACGGTTTTGCATTCGTTGGAAAGTTCTCGGGCTCCGTGAGGTTTATAGCAAAGAAAATTCAGGAAAAATTTCAACAGAAAAGCGGGAAAATCTTATAAGCATTGCACCCGTGCGAAGCCGGGGCGGGTCGCTAGTTCTATATATATTTATAGTTTAAACTATCACACCGTTTGTATACTTATATATGACGGGCCTGTTGTTTCAGTTGGTAGTGACCCTGCCTTCTGAGTCAGAGGTCGCGGGTTCGATCCCCGCTCGGGACCAACATTTGTGTGCATGAACATGTCTGTTGGCTTCGTGTCTGGTCGTTTAATATTTATTTAAGTATGTTTATCAGTTGTTTAGTACCCATAGTACAGGCCCTGCCTAATATGGGACTAAATAACCGTGTGTGAATTGTGTCCTACAATTTATTTATTATTATTTTATTATTATATCCTAGTATGTAGAGTGACATAAAAAGTTGAAGTACCTTCTTAGTATTATTCATAAGTACCTATATAATCTAGCAGACATTTAGGTAAGTAAACTGATTTAGGAGTAATATTGCATTGTCGTCCTCATTGACCATTCATGTATATGAACCAAATTTCAGCCCCATCAGATAATCAGGACCGAGATAAAATTCGATTACTATAGATTTGATTGTACAGCTGAATCTAAACAAAATCATTTTTTAAGTGGTAGGAAGTATTTGTTCCCATCGGCCAAGCGCAGCTGACGAAAGATAAATAATAGATTTTCTGTATTTGTCATTTGTTTTGTGCAGCAGTTACGGTTAAAGAGCCTCCTTCACATGATGAAAATCAGTTAAGCTCGGGCTACCAATGAGTTTTTCAAACTTACGGACATATTCATCACTATATCTCGACGGTGAAGGAAAACATGGTGAGGAAACTCGCAGGTCGCAGAATTAATTCTGAGGCATGTGTAACAGACCCGATCCGGCGATGGGCTCACCACCTATCACGTTTAGGGGTCCAAAGAATATTTCGTGAACAGTGGGTATATCCAGGAAAGTAATGCCTTTCCCCCTCGGGGATCGAAGGCGTGAGATATTTATTATTTTTATTTATCATTTGTTTTGGAAAAAATATTTAAAGGAACTCTGGACACAATCGAACTTATTTAATATACTAGGAGATGCCCAGCACCGTTGCTCACGCAGATTCTGCAGATTATTCCCGTACCTAGCCGTGGGAATTTTCAGAAATCCTGAGTGGTTTCGTCTGTGCGTTGACCTATCAGTCAGACAATCGGCCATCAGTTTGCTCTTTTATTTATATACATACTCGTAGAAGAGGACAACACAATAACATCTGCAGCCGTAGCATCGTAGTAGAGCGACGCGATATAGGTACGAGTCTAAATTATGCAGTTTCATATAGTGGCCCAACCATGCTGCGACTGCATTTGTACTTGCCTTATTATATTATTCAATTATCATAATCATTTTCTTGTCCTTTGCTCATTATTTGGGGTTGGCACAGTGTGTCCTCTCCGATCGTTATATCTAAGACATTCATTTCAATTTTACACATAATAATCGTTCACAACATTTTGAATTAATCAATACTGTAGTACCAGGATCGCATCGGTCGCTTTCAAACTTGTCGTCCCTTGTCTGCTGTTACGCAATCAAACGTTTGCAAGGTGGGACTTAGAACTGGACCCTTGTCAAGTGGCTTCAGTTGGTTACATCGAAATTTTTACTTTATAATGCTACTCCTTTACCATCCTACTAGATATTAAGCTTTGTCTGTTTTTTTATTAATCCTTTTATAAGCAGCAACGGAGCATCGAGACGATTTTTTGCATAGAGTATCGGGTACCTAATTTTTATCTCTAAATGCGGACGAAGTCGCGTTCAAATGCTAGTTAATAAATGAAGTGGAGCGGGTTAATTGCTAGCTAATTCTTATTCACTGTTCTCTAAAGTAATTATATTTTTTCGTAGAAACTGAATTTTAAATTAGAATACTTCAGCTAAAAATCTGCGAAATACGTATAATTCATTATTTCTGCTGCTTTTAATAAAACCGTTTTAGGTTTTTTTAATTCACCAGTGAAAGAGCACTTTTGCTTGCAAATTGCTTGATAACTATAATACCATTTAGTTATTGTAAAATATAATATTAGAAATTATAAATCCTACTAACATTATAAATGCGAAAGTTTGTATGGATGGATGTATGGATGTCTGGATGGATGTTTGTTCCTCATTCACGCAAAAACTACTGAATGGATTTTGATGAAACTTTACAGTTATATAGCTTATACATCAGAAAAACACAAACGCTATATTTCTTTATCCCCGTATTCCCACGGGAATAAACGCGGGTGAAACCCGGGGTGCTGCTAGTAATATATATTTTCTGAGATATCAAATCAGATTTTCATAGTGTTAACTCTGTGACTAACTTTACGATGACTTCGAAAAGTTGTGATTAGTCTTTTTCATGAGTCTACGGAGTAGTTTGCAACAGTTAAGTTTCTTGTTTTAATTATCTTAACAGAAGCATCCGAGAAAGTAGCTGGAACACTGTTCGTTATATAAATTTACATTTTAACGGCCAGTAACTGTGCATCCGGGAGAGCGGTCGCGGGTTCCAACATGAGATATGACGTTGCTCCGTCCGCTCCCGCCCGACATGCATTTAAACGGCCTTATTTTTTCATTTTTGAATTAAATGACTTCCGATTCTACGCAAGTTGTACGTAGACAATCTCGCTCGGATGGATTGGTCTCATGGGGAGTTGCGTAGATTGTTACTGGTGATGCGTCTGACTCTATCGAATTTAAATAAAAACTTGAAGCTATTCAAATATTATTGTCCCACGAGATACTAGGGTAGTAGATAATTTATTGTGTCTGTATTCCTTCAGCTGGAGAGTTAGATAATTTATGTATAGAATACATTTAAAGTAATACTACAAATGTATAAGTGTACAGATGTATAAGTCAAAAATATTCAAAAAAAATATTATGTGACAGCACGTTTGTTTGGTACTTAAATCGACTTTTCGTTAATTTTAATAAACTTGAGAGAAAAATCAGTTTACAAATCAATAATACTTAGTTAATTTTAATACCCATATCATTGTTTTGATTAGTAAATTTATGTGTCAACTTAATATTATCGTATAAGTATAGCAAATTATTTAGCAGTAGCATTATGCAGTAGCAGTATACATATATTGTGATTTTATTATGGCAAACACCCTGTTGATTTCCATACTTATCTATATCTATACATATAATAAAACTCTAACGGGGCCGTGTCTGTACATTAAATATTTTTTGAAAATTTTAACGGTAGTGTATATAGTTATCGATATAGATACCGAAACACTTTTTGTCTGTCTGTCTGTCTGTCTGTCTGTCTGTCTGTCTGGTTGTGCACGCATCACGCAAAAACTACTGGACGGATTTTGATGAAATTTGGTGTGGTTATAGCTGAGTACCCGGGTCAACATCTAGGGTACTTTTTATTCCAGAAAAATATTTCATTCCCACGGGAAAATATAAAAACTGGGTAAAAAGAAAAATACGTACTACTCTGAAACGATAACACCTAGAATCTTGAAATATGGTGTGAAGGTGTCTTATACATCGTAGCCAACCCATATGAAGGGATATTCGTAAATTCCCACGGGAACGGGAATAAACTGGGGATCCGCGCGGGCAACGCCGCTATGGGCACCCGCTATTTGAAATATGGTATGTAATGTAGGTGTCTTATATATATGTCATAGGCAACCACTATAAAGGGATTTTTGGAAATTCCCACGGGAACGGAAATAAACTGGGGATCCGAGCGGGCAACGCCGCTGGGCATCCGCTAGTCTATACATATAATAAAACTCTAACGGGGCCGTGTCTGTACATTAAATATTTTTTGAAAATTTTAACGGTAGTGTATATAGTTATCGATATAGATACCGAAACACCAATTTTTGGATTTTTTGTCTGTCTGTCTGTCTGTCTGGTTGTGCACGCATCACTCAAAAACTACTGGACGGATTTTGATGAAATTTGGTATGGAGATAACTGAGTACCCGGGTCAACATCTAGGGTACTTTTTATTCCAGGAAAATATCTCATTCCCACGGGAAAATATAAAAACTGGTTAAAAAGAGAAATACGTACTACTCCGAAACGATTACACCTAGAAACTTGAAAAATGGTATGAAGGTGTCTGATATGTCATAGGAAATTGGTATGAAGGGATTTTTGCAAATTCCCACGGGAACGGGAATAAACTAAATCCAAGCGGGAAAACGCCGCTGGGCACCCGCTATTTGAAATATGGTATGTAGGTATCTTAAATATGTCGTAGGCAACCACTATGAAGGGATTTTCGGAAATTCCCACGGGAACGGAAATAAACGGAATCCGCGCGGGCAACTCCGCGGGGCATCCGCTAGTCTATACATATAATAAAACTCTAACGGGGCCGTGTCTGTACATTAAATATTTTTTGAAAATATTAACGGTAGTGTATATAGTTATCGATATAGATACCGAAACACCAATTTTTGGAATTTTTGTCTGTCTGTCTGTCTGTCTGTCTGTCTGGTTGTGCACGCATCACTCAAAAACTACTGGACGGATTTTGATGAAATTTGGTATGAAGATAACTGAGTACCCGGGTCAACATCTAGGGTACTTTTTATTCCAGGAAAATATCTCATTCCCACGGGAAAATAAAAAAACTGGTAAAAAAGAGAAATACGTACTACTCCGAAACTATAACACCTAGAAACTTGAAAAATGGTATGAAGGTGTCTGTGTCATAGGAAATTGGTATGAAGGGATTTTTGGAAATTCCCACGGGAACAGGAATAAACTAAATCCTAGCGGGAAAACGCCGCTGGGCACCCGCTATTTGAAATATGGTATGTAGGTGTTTTAAGTATGTCGTAGGCAGCAACTATGAAGGGATTTTCGGAATTTCCCACGGGAACGGGAATAAACTAAATCCAAGCGGGAAAACGCCGCTGGGCACCCGCTATTTGAAATATGGTATGTAGGTGTCTTAAATATGTCGTAGGCAACCACTATGAAGGGATTTTCGGAAATTCCCACGGGAACGGAAATAAAAGGAATCCGTGCGGGCAACGCCGCTGGGCATCCGCTAGTTTGCAATAAAACGCATGCCTTTACACTCAGAGTGCGTGATTTCTCAATTCGAATATCGCGCCTATTAAAATGTATAATATATTTAATATCCCGTTCATCGTATCATTATTACCTACTAGTAGGAATAAAAAAAACTGAAGTATTTAAATATCAAGTAATATTTTTTTTATTCATTAAGTTTTATTAAGATAAAGACATAAAGATAGAACAGAAAACTAAAAGTAAAACAATATCAATGAATCTAAACCTGAGATTGGGAATTCCTATTTGTATCACACAAAGTGTCAGGACGTCGACGACGACTCGTGTATATTAGTTGGGTGGATAATATCACTTCGGGTTCGAGGCCTTTCAGCTAATGAGTGTATGTAGTGAAGATTGACAATTTGCAGCAGTAATTAAATTAGATTTCATTAGAGGGTGTCATGTGTCGTGGCCTAAACGATACCTAACTAATTTGCCGCTCATTTATTTTAGCGAAACTATGAAGTTTCATCGATACACTCCGGGCGACCGTATCGTGTTTTGTTAAGGACTTATTTAGCTTAGCACTCTGTAAATACTTTGATGTAGGTACTTGCTAACTCCTCTCACGAACTCGTCAATCTTAATAGGTGACGTAGTTGCTATTCGGCGGCCTGATTATTCCAAAGAGCGTACAGTAGTGTGCCAAGCCAAGTTTTAGTAAAAACAGACAAACTCTCACCTGTGGTTGTACGGGATTTGCCACCTGGGAGAGTTTTGGATTAAAATCTAATAATATTAATACTGTAAGATATTAAATACAAATATTGTAAACAACTGAAATTGAAACTTTAAATAATAAGGTTACAGTTTGTACAATATAGTAAATTTATATTTTATAAGTTTGACGCATATTTTTCGATAGTATTATATAAATAAATGCTAATGAAGAACTTAAGAAAGAACATCTAATCCATTGAGAAAAACAACATTTTATGTTCTTCAATTTGTCGGAAATTAACCTGGAGCGTCGTGCTCCGTACTGCCTTGTCGCAGAGGCGGCACAGGATACTGTATTTGTGTAGAGCTCTTTCTTGGTGCAGCGGAAAAGAAGCAATCTCAACAGCCAGCCGGAAAAACGGTGAGCACTTAAAACTTTTTTAATCTGACGAAACTCCATTGTCGGTTGTATAGGAACTAGATTTTCTGAATTAGTACAGCTTAAATTTTTTACATTTGGCTTTGTTATGGAACTTCCGTTGTTGAGCTTGTTAGCTTTTAGTTCTAAATGTTGAAATAACCTATTTTAATTTGGAGCGCTGTCCAAACAGCGCCAATCCAATTTTTTCTCGCTACCAATAGCGAGAAAAAATTGTATTTTATTGTGGTGTGGAAATTGTATTTAACTTTGTTCGTGTATTAATAATTAAAGATCTATATCTCTCGTTGAAAAATTTATATCCAATCATATTAAATTTTCCATTTTTCATTTTGGCCCAGTATTAGACTGAGATTAATCTCGATTAGTCAATCAGCGTTGCGAATTGCAAAGTGCTTGCACCTACTGTGGTAGTCAACTGCCTTGGATATCCGATAATCGGAGTTAGACGGGAAAAGGGGCTAATGAAAATGTCCGCCAGCTATGGGGACACGTAATATATAGGTAATTAGCTACAGGCAGCCTGTCACTAAGTGCAGTAGCTCTCGCAAATTTCCTCATTTATGTAGCTGTACGGTGTATCAGCAGAAAAATGAAGTTCAGTGGTAAATACCAACATAGCAAGAGTAAATCCATGTATAGAACAAATTGAAATTACTGTTCCAATTGTAGAAAAATATAAAAGGTGCTTACTAGCTTTGTGTTGAAAGTTGTTATTTGGCATTATAAATTGCATCACACGATAAGGGGACGGAGAGGGTCAAGAAAGTGTGAAATCTTGTGACAATGGGCGAGGGACGCTTGATGTTATTACTTACATGTATAAAAAGTTGAAGCCTTATAACCAAGAATTGATTGAAGTATTACAAATATAAACTTCAACTCTAATGAAAAACTTTAAGATACATATTACCAACTCAATCAATATTGTTATGAGTTTAAAATTTGTTCATATCACGTTTTGGAACTCGCTATACCTACGAGGTCGTACGCTGTCTAAAATGTTTATAAATAAATGTTTTATTTATTACATCTCTAAATTTGTGTAACGTACTTGGTTATGGATGGCTCCTTGCCTAATGACCAAATACGTAACTTATGAAACTTTCTGAAATGGGATTAACCCTAAAATAAACTCTGTAATTTAATTAACATCTGTATAGTCATCGTATCGTTCCTGTAACATTAATCTTCTGGGCCGGATATCGACGGTCGGTAAATAATAATTTACAGCTGATACGGGGCCGTCGCTTGGCAAAATAAATCTTCGTCATGGAATCGCAACCAAATTGACATTTACTAGATTGAAATCAGCGTTGGCCTAAACAAACCACGGCACTGGAGCGGCATCTAAGTTTGTATGATTTAATTTGCTTCGTCATCGTCTGATATTGAAGCCGGGATTCTGGCCTAAATGGGCTTTTATACGACGCTAGATGAAGACGTTTGTTAGAGGATAATATTATAAAGTTCATACTTTTTGTTGAATTTGTACATCGTTTATAGGACTCTGTTGAAAGTAAAATTCATTGAAAACAACTTGTTTGAATCATTCTATTTGAAGAGATTTAGTTTTTGCTCTGACAAAGACCTAGATTTTAATAAAAACGCTCTTCAGAATTCTCGTAGTAGTTTTCGCTGGATACTATTGTTGTTTTTTTTATAATTGGCAAAATAACAGATTTAACCACGGCTGAATATTTATTTAAAAAGAAAACATACATACTAACAAATAAAAATTGCCTTTAAAGAGGAAACAAGTGATTTATTAATACTTTTTACATTAAAATAAGTTGGTTCTATGTATTCTCTCGCTGTCACCCCCCTGTGTACGCATATAATGTAATCTGTTGAAGGTGTTACATCTCTGAAGTTTAAAGTTGGACCCAGAACTTTCTAACAGATCTTTTGTTCATGTATAGCTGTATAGTAATACGTAAGTAACCATTTGAAAAGTTTTGAAAAGTAATTAATGTTACAGTTAGGTAGGCGTCGACCTTTTGCTTAAATTAAACGAACCTTAAAATTTATCGTTTGTAATAAGTTCAGAACCAAAGCAAATTACAATGATTTAGAAAAGCTGTAAAAAAACTGCCAATAACAGGTACCTATTGATAATAAATTATTCATATAATAAACTAATCAAAATTGTAGGTAAGTACCTACCTAATTAGGAAAAAGAAGCTTTTTAAATTTAATTTTAATTTAGCGACATAAAAAACAAAGATTTCTAAAATAAATATAGCTAAATGCTCAAGCCTGTAAACCAGAGGAAGGTCTACAGAGGCACAGATATTAGAAACAGAGGTATTCCATTCCTGGAAATACCAACATTTCACCAGTTCTCAATATAACCCATGACATTTCATAACGAGATAACCGCATTAAAATCGGTAGGTATAGTATTTTTAAAACATTGGCAATAGAAGTATGACTTTACAAAAAAGTCGCGGCAAAATGGGAAAGTCGGCAAAAAGGGCAGTACCCGAAAAAAACAGTGGTCGCAAATACTCAACTCAATTTCATCCTTTTTTATTCAGTCAAGGAGAGTAGGTATAGTAAGTAGTTTAAGAAATTTGTGAGTCCGAAATAAAAAAACTTTGTGTATAATAAAAATATAATCGGATGATATGGCTGATTTCATTTAGAAAATCAGGTCGTGTGATGTTTTTTACAAATGAACAAGTAAATAATAAAATAAACTATATAATAATAAGCTATAGTTACTAGAACCCTGGCCTAACTTAGCTTACGGGTAGTATTGATATACTGACCCGTCGTTTATGTACCTTCATATTTCCCACGGGCGGTGTTAGGCACCTGAGTATTTTGCAGGATCACATAAATAACAGAACCGTAGAGCGAAATAAAACACCGAAATATAGGTATGGGTAGGTACCTTTAGTACCTATTTATATCGGACGGCGGAACAGTAATAAGAACAAGTGAATTTTGAAGGATATCTTATTTATATAAGCGGAAGGTTATATATAGGAAGGAAGACAGTAAAACCAAAGGCTGTGAAGACGGAAGTGAATGCACATATGGCGGTTTAAATACTATAATATACTAATAAAAAAACAAATCAAAATTTAAAAACTGCGCAATAGTAAGGAATAAGTTTTCGAAAAAATCTCTGACAATAAAGAAATTTAACACTTGTATCGACTTCTCGTTTTTCCAATACAGTACCTATTGTGCAAATAAATTGCGCTCAATGAAATTTATGAAAGCGACGTGGGATACATGCAAATGCGGAATACCTCTGCCTAGGGTGTATCGTGCTAAGGGAGGAGGGGGGCCACTATATTCGCTATCGGTGGCGTTTTCTCGCTCCGTTGGAGACACTGAAAAGCGTCCACGGCAATATCTAGCCACGCTTGAACACTCCGAATGTGTGTATTCGGCTTCAGTTTTTTATTTACTGCGTTTTGAGCTCAAAAAATAATCCACATGTATTCGGTAAATAGTATTATTAGCAAAAGTGTGATTACGCAAACACTATTAAGTTTAATCATCATAACATCAACGCATGTACCTACTGCATGATTAATTGTTATATGCATATAGTATGTTGATTGTTTGTGTACAGTGATTTTGTGATTTATTTAATCTTTTTCACTTACTTTTCTTTTATCTATAGATAACGACAAATTGTTTACAATGCTACAGTAAAATTTAGTCTCATCATAATACTATATAAACAAATGTATTTACAGAACGTTTACGATATGTTTTGCTTTCATCTGCTATAAATCTTATTATTTATTAAATATTGTGAATGAGCGACGTACTATCGAAGGGGAATTTGATTAATTGCCAGTCCCTGTCGTAGTTTAGTTTCACCGATAGTAGAATATATATCAGATATTTCAATCTACTGTCAAATGCATAACGGCGTTGCTTATGGACTTTCAGCTTAAATCATATTTTCTAGGATAACGTTCCTTGGGACTCATAAAAAAATAGAAGAAGGTAGAGAAACCATCGTAAATCTTAAAATATACTAACGAGTAATAAAGGAGATGGACTCAACCCAAAATGGGAGCAAATTTCGATGTAAATGTACCTCTTCGGCTGGATTCAATACTTTACCTTCTGTAAAAGGTCTTCTCAAAGGTTTGACGAGCTTTTTTGGAAAACATTTAGAACAATTAATTGGGACAGTCTAATTGCGGGTCCAAAGGGGTTGGCAGACCTCGCATCAATCGTTCGGAAAGAGATCGGGACGGGCGCACATCGCTAACGTACAGCCACCAACGACTTTATACTGAGTTATGCGATAGGACGGAATATATTTCATGACGGATGCCAATACGAATGATAGGAGAAAATAAAAGAGATTGTTTGCGGGTCCGTATTATGATAGCGTTTATCATTTGATACAAAAAAAAATTTAAATCGTAACTTCTAATACTGAAGATATACCCAGATTTTATTTACAGTATACTATTGGCGCATAACATTATATCAAATTCTGTCATGATTTGAATAACGAAAAAAGTTATCGTATCATAGAATTAGATATCACGACAAGTTTTAGCTTTATCAAGATATTTTTTTCGTTTGATGGCTACCTAGTTTATTACTTAGTAGGTACCTAGACTAATATAATATATAATTAGGGCGTGGTTCCGTCAAGTAGCACATGTCTTGAACAATAATGTCCGTTTCCAGTTCTGCTTCAGTGAATTGGGGAGCACAGCAAATAGGAATTCAAGGCAGGAAACGTTAAATGGAAATTCCATTGATATCTATATTATGTAGGTTTCATGGCCCAATAAAAAATGTGATTTATAGTCGTCTTTTATTTTCCTGTACAACATTTACGCAATGTTACTGGCTTTAACTCAGTCGTTGTTATCTTGTAGTTGGAGTTCTGCTTTGGCATTGCACCGTGTGATAATTATGCAGTGGAATAATCGTATCATTTACATAACGTAATAAAAGTGATCGAAATATCATCTCCTATAGTGAAATACTCGTATGATGTACTATACAATATGTATCAGAAAGGTGAAATAATATTGAAGGGTGTATATGTATATCGTGTAACGAAATACCTAAAAAAATATCAGATCTAATATAGCAACTTTTTTCTTTCATATAAACTTAATAATTACTTTTTATGTGTGAATTTTGGCCAACCCTGTGATTGAATAATAAAAGCGTACGGGCTCCCTACGCGCTAGTGTCGTTGACCGTAGTAGTGGTAGGTAGCGTAGGTAGGTAACGCAGCTGATCGCTCGCGCCGTGCCGGTCGCCGCGCCACTGCTATTAATAATAAATGTTATTAATAGCAGTAAGCATTTATAAAAAAAAATTAAAGGTAAAAACGTAGTTTTTATTCAATAATAAATTTAACTGATCAAAAAATTGACATTAAACAAGTAATACCTACCTACATACTAATCATGTAGTTTCATCAAACTTTTACACTTTGGGTCCGACCTACTATTGGTTTACACACACATTAATACCGCACAATAACTCAAAATGTCCACCCGTGCGCGGTGGGTACCACCGCGCCGCAGGTCCCGGTACCACGAGTAGGCGTACAGGCGCGCGACCTTGGGGGGTTTGAGCGCGGAACGAACCAGCCTCGCGCATACGCAGACACCTGACAAATTCTTCCGAAGCAGCTGAAGGATAGTATGCGCTGCTCATCCAGCGATCTACCTTCGGCGAAGCGCACGTGACACAGCTCCCTAACTCGACTGATTGCCATCAGGAGCACCGACACAAAGTCATTTCATAAGATTCACTTGAATAATCGCGAGACACTAGCGACGGTTGCGAGTCATATTTTTTGATTATAACTTATAACACATCTTCACTCGTTGATAGATAGGAAGCAACTAAGTTCATTGATTTGAAAATGAAAGAATTTGCCGATTTTCTAAAATTTTGTTGTAGGGTTCAGTTGAAAATTAAACATAACCCTATGACAATAAAAGACGTAAAAATAATTCTACGCGATACAAGGATAATGAATCAATTAATTACATAATTTACTTTTGTCAATTGTGAAATAATAATAACGTGAAATAAGATAAAAGACTTAGAATTAGGAATATTTTTTAAAACATACGGAACCACTCAATAAATAGAGGGTGGAGCTAGAGTCTTTAGTAACGCCGCCGCCGGCCCTTTGACCTTTGCGCAGTGTCCTTATTGGCCAAAAAGGAGCGGACGAGCGTTCCTAGTGACCAATGGATTTTTCATTGATCTAAGACCGCAATCCACGTGGACTAACAAAATTCTATCAAAGACTAATAATGTCAGATATTTACGTAGGTAAATTAGTAGGTTTTCTTTAAAACTATGGGAAAAAAATTAAAATAATAATGGAGTATTATCGGGCCTGTTGGCTCAGTTGGTAGTGACCTTCAGAACCGGAGCTCGCGGGTTCGATTCCCACTGAACAACATGTTGGCCTACAGTTGTGTGAATGAACATATCATTTTTCTTCGTGACTGGGTTTTCAATAATTATTTAAGTATATCTATTAGTTATTTAGTACTCATAGTGTAGGCACAGTCTAGTTTTTCGTAGGTAAAAACACGATGTCTTATCTGTACCATGTTTAGTCACTTTAAAGAGAGTTCAACAGCATTTAGCAGCTGATTTAAGGGTTGAAAATGATTTTTTTTTATGATAACTTCAACGTTGTTTTATTCCAAATTTATAGGATATATTAAACAAGAGACATTTTTCCCGAACTGTATATAAGCTACTTTATATGACCCTTAATTATTATTTCACCTTTCTGATACATATTGTATAGAGCATTCTACACTTCCAAGGAAAACTGTGTTGCAGACTAAATCAAGTTGAGCGATGTATCATTATATTGCGGTCGTGGTCGCATTGTCGCTGAATGAGGGTCGAGATGGGGATGGGATAAGATGCGATGAGATCAAATTAATTAAATTTGATACCTTGATAACTTGTTAATTTATTTAATTGTTTAATATTATTTAATACTTGCTTCCTACAGGGGCAACAGAGTGACATGTTACCTCTCATTTTCTATTATTATCCATACCACAAGCTATGCCTAGTTTGAGACAGTATGTGAGTTGTATCCCACTGTAACGAGGTACTCATTATCAGACCTCCTTTATCCCTCATTTTATAAATTTTTTGTCCTTTTAACTTCTTCATCTGCCCATATACCTATTCTTAATTTTAAATTTGAAATTAAAATTACAGCTCTCTCTTCTATTTCTTTAACCAGCAAATCAGTACTATATAAGTTACTCTATGATCAGTACTTACCCAAAGCTGTAACTAGACGGTCTCTGACCAAAAATCTGTATTTTAAATAAACTTTTCTACGTAGAAAAGCTTCTCGTGTTCTAATATTATAATATATATATTTCTACAATTGTGCTATGATGGTGCTGATGAAACATGATAAACCGTGACAATAAACTGAAAACAGTGATATTAAACCATTTGGCTGCTGAAACACTCGTTTATATTCGGCGTCCTCCAACCCTCCACGAACCCTCGACCTTCGCTCCGTGTCCTCATCTCTACTCATCATCATCATCTCTACGTGCTGGCGGTTGCGGCTGAAGAGTGGGCCGAAACGCCGCACAACAGTTTATATAAGTCCAGGCAGGATCATATTTCTATAGGTACATAGTGTAAGGTAAATAAACTGCTTCCTTCTAATTTGTGACTAACTGACGCCACGCAGTCCCTCGCCGGCGTTTTGTAAACGTCTCGCCGTTTCTTTTATTTGACACCTGACTCTCGTTTCCCCCACTCTTTCCGGCCTGCTAGAGTTGAGCAATGGTAATAATAAATTTAATAAAATAATTTCATCTTATCGCAGGTTACACTCCAGAAATTTGGCAAATATAAGTAGTAGTGGAAGAAATAGTAAGACTTCGACCGTTGCGATACTTTTGGTAACAGTAGGATGTTAGAGATATGTATCTATCTAGTGCAGTGTAGTTACATCATACTACTATGATAATAATAACAATGTCATACAAAATAGAAATTTGTATGTGTGTTTGTTATGAATAGGCTGCGAAACAACTGGACTGATTAAAAAAAATATTTCTTTAATGGAATCCTTACTTTCTAAGAGTAACATTTGCTATAATTTTCCACAGAACGAGACCTATACTTGGATGAAATCGCGGAAACAGTTGTTCGTTGTAATATGTGTGTTTGTGTGGTTACTAGCGTAACTTCGTTTCAACCTGATATCCCACAACACCTCTCGTTTTTTATCTCGGATTGATTACCGCAAACAAATATGGGACATAAGACTAACTTTTAACTTGGTTTTCCAAATAAGTTGAAAATTTCCGATAATAATTAATTATGCTACGTGGTATTCTGAACGTTAACCAACTCTGGATGACTGCTCAGAGCGTTTTCTTTCTAGAAAATAATATATACATACATGTATATACTATTATACTATCTATCTATTCTATACTAATCTATACTAATACTCGTTATAAAGAGAAAAGATTTGCAACTTTGTATCTTTGTTACGAAAAAAGTCAAAAACACCTGGACCGATTTTAAAAATTCTTTCACCAATGGAAAGCTAGAATATTCCTGAGTAATGTTCGTTCTTTTACAAGGTAGAATTTTAGTAAACATTAAAGAACATAACATAATAATAAAAGATGAAGCGATGAATATACTTATTGAGAATTCGACGAACAGGTGCGAACAGATCACACCAGCTCT
This sequence comes from Ethmia dodecea, assembly GCA_963855545.1. NCBI lineage: Eukaryota > Metazoa > Arthropoda > Insecta > Lepidoptera > Depressariidae > Ethmia > Ethmia dodecea. Next base: position 11,155,281 of record OY979440.1, read on the forward strand.
ACTGGTAGAACGCGCCTTTGCGTAATTGTTTCCGACTTAAGCGGCCGATAAACAACCTGCCACGGCTTTTATGTGACATATAAATAAATATCACAGATATACTACGACAAGGGCAGCTTTGAAGGAAAATCTTACGTATTGGAAAAGCGAAATAGTTTTTGCTTTTTACGCAACTTTTCTTTTCATGAATAGGAGTCGTTACAGAATGGATTCTTATTGAATGGACAAATTAATTGGCTGCTTGTATTCTACAATTTCCAAGGAAAAGCCTCATCTGTTTCTGACAGGCTTCCTTTTAATTATTCTAGCCTGAATAATCTTACTTGTAGCTTGCCTTCGAGCTACTCTCAAGACTCTCAATCACAGAATGTTCTGGAGAATGTTGATGTTATTGGATTTTTTTTGTAGGTGATAAATTAAAAATTTTTTTTTGAAGGATTTGCTAAATACTCTATTGCTTGTGGAAATGTTCGATGTGCCAGATCTTTATTCCCACAAAGTATGTATCTAAGCAAATATTCAATTAGTATACATACCTATGTGAGTAGGTATATAAATTTAATAATTGTATATTTATGTACTTTATCAAATATGTGTATCTACATAGTTAATAACTAATATTTAGGATAATTTAATTAAATAAGACTTAAGGACGGAGTGAAAATACGTGACTGTGATATAATTAAATACCAATGATGAACATTGAAGTTGAGGGGTACAATTAATTTGCTTGAGAATTTGCTGTCATGTGTGATTTCTGTCTAACATGTTTCATTTGTAGGTTCTTGTTAGTTATATACCTTGCTATAATTAATCTATTTTTAAATTATAATAGGTGTCCGGGTAACTGAATTGAAAACGAGTTTTAACTGAGTTGAAACCTAGCCAGATAGACTTTTGCCACCGACAACTCCCACGCTATCATTTTTATCAACATCGTTACAGCTGTTGTATAGATCTCTTCTAAGACTCGTTTTTCTCGAGGTGGTTGGTAGAAGTATTCCAGTTAAAATTATTACCTATATTACACCAATAATATTTAATAGCATAGGGTATTAAGACTATTAATGAAGACTTACTTCAAATTGAATTGAAGATATTTCATAGCTAGCTAAATATTTTACATGAAATAATTATTATCTTGAAGCAACTAGTTAGCATTTGCAAAGTATGAGCAGAGATCCAGTGTGCTACAACTGTTTCGAGAGTCAGACGAAATTCCAATGTACTAATTTAAGGCCCCGGCGGGAAACTTCGTCTTCATGAATCACTAACAACGAATTATATACAGATCTAAGGGGTTTAATACTTCTCTATTATGAATGCTCTGTGCGGGAATAGTAAATTGTAAATTACAGTTCAGATACCTCCGCGGTTCCTACTCGTATTTGAAAGTTACATTATGGATTGGATTTATTTCGTAATGACTTATCATGACTGAAATCGAAGTCCATAAGATGCTGGATAAGAAAAAGAGAAGTCATTGACTGCCAATGAATATATTCACTGGGCTCAGGAAGCTGAAAGAAAAAAAAGTCGGGTGTGGCTGTGTCCGCATACACGGCCGTTGAATAAAAGTGAAACGTTTACGTGAGCGAGCTGAGTAGGTATATACCTACTCGTACGTGGAATAATGACACCTCACTTACGTCTGTAACACTAATGGTTACATAATTATTAAGCTTATATATAGGCCATTATCTATACCTTTAGGTTACGGCACAAATTTAAGTTTTTAAACAATTTAAAAAAGGAGGAGATTATCAATTCGTCTGGAGATTTTTTTGTTATTTATGTTTCCCAATTAATCGAAGACGGCTGGACCAAATTGCCATAGCAATATTTTGTAAAAGCCGATGAACAGTTTGTAGTGTTTTTAGAGCTTTTCTTGAAGCCAGTTTTTATTTTGTAAAAATATATATTTATTCCACCCGCACCCACCGTATGTGTTTCGGTATCATTTTAAAATCGTTTGACGTCAAAAGATAAGATCCGTGCCGATTACGCCAGTAAATACCCGCTGGTAAATAAATCTCATTCTAATAAATAATATAAAACGACTTCCACGTGTCTGTTTGTGTGCCTAGTTCTTTGATATACGCAACGGATTTTGATACGGTTTTCACTATCACTTAAGATAATCTGTTCCAGATTTATTTAAACTCGTCATCGCAAAAACACACCGCTAGTTAATTATCAGTTACAACATAGCCCGTTATATTTTTGTTCAATTAGAAAATTATAAAAAAATAGTCCATTTCAATAAGTAGGATTATGAGGTATACCTATACAGAATTAAATAATATTAACAGTCGCAGATGGAGATAATAGAATAACAGAGTAATGAGTGCGTTCTCCGCAATGCACTAAGATATAAAATAGTTTGCGAGATTTATTCCTTCAATCTCCACTACTTTAGCGGTTGTAGCAGCGCAGTCACTCACTCTAATGGGGTAATAACTACTCTAGAACGTGGCAATTTGTAGTAGATTTTTTTGCTTAAAACATTTTCCTGTTTTGCTTTGAGGTCGGAATGTTGGATTACTGTGACAAATCCGAGAAAAAGATTCTATACAAGCGCTGGTTCTGTTTTTAAGTAAATATTGTTAACAAGTGTAAAATAAAATAAAAATAAATAATCTCACGCCATTTATCACCAGGGGAGTAGGCAGAAATATTCAATTTCTGGAAATACCTACGTTTTACCAGTATACTCTTTGGACCCCTAAACGTGAGAGGTGGTGAGTCCTTCGCCGGACCGGGTCTCACATATCACCCGTGCCTCAGAATTAATTCTATTAAAAAGTGCAATACCTAATAAAAATATTATTCTTCGTTGGGAGAAGTCGGGTAAAAATATAGTCTAGAACACTGAGGACGAGTTTAGCAACACTTCGCACTTCAAATCTGTCGAATGGAAAAACATAGGCGGTTGTCTAAAAATATGCACGAACGGTAATAGAGTTAGTGTCTTGGAATATGAAGGCATAAATGTACCTATAATAGTTACTTAGTTAGTTAGTTAAAAAAACAAAACTGCAAGTAACGAAATCATCTACACATATATAATAAAACCGGCCGTGTGGATGTATTATCGATGTAGATATCAAAACACCAAATTTTGAATTTTTTATTTGTCTGTCTGTCAGGTTGTGCACGCATCACGCAAAAAAACTGGACAGATTTTGATTAAATTTGGTGTGGAGATAAGTAAACACCTGTGTCAATATCTAGAGTACTTTTTATAGAGGGCGAATGTCTCATTCCCACAGGAAAATTAAAAAACAGTATAGAAAGAAAAATACGTAATATTCCGAAACGATAACACCTAGAAACTTGAAATACAGTATTTTATACTCGTATATTATACGCGTCTTGTATATTGTTTAGCAACCGCTATGAAGGGAAATTCCCACAGGAACGGGATCCGTGTGGGAAGCGCCGCTGGGCACCCGCTAGTATGCAATAAGTGACACCACAGAATAAGTAATAGTACTAACGTCGTGACACCTTGATTTAAAAAGTACATTGAGCGTTTTGATCGCTAAGACTTAAGATAGATATAACTGTGATAGAGTTAGTAGTCAACTTATTTAATTTTTCGTGAGTGACATGGGCCATAATTTTCAAACGCAAACGGGACTTTAGCGGTTAAATCGCAGGGAAGATAATACCACATAATACTTATACCTAATTTAGTATAATTCAATACGAGTCGAGCTGCAGCATTTAAAAAGTAATACATAATGTTACATTCGTTAGAATGCAACAATGATTTCCAGCTGTGACTTGAAAAGTCAAAAAAGTTTGAAATACCTAGATGACGAATACGAAAATTTCTGTCCTGGATTGACTCTTTGGTAAATTATTTAAACATGTCTTTGATGTTTCTACGTAATAAAGTCCTCGGTATTATAACCACTTGAAATTATAAATACTTAATCTGTTCCATGCTATGATCTATGTTAGCAGTTGTAATGTAGCTAAGTTCAATAAAATTATAAATTCCACTCAGGAAAGCGCAATGGTGTCAGGAAATACAGAAATTCCCAGTTTATTAACGGGGATGGCTGTTAAGACAAGTATTCTAATGAGAATGCAAATAGTAGCGCATTGCAGTCTGCTGCGTTTCGACGCGCCTCTGCAATTTAGCTGGATTGCAATTTGTTTTTATTGTGTAAAGTTCATATTTTCTGTGTTTTTTCTTGTGCGTATAGTGCAACGCAAACAAAAGAGTACAGATATTAAAATAGAGCTTTCATTTTGTATCTCTGATGTAGGTATTTTAGGTAGGAATACTCAAGACTTTTTTTATATAGAGTCTAATTTCTTAGTATGGTATTCATGAAAAATTAATGTACTTTTTTGTTTCACTAAAATATATACATTACTTAGGACTAGGGCAGACGTTGTCTTGCCTATCTGGTCCAATTTTTAATCTAAAGATGTTCTGTAGTTTATTCTAATTATTAATTATCGGATTTCTTATACATCAAATCTTTTGTAGAGATAGAAGGGTCCTTTAACTGCTTATATTTTATGTCAATATTAATCGCGTCTTATTAGTTACGTTAATATAATTTATTTTATGACCACTGTGGGTCGTAAAATACGAACATGTATTTCGCTTACCCCGGGTTTTAGTAATATCCACGCACGAGAGATGAAATTCGTTTCAGCTTCAGCGCGATTCGGATTAATAAGGGATGTTCGGTGCGTGTGATCGTGCCAGGTGCGACTCAAATTTAATTTCTCACAAACAAAAACAGGGTGCTGTTTTTGATTAGTAAACAAAGTTCATTTAATATACCTAAATATTAAATGACGGGGACTTGAGGGTTTTGTTCCGTGTTTCACTTTATAATTTCTTTCGGTTGGCGAGTTCTGTAAAGTGCTTTTCAGATTAGGTTAATCACTTATTAAATAAATTTATCGCTTGGTTTCCTTTTAGGAACACCTGTCTTCTCTCACGGGTGTAGTTAAGAGGCAAAGGCCTGTTGCTATAGCATCCACAATGAAACCAATTACTCTCTAAGCAAAAACATCCACACAAACGTGAATGTGAAACGTGTCAAAAATTTGTTTCAATTTTTGACATTTCTTGTATAAAATTGTAACGTCAGATGTTAATTACGATGAACCGTTGCTGAGAGAATAGCTAGCTGACCATCTGCGACCACTAAGTAGCATTCTTTAATCGGCGCCATTACCAGTCTCCAAATATAGCTGCTGTTGGTACCTATTCTTTTGGCTAGAGGTGTTTGGCAGTTGACTAGAGGACTAATATTATAAAAACTTACAGGTTGAATTAAGAAACTCCTGCGTTTTTATAGTCGCTTAAAATAATTATTATTTAGTTGCCATTTAACGTTTGTGATATCAATTGGGACCCAAAATTGCGCCAGAGCAGCATGCCGCTGTCGCCATGGAAAATACAGATTAATAATTATATTTGTTTTATGATTTATGTAATTGATGGTCTATCATTGCTAAATAAAGTGGCTTCGAATTACTTAGATATCCCGAAATTAAACTTATTTGGTAGGACTAAAGATAGCTTTCAAGAGATTGAATTTTCATAGATACACAGACGAGTTGGCAATAAATATACAAATATTTATTTAATAAAGGAAAATAACACTTATTTACTTATTCCAAATTCTTCTAACCTATCATAGGTTGCCTTTGCTTTGCGATGCGAACCGCTAAGGGAGGTATTTTATATCTAGGCATAGCTTCAGTTACGTTTTAATTAAGTTAAGGATTAGAGGATTTTTAATTTAGTTTTTTTGTTGCTTTCTGCAAATTAACATTTTTACAGCCGAGACGGCTTGTGATAATAATGAAAACAGATTTTATTTATTAAAAACCTTAGACTACTAATCATAGCTATAATATTTTATTCGTTTAGCTCTTAACAACAATTTACTATTTTTGTATAAGAGCGGTTATACGAAGGCTGGAAACCTTGAAAGTCAAAAAAGAATGGCAGGACTAATACGATATTATTATAAATCGCAACGAGTCGCGTGTTGGACCATCAGCTATCAAGTCTAAATAACTACTTGAAACATTGACAGCTGTTGTTTGTATAAGACTCACATTCATCCTGCTTTTTGTCTTTTCGATAGGGTTTGTGTTTACGCATTGATTTTAAATATTTAGGTGTAAAAAAATCAATACTTACATTGTTCATAATTTGTATATTTTGCCAAATATCGTAAGAAAAAAATATAGTACCTAGTCATATTTCTAGTTCAATGTTATATCATAAATTTCGAAGTAATTTTCTTAATAATATGTGAAATCAGTTTCAATCTGTCGTCAGGTGTTTCATTTTGGATTCAGTAACTTTTGTGAGGTCGAGAGAGCTCTATTGAAAGACACGATTTTTTTTTCGATTTTGTGCTTTTGAGGTTTTGATTAGTTTTTTAAATCTAATAACAGCGTAGCTAAGCAGGTACACAAAATTCTATAAATTATCATCTATTACCTATGTTAAACAGTCGCTTCTAATTAACATCCTGCCCATACTTAATTCAAACAATATCTAAAGAACTCAGCTTCGCAAAGTGCTGAATAGTTCTGCAAATAGTTTAAGGAGAAGTTACGTCTTTTATGTTCGTTCCCCTATAATGCGGGCTATCTCGCCCTACTAGCGAGGACCCTCATACCGACGGCGCTGAGATTCATTCCAGTAAAACTTTCCACAGTGTCTTATGTTCCCACTTCCCGGAACAACTTACCCAATATTTTAACTCTTCTCATCTAGGCACCTATTTAAACTTTATTATTATGCATGCGAGGATGCTCTGGTAAACATTACGTAATTGGCGAAAATTATGTTAGCGCACGCGCTTTTGCTGAATAATGGACAACAATTCATTTTTTACCCCCCTTTTTGTGATTACGTCTGCAGTTGAAATTAAATAAGAGGACATAATTTTTTGTTTATAGCTTAAAGATACGAGGATCGATCAAAAAGTACCTTGGTAGGAATGAAAACAAAACATTTTAATTTTTTTTATATTTCAACCTGATCTTCTTTTAAGGAGATATATTTTTCCAAAGTTTCTGGCATTTCTTGAACCCCTCGGAAAAGTACCATTTACGAAACATAATAATCAAAATAAAATTCAGATTTTTTTAGGTGTAAGTTAACAAAACTCTACAACTTGTTTTAAAATTTTGCTACCAATCTAAAAATGAAATACTGTCCATTCAAGGATAAAACATGCACGCAGTTTGCAATATGCTAATGTTAAGTGTACGAATAATGTTAACCGCATATGGGTGATAGATGGCAGCCGCTTGACGAGGGTCAGGTCCAGGCTCCGAGGTGAGTGCTATCGTGATCTCTCCACAACCGAACAAACGAAAGATGCCAGGTTAAAAGCCGCAGGCAGAATCACCGTCCCCTTTGTGTTCGAAAGGAACTTTGGTATTCTATTCAACCTTCACAGCGAAAAACATAGGTATTCACAAAGTCCGCGCTTTGTGTTCCGCAATACATATTCCAAATCTCTTTATTCCCATATTTTATCTTCTATCTATATATTATACCTATTAAAGAAGAAACTGGCTGGCTGATCGATCAACGCACAGTCGAAAGTTGGGAAAGACGAATGAAATATTGCACAAAGGTTCCTTAAGTTATTTGAGTGAGTGAGCCTTAAGAAGGGACTTTTGGAAATTTCCACGAGAACGGGAATAAACAGGATCCGAGCTGTTCACCTGCTAGTGTTTTCATAAGTTATTAAATCACAATGATTTCACTAATTAAAACAATCATAACTCTAATAAAGTCAGTGGAGTCAGTAAACGGTAACTGACCACGGAGACGGAGTTTAATCTCTTCAATGATCGCAGGAGGTTAGCAGAGGTGCTCATTTTTTAAATTACACTTCTAGCCTAAAGCAGAAAATTTAATTAAGCTCCCTGATTGGCCATTTAGATAATGGAAGGCACCATCAACTGGTCCGCCTCGACTGAGATTATGTGAAATTATTATAAAACCCCTTTTGCGATGACAATTACTGAATAAAGAGCATTTAATTTCCACGAAGATGTTATGAATTTGAAACGTTCTCCGTAAAATAGAGATTTAGGCTTTAAAGTCGGGTAGATTATTGAATATTCATATTTTTGTTTCACCGTACCCATAGTATAATAAAACTCTAACCCTGACTAGGTACGAGTACGTCCTACACCGGTAGGTATAGAAGCATGAAATTTTGCTCACCACCACCTATCACGTTTAGGGGTCGAATGTATCTCGTGAAATGTGGGTATATCCAGTAATGGAATACCTCTGCCTACCCCCTCGGGGATGAAAGGCGTGAGATTTTTTTTTAATTTTGCTCAAAAATGTCTTATATTAACGTAGGTGTGTATTAAGAAAGGATTTTTTAGAATTTAACCAGTTTATCTAAATACCGTTGTTTTTCCAAATCCCACACGATAGTTATTTTAATTAATTACAATCAATTTTTTTACAATTTTTTTTATTTTAATAGTGAATACTCACATGTAGGTATACGTTTTGTTTATTCCTTTGTTATTTAGTTTTTAAATTTTATTGTGAAGCCTGTTGGTCATATTTCACCATTAAATAAGATACGTACAAAATGTATATCAGCTAATTTACTATAGAGAGATAGAGCCATGTGCTGTAAATCGAAGCGAGGCCGGGTATAAATCACATGGGATCCGGCTTTAAAGGCCGGCCTTTGCGATTATCGATTAAAATCTAATTATAGCCACTTATCCACATATAAACGTTTATTTTGCATATACGTAATGTCTTTTGCTTGTTTTGTCTTTTTTTTTTAATTAATTGAAACTATATTGGGATATGTATTATATTGAAGCGCATCTGTCGAGCAAATACTACTTATGTTGAAAATCCGCTGATATAGGGGTTCTTTGTTGACTACGGAACCCTACTGTCAGGGTTGATGTCATAGAAATATAAAGTTTAATTTGTAAGCATGTAAGCAAGCAAAGCAAATAAAATATGATGTTTATTTGATCTTATTGTGGGCCAAAATCCACTACGAAGCTACAGACGTTGCGTAATGCAACTTTGCCAATTTGAAAGCGTCGCAAGCTCGGGCGCTCCGCTGCCGATGGCTACGCTTTCAAAATCAAAATCATATATATTTATACAACATTGGAATGTAAGACTACCTATATCCTAATCAAGCCTTACAAGTACCTTTAATAATTTGTATTGATACATACATAATATCACGCTTATTTGGGGTAGGCAGTGACAATAGACTGCCACTTGCTACGAACCTGGCAGATCTCCCGTGTTTCATCCACATCCATCAAACGACTCATGCATGCTCGTCGGTTTCGGGTACTCATTCTTCAATACATCGCCGATCTGGTCGATGTAAGTACGCCTAGGTCGTATTTGTATTGATCATTATTATTATTATCCTTAGTATCGAAAACTTTCGAGATGGGCTGATGTTGGTATTGAAAACTAATGTCATATGTAACATAAGGATTCGGAAAATTTTCCGTGGCTGTCAAAAACGCCTAGAATAAAGTTTCCGAAGTCGATAGATTCGACTTCGGAAATTTGTTCACTCTATCTGAATCGAACGGAAACGATATCGAGTTTCCGTGAATACGCCTACAGGTCTCATATTCCATATTAATTAGTATAGGGGCACTGCACTGAGGTTCTAATCATCAGGTAGGTACTCACTTTAATGTTAGTCTGTCTATTACCTTGAAAAATCTCGGCAGACACCAGCATCTAAAACGTTTTTAGGGTTCCGTACCTCAAAAGGAAAAAACGGAACCCTTATAGGATCACTTTGTTGTCCGTCTGTCCGTCCGTCCGTCCGTCTGTCAAGACCCTTTTTCTCAGGAACGCGTGGAGGTATGAAGCTGAAATTTATATCAATTACTCAAGTCTACTGTCCCTTGAAGCTGTGAAAAAATCAAACTTCTAAGCCAACGCAATCAAAAGATACAGCCGTTTATGCCGCAAATTTTCGACACTTGCAAGGGAATCAAAACCTACAGGGTGCTTCCCGTGAACTCAGAATCTTGAAATTTGGTACGAAGCAACGTCTTATAGCATAGATAAAGGAAAAATTACGAAAACCATAAATTTGCAAGGTTGTACGGAACCCTCGGTGCGCGAGTCCGACTTGCACTTGGCCGGTTTTTTTGACCGGCGACGGTTTTTTTGTAGGCTCATCGTCTAATAAATACAGAATTGACAGGTGTCATGCGGTCGTGAACGTCAAACCCGAGTAGGCTTCGCGCCGGCGTCACCGGGGCTATTTGTCACTGTCATCGTGGCGCCACCGTCGTCGGCGACCCCGCGCCGCCGTGTCACTCCCACCGGATACCGTCTATCACAAACTAATAGCAAATGAATGGTTTTTTATTCCAAATATTGCCTCCAATAAATTTGTCGAAGCTCCAATAACATGTTTTTGTATGTGAAGAGCAAGGGTGTAGTCAGGATTTAGTTGTGGGGGAAAACTAAGGAAAGTAAAGAAAAACTAGGCGTATAGAATTTTGATTCTAAATTAAATGAACTAGCGGTACAAGAGGTGGAGCTAGTTGTCCTCATTTAAGATACAACAATTTACTTAGGGCTGATTTTTCAATCGTCAGATAAATCGTATCAGGAGAATATATTCATGCTGTCACTGTCCGACACAATAGAAAGAAAAAGTGACAGGTGATATTTATTCTTCAGATAACTTTTAACTGACTGTTGAAAAATCAGCCCTTAATTGAGCAAATACCTATGAGGAAGCTTCCTCGACCCGTTCAAAACTCTTCTTCATTCTAGGTTTTTTTTTGCATATCGAAGAAAAATGGGTGCAGAAATTTTGGCTACAGTTTTCTGAGTAGAGATGTATTGAGCTTTTCATGAGATACTTAGATAATGTTTCTCTGCCGCAAATCAGTGTCATGTTCAAGGTGCTGGTTTCTTTTTTTTACAAAGTAAATCAATAAATAAAAACTGATATAGGTGCATACCGAAAGTGCTAAGCTGTGAAATAGTTAGCTATCTGTCTCTAATTATAAATTGCAATAATTGGTAATTACAAAGACTTTGAAGAGCTAACACGAGCTCGTTAACTTGAAATTCTTGTATACTTTATTTTCTGTAAATAATTTATTTTTCAAACTATACAGCAAAATTTCACTGCTAACCCGACTCTGAAAATACGTATTTCAATTGTTGAACGAGAATTGGGCTAAATACGAGTACCTGCGAGTCCTAAGGTATATTTACTCTGTGTCTAGTTGCCCCTGTAAAATCCTAGTTACGAGTAACGCGCAACGGAATTACAAAAAAAAATATATATGTCCAGAACTCGATCAAGTTGTTGTGTTATATTATGTCAATTTAAAATGCAATTTTTAATTGTATTTCCTATGTGAATTTTCCAAAATACATTTCATATAAATCTTGTCCAAACAATTATTCTTAATTACACAAAAAAATAAACTTCCAAATCAGTTAAGCCGTTCTCGACTTTTGCGCTTAGCAACACCATTCATTTTTATTTATATAGATTTAGAAAAAAATTGCATAAAGCTTTACCGTTAAAAGCCTCCATTTAATATGAAAATAATTAATTGACAAAGGATAGTAGAAACATCAGCTCCACACAAATGTTTATTTGTGCAAATGGAAGAAAATTGAATCCTTTTCCGTTCTTATCTTTCCACCGTCAGCGTAAAGAGAAGCTGGATGACAAATAAAGCTTTAGAAAGACTAAAAAGTGGGTATTCTTATTGCTTTTGTTTTCTGAGGTGCCCTCAATCTCATAAATAGGGATGAGGAACAACGAGAGAGCAAAGTCCGGGCGCGGTGTTCAAAGACGATTTTAAAATCTTATCTAAGTCGGAGGCGTGATTGACAAAAGTCGGGCGGGACTCGATGGCATCGTGGATGTTTGTCGAACCGCTTTTATAAGTTGAGGCAGTTCCGCGCACAACCGCTAACGCTACAAAGGAATTTGGTTTCGTCCGCTCGTAAAATCCGCCGTTATTCCGGCGGAGAGGCGGCCGGGCTTTTCTTCGCCAATGAAATGGGGATGTTTGAAGGTTCGACTCGGTCGATTCGAGTGCTAGGAATATTTTGTATACTGTCGAAATACTTATTCATTGTCTTCGCAATCAACTTTATTTGTAAATTTTATTCTATTACCGACCAAAATTTGCAAATTGGAATATAGATGCTGCCCTCTTTAATAAATGAGTTAGTTACGTAAAAAAAAATGTAAATTTTTGGAGACGCTTTTTAATCAAGATCCGTCCAGTAGTTTCTGCGTGATGAGTGGACAGACAGACAGACAAAAATAAAAAAATGGTGTTTTTGTATTTAGTTTTCATGTTAAATTACAGTTTTGTAATATGTATAGATAGATGTCTTTATGGTTATGCCTCGTATACGAGTAGGTACTTAGAATAAAATAACCTGGACTATGTTATTTACTTAGTTACTTTTGTCCTTTTGCTTTACGTCACAGCGAAAATAAGTTATATTAAATCACATGTGAAAACCCTGAACTTTTTTTAAGTAACGAGAAACTGATATAAATCTTTTATAAGGCGCAGCAAAATGATGCCTCTTTAGTAAAATCACAGACCAGTTTAAATAAATTGGTCTGTGGTAAAATCTATTATGATGCCGTTCTGTCTGTTATAGCTAAAGCTATAATATATCTGAAAACCCCGTCTAGGATACTTACTTAAAATATTTATAGACACATGGACATAGATGAAAAAATAAACATATTATAAATTAAATTACCATTTCATATTCCAAAATATAGAAAACTTTTGACAATCCTCGCGTGTAATTGAAGAATCGCAGCAGTGTGTGACTCTCTAAGCTAGAATAGATGAGCGAATTTCTTAAATTGAAACGTTCGATGACGCCAATGTATACCAAACGAATTACTTTAAATGCGAAAATCTGCTAGATCTTGGATCCCGATTTTTTGTAACCAATCATTAATCACCTCGGGCGTAGCGCGGCGTAGCTGATTCGGCGTAGCATGGCGTTAGTAGGTAGATACTACATACATACACGTTAAAGTTATCAAGGTGAAAAAAATAGTAGGTATCAAAATTTAATTAATAATTTCTGGTTTACTCTCTAAAATTAATTGAGCCGTTTCTGGAGACAAATTCCAGACAGGCACACTAAAATTATAATAAAGTATGTCATGATTAGGCATCGTATAAATAGCAGTTTCTACTGTCATTCTGGCATTTATTTTGAAATGACGGACAGTACGGACGGATTGATCAGTATATAAATTATAGGAATGTGATTATTTATAAGCACCGCAAGTATTCATGTTAATTGTGTATTCTTCATGTATAGATATTTAGTTCAAAAATAAAAAAACTGTGCTCTGCAAATATACTACGTTCTATTTATTTAATTATTCTATGTGTGTAGAAAGAAACATTCCAATTATTATGGTATATAAAAGGTTGTCACAGTGAGTGATTGAGTCGAATATCGGTTTCTGTGAACCACATTGTTCCTCGAAACAATTTCATTATTTCGTGAAATGGATCTATTCTTCATCTGAATTGGCACATGTCATACGGGCAGCTTTGTTTCTTTCTGGTAAAGACGCGAAATTATAGCTCCGTTCCAAATAAGTACATAGTTATTGGAACGTTGTCGAGACAAACGATAACATATAGGGTTGTAAAATAATAAATTGGAGATATAGTAAGATTTCTACACAAAGAAATACTGCATTGCTGTCCCATCTATACCAATAATAAAATTGGAGTTGATTGTCTGTAATTTCGATATAAATGACATAATTTAAGTGAGACTCAGTTAGTGCTAACACTAATAAAGAGTACCCGCAACCGCAACGAGCAAGGTTCAGCTTTTTGATGAATGTAGATGAAGCAGAGATAGACTAAAAATCCTAGATTACGTGACGTTTTTTTTGGTATTCGTTCATCCATAAATGCAGTGGGGAAATCATTCCTGGGGAAATTACGAATTCTATACAAGGCAAGGCATCTTCTTAGAGAGCACTCGCTATTACTGCGAGCCCGGCGAAAGCCGGCCCACAAGTTATAGCCGTCTCAAGACCCCTTTTACTTCCTGTATTTGTTAAAATGTAGTTTTGTTGTTACAATAACTATTTGCGGAAGTTCGGAGGAGTGATGGCCACGCAGTCTTATTTATCTATTACGCAGTTATGGTGCCTTTAGATTAGAGAAATACTATGTTTAATGGCAGACAACACATGACCATTCGTACTCCACATCAATGGATCTACGACGCTGGAAAAGAAAGAAAATTTATTGGATATTGTATACTGTAATAATTGTATTGTACCTTTTTGTTTAACTGGTAGTAAACCTGTAATTATAGAAATATATATTAATATGTATGTATATAATAAACTGGCGCACAATACCTTGCGCCGTATAAAGGAGGCATTCTCTGTACGACTGGCGTCCCACGAACACGCGGACTTCGCGATGTTATGGAATTTCTCAATGTTCGGCAACGCATCGATGACTCAAGTTCGCACGTACAAAACATTGATTATGTGTAGTGTCAAAATATGCATGGTATGACGTCGCACTGCCTACAAGACTATTACTTAAAACTTGCACATTCACAGTACTCACACCAATGACATTTTATTGTATACCTAGTATGTTTTAAAATTAATTTCTTTTACAAAATAAAAAAAAAACTAAAACAAACTGTAGGTATAATAAAATTGCGTTGGTGTAAGTGCTGTGAACGTGCCAGCTTTCCTTGACGGACCTGTAGGTCACATGTACAAAGATTGCAGAGTCATATTTATTAAACTTTTCAGTGATGTATAAATGGCGCGACTGCGTTAAATAAGGCAGTAACACCGAGAAATCAATAAAACGCCCCGGCAATCCAATAAACATCACCAATTCACCAACAATAAACTTAATTACATTGTTTTCGGTTGAAGTTAGTTAATCTCAATAGGCTAGTTTCGGTAACTGTGTTGGGCGTCAATGAGCGTCAATGTTTTTGTTCCTAATGGAGAGGGTAGCAAAAGATTATTGGAAAACTTTTTCATTAAGCGTCTATAGAGGATACCTTGAGGATAATTCGAAGTCACTGAACAGAACCATTAAATTTTATTTGACTTAGAAAAGTAATTCAATGTAGTTAATAAGAACATTTTTTTTTCTGAAGTGTCAGCCTGTAGTGCCTGTACCTACTTATATGTGGTGGGGGTGAACTTTCTTATGTGTTTCGTGAATAATATGTGTTATATAACCACTAAGCTAGAACTGACCGACCTGACTGACCTTTAATTTAATCGTATAAATTTCCAAAGAAAATACTTGTTCAGTTTTATGAGTGAAACATCAAAGAAAGATGTGCAAATAAAATTATCATTTGAAATGCGTTCATATTTTAATTTATAAATACTAAAAAATAATTGTATGTCTATGATTTCAAATTGAAATTGCTCTTTACATGATGCCTTATTAATAATCATATTTGACCTTATTAAAATTACCTGACCTTATTAAGACCTTTTTAAAATTTCTGTCTGTCTGAAAGTTTGTCTCGAATAGGCTGCGGAACGGCTCCAGCGGATTTAAAAAACTAGCCAAGTGCGAGTCGGACTCGCTTACGAAGGGTTCCGTACCATCTACATCTATACTAATATTATAAAGAGGAAAGATTTGTACTTTTGTATGTTTGTTACGAATAAACTCAAAAACTACTGGACTGATTTTAAAAATTCTTTCACCAATGGAAAGCTAGAAGATCCTTAAGTAACATAAGCTATATTTTATCACCACATTCCCACGGGAATGGAAACGCGCAGAACTAGTTATCTATAGAACGGCAAAATAATTAAGTACGTTTGTTGTATGGGAGCCCCTTCAATATTTATTTTATTGTTTTTTAGTATTTGTTGTTATAGCGGCAATAGAAATACATCATCTGTAAAAATTTTAACTGTCTAACTATCACGGTTCATGAGATACAGCCTGATGACAGACGGACAGACAGACAGACAGACGGACGGACAGCGGAGTAAGTAATAGGGTCCCGCTTTCCCTTTTCGATACGGAACCCTAAAAAAGAATAGGTATTGATACAAAATAAAATTTTCGTGGTGATATTCCATTTCGAAATCGTGGAAAAATCAGAATATATTTTATTTAGATAAATCGAAGCGAAGAGAGAGCACCCACGCTAATTGAACATAAGTAGAATTACATGTGAAAGTAACACATTTTAGTACTTGTAATCAAGTGTGTCTTTCACACGTCCTGGCAAAAGACATGCGCTGCTATACACGAACGTGCCTAGCTCCTGCTTCTCATGCTACATCATCACCGGGAGACAAGTGATGCTAACGAGGCTTTAAACACGGTTCGTTACGCAAGAACTCTGTAGCTACCCGAGAGCTAGCCGAATTCAACTTGAATACCGAGGTTTCGGTTCCTTTACATAATAATCTGCCGGTGTTGGAATGGAAGAAGCATAAAAATTACCGTACATAATTTTTGGATATAAAAGTCGTAACGTACGTGCCTTTAAAGGAATGAGATTAGGAGGCAGACGGGGAAAGTTATACATGTAATAAAATTTTAAGACAGTTTGACAGAGATAATGATGGGAGCAGCTTATGAGCTCGAGAAATGGCAACACTCGCCGTTCAAATTAAGGTTGTTATTTGTATTAGCGTTTATTGTTGTATGATAACGTTTTCTGAGACTGTTATTACCTTACTGTTCTCCGCGATTTAACACGATACTGCATTTGAAAGCAGCAACTCGTCGGTGAAGATACGCTGCTGCTTACATTTAGTCAATCTCCATGGACGAGTTTAGAGTACCTTGTTATTAGACTATTACATACTCGTACTAATTTTCTAAGTGTAATATTTTTCCCTACAGAAATAAATGAATTTTCATTTAATTTTCCAGCACCCGTGGGAAAATAATATCCCATGTTACTTTCAGAATCGAATCAAAATCGAATTTTTAAAATAGCTCGTGTAGTTTCAGAGCTTACTCTTTAAAAATAAATATAAAAAAAACTTTCCTCATTATAATATATTAGTATAGAAGTGTAGATATCTTACAAAATACAAAACTCAATGTTTAACAAATTTTATCAGTTGAATAGAAAGCGCCCCCGACTGTCCTTTCTGCGATGCTGAGTCATGAGTATAACGAGGGCTGTATATCTCTAAGTTGAATTAAACCATTTCTTCATTTCACTCACTGTCCGACCTAATCCGCACAAACGGTGTAACAAGGCAGAGCACAACAAAGCATTGAACATTATTTAAATTGGTCCAATTTTTGCGCCTACCTCTGAATGAGAACGTGACTCGTTTCAGAAACAATTTGTAAACAACATAGCGTTCGCATAATTTGATGACTTATCTCAGCGTTAAGGGCGAAAATACTCAAAGGATAAAAAGAAAACAAATTTCTTTTCTTCTCAAAGTAATTTCTGTTCAAAATTCCTCGTGTCTAAGTACCACCTACTTTTCTTTTACTGCTCTTGTGTGTAATTGAACATTTCTTCAAGGAGAATAATTCAGGGACATTAGGTACACTTCAAATCAGTGAAACATGTACTCTGACTAGCGGTAATAAGTAGGTAGTCAAATTCATGATGTTTCAATATTTCGGTGCAGTAAAAAGTAGACTGAAAATAGTTTTGCATCACAATTTATTATAGTTTACTACATATTAATTATTATTATTGTCTCTGCCTACCCCAATGGGAAATAGGCGTGAGATTATGTATGTATGTAATTGATAATATGGGTAAATAAATATACTTAAACTTTTTACTTTAACAAGCTACTTAAATAGTGTAGGAAATCTTGTGATTTATATGAGAGCGACGACATATATTTACTTATCAGTATATTTATTTATTCGAGTGCCATACCCACGACCCCTATCAAAAAAGTTTCATTTTCCGGAGATACGTAATCTCCGATTTCACTATCGGTCCCCACATTATGCTTCAACAAATCATTTCTTTTTTGTCTGAAATTGCCTTTTCTTTCTTTATTTCGTTCACACTCCACTTGAATGAGTCGTGGAGAAAAAACAGTTTTCAAGGCTTAGGCTAATCCGGTCGTGTAGCGAAACATGAGCTCACTTACTGAGAGATTTGGGGGAATTGCCGACCCGTGAATATCGCGGCGCGCTCTTGTCACTGATATGACGTCCCACTGTGCGAGACATCTATTTCAATTGAAATAATATTTGTTCATGGCCATTGTCTCGTGAAGGTCAAATCACACAAATAAAAATAAACCCTTGAAAAGTTTCCAGGCATGATATACCTACCTCTGCCGACTCCCTCGGAGATGAGAAGTGAGCCTATTTAAGCACATCAAATAATAAACAACATATAAAACCGTTTACACCTTCACTCTCTGAAGACGTCGGCAGAGATATTTCATTCATTAGTGTAGGTATTTTACTTTCATGGTGCCTGCGAGTTTTCTCACGATTATTTTCTGCATCCTCGAGCTAATGATAAATATGTAGGTAAGTATTTGTAAAATCGACAACAATATAAGGGTGTGGAAAAGGGTGGTGATGGGCAAGTCGGTAGAGGACGACCTAGGCTTACTTACACTTGATCGGCGTTGTATTAAACAAAAACCAGATAAAGAGTACACGAAACCGATGAGCATGCATGAGTCGTTCGTAGCAAGTGACAGTCTATTGTCTCTGCCTACACCCCAATGGGAAATAGGCGTGAGATATTATGTATGTATGTATTCGTAAAAGTCATTATTAGCTACATGCTACTTCCAACCTATCACTGCACTTAAAAATATATTAGTAATTAGCGGATGCCCAGCGGCGTTGCCCGCGCGGATCCCCAGTTTATTTCCGTTCCCGTGGGAATTTACGAATATCCCTTCATATGGGTTGGCTACGATGTATAAGACACCTTCACACCATATTTCAAGATTCTAGGTGTTATCGTTTCAGAGTAGTACGTATTTTTCTTTTTACCCAGTTTTTATATTTTCCCGTGGGAATGAGATATTTTTCTGGAATAAAAAGTACCCTAGATGTTGACCCGGGTACTCAGCTATCACCACACCAAATTTCATCAAAATCCGTCCAGTAGTTTTTGCGTGATGCGTGCACAACCAGACAGACAGACAGACAGACAGACAGACAGACAAAAATTCCAAAAATTAGTGTTTCGGTATCTATATCGATAACTATATACACTACCGTTAAAATTTTCAAAAAATATTTAATGTACAGACACGGCCCCGTTAGAGTTTTATTATATGTATAGACTAGCGGATGCCCAGCGGCGTTGCCCGCGCGGATTCTGTTTATTCCCGTTCCCGTGGGAATTTCCGAAAATACATTTATACCAATTTTCTGTGACATATCAGACACCTTCATACCATTTTTCAAGTTTCTAGTGATGCGTGCACAACCAGACAGACAGACAGACAGACAGACAGACAGACAGACAGACAGACAAAAATTCCAAAAATTGGTGTTTCGGTATCTATATCGATAACTATATACACTACCGTTAAAATTTTCAAAAAATATTTAATGTACAGACACGGCCCCGTTAGAGTTTTATTATATGTATAGATAACAATTATTCATTGTATTAAGAATTCGCTATAGGTTTATTTTGAAAGTCCTTAGACAAGTCGACTAGGTATCTTATATCTCATTACCTTTGAATAATGAAACTTACAATTATAAAGTTAATTTACCTTGACTAAAGTTAGGTTATGCTGCAATTAAAATTGTGTAAACGTGAAGCTGATGGTATAAATAGTGAAGACAAAGAATATTCGATGAAAGAAAATAAACTCACAATAATAAAAATATTTATTTACAAAGCTTAGGCGTAATGCCTAAATTATTTTTAAAATTAAAATTATTTTTATTTTGATTGAGGTAACTACCTACAGAGTGACTTTAGGATATCAGTTTTTTAATAAAGTTGAAGTCATAGCCTATCAAGCAGCAGTCTGTTACAATAGATAATCCTATTGTTTCCCGATTACGCGGCTTGACCGGTATAATGGAATATTATTTAGTAATGAATCGTATCCATAAGAATTGGTTTTGAGGCATGTAAAACGGCGTGTCCTGTAGTCGGATGTTCATTTAAATAAAACATAAGTAAACAGTAGGTACTATTGTTTTGTTGCTACGTTATCATGAATATCTAATCTATATAATCTAAATAATCAATGTCTAATGTAACTAATAAATGTTTTTCTGTTGGAATTAAAATATTATAACATAAATGATACGTATTTGTTTTCTCAGTTAGTAAGGGACCGTATGTCTTTTATCACGGAGGTCCCGAATTCGTTTCGGCTAAGATTTCAGTGTTACATACTGAAGCCATATTAGTCAAGTATTAAATTTAATTGAACATTTGTGTGCATTAACATGGTTTATATACATATATTTAAGTAATTTTATCAGTACCTAGTTTATTAACCATGGAACATGCTCTGTCTAGTTTGCTAATAAAAAGTGTAAAATGTGAAAGCGAGGAAGTAACTTTTGTATTTTTTTTATCTGCATATATTTAAATGATTATTACCTAGAATATAATAGTACTGTGGTTTAATCCCGGCATCATTTGCAGCTATATAAAACACTAGTTGATCCCCGCAATTTCACCCGCCTAAGTCAAGTTCCCGAGGGAAAATTATAGGTCATGCTACTCCCACAAAGTAAGGTTGCCATTAATGAAATAATTTTAAAATATCGGGTCAGTAGTTTTAGAGCCTATTCATTACAAACAAACATACAACATTACAAAGTTTCCTTCTCTAAAGTAGTGTAGAAAATTAGAGGTTAGTCGAGCACCAATGTCGCAGGCGCAATCCTGTATAAAGCATAACATTTCTAAAGGTCGCACTCGCCCGTAAGCTGGCCCGACAAAACACTCCCGCCCTTTTAATCCAGGCTAATAATCTGGCTTCGTTACCACACACGCTCCAATTTATCTGCCGAGCTTTGTGGATCTAATATGAAGTTTAAATTACCCTTTTGGGAACCTTCAAGAAGTTTTTTATTTATAGTCTTCGATAAAAGAAGAAACTGACTGGCTGACTGATTCGCAGACTGGCTCACTGAGAGATAGATCAACGCACAGCCGAAACCCCTGGGTCTAGAAGCATGAAAAAATTCCCTAAATGACGTAAGTAAGCAGGAAAAAAACGGATACATCCCGGGCAACGACGATGGACATTATTTTATAAATACTAAGGCAGATGAGACTAAGATGAGGTTAATAAGGTAAATCATTTCAATTTTGGGGTTTTAACATCTCCATTGTATATTTCGAACTGGACTCGACCGCACTCTATCGCATTTGAACCACGACTAACAAACGTCATATAATATGTGTCGTGTGCGACAGAGATAAGGCTCTAAAAAAAGCCGAAATTAGCCAATTGTCTCTTTCCAAGGGTAGATGTACAATATTTACCGCCAGGTACTTGTATACTATCAGTTGTTTAGCATCCAGATTATAGGTTCTACTTAGAGAAGGGAACGTGACCATTGACGTCACATTTCGTTTCGACCAATGGTGACGCGTTGTGTCAGTTTGAATTTCCTTCCCTTATTTTTAACTTTTTATAATGTTTTCTGGGTTTAAATAATAACTAAATAAAAAATACCTTTTAAGTATAATGTAAAGACAATAAATAATCTAGCAAAAATATTTGAGACAAATTTAAATTCTATGCATATTTCCTATTATCTTGTTTGTTTTTTCATTTTTTTAGAACTATACGAGTAGATATAACGCGCTCCTGGTACTTGTTATAATATATTTATAATCGACTTGACAATTTCCTTTTTTGGAGAAGTAAAGACTTATCCAAGTACAAAGGTGTTGTCGTTATCAGGGACTTTTCCCACTCTCGCTGACCATATACAATAAAATCTAGATATTTGCTAGATATGATACTCTAAATAAATCGCGTTATTTCCTTGTATCAACATAATGGTCGTATCTACAATTGAAAGATTCTCTATCGGGTCACAGTGGCACATTTCTCCTCACGAGGCTATCTTTTCAGACGGTTTACGTAAGTTCCGGGAATGTCTCATTCAATGTGAAACATGTGTGTTGACGTCTGATTAATGGTTGCTTTGAGATTCTTTATCTAGGTTTTGTGTCAAGGTTTAATATTACATGAGAGAGAGGTTTTTGTTATGATATGATCGAAAGATTTAGTTTTTCGTAAATGTAGGTATAATAATAAAGAGCTCTATCTAATCGTTTGATTACATGTAAATGGCATCACATCGTGGGTTGAACTAGAAACACCTAGATACTTGACAAATCTTATGTTTTTTAAAAGCACCGGTGGAAATCGAACTCTTGATCCTACATGTTGCAATTTACCATAGACAAATTAAGTGTTTAGTTTACCGTAATACTAAATATCAAACAAAGAATAGAATATTATTATAAACTGTAAACTATTTTTTCCTATAATATTCTATAATTAAATATTTGTTTAATCTTTTTTTTATAAATGACACATGAACATTATAGAAATGATACAATACTCCCAACACCCCTACATAACGCATTTGCCAATAAAAATACGATAGAAGACTCATGGTTCCTCTCAAAATCAGTAAGTCAAAAGTCTCAACACACGCCTCAGAATCAATTCTTCTAGTTGTTTTCTTTCACTCACATATAAAATCTAACGGGACCGTGTCTGTAAATTAAATATTTAAAAAAAATTTTAGAGGTACATACGAGTAGTTACCGATTTAGATACCAAAACACTATTTTTTAATTTTTTTATGTCTGGCTGTCTGCGCACGCATCACGTAAAAACTACTTAACGGATTTTGATGAAATTTAGTATGGATATAACTGAGTACCTAGGTCAACATCTAGGGTACTTCTTATTCCAGGAAAATATCTTATTCCCATGGGAAAATTTAAAAACTGGGTAATAAGAGACATATTACGTAATACTCCGAAACGACAATACCTAGACACTTGAAATATGGTACCTATGTATGTGTCTTATATAACGTAGGCAACCGCTATGAAGGATTTTTTGGAAATTCCAACGGAAAGGGGAATAAACGGGATCCGCGTGGGCATAGCCGCTGGGCACCCGTTATTAGAAATATGGTATATGTAGGTGTCTTATATGTCGTAGGCAATCAATATGAATTGATATTCGGAAATTTCGGAAAAACGCCGGTGGGCACCCGCTAGTATATAATAAGAGGTTACCCTCTTGAAAAATCAGTGACTATAGTCAATAATCAGTGTCCCACGAGCGATCAATGACAATAGATAATCCTAATGTGTCTGCATTCTCAAGGGATTGGATATGCCATTACTCTTTTTGGCTCGGTAATCTGTAGAACAGTTTTTTCGAATTTCCACGTGCTTTTGTTTCGGATGTCATTTGTTTCCGTCAGTTGACGTGGCGTTAAGTCGGGCATGAGATTTCCATTTGTTTTTTTTTGAGCCAAAGAGATTTAAATATAATAGGGCATATATTTTAATCTCTTTGTTTTGAGCTTATTTCACACTTTTTGATATTTAAATTTAACCATTTCAATTTGTAGTTTCATAAATAAAAGTAGTGTAACAACTGTTCATCGTTTTTCAGTCACAGTCAACGATTGAAGTAGTTAGTTTTAAGTTAAAGTTGTGTTGTCACATTGCTAGTATGCGACCAACTTGACTTATTCAGTATTATTTCTCTGCGGAATCCTTTCTCAGCTCCCGGGGTGATTAATGGCTGAACCGCTCTCTTTAATCCCCTGAATTTCGTCATACGGATTTTTATTTGACGATTATACTGTTGGGATGCGTTAGCCTCGTTTCATGCTGTAAAATATGGTCTTCATTTCCGTCACATGTGATTTTGTGGAAACCATTGAATTGGAAACGATTTTAATTATGTATAAACAATATCTTCCCCCTAATCACATGGGTATTCAATTTATACAATGTAATCCAACTATTATTATAAATGTGAAAGTTTTTATGTTTGGGTGTTTGTTACTCAATCACGCTAAAAAGGTTTACGGATTTGAATGAAAATTGGCACACAGATCCTTTATAACCTGGATGTGTTAACATGAGAAACTTTATAGTTCGCCAAAACCAGTAACAAATATTTTTCTTAAGAAATATTTTATCCGTAAACATTTTTATTTTCATTGTCATTCGTAATTCCAAAATAATGTTTTTTTTTTTAAAAGTGAATCCTATAATTAACCCATAACCTATAATAATTATACGATTTGACACAGGATTTAATAGGGCTGTAAAACTAGTAGATGTTCATAATTATTTAAGTTCTCTTATTTCATAAAGACATATAATACTATGATGCAGTATTTGCCTTTTGTCAGTGATGTACATCAGAGAGTAATTTATGAACTGTGATGTAATTACATGCATAAATCTGTATTTGTTGCAAACGTGATAAAATTCTGCTCATTCCCAAGTTCGTTCGTAGTACCCATAAATTGTTATGGAAATGTACGAATTTATATCGCTGAATGTCTGCGAGGAAACAAAACTTTTCTTTTTGTGGAATTGCTATTGATCCCTTTCGTATTTTCTTTCTGAATATTTGAATAGACTAGAAACTCGATCAGAGGTGAAATGGCATGTGTAGAGAGTGACATATTTTGTCATTTGGGTTTTTTTTTTAAATAATACTTAGTAATATTTTTTTACGGATTCAGTACTAAACAAGTAATTTTACAGGCATAAAATCAGTTTTATTAAATTCTTTGGGCAATTAAGTCATTTATCATGTAACAAATTTAAAACTGTAATTATTTTAATGGCATTCAGCCTTCATTCCATAAAAGTTTAAATTAAAAAAGTTTTTTCGGTAATAATGTGAAAGAACAATATTATGTGCCTAAATTAAATTAAAATTGTGCCCAGATTACACAGTCGTTAAATGTAGGTAGGGTTGAAGCCGCAGTTCCACCGACAGCTTGCGTTGTTGATAAGATAATAGATTTAATTGTGCCATCAGCAAATGTGTTGCGCGGACCTCTATTGTTGTGAAACAATTTTCACGGGCTTAATCGTTTTCGTGAACAGTTTTCCGCTCGGCTGTCGCTAACACGCGGCTACTTATTGTTTTCAGTAAAACGAGAGCTTTTTACTCCAAGCTTTGCTGGTGAATAAGCCCACTTGAGTAATTTAATACAAATAGCCAGTTCCGGTTATCCATGATGCAATGAGACTCTACTTACAGTTAGGAAAATTTTATGCTTACTAGCTGAACATCTATACATGTAATAAAACTCTAACGGGGCCGTGTCTGTACATGAAATATTATTAAAAATTTTTAGCTGCAGTGTATGCATTTTTGAAATTTTTTTGTCTGTCTGACGTCTGTGCACGCATCACGCAAAAACATGAAAATTGGTTAAAAAGAGAAATACGTAGGTACCTACTATTCCGAAACCTTAAACCACCTAGAATCTTAAAATATTATGGTGTGTAGATGTCTTATACGTCGCAGGCAACTACTATGTGGGGATTTTTAGAAATTCCTACGGGAACAGGTAAAAACTGGAGATGTACGGGCAGCGGCGTTGGTCACCCGCTATATGGTATGCAGGTGTCTTTTATATCGTAGAAACGCTATAATCGGATTTTTGGAAACTTCCACAGTTTTCACAATTTCCAAACTGGATCTGCGCGGGCAACGCAGCTGGGCACCCACTAGTCTATACATATAATAAAAGTCTAACGGGACCGTGTCTGTTATAATGAAATATTTTTTTGAAAATTTTAGTAGTTGTGTAGATAGTTATCGATCGATATACCAAAACACATTTAAAAAAAACTATGTCTGTCTGTGCACGCATCTATGTGCCTATCCCTGCTACAAAAAATATATAAATGCTAATTGTATGTTACCTTTTCACGGCTAAACCGAAACTTCTAAAAAGGTTATTTTTGCAAAGATATAACTTGCATAGGATCGACAGAGACAGGTTACTTTTAACTTTGGAGAGCGGGCTGAATTTCCGTTTAATAGTTATTATTCAAAAATGACTTATCAAAAATGTTAAGACCACAGACCTGAATCTCTCTTACAGATATATCTGTGGTTAAGACAAAATAAGTACGTGAGTAAGTAACAACTCTTTGTTGTACACCAATGAAAATATGCATTATGTGACACAATGATAAAAAAAAATAGGTACAATGGGCGGTCTAAACGATTTCTTTCAGACAACCTTAGGATAGATGTAACTGAGATAAACAGATAAAGGTAGGTAGATCACTAAAATAAATGCTCCTCTAAAAGGAAAGAGAAAGAAAGAGACCAAAAAATTTTGTTACTTCTAAAATGGAAGCTCTCAGAATTTTACGGAATTCAAAATCAGACTAGAGTAAGCTATAAGGTGGAGATGATGATAAAAGTAAGTTCTCATACCGATGCCTATAAATAAGCGAACAATGTAAGTGTTACCAAGTCATCGTTAATCATTCTTGGGCACAAAGAGTTTAGAATTAAATGTTCACATAGGGAGTGATCCCGGGGAATACAGCTCGACTAAATCCCTTTGATGGAAAATGTATGTTGTGGCTAGAAGGCCGTTACTGTACAATTAATTTCAGCCAAATCTCACACCGTTGAATTATTCATAGGCTAACCTTCGTCAAAAAATAAGAAAGATCACGCAATATATTTCCACAATTGATTTATGTTGCAAAAATATGATATAAAACAATTGCTTTTGCTTCCAAATAAATTTGTATCCATGCAGCTAGATTACTTTTTAGAACTAAATCAATTGTAAAAATCTTTAATTTCAATAATATTAGGAACATAATACGCACATAATATGTGATTTGCCTAATTATGGTGTTAAATACAGTGTAGTACGTAACCATCTTATTGTGTACCTGAACACAAATCACTCTAAATTATAAATCAAAAACGTTCATTTATATTTTCTTTTGTTGCCCCTTATAATCATATCATATATTTATACAACTCATACGTTTGAAAGGCATTCTTGTGTAACAATAACATCCCAAGTAAATACTTCATCGAGGAAACAATATCTTATTACGTTGATGGTCCCGTGTCCTCGGAAAAGGGCTGTATGCTTGTTAAATTAAATTTAGTTGTCTTGGAGCTTAAGGTGTTTCCACACATCACCTACAGTACGGAACAGTACTGTGGAAAAACAATTATTTTATAAGTTTTTAGTTATGTTAAAAAATGTGCTACATAACTCACGGTTATTTAATAGCTGTATTATGCGTACTAAACAATTGATCGCACACCTGAATCTCATATATATCTATGTAATTTATATTCCTGAAGACATTAATGTAAGCACTGGCACAAACCAAAAATCATGTTAAAGGTTGCTATTTACATTGTCAGTTACAGGTATATAAACAGTGGCATAAGTCCATCTCACTGTTATACCATCAGTAAGGATTCCACAAGCCTCAGACAAAGTTTCAACACAAAGTTACTCAGAAACTCAGCTCAGTCACAGCCATTCTCAGCCAATATTTGTATAATATGACAATGGTTTATTTTTTTAAAGTTTTTTTTTAAGTTTTCTCTACTAATAGGTACTGCGTCATGAGTTTGAAAAGTGATTAGCAAGACTGTCCCAAGATTGAACTTCTCCAAAAGGCCTCCTTATCGTTTGTAATAAAAGTTACGCACGCGGAACTCATTAGTTAGTGAAACTCGAGGAAATTAAATGGTATTTGTTGAAATTAGCCGAACAAACCCTTTGCCTCCTGGAATTGGAATCCGGATCACGCCCCATGCCGAGTATTATCATTCCATTATAGCTTTCCTTGCAATGGTGTGGAGGGCTTAGAGGTAATTACCGCGATGCACGATCGTCCTTCTCATAAAAGTTCTTTAATTGTCTTTGTGCGTAATATCTGCGAGTTTAACGTTCTGTTACTGCGAAAATTATGTGGAACTGACTGAACTTTCTACACAACATAGCTCGTAGCAGCATGTCCGCTATGTCTATATTGGCTTTTATAGCTGCTGCTATAGGTAGGAACTATATGAAGTAAGTTTATGGTACAACTGGTAGGTTTATATATTTACATAAGGTATTTCCAAAATATAACTCATGCATGTAGTTTTCTCTCAATAAGGACCCTTTGTGATTTGTGGTTGAGCTCTTTCTCTTGCTGTCAAAATCATGTATTTCTCACATTAAATATTATATTCAAAAGATTGTGGACCGGCGTTTGAATACACATGACGTCTCTCGAAAAAGGTTCAAATAATTTCATAGAACCAAATAAAGGTTCTTTGGAATGTGACGCTTCCAAGTCTTGCAAAATGAAGCTGTATTGAATATAGTTACAAAAGCATATTATGATTAAAAGTTTTTCTTTTTTATTAAACACTATAGCAGAGCCCCGCGTTTTCAGCCGCGTAGTAACCGTTCCCGTGGGAATATGGGGAAATATCTAAATATATAGCCTACAGGCAGCGCCCTGCGGTTTCACCCGCGTAGTTTCCGTTCGCTTGGGAATACGGGGTTAAAATATATCCCTTGTTATTTCCTGATAAAGTAGCTTTCCAGTGTTAAAATAATTTTTAAAATCGCTTTCTGTAGTTTAGGCGTGAAAGCGTAAACAAACAAATACACAAACAAAGTCACTTTGGCATTTGAAATATTTAGGATTATTTTTATGTAGACAATTAAATGTGAATGCTTTATTTATATGATAATATGAGTATTTTTTGTTGATTGTTGCAAATTATTCCACACCTGTACACATAAATTCGTGCCAAAACAAATGGTGACTCTCTGGTATGCCATCAGGCACCATCGCTGTAAATCCTGCTCATTTATTCACTAAAGCCTGCACAGCACATATTTTATTGGGCTTTAACATTACCGTTTCTCATTAATATGTCACTACGTACTCATAAGCCGCTCAAATGCTTATTGTATGCGTATTTGTATGTTTCGTAGAAATAAAAATGTTTAAATGTTTACACATTATTTAAAAATACTGCATAATGATTTTTTTACGACGTATTAATAAGTTATGCATTTATTCGATATCGTTCCTTTCCGACGCATGGCTAATGCTTCTAATGGTAGAAACTACTAGAATGGTAGAAACGTGTCTTGACGGACAAATATATTATATTCCTAATTATTTCTGAAAAATGGAGATCTAAACTGGTTGTTATCATTCTTACGTCAAACCCAAATCGTCGGCGTCATAAATTCGGAATGTTTGGATGTCTAACACTTAGCCATTTTATTGTACCGGCGTCGTAACTAATGAGTGCTTCTTACTTTTACTGCACTTCTCAGAGTAATAATGGCTCTCGCTGAAGTTTTGTAAGTAAAAACAGCTCCGAATACGTCAGCTCCGTATTATTCACTCTAAGAGGCCATTAACAGTGTAATTGTTTGATATCCACTGTCTATTGCCATTCAACGTGGTGCCAGTGTATTGATAACGTATTTTGGAGCTGTTTAATATCGTATTAATAATAATAAATCTTTATTTACTAATTTAATACGTATTACTAATTGGAACTATTTTGAGGCTGACTGGAAATATTTGCAATGCTAATGTGTGTCGCTTGACACGAATCGTCGGATTGCCCCCTGGCCTAAATTTCCGGGTGATTTCCGACACCCCGCCCGATATTTATAGCCGCACAGAAATATACCGAAGGTTGACAAGGCTCAAAAGATACAAGGAATTCATTTTCCTTTTTTCATTCTGTAAAATAGAATACTATTTTAAATATGATGTTTTAAACGATTATTAGATGTGTTAATTATATATAGTAAACATTAACCTACCTACTCTAAAATAAATGAAAATAAAATCTACTCTACATCTATAGGCAGGTACATATAATAAAGCTCTAACGGGACCGTGTCTGTACCTACATAAAATATTTTTAGAAAACTTTAGTGGTAGTGTAGATAGTTATCGATTTACATATCAAAACACTATTTTTTGAAATTAATGTATGTCTGTCTGTGAACTGGACGAAAAACTACTGGACGGATTTTAATGAATTTGGTATGGAGATAACTAAGTACCTGGGTCAACATCTAGGGTACTTTTTATTCCAGGAAAATATCTCATTCCCACGGGATAAAAAACTGGTTAAAAAGATAATTACGTAGGTACTATTCCGGAACGATTGCACCTAGAAACTTGAAATATGGTATACGTAGGTGTCTTTTATGTCGTAGGAAACCGCTTTGAAGGGATTTTTAGTAATTCCTACGAGGATGGGAATAAACTGGACCTGTAATAAAATTCCACATGCGAGTCTTAAAAATTATTTGACCAATGGAACTGCGGGGCGTTGCTAGTCGTACCTATTTCTTCTACCAAGCGGAGACTACGTAAGCTGGAACGAATTTTTTCCTTTTTCCTGGTGACCATAATCTCAATATATTATATTAACAGTCACATATTACGACCCCTACGGAAAGGGTAAAAAACCTTTTCCTATCTGTATACTTTAATGTAACGGCATCGTCAGCAGAACGGGTGCGGCAGATGAAAATACAATTCTAGATGGTGCACGAATGAGCGTTCTGTGTCATGTTACTAGTTTTTACCCGCGGCTTTGCTCCCGCACGTTTATTTCACCCCCTTAGGGGCAAAATCCTTTCTTAGTAGATGCCTACACTGTATAAGCTATCTATATGCAAATTTCAAGTCTGTAGACCCAGCGGCTTAGGCTGTGCGTTGATACTCGTACATCACCAATCAGTCAGTCAGTTTATCATTTTATATATATATAGATTGCTACTTTCGGACGTTCGTCGGCTCACTGTTAATGATTTACAACCTATGAAAAGAGGGATAGTAAAATCTTAATATGGTTTCGTTTTACGAACTTGGATAGTGTTTTATTTAAGGGCAGGCGTATAGGCGGGCCTCTTTCAGCCGCCATACGCCCCGCTATGCACGGCAGAAACGGTTTCATCAAATCTCGCACGAGTTTTCACGCAGTACTTTCTTCATAAAATTACTTACTCTGTCTCTTATAAAATACTAGTGACCCGCCTCGGTTTCACACGGGTGCAATTTACTAACAAATATTTACAAACTATACACACCAAACCATATATGGGACAGTGCCCAGAAGATTGGCTGTATTCCCATCTCTCAAAGGCTGATACTTTGACGGAGATAACTACCAGCCCTCTTGTCATTTGAAGCCTCGACCAAACACACTAGTCTACTTATATTAAACTTTACTACAATGGCTAATTCATATTCTTTTCTACTTTTTATATATATTTTTGGTGTCAGGGGTTATTTTGTTATGTTGACTGTGGCCTGGCCTGTTAGCTCAATTGGTAGTGACCCTGCCTTCTGAGTCTAAGGTCGCGGGTTCGATCCCCGCTCGGGGCCAACATTTGTGTGCATGAACAATATGAACATGTGTTTGGCTTCGTGTGTGGGTGTTTGTATTTAAGTATGTTAATCAGTTGTTTATTACCCATAGTACCTACAGGCCCTGCCTAGTTAGGGACTAAATAACCGTGTTGGACTTCATATAATAATATACTTACATTTGCTGTGTAGTGTCTGTGTCATCAACCAATTGTTCATCCTGTTGCTAGCACGAAATCGCTTAAAGCACTGCACTCCACTCAACTCCATTTCATACAATAAGTTGCCACAAACTAAACGGTACTACATCGGGAACTATCGCAAAATGTCAGATTCGCCTTTCATAGCGATTGAATGAGTGAAAGTAGCTTCTAATTCCTCACCAATTTATCTTCATATCTCTGTCCTGCTGCGTCATCAGACCCTGTACATCTATCTATGTCCTACTCATTGAGACCATTTTAATGAACCTCAACACGTTACATCTGCTTAAAGTTGGTGAGGAGTTTGGTATTCTGCACACTACGGGAAATGCTGCAACATCAGGTCAAGGTTACGACGTTCATGCAAATATCTTTGATGTAACAGGACACCAAATTTGGAATCATTAGGTCTGTGGAAGTTACTCGGATCCCTTCATCGAATAGTAAAGAGCTGATGATCTTCAAAGGACTGAACAGATTTTCTTGAAACGTAACTAAGAAAGCTCTTGATCATGATCAAGTCACCTTTCAAACAAAATAACTAAATCAAAAGTCATCAGGATGTATGTCTGTTCCATCGTAGCTCCATGTGAAACCGCTTAGAACCGTCAGTGTTTATATTTATGAAATCTAAATCATAAAATCTAAAACAAAAATTTTTTTGATTCGTTTTTCTTTTCCTTTTTTTTACCACGAAATTTAGGTTGTTTTGCCATGAACGATTATAAATTCATATAAATCTTTTTAACTTAGCTTATTATGGATTTCTTCTGGATTTAAATCATTTTGCCTTGATAAGAAAATTTGCAATTTGACTTAAGTGACACCTAACTCAGTAAATAAAATAAGTATAATATATTTTATACAGGTGACTTTTTTACCGTCTGGAAAAAAATGTGTTGTGTGATAGGTATGTGTAATAGATTCATTTGGCAATGTTACTTAAAAAAATTTTTTTTTTCTCAAAAAAAATTTTTCTTGCTTAAACTAATATACATTAATCAATTGTAGTCAATAATACACACTGAAATATTTTAAATAGTATTTAAAAAAAAACAGGCTCGTAGCTTCCAATTATGCGCAATCTACCTACAACCGCCAGCTGCGCGTAGTACTGTGCGTAGTTTTCTAGATTTTGTAAATTGCATTAAACATGACTAATATTTAACAATTAATCTCGTGTATAACTTCAGCTCTAGATACCTTACCTATACGTCATATTTTTTTCCAGACGGTAAAAAAAATCATCCAGTATAGTTTTCGAAGTGTCTAGTTTATTTATTCGTCTGGTTATCGGACGCCTAGCAACAGCCATATAATTTTATTGATTGGCAGTTGTAGCTCAGTTTCGTTTATAACGATTTTTTGTGTCGTCGATATGAATTATATTATGTGCTTTACTAAGTAATCAATCAGTACAACAAGATATACACAAACAAATAATCTTTCAATGACACATAATGGTATTTACATATATCTTGTTAGACCTATATTTCTTTCTATTCTATACGTCTTTCTTTCCCTCTCTTTTTCGTTTTCGTGTTTGGCTGAAAATCCATTTTCGATCGGACACTAATTATAAATGAATAGAAACGTTTGATGTTTCTTATAGATTTTAAGGTTTTAAG
Source organism: Ethmia dodecea (assembly GCA_963855545.1). Classification (NCBI taxonomy): domain Eukaryota; kingdom Metazoa; phylum Arthropoda; class Insecta; order Lepidoptera; family Depressariidae; genus Ethmia; species Ethmia dodecea. Next base: position 11,188,577 of record OY979440.1, read on the forward strand.
GGGTAAATAAAATAATAACAACTTATTCCAATATTTATAACTATAATTCAGTAACTTAATTGTTTAATTTGTCACAAAATTTTATTATAATCATTAAATTAAAAATCTACATGTACAAAAATTTTTTATATACACGAATGTTCATGCATAGGATATTATACTAATGGTAAGTATATGTACTGTACTCGTACTCGTACTCGCAATTTCAGAAATTTAAAATAATTTCAAAATGGAACATTAGAGACAATTACGTAAACATTAAAAGTTTGTAAAACTTCAGGGGTTAATAACATTCATCAAATACTTTAGAAATAGATGATCGATATTATTAAAATTACATCTTTATCCTTTTGTGACCTGTTAATTACATTTTTCCAATTAAAATTGACTAAGATTGTTACAAAATACATGAGTGTATTTACGATTTTCTTACAAGAAATATACTTAATAGGGCTCTGGGGAGCATTGAGCTCGCTCGCACTTGCACGGCCACCCTTCTAAATCTTTGTTCGTTGCACTACACTGCTGGAATTGTTCTCTTGGGACATCACACACTGCGACTGAGGTGGTACAACATTGGCAATACGCCACGTAAAGTATTTTAACGATTCTACAAAAAAGTTTATTTACACACACATCGACGAACGAACATTTGGCACAAAGAGGCGTTTTACGCACACACGCGGCCCATTGATTCTCCACTACAGGTTCTGAGCAAATATAGGTATGCAGAGTTATCTACAGCAATACAATTCGTATTATCAACTACTAATCCTGATTTACATTATTAGTGAGTTCTTATTCTACTTATTTACACTTCACAATCAGTCATAATAGTAATATTTTGGCAGACACTCGATTAGTTATAGATATTATTACGTAAAGCCCGAGAGTAATACTATTATTTTATTAATTTACTCAGATGAATAACCTATTCAACCCAACTCATTATTGATTAAACTTATGCAATAATCTCTAGGTAAGAGAAGTTACGAACAACGTACGAATATTCAAATAAATAATATTTTTCTTCTCTCGGACACAAAATAAGTATCTTATGAGTACACTATAGCTTAAGGTTTCATTAATTAATAAGATGTTCCCGAGAGAAACTGTCTGTAGACTAGTAAAGTTGTATTGGTATAACAAAATTCCAAATAAAAGCTTATTGTTTGCAGTTCAACTAACTTCTTCAATTAAAATAAATCCAAGTTGAGACTTTACCTCATTTTCCACGTTCAACTCAGGCGTTTGAAGAGTTTGGGACTCACAAGTTTAAATATATAATTATTATAATTAGACACGAATTAGACGCTGAATGAACTTTTTGGTTGGCACAGTAATTATTATTTATTACACAAAAAGTCCTAAATAGGCCGGACTAAAAAGCTGCTAAAAATATCATGCATATTATATTGTAAAATAGTATATAAATTCTGGAATACTGGAATTTATCTTACATAGATGTTTTCTTGATAAGTTTTCGCTATGATAAATCATATTTCACAACCGGTTATAGATGTTTACTAAAATGATTCTACATCTAGAAGATGTGATGAAACGCACTGTTATAATAATATAATGCGGGAGATCTGCGACTCTTTAATTTAGGGGAATATTGTCAAGAGTGAGACGAGTCTCGGTCATTATAGAAGATCGTGGAAAGTTCTAGAAGTTGGTGTCGTAGTCGGAGCGGCGGCGGGAGTAGTGCGTGCGCGGGTACTCGCCCGCGTAGCCGTACAGCTGGGAGCCACCGCCCCCCGTCTGGCCGTACAGCTGGGAGCCGCTGCCGCCACCTCCGGTCTGTCCATAGATTTGCGATCCGCCACCGCCGCCGTACCTGTTAATTAATACGCGCCAAATTACAATAAATACTACCACATACAAAAGATATTGCTAAATGACAACAAGATTCTAGTATTTCCATAGGTTAAACTAAAACGCGACTACGGAAAAATTTAGCCTATGTAACTCAGACCATAATAACTAATCGATTGACACCTCATTCATCTAAAACTGACGAGAAGTTGAGGCTGATGAGAAGGAGTGCATGATAAGTATGTTAATACAAACATATATTATAGACTTCTAAAACATAAGGGTTGTTTTTAGGTTTTGACTTTGCCGTGGTCGGGTAAAAAACTAAACAAAAAAACACGAAACCATATAAAATTATGCCCTCCTTCTGGCTATGACACTCCGGAGATGACAAATATATATCGACATCTCACACTTATAAATCCGTCAAACCATATAGGCTACAGGATGTCACAACGAGTATCCTTACATAGCAAAAAACTGTCCTCTTCGCACTGTTGCAGTTGCAAAATAAGTGGTGCGAATAAGTTTACCTACATACGAGTGAGTAGCTACCTATATACAAATAAGTATAAGTTTTAGGTAGTATGATTAATAACCGTGGATGAATTATGACGTATCGTTAATTCTTTTAACCGTAGCCAAGAGGGCCATTCACGGTCACTCGAGCAAATAATGTTTGTAAATACTGTTGGGCCTTTTATAACACATTAAATGTATCACTTTTTAAAGGTAAACGTACCCGTAGGCATTCCCAGATGCTCCATAGATTTGTGAACCGCGGCCAGAATCAGGAGTGTAGTGCTGCATATACTTCTGCAGCTGTGGTGTCCACTCCGACCGCCAGGAATCGCCAGGATTCGGGTATGCCAGCTGCTCGATGAAAGCCGTTGACATTCTCTGCAGAAGTAAAACCATGTTTGGTAATTATATTACGGTGAATTTACTCTATGTCTTAAAATGGAATCAATACCAAGCCGTATTGTTGCCGTATCTTTATTATTCTTCGTAACACTTTACCTTTCCCGATGGAATGTATCCTAGATCTCGTTCTTTCATTTGATGCACGTCATCGAATCCTCCCATGTGACTCTTGTCCAGCTCTCTTAGCATATCCTCACTAAGTGGTATTGGCTGTTTTGCTTTAGTACTTTTTTGTCGGTTTACCAACTGAAACATCATTAGTAGTAAAATTTAGTATTTTGTCGGCTTGTAGATAGAAGACATTATATCAAGTTTATCAAAGTAGCTCGTTTTAGGTGATAATAAAAGTTAAGTTAGTAACATTATATCACATGCGTTCTGATTAATTAAAAAAATTAATCAAAATTAAATACAAATAACGATATTTTTTTTGCTGATCAAGCGAATGTAACCTGATTTACATTATATTTATAAATTGTATGTAAACACAATATAGTAGTCGTATGTGCCATGTCTTTGTAAATACTTACCACAGTTACACCAAAAATCACGACGAATAAAAGTGAAGCCATTGCTATAACGATTACCGCAATACCCCATTGAGGCAGGAATGACTCTTCTTCGGTTTCAATAATTTTCTGTTCTACGCGTTTAGGTAGCACTGTGGATAATAATGTTTGATTAACAACTAAAGGATTCTTTCATATTTAGATCTACTGAATATGAATGTTTTTTAACTTACCAATAAACTCTGTGTATGCTGGATCCATTACAAACTTTCCTATTTCCAATTTACCTGCTGATTTATCAATAGTTTTAGTCATTTTCTCATTACTTTTTCTCATTCTTTCTTCTTCAGGCTGATCTCCCATCATCATATCAAGATCTAATTCGTTCTTTGGTTCCTCTTCTACAGTTTCCACAACAGAGCCCGGTCTGGCATCATGTAGAGATTTATGGAATAATTTCTTTATTTGCAAAGTATCGACTTTCTCTTCAACGTCATTAAGTTCTATGAAATAGTCGACGAGAACGGATCCTTGGCTAAACCCATCAATGCGAATGCCCTTATACCATTTATTCAAAAAGTCGGATTTTGAGTACACAGAGTTTAGCTGAAATACAATATTTTGATATAGGTAATTTAATTTTCATTATAAAATAGGTAATAACATATTTGTCGAAAAATTACGAATACCTCTTCCTTAACATCCTTAGCTAACTTTTGCCATTCCTTCGTATGGTGGTCGAGTAGTTCTGGAACCCATTTAACTCCTGCAAATAAACAATCAATTACTAGAGCTTGTTTTTAGTATGAAACCATACTGATTGACTGCAACTTACCTGCCACTATTTTTATAGTAGCGGCAATATCACAATCGTGGCGACAGATTCCCGGAGTTGTCGGAGGAGGTGGCACGGGAGTCGTGGTGTTAGTGGTCGTAGTGCGTCTCGTAGTGGCCTCCGAACTTAACTCTGGTAGTGGATTATCCGTAACACTCTTATTAAGATATTTCTCTATCGAAAATGGTGTCGTCGAAGGCGATGGCCAACCAGTAAATTCAGTTGCCGCTCTAAAAAAAGGAATTATATTAATATTTTACAAAAAAATATATTTAATTTTATTGTTTTCTTGATGTACCTTGTAGGCCAGCCCTTTTGGATGTTCGGTGTTACAGGACTAGGACCCTGTCCTGTATTCGTTTTGGATGTGGTAGTTTTTCTGTTGAATTTGCTTCCCGGGAACGTTAATTTGATACCACCTGGAGCCTTAGTTGTGAAACTAGGAGGAGAAATTTCTTCACTTTTGTTTAATTTAAAGCCAGGAGGTAGTAAACTTGAGACATCGACGACTTTAATACCACCCAAAGCACCACTAACTTTTTCTTTGGTATTGTTTAATGCGAAACCAGGTGGTAAAAATGCAGTTATGTCCGCAGGCACTATTTTTATTGGTAATTTAAGTTCAATTTCAGGTGTTTCCGTAGAAGTTGAATTGATACCGTACCCTTTTGGTAAAAATGCTGAAATATCAACTTGCTTCACTTTTTCCAAAATATCTAACTTGGTACTCGAATTGACTTCAGGAGATTCTGTAGTAGATTGTTTGTAACCAGGTGGTAAATATTTACTAATTTCATCTTTATGGAATTTCTTAAATAAATCCTCTTGTTGTCTTTCTTTTGGTCGATATTCTCTTGGAAGTAAGGATTTATCATCTAGAAGGATTACTCTATTTTTGGAGTTAATGCCAGATGATCGGGCCTGGGTACCATTGAGGCTCTCTTCGGCAGAAGATGCAGGTGGTAATGGTGTACTGGTAGTAGTTGTCGATGTAGTACTAGTGCGTTTATCTTTATATGACAGTCTGGGTTTATATCCCAGCGGCAATAGTCCACTCACATCATCCATAACAGTGACTAATGAAGGTTTTTTTCTTGGCTTAGGTGATGTTGATGTAGAGGTCGTGACACGTGGAGTAAACCTCTTAATTAACACAGGTAGTGGGTCTGGTGAAGATCTTTCGGTATCCGATGGAGATTGGGTACTTTTCAAAGTGAAAACGTTTAATGATGATGGAGTTGTGGTTGTCGTAGTAGTTGTGGTAGTTGTTGTAGTTGTTGTTTTTTCTGTCGTAGATTCGGTAATAAGCTCAATATTTTTATTTTTATCGTTTAAAGATCCCGAGAGAACAGCACTCGATAGTTCAGATTGAATGCTGTCTAATTTATCGTTTATATTCTCTGTTGAAGATGGATTATTCATTAAATCACTAGGTTCCTTCTGTGGATCTTCAGTGACAAATTCTTCGTCATCTTCTTCTTCTTCAGTTTCGTCTGCCAGAACTTGTATCTTTTCCTCTTGTTCTACTGTCGGGAATGGTAAAAATCGGGCACCAGAAACACTACGACTGGTTTGAACAGACGCCACTATCCAACTTTCAGTTGTCGCTGGAGAAGAGGTGTCATTGTCTTTACTTCTTTCTGAATCAGTTTCTCGAACCACACCTAGTTTTGTTGTACTAGGTGCAAAAGTTACATCCTGTATTGAAATAGTTCCATTAACAACACTTTTTGTTGTAACCACAGACACAACTTCCTTTCCTAGAATAGATGGGGTTTCTAACGATGTTAGATCTTCATTTGAAATTGATGCGTTTGCGTTACCTACTGCAACAGTTTCATTTTTAGTCATTTGTTCAGTTTGATCTATGACGGTAGTATCAACAAAATGTTTAAAATTATCGTCTTTTACCATTGTATTCTCAGGTTTCATTACCAATACATCAAAAGATTCTGTTACATTTGCATGTAACATTGCACTATCTGCTGATTTCTCTGGTTCTTCCGTTGCGTCGTAGTCATCATAAATATCAGTTACCTGTTCTTCGGAATCTGGTTCATGTGTAGTATGCTCTATCTCACTACTTTCCATATCATCGTAATACTCTACGTATTCTTCGTCATTTTCCACTGCTTGGGTGTCATCGTCTGAATTTGGTCGTTCAACATCATGTACAGTAGTACTTTTTTCTGTTGTTGTAGATCTGATGCTTGTCGATTCAGTAAATGATGATCTCACAGGAGTATTGTGAGTTATATTGTCAGTATTCATAGAACTTGCATCAGGTTTATTGTCATCAGAGGATTCAGAATCGATACTACTATTCGATTGAATAACTTGAACATCATAGGATCCTTGTGTGTTTTTCATTAGCTCTCTGAATGAACTAATATCACTAATATCCTCTTCAAGCAATGGTTCTAAATCTAAAAGCGCTTTATTTTCAGTGGAGCTAGAATGTTTTGGTATTTTGACGATGTTATTTTCAGGTTGAATTTTACTAGGTGAAATTTGGAAGTTTGACTTTTCATTTTCATCTAAGATTGGTGGGTCATGATGAGAGAACTTCGAGTTACTTGGTCTAATATTCAGTCTTTGCTTATTTACATGTTTATTAGGATTGTAAGTGGTAACTCTGGGATGATCAAATATATCCTGATTATCGTTGTCAATGTCCTCATCACGTGTAATATGACCACTTTGACCGTTACTTTTTAAGCTATTACCATCGAAAGGTATATTTTTAAATCGGTTATTTTGTAAATAGTCGATGTCAGGATTATTTATAGTAATTTGACCTAAAAATGTTTCAGGCTTTGATGGGTTGTTTTGATATGCTACAGAGTGTATTTGCGACACATCGGGCCTTTTTGTTGACGCTGGATGTATCATTTGGAAATTATATGGCAGTGATGGCCTGTACCTTTGACGCTGCGGTGCACTAAATTCGGGTTGATTAACATAGTATTGTGCTCCAGATTGACTTCTACCCGTAGGTAATTGGAAAGGCGAAGGATTTTGATTGTAGTTCGGACTGGGAAATCTCACATGGCCCTCATTATAAAGAGGCTGTTGTGATGGTGGTGGCACCCTGAAGCTGTCACCGTGTTCGAAGAATGTCGCTGGGCGACTGTTCGGAAACAAATGTGGTTGAACTTGAGCAAAACTTCTTTCTACTGGTGTATAGTAAAAGTCGTTTTCATCTGAAAAAGAAAGAAATTTGTTTTTACTGTTGGATATGTATGGAGTGCATATATTTTATGATTGAAGATTACCTAAGTATATCCAAATGCACATTTAAAATAACTTAGTATACTAGCACATCATAGCCCGCTGATTACGTGGCAATCAATATTTCGATATTACGTCAGTATTACAAAAAATCCACAAGAATCCGTCCAAAAATTTATAAAAAGTTAGTTAACATGAAACTTTTTCAGAAGTAGCATAATTACTTATTTATTTGAAATTAATGAAATCAAATTTATCAGCGGATATTACTGCTACATTTACACGCACGTGCGTCAATCAATCAAATCTGTGTGATATTTTTTCACCGAGGGCCGAGATTTATTATATTAGGTTTCTCTTTAAGATACCATAACATATCAAATTACAGGATTAAAATTTGAATAAATCTGTGCACAGTTATGGAAAAAATTATAAAATCTTAAATTATATTATAGCTTACTTGAATAGAGGTGGTATTCAAAGAATGCAAAGATGTTTCTGTCGGATTTAAATTTAGCTAAGGATCGCCTGCAGAATACCTAAGTAATTTATGTATGTAAATATGCACATTTTATGCTGTTTTATCAGCGGTGCCAACTTACAAGGAAAAATCTTTTTACTAAAATGAAATTATATTTAAGTAAGAATTTAGTTTACATTAATGTCAAGTACCTGGGAGACCCTTCGCTTCGCTCTTTCTAACCCGTGTCGCTAACGCTATGCCGGTGAGTTGCAGTATTATTAAAACAAAAGTTATATGTAAATTTGCTTTTTTACAGAAAATGTAACTACGGAGTTGAACTTAAAATGCAAAAATGTATCTGTATACGACCTTTCATCAAAATCTTTCGAGCCGCTTCCAAGATACCCGAAATACAGGGTGACTTTTTTTACCGTCTGGAAAAAAATATGACGTATAAGTTATCTATCTGTTTAATGCAAATTACAAAATCTATAAATATACACGAATTGATCGTTTAAAGTAATAACATTATTACAAATTGTTGCATGATACAACATGCGGCCAATCAGAACGTGGAATAATGTATAGTTCTATAAAATAATGCATATGTTTTTGCTACGTTAATGAATTTGCAAATTGAATTGTAAATTAGTTCTGCTGATCACATCATATTTTAATGATTGGATAGTGCTGTTCACTTAGTAGGTGTAGGTACCTACATCAATGAAGTTCCAAACTTTATATCTAGATATGTGTCTATCAATTAGGTTAGTAAGTAATGGTAAACAATGGGTAAACATTATATAAATTCGTTATAAAATACGAAGATTCTTTTTCGAAAGAAGAATCGTCGATTGTGCTAAAACAATATCGTAATGGATTTCGAGCCTTTGTTTTGTGTTTATTTTCCTTTCTTTCGCGAGAGCTTTAAGACGTAAGAGTACACAGACAGTCACAAGGAAAAATGTTTAGAAATGATAAAATATTACACTTGTCATAAACGACGAACTTAATTCTTGGTTCGGATTTTACATCTTTTGACAAAATAATCTCATGAAAAATAATTTTCTAAAGATCATATCTTTCTAGAAAGACGGTTCGGTTGGAATTCGAGTAGCAATTATACATAACAGATCGTATTCAGTATGAGGTTAGGTACCTACGTCTATCAAAGATTTTACGAGTAGCTTATAAAATCACTATAAAAATAGTATCTATACTCATAAAAAATCTACTACATACTTAACCAGGAACACTGCAATGTTAAATAACAATATTTGATTTTGATTTTGTTATTGGTCTATCTTATAATTTTACGCAAAACCGTTTCGTTTGAGCTAGGTGTATCTAATGATCTTCAAACATTCAAACTAAATCTATGAACGTTTTAAACATTTTCCGCGGTTTACGTTGAAAGTAATCAAATGGTTTATCAAGACTTAAACTTAGTTATGATTGGCAAAATGTCCTTGCTTCCAAAGATATTTTTTCCGACGCCATCTATATTTTATTGATTAACTTCGTTGCGGTTCCGGGCTAGCTTTAGATTTCCCTGGTGGCTGCCAAGGCTTCACCGCGCGGGTGTCAATGTTACATAGCCCGGCTTGATCCCCGGGAATTGACTCTTATCGATATAGCTATAAATATATAGTTCGTATTTTTCCTCGCTATTCATACGCTTATTTTATCTGAAATCTGCAAGTCAAAACTTTTTTGTATTTTAATGATAAAATCTTCCTTAATTCGTCAAGCACCAAGCGGGTTCCAATGCGCACCGCAAACATTAAAAATCAAATGCGTGTTTTCTTGGTTTGAGAGGGTAATAACAAAAAAATATGCTTAAGCCATCCCCGAGGGGTAGGAGAGGTATTCAATTCCTGGAAATACACGCTTTTCAGTAGTATATTTAGTTTTTCGACCCCTAAACGGGACAAGTACCTAATTAGCCTATCGCCGATGGACCGGCTTAATAACAACATTCGAAACACTATAGTAAATAAGTATTATCAGCGAAGCGAATCTTTAAAACATTTTAAAAAGGGCCCGGTACTTCTGTAAACAATTGTAAAGTTTAATAAAAACAGACTTTCTCGCCGAAAAACTGAGTATAGAACAAGAAGCTGTAATTAATATTAGGGTTGGAGCAGATGCCGTAAATCGCAGGTAATTAGGCAGGCTCACGGGTTTTGTTTTGAACCCACCCTGAACGTGATGTGCGTGGAAAGGCAAAGGGCTCTTTGTAATATACGTAGGCATTTTGAATTCATTTGAAGCTATAAGTATAAACACGTGTTATACGATAAAAATTACAGAGCATGTACTCTGTATTTTTTACAACTACACACAAGTTTATACCCTGTATGCGCTTATGGTGTTTTTATATAACATTTATATTAACATTTTTATTATTTATAACATAATATCTTCTTTTTAGATTATACTTAGAGGAAAGTTGGTATTATCCTCATGTCAACCAACATTAAGTATTAAAGTCAGAGTACGGATTATCTAACGTTCAATAAAGTAGGTACTTTATATTAATCAAGACATAACACAAAGAGAATGTTTACAAAATATATGACGCCCTGACCAAGATTATGTACATATGCCGTTCTATGCTATGCTATAGTTCCACGTGGGAAAATCCGTAAGACTTACACTAGTAAATTAATGAACGAGTAAAATGTTAGTGCGTTCGCTTACAAAAATTACAAAAGTAAAAGTGTGACGTCACAAGTGTTGGCTTGTGGACATGCCCATTGCCTATCGATCCCACAACAGTGGATCTGCGCTTGTCACTAGCCTCTAAGTATTCGCATTATAAGTCTATCTTTTTAGATAATCGCAGTTAAGGTCAGTAAAACTCTCGTGATAGCGATCGGTGGAGTATAATAGTGGACTGTAATAATGTATGTATGCTATAAAATGATAGAAACACGTATTCAAAATACCTACTATCTAATAAAAAGGCAAATTACAATGCAAAATCAAAAGCAGACTGGTAGTCACGGACAACAAACCACAGAACATCAAGTATAAAACCTAAGATTAAAATATCACTATCACTACATGGTATAAAACAAAGTCGCTTTCACTGTCCCTATATCTCTATGTCACTATGTCCCTGTGTATGCTTAAATCTTTAAAACTACGCAACGGATTTTGATGCGTTTTTTTAATAGATAGAGTGATTCAAGAGGAAGATTTTAGTGTTAGCATTGCACCCGCGCGAAGCCGGGGCGGGTCGCTAGTACAATATAAAAAGGTTTCATGTCGGTCGTCGCCAACAGCCCGGATGAAGGAAATAAAAGATATTGTTTATTATGTTATGAGCTAGATCTTGATCCTTCGGGATTAAATATACTGTGTTCCTATATGATACTACACAATGGTATTTCTACAGCGAAAGGAACAAAGGGGTAGGTATTATTAGTACGAGAAATATAATGAACTGTTTAAAATGAACCTAAAATGTCAGTTAATTAAAAGTAACTTGAAGCCTGGGGCGTCGGTGAAGGATCTCTATTTTTCTAACTAACTTCTTAAAGCCTCTATAGGCAATACATCGAGTAACTGCGATCACTGACCGAAAATAGCTTTGCGCATTTATATATTCGTTTCGTTAGAGTGCCAGTGGTTTTCACAATATACCTAATACAATCGCTTCTGCTTTAGAAAACATAATAGCTCATCCACAGAAACTCTGCATTGGCATTGCAACAATGTTTCAACACCAGTTCTCAGCAAAAGCTACGTTTAAGGTGCTGATGTGATCATATTCATAGGTACACACTTGTAGTATCGGAACATGCGACTAATAATTTTTGTTTTGCGCTGACATGTGCCAAATGCCGATACACGTTGCGAGAACGAGTGTCGACACATCGTCCCCTTTGCACCCTTTTTGCGGGTATTGGCAGAGGCGGCACTTGCTGCTTTCAATTTCGCTGAAAACATGTTTTGAAACGAGTTTCGCGACGAGTATGAGCCATGATAATCTACACTTCGAGTGTCTTTGAGTCGTAACTGAATAAAACAGCAGCTATAGGCAAACAGTTTTACATAAGTAATTTTAGTATAGTATGATCAAAGCGCTTACATTATAATCCTATGTTTTTCATGTATGTAATAAGTATGTCAATTTCTTTGGATAGATTTTAAAACGTGATGTATCGTTAAATTTTGGTGGTGGTAGTGTAACTCACCCAGGGTGACATCACAAATTTTCAATATTATAGCTGACTTGTTTCTCTGTGACTTCCTGTATATAGTTTGAAGATGTTTAAAGTGCAAGATGTCGTTATTGTCTTCATCACAAGGGAGTCATAAAAAAAATCTTTGAATTGGATAAAGTATAGCCTATGTGTTATTCTGATGTATAAGCTATATAACTGTAAAGTTTCACCAAAATCCGTTCAGTAGTTTTTGCGTGAAAGAGGAAAACATCCATACATACAAACTTTCGCATTTATAATATTAGTAGGATTTTAATAACATACTTTGGAAAATTATATATTAACCGTAAACAGGCGCCGGAATCTCTTGGATTTCGTAATTAGAGCGACCCTCACGTACGCTTGTACAAACGTTTGAATAACACACTTTCGGCCCAAACAATCATAGGTTTATGCCAGACTGCCAGTCTCTACATTATCACTTCATTGGCAAACTTTATGGACACACACTGACCTTGTTTACCCAAGACTTAAACATTATACTTTAATCCTTTGCATATTCGATTGACGATCTATACGGGCCTGTTGGCTCAGTTGGTAGTGACTCTGCCTTCTGAGTCTGAGGTCGTGGGTTCGATTTCGGTTCTGGGGCCAACATTTGTGTGCATGAACATGTCTGTTGGCTTCGTGTGTAAGTGTTTAATATTTATTTAAATATGTTTATCAGTTGTTTAGTACCCTTAGTAGTGTGAATTGTGTTACACTATTTATTATTATTATATCTATAACTCTATACTAATATTATAAAGACATAATTGTATGTATGTTGATGATAATCTCTGAAACGAATTACCTAATTTACAAAATTCCATATTAGGCAGCTTCATTTTCCCTAACTAACAGCATAGTACAAGTACATTTTATGTTAAAGAATAAGTTTTTAGGTTACAATTTTAATAATCATTAGTAAAATTAGTATTTGTCTACTTTTAGGCATAACCAACTTATATAAAGTGAAGCGAACCGAGGGTGGGTTGATAGTAATATTTCGCTTCTAGTTCTTTGATATGAACATATCAATAAATAAGGCTGTATGAACAATTAACCAATCTGTGGTGAACTGGTGATACAATATGACTGTACTTTGTGCCTTTGTAGACTTGGTTAGGCCTGTCAAACTGGTCATTAACGCTAGGGGATTCGTAGCGGTTAAATTCACCTGTATACTTCCACAGTTTCCACATGTGAAAGTAACTCAGTGTATCCGTGTTTTGATTAACAGCTAAGGCCTTTATCACTATCCTAATCCAATCATTTCTCTGCGCGCGTTATCCATCGCTCTGTCTTGTGCAATTCCACTAAACCACTGATGAATTTTGGAACGAATATACCCATCTTATAACTAGCATAGAATAGTATATTACACACCTAGGGAAGTAAAATAAAAAAATTCTCAGATTACATGTAATTGTCGACCGAGGCGAAACCGAGGTCTACAAACATGTGATCTGAGGCTTTCTTATTTACTTCTTGATGTGTGTATACTTTTTTTCTTATCGACGGAGACGGAAAGCGGCAACTTTGTTTTGTTCGGGCCGAAATTTGCCACTTTCCGCCCGAAGAGATGAAAAGGACTTTTTTAATCCCGAAAAGCGAAGGAGGTCGCGAGCCAAATATTTGATAAATTCAGCGCCAGTGAGACGAGCACGTGGGCCACATGGGAGGCGGTGGGCGCGGCACCCTTGCATTGTCCGCCCACACTAAGCTCGTTTTAGAGACTATGTACCTACATAAGGGATTTACGTTTGAAACTGTTAGACGATAAGATTAAATTATGATACTTATAACTAAAAATGTGAAGGAATTTTGCTGAAGCTTTTTGCTCATACTATACATGCTTATCTATTTTACTTTCTTAAATAATTAATTCTCGCAGATATTGCTTGAAGGTAATTACATTTTGTGACTTAAACAAATAGATATTGCCTGCGACTCTGTTTGTGCGATCTTTTAGTAATAGTAGATAAGAATTAACCTTTATCCTTTCTTAAGGTGTAAACTAACGTCCTGCCATCTTTGCCATATCATCAAAAACGTCTTACTCGTCTAAACTGGTTAAACAGTGAAAAGCTTACCAACAGACAGAGTTGCCTTCGTATTTTATAATATTTATAAGCGGAGAAGTAAGAAAGTAGGGAAGTAATAAAATATTTCGCTTTATTGGCAGTGCAAATCTGCCCTTTACCCATCCTCAATCCAGCAAGTCTCCGCGGTTGCCCTCGAGCGACTTCACTCCCCACACCACCTACTTTAAAATTGATCTTTTCCTCTGCCAAATCTACGAAATGTTATTAATATTCCATTGAATGCATAATACTCCGTTTATCGTATATGCGTGGTAGTTGGTACGATGAGTACCTCAAATTTTCAAATATGCACTCACATCGATAACAGCCGCTGAAAGAAGCTCGGTTTAAAAGTCTAAAATTAGACATTTGAACTGCGGTAGTTCTCGTGTGTTGTTGTTTTCTTTTTAACTTGCTAGATTCCTATTTCAAGGATAATCGCAAAAATCTTATTTGACCTAAGCCTTGATCATACTTGGACCTACGAATAAGGAATACTTGGACGGATGAACTAAAACTATATTAAATCAGTGTTTTCGGTGCAGTAACTTATTGGTTACCTACGTTTAAAATTCCCACGCAATCGCTAACTAATTAAATATATATTTAAATATATATGAATGGTCTAAGGCGATTCACACACTGTGACGCATGTCGTTACTGCATATGACAGCGATACAACACCATGAGTGCTACTTCAATCCAATTTAGTGCGAAGTCAAAATCGCTCGACTTACGACGCAGTATGTGATTCGCTGTGAATAATGCGAAACGCTTACCTTGACATTGTCTGTCTTTTATCATAAAGAGCAGGAACGCCGCGATCGTTACGAATCTCCAACGTCGTCGCCCCATTTTATTTCATTAATTTTCACCGAATCATTGATACGGTCGGTTACGTCACCGAGCGAATTTATAAGAGTTCGCTGAAAGTCCCACGAATGTTGAAAGCCATATTTGGCAGAGGAGAAATTGGCACAAGCATCGATTAAGTCTACACCATCTTGGCAGCACTGTCACATCTGAAACAAATAAAATCCTATTTTAATAAATTACTTCTTAAATCTATTTTAGGCTTGAGTTATAAACAGCTCGGTATTTTCCCGATAATTTCAAAAGTTAAAACAAGTATTTGCTGCTAGCGCAAATTACGAAATTAATTTTGGGACACGATTAGGTATACTAAAACATATATTGTCACAGAATATTAGTAAACATAAGTGTTCAGTGAGTCTGACATGTTTAATATAAACTTCATGTGACAGGTTTCAAAACTCGAACAGGCTTCGAAGCAGCTACAAAGAAAGCCGACATCAACTGTCATTACTTCTACGGCCGAAAGTTTAGTTTTCGGACATAGCTGTTTCAATAATACAGTGAGAGGTTCCAAACAAGCGATTTTATTTTACCAGTTCCATAATATTTTTTTCTTTGAATGATTGACCCAACTATGTCGAGTTTAGAAACATACTGTATGTTACCTACTGCTTCGAGGAAAGTATAGGATCAATAGAATTTTCGGTGAGATTCCCATTTAGGTATATGTATATCTAAAAAAATAAGTTTACGGTCACATAAAACGATGCCTCGTAAACGTATTTGACCGTAAACGTATTTTTCTGATCCATATTTTCCTCGAAGCAGTGACTTACAGTACGTTCTAAATTACAAATTCGAATCACAAAAGGTATCGCAACACGTATAGACTACGGACACGGGAGGTAGTGAAACGTGTCGTGACGTCACGCTGCGTCACGTTAGACGCCCCGCGCGTCGTTCGTGAAAGCGGCGCGTTCCGGCTCGCCGAACAGTTTCTCGCGACTTCGCTGCACAAGGTAGCCTACGCAGATTGCCTATATCTCAAAATAGTTACGGGTCAAGAACTTAGCCGTTCAAAGAGTAGCCATAGTCGAATAGAATCACAAATGTATGAGACTGACATTATCGCTCTACTTGACATGCGTGCGGATTTATACCCATGTAAAATTTACGAAGCACTTTAAAGAAGTGTAGTCTTTGGCACGCAGTTCTTAATATTATTACAAGTAGGCGAATGAAACCTACTCATTGGATAGGTAAAGTTGAAAATACGACGGGTTCCTGAGATATGCGCACACACCTCCCTCACTATTAGGAACTAAAAAAAGTTCTGACAGTTATGTCCACTAGCATAAAAGTATTTCAATTCTCAGTAGACATAAGTTAGAGATTACAGCTCAGTAATATTGCCATAGTTGAAAAAATACTCCTTGACCAGCAATGAGCTGTTAACACTATTATGAAAAGAAGTAGGGGTTTTTTTTTATATTGCATATACTGTTAATAAGTTAAATTATACTGATTGTATAATTTAACTTGATCTCGTTAAATTCTTTCCTTAATAACTGTAGTGTAATTTTGGTCATGTTCATATCGAATAAGCGACGTATAAAACTAATTCAACTCCATCATCTAAGGCCTGAAATACAATTTCACAAAAATATAAATCATATCGCATATTATAGTATGCTTAATAAAATAAAACATTATTTACTGTGTTTTCGAAATTTATAGCAAGAACTTTAACATTACAATTATGTATTCGTAATGAAGAAATCATGATCATACCGCAATAAGAACATTAGGTAACAAAAATTCTAGAAATACTGGTTATAATACGTAAAATGTCTATTATGTGAATGACTAGCAATTATGTAACTCTCTACAATACTTGTAATATCGGCTATTGCTTGACCCAACTCTTTTTTATCTCATCTCTATTTTTGTTATATATATATATATATGTAACAGGCACCTTATAATACTCGTACTATTGAAAAAACAGTATGGCCATTATTATTTCCTCTCAAATGATTATAGAGAGGAGAAATTAAAATGGTTAAAGCCATGGTTTCGGGCAACAACGCAATTAATTGCTTTTGTGATGAGTTAAAATCAGGACCGCAATCTTTGATGTAACGATTCAGTGAATATCTTTAGGCTTTGCAATTCGCCAAATTTTATTGTATTCTCTAAAATGGAATTACTTCTTAATGTTTACTGTAGCTATAACTTACAGTATACTTATTTGTTACTGTATACGCCTTCTATACCCCAGGGGGTAGACAGAGGTATTTCATTTGTGGAACAACCCACGTTTCATCAGAACCTATATTCTTTGAATATACTCACACATACATCCCCAGAGGGGTTGACAGAGGTATTACATTTTTGGAAATACCCACTTTTCACCAGTATATTTTGATGAACCCCTAAACGTGACACGTGGTGTTCCTATCGCCGTACTGGGGTGCTGGTACACAAACCTCAGAATCAATTCTGCGACCTGCAGGTTTCCTTTCATTTTCCTTCACCGTCGAGGTAGTCATACATATGTGCGAGTTTGAAAAATCTCTTTGCTACACTCCCTCGCCAGGATTCGAACTCGAGCCTCACCTCAAGCGGGCTCTTTAAACACGGGGCTATCACTGCCTATATATAATAACATTATTTTATTTTCAAAGACATAAACACCTCACAATACTTAGTAATGAGGCCTACCTACCATTACAAGTTTCAAATTCATTCAACGTAGTTGACACATGTCAAACAGACGTTTCAGATGTCAAGAAACCCCTTTTATTTTGACGCCGGTTAGCTAAACATGTAGACAATAGTTGTTTCCAACAACAAAGCTGATATGTGTGTATACTCAAATCTTTCCTTTTCTTGTTGATCTGAGGCGACCCCATTTGAATATTATCACGGCTGCCCATGGAACTTTTTACCGGGGCTAAGTAACCGGGGCGGATGGGATGGTTGATATGAAGTCAGTTTTTCAAATAGATAAATGCGGTGCTTATCATCCTAGCCGCAAAATTAGATTCAATATTTAAAAGAAGATTATCGTACAGGACAGAGTACAAAAATGACCGATTCGTGTATTTTCCAACAACCCCGAACAAAATTTCTATTATTTTTAATATTTTATAACAATATTATAATGTTAACCTTAATTTTTACAAAAATATATAGCTCGAGTTTTAGTAGCATACCATCCGCTCACATACGAGTATACTATATTAAGCTGAATACTGTTATGTACCTATGTATCAAAGTATTAATGTAAGGGGATAAAGCAATATCTTATGTCACGGGCAGCATATTGAATTCTGAGCTCAAATGGAGCTGCTGGAGAGAAATGACGTTCAATAAGTGGACTAGTAAGTCCCTACTTCGAATAAAACATTTTGACTTGGACTTAGACTTTGACCGAAATGAAGGATTCTGTAGTTGTTTGGTAGAGAATTATAGTAAGAATCCTAAATGAAGTGAAAGATTTAAGTCTGCCTAAGGCTAAGAAACTTTTTTCCCCAAGGAACATACTCTACTTTATACACCTCATGCGAGGTTAAAAAAAAAGAAATAAAAGTAAGTTTATTAAATAAAAAATTAAATGTTACCTTAGAAACATTAGTCTACTTATGGAAACTTAAGAAATTGACGTCACTTTTTTACTATTTTTCAACTTTATAACTCCTTATAATTTTTAATATATTCATGGAAATCTTTGGATTTTTCGGGCAAAATCCCGTCAATACCTAATGCTGAGAGCTTCCGTTTCTATATAAGTGTCGCTATCACTCGTAATTTTTCTGCTTTATCTACATCTACACTGATATTATAATTACAGAATAAGCTCAAAAATTGGGAACAGGACCGATTTTAAAAATTCTTTAACCAATGGAAAGCTACAATGTCGCTGAGTAACATAGGCTATATTTATTCCCGTATTCCCACGTGAACGGGAACTACGCGGGTGAAATAGCGCAGAAACGCTTTGGTTTTATTATATGACAACAATTAGCAATTCACCCTAAAAATCACGAATCGAAAATTACCGATTGTTTCTTTACATATTTACTCGTAGTTCCGTAGGCAAAAGAAAGGCAATAGCTAAGAAAGACGCCCCAAGTTTTTTTAAAATATTTTGCATAACAGTAAAGTGTCCAATTTTGGGAAGGAAGTTATGCCTTTTTAAAACAGACTTGTTTTATTTTTCGAATCTATTAGTTTTTGTTGATATTTTGACGTTCCAAATTTAACTTTTCCTCCCTTGGGCTCTAAATCATAGTTATCAAAATCTATGCTCTGAATAACTAACTTTGAGAATACTTGACATATAATAAGTACATAGTACGTGCTCCAGATGCAGGGGGTGTATAAAATTATACGGCCAGTGAAAATAGCATAATCGTAGAAATTGTTTGACATCGGAAATCTGTGTACTTGTTGTGTAGAGCAAACGACACAGGATTGAATTAGCTTTCCACATATTACACTATTAACGGTTAATTGCGTTGCTATAAACATTATACAACAAAGGCGGGGTGTTGCATGCAAATAGTATAACGTAAGTCCGAGCGTGACTGAGGCAGCTCAAATTGCCCCCATTGTAGAGGTTACGAAACGTTCTCACGGTCGACGTATTGTCATGTGTAGAGCCCATAGGCACCTATTTGGGTCATACTGGCTAATAGACAATCATTCCGACTATTTCAAGCCATTTAAAAGTAAACAAGGACGTAGTAACTATTAAATAAATGAAAGCAATTATTTTCCTATGAATAAGTCTGAGGAATTCTATGTAAAATTTGTGTAATGTAAATTCATTTATTCGGGCTTTATTATTCTGCAATGTTGATTGTACGCCCAGAAGTTAGAATTAATTGAACTCCTTTAAGTTAAGAATATTTCACCATTCGAACTTCTTAAATCTTTTGTAGTATAGTATGTGGCAGGCCTGTTGGCTCAGTTTGTAGTAACCTCGCCTTATGAATCGGAGCTTGCGGTTTCGATTCCCGCTCGGGGCCAACATTTGTGTGCATGAACATGCCTATTGGGTTTGCGTCAGGGTGTTCATGTTTATTTAAGTATGTTTATCAGTAGCTTAAAACTCATCGTACATTCTCCGAATAGTTTGGGATTAAATATAATCGTTTGTGAATTGTGTCCCACAATCTATTTCTTTATTTAGAGATATATTTTTAGATCATGATTGATGATTAGATTAAAAAGACGTAGCTATTATAATAAGAGTGTCAATGCACGAAGAAGACATCGTTATAAGCTGAAGAATCTACTCCCAAGGTAATGTGGTAATGTCTATATATGAAGGTCCATTTGACAGTAAAGGCAAATGCAACACGATTGTAACAGTCGTTCACGTTGTAAATATTTAACACCCATTGACCTCCGGTCTGTTAAATTAATTAGTCAAATATAAATCGACCCTCAACAACACTGCTCGAATCGTAACTTTCAATAACATACGGATACATATTCATCAAGGTGTGTGTAATCAAATGCCTACTCAATAAATATCGTCTGTTTTTTCTGAGGAGGTCATTATTTGCCTTTTTCTAATAACATAGTAGTGACAGTATAATAACATCGTGGATAAATTACTGTCATTAACAAGTTTATATTTTTTATCCATCACAAACATTTCAAGTACTTAACATTGCCTATTGTAGGTATTTTTTTACTTATCAATAAGGATCTTATTTGCAACACAGTACACACACAGACGTTACACTAACAAGCATTAGGGAAAAAAAAAATCTCGTATCAACAAAAAAAAACTAAAATTAATCCATTATAAATTACCATTACTTTTTTACTATTTCAAAATAATGTTAGACAAAGTAATGTCAAAAGGTACTCGTACCTGCTTGTGGAAGACTATATTTTGCTTTTTATAATATAATAATAATAATATAATCTCACGCCTTTTTTATCCCCGAGGGGGTAGGCAGAGGTATTCCATTACTGGATATACCCACATTTCACGAGAGATATTGGACCCCTAAACGTGATAGGTGGTGACCGGGTCTGTTTACACATGTCTCAGAATTAATTCTGAGACCTGCGGGTTTCCTCACGATGTTTTCCTTCACCGTCGAGCTAGTGATAAATATGTACGTAAGTTTTTGAAAAACTCATTGGTACATGCCAGGATTCGAACCCGAGCCTCACTGATTTTCGGCCGGCTCTTTAACCGTCCGGGCTATCACTGCTGCCTTTACTTTTTACATTCTGTTAATGTTTTACTTGATACGTGAACTACTCGTAAATAATATATTATACTCGTACATTAAAATTAAGGTCGCTTCGTAGAGTTGAATTGTTATGTGTTATGTCCGGAAGATGTTTATCTTTTGTTACACGATGTTCGTCCTTTGTAAATAACGGAAAAATGTATGTACATATATTATGTACATCACAATAATTATATATTATGAGCTACCAATATGAACTTCTGAATTTAATAGAATATAAAGTGTAGCATTATACTCATATGTGGCTAATTAATTACAAATTAATATCTACTTTAGAACCAGGAAGGCATTTAGTTTAGCAAATTCTGCTTTAATACCCCTAATGGATAATTAAATAATAAAGAGCTAAGGTCACTCAAATTGCATACATTGAACAAGTTTTACGATTAAGATTTGGATTTATATATGTAATTGCATATTTTCGTATCTTCTTAATTATAGAAATATACGAACGTCAACTTGTAGAAATATACGAACGTCAACTTGTAAATATTTCGAAGAAAATATAAGTTTTCTTTGTATTCTAAACCGCAAGTATTACTAAATCATGATCAAATTATTCGTAGTTTGGAAGTGCATTAGAAATGTATAAATTGTAGTTTATGTCGTATTTAGCTGTGTATCTATTATAATTCTCTATCATTTGCTATAAATCAGCTTGTTATCATCTACCAAGATTATATTTTTTTAGTTCAAATCAAAGATACCTTTGGTAACGATCATCAGTTTACAATATTAGTCCATTGTCTTTATTGTGTTGACTGACCGATATCTAACTCGGTAGATAATGTAAAAATGCAATATCTCTCCGTTCCACTGCACATCGGTACCCACAAATGGAGCACAATAAATTTTCTAATCGGTTTACTAACACCAATCATGTTACCTCACAGTCGAGCACAGCTGGTGCAAACCCTTCGCATCCATTAGGTATCTATTTGTTATTTGTAAACTATAGGTACTAATATGATACAAAAGTATGTAATTCATACACTTCGCTATTTTTAAGTGGCGATTGAAAGGAACTTTTAGGTTATTGTTGCTTTTGAAGTGAAAACGTCAAGATAGGGTGCTGTTTGTGGTCCTCACGCGTCTGCCAAGAAGTCAAAGAGCATGTCACATTTATCCTACTATCCTACTAATATTATAAACTCAAAAGTTTGTATGTATCGATGTTTGTTCCTCTTTCACGCAATAGTTTTTGCGTGAAAGAGGAACAAACTTAAAGGATTTTGATGAAACTTTACAGTTATATAGCTTATACATCAGAATAACACAAAGGCTATATTTTATCCCATTATTCCCACGGGCACGGAAACTACGCGGGTGAAACCGCGGGTCACTGCTAGTATAATATAAGGTAATTAAAAAAATATGTTATTAAATTTACTCAGAACAGATTCGCACAGTCAGCAACGAAGTGCTGTTATTATTTTACAGTACCTACTAATATTTACAAAGAATTGCAAATTATATACCTAGTTAATTGAAAGTATCAGAAAGTGATTCCTACAACTAGACCCGATTAGAGGATCAATCGGAAATCTTAGTATTTGAGTGATAGTCATAGACCTATTGGAATATAGTCTTCGAACAGAAGATTTATGATAATACGTACATAAATAATGCGGTGGCTGTATTTGGGAAGTGAGTAAGTAATACACAACTCACTGCTGAACCCAGACGAAGAGACAAATGAAGAGACTACAGTCCAGCGGAAATTTTCTAGTGTTTACTTTGAATAAGGAAGCTTCCACCATAATTCAGTGTTGAAACACTCAATGTATTAGGCTAAGTAACGCAATGCTTATTACTTGTTACTCAACGAGTTTGTTTGGCACGTCAGCCGGTGCAGCCGGTTGGCAACCTTGCCCCCTCCATCGCTCCCAATTCACTTTCACTCGCTTCGGCCTTCCATCGACTATTTTCGGCTGTCTTCTATGACTTATAGTCGTTAAATACACACAGCGTATTACTAGCATGTTGGTAAGCTGCCTAGTCAAATTAGTAACTTTTTATGATCTAACAAAAACGAAAATTTACTACGGAAAATGTACTGAGAGCCTGTGACATCATCATTTTAGTACCCAACTCCCACAGTTATTTGATTGTTTTATTAATTTTAAGTTTGCTATAATTGTAAAATGAAAATTGAAATACTGAAAGGTGTTGTGCGATATTCTTTTTAAGAAACTATCACTGGTACTTAAATTTAGATACAGTCAAATACCCTATTGCTTAAGACCTGAAGATGATGTACAAGAAATACAGAAAAAATATAGTATCTCGAATGAAGCTTCGAGGCTATGTGGTCATATAATAAGAGTGTATCATAATAAGAGAATATTTCAACGGGTCTTGGTAAATATTACATAATATGACCTTCAAGGTGTGTCGCAAAACATATAATAATCGTCGCTAATCTGGTATAAAACTGTTTTCATTAATGAAACTTCTCAATAATATAATTTTTTTTTTTTATTTATTCAACTTCATGTACCAAGAAAATGTACACATGGCGAACTTAATATAATAAGTAAAATCAATACCATAATCAACACCACACAAAATCTTTTATTTATCCGTAGTGGCTTTACGATAGTGTAAAGAGTTAAAGCAATAGCGTATCTGTAGTTGCAACAAATTCCTACATTAATCAGTAATATTCTATGATAGAAACGCATAATTTTATATTTAATTTGCGCATTCTTCGTATTCCGGAAGCCTTGGCCGGCCCCCGAGTACCCTAACCAGACCACATATGTACACAAAGCTGTCCTCGGCACTGCCTTCTTCCGCGTGAGTGCAGCCATGCGTCCTATCTCTAGGTCACGTACACACTGGAATGCACTATGTTTTAAAAAAATAGGTATTTCTTTATATTTAACAACAAAAGCTGCCTTCGGATCACTTTACACAAAGTTACACTTATTGTTTTTACTTCAAAAATTTATTCGAGTAACAAATTGCCAATATATTGGTTGGGTTTGATCTTTGTTGGTATGCATTAATATCTTTATATTAACGTATTAGAAAGTCAGGGGAATCTAATTTAATTGGTTTGGTTATGAAAGCATCTTTTCTTTCAATTTATTATGTAGTTGTAATATAGAATGTCTGATGTCATACATGATGAAATTGATGAATCATCAATTTTATCATCATTCCTCTCGAACTAAAGGTCATAGATTGCCTATATTGGTTGACTTAGAATAGTTATTATCACCTAATTGATTCTAAATTAAAAATAAAACTTGAGAGTACGCGTTGATGTCTATTGGAGAGACGATGTTTAATATATCTGAATGTCCGCGCGCAGGTTGCATGACAAATACGAATTGAGTCAGAAATTTAAATGGAAGCTTAAAATATATTTCGAGTTCCTGTTAACCGGTCCGGACCGGAGGCTTTTGAACTGCGACTACAGGTTAAGAAAATTCAAAATGGCAACCCACGGGGACCGGTTTATGCAAATCATATGGCGCGGACCAAATAATTGTCTGCGGAAACTCGACTCAAATGCCAGTTGCTCACCTTCCCATCTAGCTGTTTAAATAGTAACTCGTATTCTGTCTCAGGTAGGTTCTATGAGATTAGGTTCTGGTCATTAGTATAACATTCAAACGATAATTGCCCCGAAATGTAACTAAATACAGGTAACATTCCCAAAAAAAATTCGAGCAGATTGCATACAGTATTTGAAGATATATTTTTACCTTAATTAAATGGTAACAAGAGTAGTTAACGTAATATTTATGTTACGTCTATTTTCTGTTTTAATAGCTTAGTTACTTTACCCAGAAATAATTTTATAAGGGCTACTTATAAAAATAATGAAAATTATATAAAAACCCTTAAGGTATGATCATGCTTTAGATGATTGGGAAAATCACACATGTATAAATAATTTTCACAGACAATAAATTAAAAGAAAAAGCCTTTTAAAACCAAGCCCTTTCATTTGATACCCATATTGTAGAAGTACATCAAAAATAATTAGTACGCCATCTTGGGTGTTCCCCCATGTTGGATTTATAATGACGTCACACTGCTGACCATGTATTATCATCAAAACTAAACGTGTATACAAAATTTCAGCTCAATCGGTTGTAGATATCAGCTTTAAAATTAAGTTGCAACATTCCACCCGAACAATCAATAAAAGCTTGTAAAATATCTTCCCTTTATTTTCAAAGTTTGCAAAGCGAATAATCTGAAATAATTAGGGTTGCTAGTTGTAAATGTAAATATTATAGGAAAAATTAAACTATGTCTCTAACTTGAACGGTTTTTATAAATCCTGTACAAACAAGATTAAAATTTGATTTCGTACTAATCTCTCTATCTATACATACAAATATCTACAGATATTTGTAGAAAATGTACGAAATCCTCGGCGCGAGAGTCCGATTCGAATTTATTTTCCTTAAAATTGTTAAAGGTATTATGGAGCTGCAACTATAATCGATACAATCAAAAGAAGATATCTTTATATAGATCCAGATTCTTACAAAAATATTTTAATGACATCGTTTTGTGCAGTTTCTGAAGCAACCAAATGAAATATAATAACTCAAAGAACTTTCTACAGTAATAAATTGCAACTTAAAAATTAAGTAAGTTGGGAAGTAATAGCAGTGGCTGCTGCTGGTGGAAACTTTTAGATACGCTCTGATAAGTTGATGTCGCCCGCGAAAATCTTAATAAACCTTCCATTTTTCTGGAGAGAGCTAAAAATTTACGTAGGTAGGTATTTCGTTTCTATTATTATATAAGAGCAGTGATAGCCCATTGGTTAAAGAGCCCGCTTTTCTCGAGGCTCGGGTTCGAATCCTGGCATGTACCAATAAGTTTTTTCAAAAATCTTACGTACATATTTATCACTAGCTCGACGGTTAAGTAAAACATCTTGAGGAAATCAGCAGGTCCCAGAATTAATTCTGAGACAATGTGTAGCAGCACCCTGGTCCGGCAATGGGCTCACCACTTATCACGTTTAGGGGTCCAATGAATATACTGGTGAAACGTGGGTATTTCCAGAAATGGCATAGTGGTATTTCCGATTTTGAAAAATGAAGTGTTAATCGATTGGTTAATATATCCGGGTTTTACTTTCGCCTGTTGAACTAATAATTTTTTCTCGTGTAAAAAAATCACTTGATTCTTCTTTTGACCTGATTTTAGTCTTTTTTAGGTTAGATTCTACTTATATTGAAGAATTGAAATATCATAAGCTTGGTGTTGGTAGTTGTAATTGAGAGTAAAATAACATTTGTGAGTTTCGGCCTCGTTTTCAGACAAAACGAGATCCAGACCTAGGCCCTAAGGCTGTATTAAATTATTATTTATAATGTGTATTGTTGCAGACAATTGGAATTTAACCTTAATGTCAACGGTGAGTTTTGTTATTGAATTCTATATACCGTTTCTTGAACAGAAAAATAACCCTAAACGGGGTCGCGTCCATTCTCAACGTGTCCTTGTTACGTCGTCGTGTCTTATTATTATGCAGGAATTTCTTCAACGTAAACACAAAAAACTTGTGAAACATGCCCTATGTCGGAGCAAAACAAGTTTATTTACACTGCTCTACTTTATTACTGTGTTATGAAGTAAACAAATATAAATGGGAATATAAGCAACACATTTCCGAAAGAAGCTTTGAATATTTAGATACACTGTACGTATTTAATTTCCAATAGTATTTTCTTAAAACTTTTAATAAAATTGGATTTTTTATTGTTATGGTCACAGAGTTATATTTAAAGGTGTAAACTAAGCAATTTCAACTTGTAACGTTTATGTTATTCACAAACTGTACCCTTCTCTGGTGTCACTTTACCCTTCTGCGATGCCAATAAGCCCACTTTGTTTCCAGTTAACACATATCAAGTCAACCTCAATTTAACCTGTTTCTAAGTTGCCTCAACCAGAGTTGACTGCCTCAGCCTATGTGAGTAGTTCCAATTTGTCCTGCCAGCTGGAATTACTTAGATGCCTTTACACGGAAAAGAACGACAGTTTCAATTTTTGCCAGCAAAAGGAAATACAATCTCTGTGAAAGAGGAAAACAGTCGCTTTGATAGAAACTAGATATGCTTGTCAGGGTTCCATATGTAAGTAGGAACCAGTCTAGTTTCCTCCTGTTAGTGATATAGAGTACTATAAAAATTTTCAGCATACATTTTACATGGATATTAGGTACATTTACCATGTAAAGTAAAGAAAAATCAATAGATAAAAATTGCTCCCAAAAAGGTCACAAAAATCTTTTGGAAAGAGAAAATTTTCTTCAAACGTCTTTGATTGCTCTATTATGTACTACCTCGATACTGCGTAGTTTTCTCGGTAGTTACTAATAGTTTATTATTATGGTGCTTATTTTTCTACACTAATATTATAAAGAGGAAAGATTTGTGTTTTTGTATGTTTGTTACGAATAAACTCAAAAACTACTGGACCGATTTTAAAAATTATTTCACTAATAAAAAGCTAAAAGATCCCTGAGTAACATAGGCTATATTTTATTCCCATTTTCCCATGGGAATTCCCGTTCCGACGGGGATAAAACCGCGCAGAACCGCTAGTTAATAATAAAAAGGGTACCTATCCATTAGTTATAAAACGCAATTCAATAATATGAAATATACATTTATTTACAAAGAAAATATACTTGTCTCAAAAAGAATCGGGACATTGGCTGCGGGCATTGCCTTCTGCTACCGTTGGTACTCTATTGGATAGACAGACACTTTCCCTCGCTGTCTGTCTTCGATTGGGCGTCAGGGCAAACCACCCCCATAGATGCCAGTGTGGGGAGCCTGTCGATCGACTCGGACACCACGGCCTCTCTTGCGCACGTAGCGCCGGCCGCCTGTCGCGCCATGCATGCCTCAACGACATCATCCGCAGGGCTCTCACCACTGCTGGTATCCCAGCTATTCTTGAGCCTAACGGCATCACACGAATAGGTGGCGGGAGGCCTGATGGTATGACTGTCGGGCCATGGAGACATGGCAGGTCGCTGGTGTGGGATGCCACATGTGCCGACACATTGGCCCCATCCCACATCGATGCCACCTCTGTGGGCGCTGGCGCGGCGGCTGCGGCCGCTGAACGCCTGAAGCGGCGCAAATATGCCGACCTCAATGAGGGCTACATATTTGTGCCGTTTGGGGTGGAGACCATGGGACCGTGGGGTCCGGGGGCGCGGCAGCTCCTCAAAGAGCTGTCAGTGCGTTTGGTCGAGGCTTCAGGTGACCAGAGGGCTGGCAGCTATCTCTGTCAAAGGATCAGCCTAGCTATCCAGAGAGGGAATGCTGCCAGTCTTCTGGGCACTGTCCCACATGGTTCCTCTTTGGAGGACATTTTTTATCTGTAATTATTGTAAATCAATGTATATTTTCTTTATTCAATAATATTATGTTTCTTTTAAACAATATTATTGAATCTAACGTTGTTTCTGGAGATACATATTTGGATTCTGAATCATTCAGTTCAATCTGATTCATGTGCGAGCCTGCAATTCCGGCAGGGTCATATTTTAGGGTTCCGTTCCAAAAGGGTGCCAACGGGATTCTATTTTAGGCTTCTGTCTGTCCGTCCGTCTCTCAATATTTTGAACTGTAAAAGATATACACTTGATTTTTTTACAGATTATGACCTTCCTATAGCCTTTCAATAAAAAATAATTCAATTTTGGTGATCCCTATACAAGAAAAGTGTTTTATTATTTTACGGTGGTACAGAACCCTTTCGTGTTCAAATCAGACTCGCACTGGGCCGTTTTTTTAACAACAAGTTGAATAGAGTTCGGCCACTATGAAACCTGTTTGCCTCTTGGAAATGACCATTGGCCACGTACTTTCGATTTCGCCGCACCAGGCGACCTCGACGCCACCACGCCTTGCGCCCGCGCCGCTCACATGCCATACTTGGTCGTGATCTATCCAACTCGTTTACCAGCAACCACAAGATTGGCACTTCTTGTGCTGCTTGATTAGATATCACTGTTTATTTATTGTGGTATAAATACTGTAATTTTGGACGCAAGTCACAATCTAATTAAAAATTTCAATCGACTAAGCCTATTGTATGTACGACGTTACTGTAATTTTTAATAACAAAAACCTTCTTTTACTATCTCAACAAAACTGTATCTACTTGGCTATTGTCGTCTTCTATTAAAAGTTACATAAAGAGCCCGTCAATATCCATCATGTCAATTAAGTAAGTCAAGAGTTTAATGTTTATTTTTCTTAGGACGTTGGACGACTTTACGATCGAGCATCTTTTATTTTTGAATGTAAAAAAGGGAAGAAATGTAGAAATAATATTTCGCTATTACATATGTAGAGACACATATCTGTCTCGTCTTTTCATCAGTTAATGTAACGTATTTTGCAGTACAACAGTTTTATGTGTAGAAGGTGATAAATAAAACGAGAGCAACGACCCAAAAATTTGCTCAGGCACATTATTATGTCAATATCAATTTTATAAAACGCCATCTTCAATTCATTTGATGGATATTTGCGCAAACAACTTCATAGTGCTTTTTATTTTCTACGCTCCTCGGTAAAGTCATTTCGAGTTCGCGAGTTTATAAATATAATAGAATATAATATTATTTGGGGCTATTGTAAACTCGACACAAACTAAACTCATTACAGAAAAAAGCATGTGTGAAGTAGAAACCACATTATTTTGGTTTATTGTAAAGCGTCACATTGCTTTTAGTGCAAAAAAGTCAAACAAAATTGATGAGGAGTCAACCTTTGTGGTGATCGGTCGAACGGTGTCGTAGTGTGTCAAAATTTATAAATATTGCGAGAAACCATTAACATCCCAGAAGAAACGCTGCCAACGTTTTATCTCTAACAAAAGCTTCACATAATATTAATTATCAGTTGCTCGACGAACGCCAAAGAAAAACATCAATACACCTCACCAAAAGCTAATTATTTTCCCAAGGAAACAGCTCCACGGTTCAGCGAATCAAAGTGGGGTTTGATTGCGAAAAAATAGCCGAGTCACTTTTTCCATTTCAGTGTCATTAACAGAAGTGAAGAGCGCTTGTCTAACCGTGCGGACGCCATCGACTGGGCCCGGGCTCTTTGTGAATTTCGCGATTGGTCATGGGTAAGATGCCCCCGCTTAATGGGAAACGGTTGACAATGACAAGGAAATTCCGGCGTGCACCAGCTGCCTACCCAATTATTTTTGCAAATCTCTGCTTGGCTGC
The DNA here is from genome assembly GCA_963855545.1 of Ethmia dodecea. Lineage (NCBI taxonomy): Eukaryota > Metazoa > Arthropoda > Insecta > Lepidoptera > Depressariidae > Ethmia > Ethmia dodecea. The sequence continues at coordinate 11,219,002 of OY979440.1, forward strand.
TCTACCAAAGCATTTTTATTAACAGGTACGTCATCAGTCATTCGGGTCGTTTATGTCAGCAGGGTTCATCATTCATGAAACACGATTTAGTACCTATCTAGAGGCTTTATTGTCTATTTATAATTGGGATCAGATTTGTCTTTATTTGTCATTTGCTAAGCATTCAGTGCTTGCTCTGTAGGCACTGATAGTAATGATAGATGTACGTCAGAAGCAGTGTTTGTCAAAATGAAATCGATTGCTATAAACAACAAAGGTTAGATTTTTTTATTACAATAATAATAATCTTTATTTCAGGCAATATTTACATTAGTGGATCTTAAATAACAATAGATTTCGTGCCCTAAGAAGGTGAAAAGGCTGTTAACTTTTGTATAAATTTATGAAATCATTGTATGAAATTCGATACTACTGACACTAGACAAGTGAACGGGCGTGGCCAGGCCCTCTACATATTATGTATTAATTATATTAATTATATTAATTATATATTATTATGGAAGTTGATATGGGAGACGCGTGATTTATGGAGTTAGTACCTTAATGAATAAAAAAACCAAAAACTCAACAACAGACTTAAAATGTAGCCTATGACACTTTGGGGATGAACACGAATCTAGAGATGCCTAGCAAATTAAAATAGTATGAGCCACTATGAAACAATTATTTGAAATTCCCCGAAGAATGAGAAAATAATGCACCCACGCAGATTACACAATTGGACAGCTCATTAGTTATGATTTATTGCTATTTACATCAGTAGAACCAATACAAATAAAACCAATATAATTATCCCTATCAAATTTTATGTTTTACTTTCTACGCTATAGAAATATAAAAAAATCTGTGTTTTATTTTTGTTTTAGAGATTTGATATTTCATAGTATAAAATTAAATTAAAATGTCTAGCAGTCTTTGAAAGTATTATAAGAGTGAAATACATTACTTCATACCGTAAAATATGATAGCCATATTCACGTAGAGTTGACATCGCCTACCCTGGCATTTTCATAAAATAATTTGTATTGAAACTAAACTTACTACGAAAGTGACAGAATTTCAATATAGCGTCTCGGCCCCACCCCACCTACTGGTCCCGGGTTGATGCAAAAAGTCCAAGTATAAGTAAGATATTTCATATATTGAGCGTGAAGGAAATCCGCTGTCACGGGCCACCTAATACGTAACTCAAATTTTATGGATCCCACGAGAAATGATATTGAAAGTTTTCGGGTGGAACTATTTACAGACTACGTTTTAAATGTAGGTAGGTACCAAAACGTTCAACTATATTGAGCATAGTAGAATGCAATGTCTTAATATGAAATTTTATTAATACTAGCTGTTCCCTGCATTCTCACTTTTGTAGCCCCCGTTCCCGTGGGATACTTATAGCCATGTTACTTCTAGAAAAGAAAGCTTTCCATTGGCAAAATAATTTTTAAAATCGGTTAGTACTTTCGGAACCTAATGTACTTATTACAAACAAATATACAAATGAACGGCATTTAAATTTTATTTATAATCATAGATAGCAGCTACGACGCTACTCGTATGTGATGTAGGTACTATGTGATTTGGCATTAAGTGTACATATTTTTTAAAAGAACATGATATTAAATAAATTTTGCTTTGAATATAGGTATCAGTACCCGTGAACAGGCGTTGTGACATTAATTTTGCTGTTTTTATTCGGGGTCCATTCTTACCTTAATTATTCTCATCGTAACAGGGATAACTTTGAAGATCCCTTTAAAAGTTACTCAATGAACGAAAATTCATTGGTATAATTTTAATATAATATTCCAACATTGTTTTGAAAAGTTACCATAACATATATTATCTATCTAGATATAATTACCTCGTTTTCTGTTTGTAAATTTAATTATGTTTTTATAAATAATAATATAACAAAAAGAAACTATATAATGTACGTATTATCAATTTAACATTTTATTATATTTTCCTGTAAGCTTTCCTACCACGGCTTGCAGACGGGCGTGCTAGGTTACGAGTATTTTATTATTATCGTACGACCTTTTCATCATATTCTTTACTAGCGACCCGCCCCGGCTTCGCACGGGTGCAATGCTGAAAATAAAACCTGCCTCTTGAATCACTCTATATATTAAAAAAACCGCTTCACAATCCGTTGATAGTTTTAAAGATCTAAGCATACATAGGGACAGACAGAGAGGAACGACTTTGTTTTATACTATGAAGTGATAGTGATGATGATTTCTTTGTGATAGAATAGAATAGATAGAATACCCAAGATCAAATGGCCGTTAGCTCTCTAAAAAACGATTATTGCAAGTATCTGAGTCAGGTTATATAGCATGCGGCATGTCTGACTCAACCGTAGTGCAGTATGCGTGGGTTTCGCCATCTCCCAGCTACTCAGCTCAACGCATAATTACACTAGCCGACTCTTATGTCGCCGCCGACATAACAAACGAAAAGGATATACAATACGACACGACATAGCATTTCAAACAGGCTTCTTTGGATCAGCTAAAATACTTTCCGAAGCGGTGGTAGATACAATTAATATTTAATAAGTGTTATCCACATTCAAATAACAATAAAAATATTTGATTTCATTTTCGTACACACACTTGCGACTGAAATTAACTTTTTAGTAATTATTAAAGAGGATAGATACTGTTAAGAATAATAATCTTGAAGTTCAGTTTAACAAAGTAAAGTTTGATACTACATATATTGTAAATGGGAAAGTTTTATGCACTGAAAATCAAGTTGTTACCCCTTAGTGTAGCCAATAAAAGAACATTACAAAAAATCCCGATTCGCAGCCGTCAACACAATAGCGTTACGTTTAGTATCATAGCCTCAATATATAAAATTTTATTCATAACGTAGATGAGAATGAATCTTCTTGACATCGATCAATATCGGTGTCGGGTCGATTTAGTGTCGGCTAGTGTACAAAAGATCTCAGCATGAAATTCCTGCGCGGTCACATTCCGCAAGCCGCAGTCGTCCGCTGGAAACCCTGCTCTTTTTGTAGCGACAGTAATTGATAACTGTTTATTTATTAGGGTAAGGTGACTAAGGGTAGTAGATTCATATTGGAATGTTATAATTATTAAGGTAACATACAATAAATATCAATGGTGCCACCGACACATAATGTCGGAATGAATCATTGACACAGTTTATGTATGACAGAAGACGCTTATCGGCGAATCGAAATTCCAAAATAAAGAAATATATTTTTATTTTAGACCGAGGTGACAACCTTCTTATAATATATTTGAATCTATCTTCACTTCTTCACAATATGACGTTGTTAAAAGTAAACTTGTTTTAACATGGTTTTAAGTCAAATCCAGTATCCTGATTTTGCTTGTTTCAGAACAAGGTGCGAAAAGTGATGACGCTATATGAAAATGAAGATGTATCTTGTTTTCTCTACAGCAAAAAAGAGACAATGTGAGAATCATTAGATCTTTTACGTTACTATGTAGGAATCAAACACTATTGTTTTATGAAGTTATGGTTGGAATCCTGGTAATGTAAACTACATTGATGCTTGAAACAAAATGTTCCTCAACTTTTTAAAAGTGGTGTTTAAAAACAAAAATCAATTGTATAAAATTTATTAAATATTAGTAGTTGAACACGCTGTATGTTAATTTCACGTCGTCGTCATCAGGCAGAAAAAGTTATTAAATCTGTAGTTGGTGCCTTTTGGGCCTTTTGATCAAAACTGTTGCGGTGAAAGCAAACAGGTTAGAAAGTATTTGTTCGTCAACTATTGATAATTATTTGCATTAGAAATCTGTGAAATACAAATGCTACTTTCTCAGGCACATACTCCCTAGATGCTATACATACTCAATGAAGTATTTTTGTTCTTTCAGACAGTTTTATTTATGTATATGTAATGATTTCAATATTTTTTTAAATAAATTCAATCGATCAATTTTTGTAAGTGTAAACCATCCTAAATTATTTTATTTAAGTTTATTTTTTAAATAATTTACCAATACGCTCATAATAATAATTATTAACTTAATACACAATTTTAAAAAACTGTGTATTTTCAGATAACACACATTCACGATGTGGGCGATGAATTGTATTGTGATGTGTACATAACCCATTTGATATATAATATTGTCTATGCTAAAATAAATAGGTATAATATAATATGTAGGGTCCATGATAAGCATAAAATAAAATTTTATAAATTAAGTTTAAAAAAAATTATCTATTTTATTACTAACTAGTAAAATTATATTTGGATGCAGCTTAGATAAAAAAAAATTGTTCGGATTTTTTAAATGTAGTAACTATACTAATTATATAGTTTCGATTCTTACGGAGAAACTTGAGTTTTGAAGACAAAACAAATTGTTCGACGGGCCCACTACTCCTTCAACACTACTTGAAGCTCCCGGGGGGTTTGTTCGATGACAGTAACAAAGTGTAAATAGACACGATACATTTTCCATAAACATTGCTTATTAAATATTTAGCGGGTATCACTTTCCGTATACAACGCCATTACTACTGCCTGTCTTTGTCTACTGTAAAATATTACTCACAAAATTTTCTTCGTAGCATATTCCAGGATTTAGTGATTATCAGACGAGGAACTATAGACATGAAAAATTTCGCCGTCAACATATTATTAGAACGATTATATTTTTTTTTATTATTTAATTTTGTAATCTGTTATTTGTAATGTATAATTTTAGGGGTAGGTACTGTGTCTGAGTTAAATATATTTTATTTTTATTTATTTCATTATATAATAAATATGTTATTATATAAAAATACATAAATATGTTCACGACTTTATCCCAGAGGGTGTTAGCAGATGCATGCCATTCATTACCCACGTTTCATCAGTAACATTTTTGACCCCTAAACGTGAACCGGGGTATATCTGATATTTATATCACACAAGGACACAACACAATATAGTTACTTGCAAGCCAAACAATAAACTTCTACACAGTTCCGTCGAGTCCCTAAACGTGTTAAATTAAGGATATAATAAGAAGTACTACTCGAGAAATAATACCAGAAAAGCCACGAAAGGAAATTAAAAATAAGTCCACTGCAGTGACTTCCGTAAATAAATGGGCTTTGCTTTCAAGTGGCGTTCATTGGCTTATCCCGGGAAGAATGATAGCATTATACTTACCTACCCCGGACAAAAACTTGTACCATGTCTCTGAACTTTGGCAAGAAATCTTGGAATAAAGCCAATATCATTGCCTCAGGCCTGGTAAAAGGCAAAAACGCAAAATGATTTTTTCGTTAAAAAATTATTTATTTTTAAAATATGACATTTTAAATTAATCTCTTTCATAATAAAACTTGCAACATGTTATTATATTAAGCAAACTTTTAAAGTAAACTCATTTTCGTTTATTAAATTACGAGACTGATTATCATAAGTAAATCGCCATGTAACTGGAACAATTATCAAAACAGACATAAAATTAATGTAATTGTTGCTCACCACTTCACACTCCAGTTCCTATCTAGTAATAACTTATCTATTGCTCCTATAATATTTTTTGTACAAGTAAAAATATACACATACCCCTATATACTGCCAAATTTTCCGTTGTCATCATCACCTAACAGTAACAGCCTATAGCTTGGCTAAAACATGTTTTTTTCCTCTATGGACTATAAGTATACATTGTTCTGCGGAATTTATTGAGAAATAGTGTAGGAAAAGTTCACATGATCATAATATTAAATTATAAAAAAATAGAAAGCTAAATAAATTGTTTCTGTGACTGTACCAAGAGTTATATTTTGTTATTCGTTTGGAATAGATTTAGTACTTACTTCATTAAAATTTGGTATTAGTCAAGACTAAAAAAAATTACTACAATAAACAAATACCATTGGTGTTAGTTTTTGGTATTAGATAGGAATAGATCCATTTAATTCATCTAGAATACATTATGGCAGTGCGCAACTGAGCTGTTTATCCACGGCAATCGATTGCCGCGCCACTACTACACGCCTTATAAATAAACAGGGCGAGGAACTAGGTTTCCCAAATAGAACTCTCATAAACTCGTGGGCAGTAACTAAATATTTATGCGTAAGAAAGAATTAATCATATTCAACGCACATCTGAGTCCTTCGACTCTATTCACTGAAAGTGGCTCACGTAACAAAGGAACGGTAACCTAATACGTGACGAGAAATATGATGTATTTAGAAGCGTCATATTATTCTATGTGGTAGACCCATTTACCGACTAATTGGTTCCGACGGAACCCCAGTTATTCGTGACTTTCGTGGCGTGTGTCGTGATCGCGGTGAAATCGCGGATCCGCTCGGCTAACACTCGAGAATGAAGCATCACACTCAAGAAGAAAACACATCCTATCTACATACCTACAAAGTACGATGATTGTTCACAATGCACCTTAGCTATGATCAAGACACTTCCTAACTCTTGAGAGGAAAACATTTTTATCGCGTCATGTAAACAAGTGAAGTATTTATCGTGAAAGTTTGTTGAAAAAAATACAATTGATCTATGGAAAGTTAAATGACACATTATTTGCCTTTTAGACTATTTTTTTTTTGTTAGTTTAGGTAGTACAAATTTTAGAAACAAATTACTAAACAATAGGCTTGCTACTAAAGAAGGTATACTGTTAGTGAGAAGAGATGACTGTCCTCAATCCGGAGTTAATTCTGTAACAATTAGCCGGGAACATTAGGGTTGGAACGATGTTATCTGAACCGACTAATACTTATATCGAAGCTGCGTTTAGGTTCTTAGTTTGTTAAGACGGCGAACTAAGTATGTGAAACTTGAGCATAGATTTTGTCGTTTTTGTATGGCCTTTTTTATTATCAGCAGGACTACTATCAATAACAATTTTGGAATATCCTACTCATGCAATTTTAATTGGAATCCAAAATGCGTGCTACCGCATGGCTACCACGCATAGACAATAAATACACAGTTATTTTCGTTTTATAATTGTGTATAATTGCTAAATAAAGAGGGGTTAAGTAAGATACCCCGTAAAGAAACTTCGTACCACAAGTTTCCTTCTCTTGTAAAGGAATATATTTAAAACAATACATCACAGACTTACATATTAGTTTAAGGTATCGATTGCGTAAGCGCCGAAACTTGACAAGAAGCTCGACGAAGGCGGATACTGAGAGTGACCTCGAATCAGTTTCCAATCATGACTCACACGTGTAGAGAAGTCTCTAAACAAACCTCTTCCCACATGCGACTAAGCCGAAGACAAGCGAATCCCTTTTCGAGTAGGTACTATCCAACCGTTATTCGATTCATGAATTATCCTATTTTGGTATTCGGATATTTAATTCAGCATCGTAATTAACGATTTTTCAGAATTATCCACCGGAGAGAACTGGATTCAGTATTTTTCTTAAACCATTTTTTGGAACTTTGACTTCCAAATTGAATGATGAACTGATCTAATCACGTTTGGTTTGATTACCAATTTCCCACTTCCTATTTTTAGAGGATTGTTGTAGGTACTGTTCTAGAGAAAACAGGATTTTTAAAAATAAAACAATAGTACTCGTACATCACGTTTGGTTTCGCAACGACTTATTAATAGCTAGGTAATGATACGATTTTTTAAGCTCCTTGTCGCGACGACGACGACGATTTGCAACATCAAGAACAGTCGGTAGGTACCTGTTCGTTAGCTGACCAAATGTCTACTTTATAATTACTAAACATGAAATCTAAGGTGAGTAGAAATAATAACTATAGGACCCATTTGTAGAGACCCATAATAGTCTAAGCAACATAAATTAACTTAGCAAAGTAGTAGGTACCTTGTCACACTTACATTCTTGATAATTATTCCCTATCGCCAAATATTTCAAATGTGAGTTTTGTATAGGTAAGGTATGATATGGTAAAATTAATTTGTGTTAATACTTTGTATTCTGGCCTTGCATGTAGGTACCTATATAATTTTATTCTGCAGTTAGTTGAATACAGTCGTGAGTTTTTGTCGTTACGAAACATTGATGTTGTTATAATGATTGAGTCAAAAAACCAGCTGTTGTACAACAAAAAGAATGCAAAGAATTTTCATAGACGTTAGGCAATACTAAAATAGAAACTAGGTATACAAGACTTACAATAAAACTTTACTGCACATTTTACATATACTAAATTTAAATTCCTTTACAAGCACTATTTACAGCTTTTTATACCTTAAAATGATTCCCAAATATTATAAATAAATTATCCATAAATTAAGCAAATTAGATGTTTTGTCCCGATCTGACATTAAATAAATGGTTTAAATAAAAAATACAACACCTAGTTAACACACAAATTAAGTTATTGATTGTGCGTACCTACCTGAATTAATCAATTAGCTTTTACCAGGTACAGCTTTTGCACAAAAGTTAAATAACTATAATTTATCAACGTAACCAGTTTAAAAATAATAAAAGAATATTCCAAAAGCTTTAAAGAACACTCAAGAAAAAAAATCTAAACGATTAAAGACATCAAATGAAAAATACATAAAAATGTAGAGAAATACTCACCAATAACTCTAGTGACAATCCAATCAGACAGAAATCAATCACAACAAAAAAACACAGAGAGGAATTTAATAAACACCACGGGAGGGGGCTACGAATATTAAAATAAAATAAAATCACCAGGGTCAAACAGAATCGCACAATTCAAACTAAACGCGGAGGGCACACCAGGCCCACTAGCTCTGGGGAGTCTTGGCCAGGCGGTCAATGTGGGCAGTGCTGCAGCTCGATATCAGTTACGGACGTTTCATAATCAATGCGTGAGTGTTGTAATATTTACGTAATTTTTTCAGCTTGTCAAATAGTCGACGCGATGTAAGACGGTAGAAACCGACAGAACTATTCCCGGTGAACGCTCGGGCCGCACTGCTTGCCCATAACGGCAAAAGGTCGTTCGTTACCCACATTCTCTTTCCGCGCAAGCCTTCCCAAGTTAGAGAGAGACACAGCATCAAAAGATTCGGCTACTCACGCAAAGGACAGGGATGGAAAAACGCAGCTTCATAAGAAAATCCGAATTCGAGACTTGATAGTTCTAACTTAAGACCGTGCTTTTGCCTTTGTGGATTATTTGAAAGGTGTATATTTAATATAAGTGCGAACGGAAAAGGCAAAACTATTAATTGGTAATTATTTTTATTTAATCGTTTTCACCGTGAAATTATTCATGACCTACAAATATTGGAGTATATACCTACTCGAAGGTACTCAGCATAACCATTCTATTACTTTTCATAATAATAAGTGATAATAATATCCACCCTAATCATAATAATTGTAAACAGACGAATTGGGAACCTGTCTTCCTTTCTGTTTGCAAAATCTTTGATTTAGCGCGCTCTTTAAAATCTAAAATTTATATCTAACTATGTACAATTTACACATAAGCAACTAAAAAAATTATACATATTTCATACATAATACCATAATAATAATATATGTACGCCTTATTGGAGATGGTTTCCAAGCTTTTCACCAGTGTATATTTTCAACCCCTAAGCCTGACAGGACGGGAGTCCTTTGCACATACATGCCTTAGAATCAATTCTGGTGCCCCACGATGTTTATTTTTCACCTTTATTTATTATATTATACGTACTCACGATGAACTCATTGGTTCATTCAATCACCACGAGTCGAAACAATGAAAAGTGGTATCACTTGAAACTCTATCACTGCTCATAACATGAGCAACGTTCAAAATATATCAATTATCTGTGTGCTACTACCATATTAGATGAGACTGCATTCTCATGATTAAATTAAAGTTAAGAAGCTTGTTTACCACGAGACAATAGCTAAACGTTAAAGCGTTTTCAAATACTTACTCTACAATATGATTTTTAATTTATTTCAATAGTCGCGTCTCATTGAAAAATGGTACCTACTGTTCAGTTATATGAAAAATCGTATTTCGCTTGGGTCATGCAGCTCTCAGTTAGTGAATAAATTTTCAGAATCGGATTAGTAATTTCAAACATAAAGTTATGGTTACAAAAAACGTCACTTCTTCAAAATTTATGTCGATATCGAGATAATTTTCGCCGCTTGCCTTTGCCTTTGCTTTAGGTAATAATATATTAAAATTGAAATGAAACAAGTGCACTTATAGGCAACAAATGCATCCGTGGCAATGGAATAATAAGTACCTAAGATAAAATCTGTTTAGCTTGGGACGCTACCAATGTATGATTGGTTCCACAATGATTATCTAGTGTCCGACCAAAAATGGATTTTCAGCCGAAAACAAAACTTCGGCTTTAGTGTTATTTTCAGCCGGAAACGAAAACGAAAATGAGTTAAACATAAATTATTATAATTTAAGTATATCTTGATTTTTTTACACTTATGGAAAGAAAAATTATATTATAGGCTTTAAAATAAATAAAATAAGTACTATAATTTCGTTAGAGTATTCACAACATTTTGTGTATTTCTTGTTGTATTAATTCATTGAAAAATATAGTATACTAGCGACCCGCCCCGGCTTTGCACGGGTGCAATGCTAATACTAAAACCTTCCTCTTGAATCACTCTATCTATTAAAAAAACCGCATCAAAATCCGTTGCGTAGCTTTAAAGATTTAATCTTAGGGAAATAGGGATATGGGGACAGAGAAAACGACTTGGTTTTATACTATGTAGTGATGCTGGCAATATAATACAATAAACTTTGTCAAAAATCAACACTGTTAAAATAAACTTTTTATTAAATTGACCTAGGTACATATTTCACAAATATTTGTTCAATTAAATGAAATAACTTCAATACCTACATATCTAAATGCATATTTCGTAGGTATGTTGGAAATAAAAACAAATGTCAAGAACTTACCCATTCATTTATGCTCGTGACGAAAAAATACAACATATACAGAAACACGCTTCACGACTTAAAAACAGAATCGTAAGTCAGCTGAGTGAAACCACGAGGTCCCTATTACCCCGAAGTCACCTAGTATTGTCGAGCTTTAATTGTAAAGTAGGTCGAATGACCCTCGACAATCACGAACTTTTGACTTGGCCGAAACTTCGTCTGTGTTATGGTCACAAACGAAAATAAGGCCGAATATGGCCGAAAACGAAGCTTCGGTCGGTCACTAACAATCATTCGTCGCATCTAACGTAATAACTTTAGATTTGACTAGCGTTTGCCCAGCGGGTCCAGTTTATTCCCGTTTCTGTACGAATTTCCAAAAATCAATTCATAATGTTAGGCACGATAATATTTATTATAATATAAACAATTATTTATTAGAAGCCATGTTGACTAATTTAGTGATCCGGTTCACTTGTCTCTTTCATTCGTTGATTCTACGGCCGAGCGATTGGTGGAAGGTTGCGTTGAGTTCTCAGGTCATTCGATTGGCGGCTTCCGAGTGTGACACAAGTGTAGTTGTACTGTGTAATAAATTTATAAAGGTAGAAATAAAGTGAGTGCTGGAATAAAAGGGAGTTTTATTATACTTCAGAAGTGGTAAGTCCTTGCCTACATTTATTTTTCTTCAGTTTTGACGAACACGAATTATGAAATTGAGTATACCCACTATTAGGTACCTCTGCCTACCCCCTCGGGGATAAATATAGTGAGAAATTTATATTTATTTGTATACCTACTGCATTTGAAACTAGCGACCCGCCCTTATACAAAACCTTTCTTGTTTATCGCTGCTTCTATATTAGTAAAAACCCATCAAAATCCGTTGGGTAGTTTAAAACATCTAAGCGTGCAGACTGCTGGAAGCTACTTTGTTTTATATTAAGTAGAGATTATGAATTGAGTATATTTTATGGAATTAATTTCTTTTAAATTGAAATATTTATATTTTATGCCAAGCAAACGTTACGTAATATTAAGTACTCTTAATATATAAAAGTTTGATTATTATGAGTGAGTGGATCTTTAACTAGGTACATTAAAAGCAATTTTCTCTTATAAATGAGTAAAAACCCGTTAACCAGTCGAATATAGGTAATTACTTTGTTTCATTCGTCATTATAATAAAATAAAATGTATATTTCGAACTTGAAAGTTAAATTTACTGTTAGGTACATGTCAGCAATAGGGCCAGCGAGTATTACGTGTGTTTTACTTTACTAGAGCTTTACTGTTTTTGTTCTTCTGTTTAGACTCTTTTTACTAAAATTAACCCTTAATGCTAGTTAGTCTAAAAGCAAATCTAACCACAGCAATTTTTGTCTGTGAGTTTAAGATAATGCTGCACGGTAGTGGCAGTGCTCAGCGGTGTTTGACCACGCCTACTCCTGGGACGTCACGCCGTGATGAGACTACAAGGCGCAGCCGCAGCCGCAGCCAGCGTGATGCCCAAAGTCGGAGCAGTCACGAGGACCGGGAGCGCGGCCGCGGCCGCAGCCGCAGCTACCGCGATCGGGAAAAGGAGCTGAGACTACAGCAGCAACGGGTTCGTAGACTTGAAGCTCAATTGGATAGAGAAAGGAGTGTACGGCAGGCGCATCCGCGCTCGCGGCAGCGCTCGCCACGGGCGTCGAGACGGCGTTCGAGGGAGCCCTTGCGATCACGATCTCGTGTGCGGAATCCACCGCGATGTACTTCTAGCCAGCGTAGTCTAGAAAGACGCGTCGCGACCGTCTCTCGGGATGAACGACGCCCGCGAGCTACGCCCCCAGAATGTGCTCGTACTCCTTCGTTCTCGGCTAATGACGTGGCTGATATTATTAATTCTTTGAGACATTCCAACCCCAAGCCGTTACCAGTGGACACCGTTTTAACTACTAATCAAATAAACCACAATAATATTTTACCGGACTTTGATCCTTCTTCAAAGAATCAAAGAGTGGATATATGGCTAAAGAAGGTGAATGAGTGTGCCACTGTTTACGGCTGGGACGAAAGAACGACAATTCATTTCGCTATGCAAAAGCTCCAGGGACTGGCCAAGGTTTGGTACGAGAGTTTGAACTCCATACTATTTAACTGGTCTGAATGGCAATTAAAACTGATAAATGCTTTTCCTTGTGAGCAGAGCTATGGCCAGGCCCTGGAAGAGATGTTGAAGAGAAAAAGTAGGTACAACGAACCTATAGAAATGTACTATTATGAAAAGCTAGCGCTCGTGAACCAGTGTGACATTGACGGCAAGCGGGCAGTAGATTGTATTATACATGGTTTAAGCGATAAAACTACTAAGTCCAGCGCGTTGGCTTTGAGATGTACACACCCTGATCAACTATTGCAATTCCTTATGAGCAATAGGGAGACTTCTTCTTTTTTGGATTGCAATGCAAATTATAAAAATAAAATCAATGATGATCCCAATAACCCAAATATTCAACATCCCTTTAGCAGGACTGACATATCCCAGTCTACGGTTTCATGTTTTAATTGTAAAGAGCGTGGTCACACCTTCTTCGAATGTCCAAAACCCCTAATTAAATGCTCCCAATGTAACAGATTTGGACATACTGTAGACAAGTGTAATTTCAATGGGGCTCAAGACAATGTAAGAGTTCCTCCTCCAAAGACGATGTGCATATTAGCAAAGTCTACACCGAATTAAAAATTCATTAAAGATGCTCTTCTAAACAACTTACCCGTAAAAGTTTTTGTTGACTTTGGTAGCAAAGTCTCTCTCATTGCTAAATCTATCCTCCCTAGCCTAGGGCTGGAAAGTGACAATATGATAACCACCCTAAAGGGGTTCGGGAATGAGATAGTTTACACATTAGGTGCAGTTACGACCCAGTTGACAATAGACAACGTTTCTGCGTCTGTGACCTGCCAAGTAGTCAAAGATAAATTCTTGGATTTGTCTATGTTGGTGGGTCAGTCTTTTTCGGAACAGGCTCACATAACAGTTTATAAAGATACAAAGAATTTACAATTCCTCGATTCAGGGAATGAAATGCCGTCTTCGTATTCCTATGAGATTGTTCAAGGGTCTGTCAAAATCGTAGCCGTTGCTGACGTGAATGTGTGTGGACCGGCAACGATTAGATGCTACTCTGAACCATGTTTGGAGGGCACTGTTTTATTGGATAGCATAGTGATAGGTTAACCAACACAACAGTATATAATTTACGGTGGTATACCTATATCAGCTTAAAAACGGTAAAGTTAATGTGTGCGTTAGCCCAGTATGCGCCAATTGCCTAATCCTATCCGAAAACATCTTGACTCGTGCTACGAGGGTTCAAGTAGTTAACCGTATTATGTCGCCCATTGCCCAAGGGTTCCGGCAACACAATAATATAATAATATCTCGAAACCCTGTACCTGATATTGACACTTCCAGCAGCAGCAGACAAAGAAAATACTGACAAATTCCCTGTCGTGATGACCGTTAGTAGTGAAGATTGGATGCAGACGCTGCAATAAGGTAACGACCGATATAGGGTCGCGGCCGTGCCAGGCTTGACTAGTTCCAAAAATAAACGTAAAATAACTGTTGCTGCTGACAAAATGTCACCCTGGATTCACGTAGCTGCTCTGGAGGTTCACTTTTATTACATTAAAAATTTATTTATATACAATAATAATTATTATTATAAGTATTAAAAAAATATGTTGATATTCACTTACCTTACTGATACAGTTTTCTTAATAATACAGTTTGATATATATTTGGTTAGTTACGATACTTGTTTTTCTATACGTAACAGACTACTAAAAGTAATGAAATAAGCTTAAATGCCTGCATGAATGCCTACCAATAAGTAATTAGTAGATATACACATAATCAATTTCAAATAAGATTTATTATCTACATATAATGAAATAATTTTGTTAAATGAATTAGAATAACTTTTTTTTTACATTTATCATTAAATAAAAAAATAGTTAATTTATTCACCTATTTACTTTATTCGTTTAAATATATGATTATAACTAATAATTATTTAAAAATTGTTTGAGAAATTAACGGTTCACTGACTGTTATTTGTAAAGATTTGCAAGAAATGAAGGGTTTGCAATATTTGTTAGATTGTCTGTGAGAAATGAAGGGTTCACAGGACAATTTAATAATTTAAAATGATTTGTAAGAAATGAAGGGTTTGCAATATTTGTGAGATTGTCTGTGAGAAATGAAGGGTTCACAGGACAATTTGATAATTTGAAATTATTTGCAAGAAATGAAGGGTTTGCAATATTTGTAAGATTGTCTGTGAGAAATGAAGGGTTCACAGGACAATTAAATAATTTGAAATGATTTGCAATAAATGAAGGGTTTGCAATATTTGTAAGATTGTCTGTGAGAAATGAAGGGTTCACAGACAAATCTTAAACTAGTTAAGTATAACTTTGCGAGAAATGAATGGTTCGCTTGTGTTATGTTTGTTTTAAGGAATTAGGTTTATTTATTACCTATGTAAGGATGATGGTTGCAACATACTTTAGTACTAAAATAAATCATGTACCTATGTATTAGTACTTAAGGCTGGGTACCTAGGCCAGCAGAGGCCGATTTTTGTGATTTTTAAAGTCATCTGAGACATGGAAAATAGTATTTAACGTAAAAAAAAAACCTTGCCTTAAAACATTGTTATAGCCAAGACATGATGAACTGTTTTGCCGAATGTTAGGCACAAGCCCCGTGTATGAGGACATACACGCGATCAGGATGGACGAATGTTAGGCACGATAATATTTATTATAATATAAACAATTATTAGAAGCCATGTTGACTAATTTAGTGATCCGGTTCACTTGTCTCTTTCATTCGTTGATTCTACGGCCGAGCGATTGGTGGAAGGTTGCGTTGAGTTCTCGGGTCATTCGATTGGCGGCTTCCGAGTGTGACACAAGTGTAGTTGTACTGTGTAATAAATTTATAAAGGTAAAAATAAAGTGAGTGCTGGAATAAAAGGGAGTTTTATTATAATAACGGTTTTTCTACGACATATAAGACAACTATACTTGTCGTGACGTGATTTCAAGTTTCTATGTGTTATCGTTTCGAAATAGTACGTATTTTTCTTTATATTTATAACTAGTTTTTTTTTTATTTCTCGTGAAAATAATACATATTCCTGCAAGAAAAAGTACCCCGGATGTTGACCCAGCTATTCACCTATACCAAATTTTATTGAAATCCGTCCAGAGATGCGTGCACAGACAGACAGACGGACAGACAGCCAGCCAGACAGACAACAATTTTACAAATTTGTGTTTTGAATATCGACATCGATAACCATCTACATTACCGCTGAAATTTTCAAAAAATAGTTACGACATATACGGTCTCGTTACAGTTTTATTATATTTATAGATAGATGTACGATTGTTAGTGAATGATAAAATTAGTGCAGTGATATGTTCTAGGCATGATTTACAAAAACTAAACGTACCAGTATGTATTTGTTTACTAATGGACCAGAAAACATCGTGCCTGTGGTCTATCTCATGGCAGTTATTAACCAACGATAGAGATGATTTTAAATCCAGATACTAAGTTAATAGTAATGCCCATAAAATGTTTAGTTATCCCAGCATTGCACATTCAGATTTCCTTCTCAAGTGTAGAGGCCTCATTAGACTCTCTAACGATCGCCCGTCTTTTCACTTGAGTGCATTTCTGGATATACCGTAGATTTTGATCCCTTTTCATCCCTGCTTAGATATAATTTCCACTCCCTTAGGCATTACTTTTTTTATGAAATAAAATATTGTAATAATATTTTGGTATAGTTGAAATTATATTTAATAATGTAAGTTTATTTATACAAATATGTACCTATCTATATCTATACTTAATATTATAAAGAGGAAAGATTTGTATTTTTGCATGTTTGTTACGAATAAACTCAAAAATACTGGACCGATTTACAAAATTCTTTTACCCATGGAAAGCTAGAAGATCCCTAAGTGACATAGGCTATATTTTATTCTCGTATTCCCACTGGAACGGGAACTACGCAGGTGAAACAGCGCAGAACCGCTAGTTATTTTATAAAAGAGAAACACCACTGACTGTTTCCCTCATCACAAAATCTCCGTAACCATAACCTAGAAACTGGAAATATGGCAAGTTGTCATTTTTATAATAATTCAACATCTACTAAGAAAGGATTTTGGGAAATTCGGATTCTAAAGAGCTATGGCAATTCAAAAAGCTCTTTTATTTTTGACTTCTTTCAAAGCAAGACTTCTTATAGTTTTATGTGGTTTGATAGTATTTATTACCAGTACCAGATGACTGGACTAAGGCGGTAATTGTACCACTTTATAAAGGAAAGGGGTCGCAACAGGACTGTAAGAACTATCGTGGCATTAGTCTCTTAAGTGTGGTCGGCAAACTATATGCGAGGATATTGATTGATAGGGTCGTGACTGAAACGGATGAGAGGATATAGACCTGGAAAAGGCTTACGATCGAGTGAGAAGGAATGAGCTATGGTCAAAACTGGCCATGCATGGGTTGAATCCTATTTTGGTACAGGGTCTGAAATCCCTCTATAGGGATTCTAGAGCCTGTGTCAGAATTAATGGCGCCTACACGGACTGGTTTGACATCTCTGTGGGTGTTAGACAGGGTTGTGTAGCATCGCCATGGCTTTTCAACCTTTTCATGGATAGCTGTTTGACAGATTTGAAAGAGCAAGATTGTGGAGTACGAATGGGAGAGGTGTGTGTCAAATGCCTGTTATACGCCGATGATCAAGTAATACTAGAACCACCGGCGTGTAAGTTGCAGGACACTGTAACTCTTGTGAATGAGGCTTTTAAGAAGAAAGGCATGAAAGTGAATGTAAGCAAGACGAAGGTAATGGTTCTGGAGAAAGATAGGGACATGTCTGAATGTGATATTATGATTGAAGGCGAGAAAGTAGAACAAGTGTCAGAGTTTGTTTATTTGGGAAGTAAGTTTACAAGAGACGGAAAGTGTGACAGTGATATTGAAAGGAGGGTGAATGCAGGGAACATGATTAACAGAGCTCTGCACTCCTTTATGAGGAGCCAGAATGTGACAAATAAAGCACGTCTGGCTGTACATGATGGTGTGTTAGTACCTACGTTGATGTATGGCAGTGAGGGTTGGGTATGGCAGAAAAAGCATGAAAGTAGAATAAATGCAGTCGAAATGCGTTCATTAAGAAGCATTAGTGGAGTAAGATTGATAGATAGAGTGAAAAATAATGTGATCCGAGAGCGTTGCGGCTTGAAAGATGATATAGTGACTAGGATTGAAAGAGGAATGCTCAGGTGGTTTGGTCACATTGAGCGGATGAATGAAAGTCGTCTAACGAGACAAATATACAAAGGTGTTGTGAATGGGCGAGTCGGTAGAGGACGACCTAGGCGTACCTACATCGATCAGATCGGCGATGTGTTGAAGAAAAGCCAGATAAAGAGTACCCGAAACCGACGAGCGTGCATGAGTCGTTTGATGGATGTGGAGGAAGCGCGAGAGATCTGCCAGGTTCGTAGCAAGTGGCGGTCTGTTGTCTCTGCCTACCCCAATGGGAAATAGGCGTGTGATTATGTATGTATGTAGATATGTATAGTATTCATTGATGCTATCTTCATTAATAGATCCACTGCAGAAAGAAGACTATTAAAAAAATGAACTTATGTGCCATTGTTGATTAGGTGACTCTATATATTATGATCATTTTATAAGGGTGCTACAATATACCAAAATAAATTAACTACGAATTATTTTGGTGACACGTTAATTTACTAGAACCTAGTATTCTTACTGCACCTAAAATTTGTTTCACTGTGTGATATTGTATTTTCTTTTAGCGAGAAACTGAGCTGTGTGTAAGCTTCCCAAATCACGGTTGATATTGGCCTTAAATCCAGCTCTGATTTCATGCATGAAAAGCGATCTCACATCCCACTGTGATTCGATGTGTATGACGAAGATCGATACATATTATACATATCATTCTGTTCGCATTTATGTAGGTACATTATAAGGCTTGAATCAGCTGTATACATATATTGTATGTTACAATCAGTTTTTGTGTAAATCAAATCAATCGGAGATGATTTGATTGATATGATTCAGTGTCTAATGATTACTGAGTAACGAGTATAATATATAATGCAAGTTATTACCATAGATAGAGAGTTAGATGGTTTATGTGATAATGATGTAGCACAGAAGAGCGCTAACTTGCATGCTAACTAGGTTGTCTAATTAGTGATTATGTCGAAATAATCACATCAATTGCAAAACTATCATTCGACACCTGTTTATAAGCTATTGATTTTGTAAATGACAGTGGCTAAACTGGTTAAAGTTACATCACTATCCAGAACGAGTCAATTGGCATTTCATTAAATAGTGTTTGTTTGTATTTTATAATATACCTGCTTTGGACAATAAACCAGTTCTTGTTTTGTTTTTGCTTTATAATGTTTGCTCAATAAATTGCAATAAAAACTATATATTTTACTAGCGGCCCGGTACGTGCTTCGCAACGTATAAATTGAAATGTGATAAATGAAGAACTACTCGACAGATTTTAAGCAAACTTAAATAAACCATCTGCTAAATAGTCCGAATAAAGCCTAAAAATTTGGTTTGGATAGGTGAGCCCGTTCTTGAGTTATAAAATAACAACGAAAAGTGGCATTGATTAAATATAATTTATATATAACGTTTTATAATATTTGAAGAATCATTTTGGATATTGTTTCAACCATAGCAAAAAAATCTAAATTTATGGTTTCAACTGAGCATGCTTCGCATGAAAATATCCATTCATTAATCGGTCCAATATAAAGGGATGGACTCAGTATTATCTTTTAAAACTACTTCTCTCTTTCTTTAACTTCATGTAAATTACAACACAACGTAATCTCAGAATAATCGCTTCCATAGCGTGCGCTTCTCTAAATTTTCGGGGGACAAATGATCGCACACCGTACCTATGCGTTGAGTCCGCGGCAAGTCCTCGTGGACATATTTTTTACGATTCGGGGGATTATGTCCTCCAGGGACAAAGTCCGTCGTCTGCGCAGGCTATTAATCTCATGTGTTGTACAGCACAGTACATTTTAATATAATTTAAGCTTAAGCTTATGAGTACATATATAAACAATGTTAATAATTATAGCTGCTCCCCAGAGGCGGCCCTCGGGCTTCTAACGCTGTAGGCGAAAGTGAATCGAGGGCGTATCGAAGGTCTTCTCGGGCCAATTTTTTGCGATGATTTAATAGCATATAACTTAAAAATTGGCAAGCTCTAATAAATGGCAAAAGAATGAATAATCTATACATAGAATAAAACTGTAACGGGTCCGTGTCTGCACATTAAATATTTTTTGGATCTAGATATAATTTTTATTAAAGTTTGTCCGTGCACACCTCAAGCAAAATCTACTGGACGGATTTTGATGAAATTTGGTGTGGAGATAACTGAGTAACTGGGTCGACATTTAGATTAGGTAGAAACTTTTTATAATAGGAAAATATCTACTACTACTACGGGAAAAAATAAAAACGGGTTAAAAATAGAAATAGGTACCCGTACTACTCCGAAACGATAACACCTAGAAACATGAATTATGGTATGAAGGTGTCTTATATGTAGTAGGCACCAGGATAAACAGGATCCGCACTAGTAACGCCGCTGGGCAGTGGGCACCCTCTGGTACCTATATACCATTATAATGTAATAAGGGGTACCACGAGATTCACGGGAATACCCAAGAGCACCTACAGCTACAGGGTAAATGCCAAAGGCTATAAATATCTGGCTGCCACAAATGTCTTTAATAAAAGGTCATTTATTTTTGGACACTCATTAAAGAGTTTTTCTCAATTTTCAGTGTAGGTGAATTTCTAAAATTGGAAAAATAAACTTGCGTAGAATTCTTCATTTTAAAAGAAAACAGTGCTCGTTAAGCTTCAAAATACAATTTCTTAAGAATCTAGAGGAAAATTCTTTATTTAATCCTTGTGTAATGATGGAACAGGGTAGCCGGGGGCCTGCAGCACCTCCTCGCCGAAACGAGCGTCTCTTCCGCGGCGCAGCCCGTAAAGTTTTTATTGTTTCCGGGTCACAGCTCCCCAACAATTCGGTTTTCCAATCAACATCTTTATAGTGTTCGAGACCATGATAGCAACTACAATAAAGCGTTTAGGATTCCGACGGGACGTGTTGTTTTATGACGCTGTTGGATTACGTATTTGTATAGATACGAATCACTTACTTTCCTAACCTTGAATAAAGTAAAGTTAATTAAGTAATTAAACAGTACAGGTACACTATTGACGCAATACTCCACCCATGTTTTAGAACGAGCAAATTAATTTTCTGCTTGCGTTTGGTTTCGTTATTTTGTTATGAACAGCGGTCTCGTTTAACAAGTGGAAAATTCACGCAACGTTACACAGATAATTTAATATTCCTTTGAACTCACCTACAAACCGTATGTAAACTTTGCTGGGTCTTTTATATGTATGACCAGTGGATAGCTGGATATGTTTTTATAAATGTATATGTATTTATTTTACGTATTTAATTTCGCAACGAATGATATATGATTTTACAAAGTTTGAGGGCGCTACCTAAATACTGGACGATGAAGAGAGACGGCTTGAATAAATACGATAAGTATTAATTTTTTATACTTATAACTATGTGATGAGCAGTGATAGCCTAACGGTTAAAGAGCCTGCTTCACATGATGACAATCAGTGAGGCTCGGGTTCGAATCCGAGCATGTACCAATGAGTTTATCAAAACTTAATTTCATATTTATCACTAGCTCGACGGTGAAGGAAAACATCATGAGGAAACCCGCAGGTCCCAGAATTAATTCTGAGACATGTGTAAAAGACCCGGTCCGGCGATGGGCTCACCACCTATCACGTTTAGGGGTCCAAAGGATGTCTCGGGAAAAGTGGGTATATCCAGAAATGGAATACCTCTGCCTACCCCTTCGGGGATAAAAGGCGTGAGTTTTTTTTATAACTATTTATTTATTATTTAAAATTTACATGCGTGAGTCGTTTGGTAGGTGTGTATGAAGCACGAGAGATCTGCCAAGTTCGCAGCAAGTGCCAGTCTATTGCCTCTGCCTACCCCAATGGAAAATAGGCGTGAGATTATGTATGTATGTATTTATTATATATTACTAGCGACCCGCCCCGGCTTCGCACGGGTGCAATGCTAACACTAAAACCTTCCTCTTGAATTACTCTATCTATTAAAAAAAACCGCATTAAAATCCGTTGCCTAGTTTTAAAGATTTAAGCATACATAGGGACATAGGGATATAGGGACAGATAAAGCGACTTTGTTTTATACTATGTAGTTATATATTATTAATATTTCTATGGGTATTGCAA
Organism: Ethmia dodecea; assembly: GCA_963855545.1. Lineage (NCBI taxonomy): Eukaryota > Metazoa > Arthropoda > Insecta > Lepidoptera > Depressariidae > Ethmia > Ethmia dodecea. The sequence continues at coordinate 11,241,354 of OY979440.1, forward strand.
AAGACATAATGAAATGAAAATAATAAAAGATAAAATATGTATGCTATTTGTTAGCAAGTCTCAGGGGAGCTATAGCTCCCTCATCATCACTGTGCTAATTTATCATTATAATCTATAGATTATAATGATAAATTAGCACAGTGATCCCTAAGAAAAACTTTTTGTAAAGATTGTATATCTTATTAACCTCTATGTGAGTTAGCTATAAGTTTTGTCCTGATAAAAGAGGGATGAATAATTATTTTCACATGTATCAAGATCACTCCACTTGACTGATGTTTCTAAACTGAGCTTGTTCCAGATGTTAGTACCTATTTATTACAGTATTTGGTACATTTTATACAAGTATAAATCTTCAATGAAAGAGTAATTATTTCTAAATCGGCATTTTACATCAAAGTAATTTAGAAGATGTTTTGTTATTTCAACCTAAATCAGAGGCATTTTTTTATATTTTGCTAACATACGAGAGTCAAAGTTCCTGTATTTATCAAATTAAAATTTGAAAAAAAAATTGTAAACCTACAAAAGGATGACTGAAAATAAAATTGTTCTCATTAACCAAATTAAATACCACACGGTTCAAGTGTGCGGACAAAATGCTTTGTTATAAGTACGAGTTAGTACTCGTACTACACTGAAGTATCTAAATATTTACATGTCCTGAGTATAGAATACATAAGGTTTAATTCGTTCTCTTTTGCTTAAAATGTAACGAAAAATATTTATTTGATAACGGCCGCTTTGTGACAGAAATGTTTTTTTTTGTGAATGAAAATTCATCGTCATCATCATTGTTTTGTGACTGAAAAGTCATCTCTAGAACTTTAATTAATTAAACTTAATTTTCTCGAAGTTTTTTTTAAATCTATATAAAATGATAAACTGACTGATTGGTGATATATATCAACGCACAGCCTAAACCGCTGGGTCTAAAGACTTGAAATTTTGCACATAGATAGCTTATACAGTGTGTGTAGGCATCCAGTAAGAAAGGATTTTGAAAAATTCAACCCCAAAGGGGGGGGGGGGGGGAGCTAGTGTGTGATATAATTAATGAATTATGATGATTAAATCAAAATCATAATAACGTTTCTAGAGTTTTCAGTAAATCACTCATATTTTTAAGTTAGAATTAAAATAAGAACAACTGAATTCGGTAAATTCCAGGAGGCGAGAGAAGATTTCCGGAAAAGCTATTCACGTAACACGCACCCTAATTAGGTACCAAATTTTACAAAATATTATGTAGTACAGCACAATAAGCAAAATTTCCATAAGAAATATTTTTAAAATCTTTTGATACTTATACGTTCAAATCTTTTTTTTTAACAAAGTAGGTAGATAGTAGATTTACTTTCGCGTTTTTATATTGGCTCAAGCTTACATCGTCGGCCGACAGAAATTCTGTTATCAATCAAGCATAAACTTAGACAAAGTTTGATACGATTTGAGAAATGGCGTTTATCTTTTAAAGAAAGACAAAGATAAACATTTCTTTCAGAAGCTTTTATTGAAATTCCTTAGGGGGTAGAGCTTCTCGGAAACTTTTAATTTATTTTATTCGTGAAACATAAATGTTTTATTATTACTCGTAACGTGTACTTTTTATAGCATAAAGCAAAATTCCTTTGAGATTTATTTTCTTTTGAATGCTAACTACCAGATTTTTTTATATATCTCTTATTTTATTATTCAGTATATTAATATTCAATTTGTACCTACTTTTGTATCGATAAGCACGAACGTTGGCAAACAACATCTTAAGCGATGTCGAACACACTCCAGACTCCCCACATAGATCTTAATGGTACTTATGCTTATATTTTATCCTCAGAGCTATTCCCACAAATCCTTTGATGCGTTATTCGGTATTGATCTCTGAATGTTCAAACAAAGAGCATACCGACGGCAATTTCCTAACGAAATAGGTACCATAATCCAATCTCGTGTTACTATTGATGTATGTTACGGATTATTAGAAGCAAATATTAATTTTATCAATCCAATAAGATCATCTCAGAACACGGGTGGAATTAATTACTTATACATGCACAAGTTTCTGTACCTACCCGCCTATTTAAATAAATCTATATTTTGCCTATGAAAATGAAAATACAAGACGCAGTTTCTATCCTATACTAATATTATAAACGCGAAAGTTTGTTTGAATTGATATTTGTTACTCTTTCATTAATTGGTCTGAAAATGTCAACTGCCATATACTAAGCGTTGTGTTAGATTATAATTATGCGAATTTTTGTACACAGATTTTTGAACGGATTCAATGTTTTTGTAAATGAAATCGTTGCATAAATTCTGAGAGAAACAACATTGGGCAGCGGGCGAGTGCAACCCGTCGTCATTTGTTTAGTTGCCCGCAGGATATATTCAAATTGAATAGCAAACTGCGACAGCCGCCATTAGTCCGCTGCGCTCTATGCAGCTGCAACTAACATAGCTCAGTTGGCTCAGTATTGTAGACCCAAAGGCTAAAAGGATTAAACCGAACGTGCCCTCAGTCTCGAAATTTCAGGTCATTATTAGTGCGCTTTAAACTAAAGCACGTAACTATGTAGAGTCAATCTATGATTTATTTTCCAATATCCTGACCTATATAATAACCTGACGATCAAGTATCATAATTTTCTATACACGCACAGCCGAAACTGCTGGGTCTAGAAAAGGTTCCTTAAATGACGTAAGTGAGCCCTAAGAAGGGATTTTTAGAAATTCGCACTGGTACGGGAGTAAACAGGATCCTTCAACGCCGCTAGTCTTCTATAGTAAAGAAGAAACTGACTGGTTGATCGATCAACGTGTAGCCGAAGCCGCTGGGTCCAAAATAATGAAATTTCTCACAAATGTTTCTTAAATGACGTAAGTGAACACTAAGAAAGGATTTTTGTAAATTCCAAAATTCCATTATACGCCGCTGCCTGGTCAGTGGTCACCCCCTAGTTAACATTTATTATTATTATTAATCATAGGTATTATCTTTACATTAGTGTGGTCTCTATAAAAACAAATATTAAAAATTTAGGGGTCCCCATATAAGAAACGTGTTTTTTGATAGTACGGTGCTATATATGGAATTCTTCGTTTGCGAGTCGGATTCGCAGTTGGGCGGTTTAAAAACTATATGTACTGTATATTTATTTAATATGATGAAACTCTATCATTTAAGCATCATATTGAAGCCGTAAGCTGTAGACTCTGTAAGATAATATTTGCTTTCACAAAATTACGTTCAATTGCACTTACACACTCACCTCCTATATAAATCCTGCAATGTATCAACAGTAAGACAACTCTTCATAATGAGCACAGTACTAAAACAACACACAGCACTTCCTTACACTACTGAAATTACTAACAAAAGACAGAAAGATATAGTTTGCCCTCAAGGACCTCGAGTAAAACATGCTTTCTCATCTAGATTTTACGATTTTGGACCTCTTCTTTATAACAGATTGAATGCAAAATTATGTATGCATCCCCTCAGTTATTATGATTGTAAGAAAATTATTCATGATGCCCTCCAAATTATGTCCTACAAAGATACAGAGAACTTACTAGTATAGTTTCACAGTAAAATTTTTAGTGGTTGTAATTCTTTTAGATTCTAATCTTGTATACACATCTTAAAATTATTTTTGTTACCTATACTTTGTAAGTGATTATTTGTAATTGGATCTGAAAAACAGGGTTCCCTAGTTCAGGCACATGTGATATTTTTGTACTGTAGTAAGTAAGTATTGGTGCAGGCTATTGTATTTTATTTTATAACAAAGTTCCAGAATAAAGTTATTATTAATATAATATTTATTACTAGCTCAGTGGTCACGGAAAACGTCCTAAGGAAACCCTCGGAATTGGTTCTGAGGCATGTGAAACTGTAACCCCTCTTGCATGCTTGTTAGGTCAGAATTCTATTTCCGGGCCAACATTTTGGTAGCGATGAAAGTCCTCTCCGACTACCGAATCAATTTCCTGTTTGTTAAAAAGGTTAAGGTTAGGTTTTTAAGGCGGCCAATTAAAACACTCCTGTGTTTCCTTAAGTCCAGTCAACTCCAGTCCAAACGCAAACAGTCCGCGTTATTTATAAAGCGTCTTCCAAAAACAATCAGGAGATAACAATCTCTCTAGCTTCGAGTACAAAACCAATAACAGTTTATCTGTTGAAACAAAACAGTGTTGTGGGAGTTGCAACCTCTCGGCGGCACAATCAAGCCGGAGTTAGCTCAATAGGATCGTCCCGGCCACCCTTGCGCCGGGAATAGGTGCGGAAAGTTCCTTATTGCTTCCCGAGGTATTCATCTCACCTTCCTCTGTTGTATCTCGAAACCTTTCAAGTGTTACGCCACGATTTCCTTTGTAGCCTTATTTTAGGTAAGGCGAGATTTTTTTAGCAAAATAATGTGAGTCACAGTATTATCCCATCGACGCGTACTACGCAATACAACGCGTAACAGATAAAGCGCAATTCCCCATACACCCCAATTAGTATATTAATATTAAAAAAATATAATGCAATCGAACTTTAGTTGTGTCTAACCAATTTTCTTAAATATCGATCAATAATAGCACGATTTCCATAGAAAGCACTAAATTCAGCTACGATAATTCATTTTTTTGAAAAATTTAACACATATTAAAAATAGCTGAAATCGACTAAGTAGTCGATACTGAACAAAACTAATTTCAGGAATTGCGCTTATTCTGTTACATATTGTATACTGTGTTATGTAAGTATTTAGGAAAAAATACGGTTTCAGTTAAAAATATTTAAAGTGATCCCACTGACTGATTGAAACTCTAACTCACCCTTGGCCAGCTTTTTGTTTTCTTTAACAAATTTATATATTAGAACCGAGTGTAACGCTAGTATGAATTAGCGTTTTATTACTATTATACTGGATGTTTTTTTACCGTCTGGAAAAAATATGACGTATAAGGTATCTAGAGCCGAAGTTATACACGTGAGTAATTGTTAAATGTAGTCATGTTTAATGCAATTTACAATCTAGAAAACTTCGCACACTACTATGTAGCAGCTGGCTGTTTTAGGTAGATTGCGAATGAATAGAAGCTACGGGCCTTTTTCTTTTTAAAATACTATTTCAAATATTTCAATGTGTAATATTGACTACAATTATTTAAGGAATTAGTTAGTTTAAGGAAGAAAAAAATTTAGTAAAAATTTTTTTTAAGGAAATGCCAAATGAATCTATTACACTTACCTATCACAACATATTTTTTTTCAGACGGTAAAAAAAACAGGCGGTATAGATTGTTACGTCCATTGGGTACGAAAACATAAAAACTAATACATAATTGTATCACAAATCCGTGGTTTCTTCCGAATATAAAGTTACGCCGGGTCCAGTGGATGCATGATCTGATGATATAAATTCCTGTATTACAACATACTATGCTCGTATGTCCCCTTTTCTCTTATAAAAAAGACTATAACTTCTATAGTGATCATTAAAAACTTATAGAAGTCGGCTACAAAAAAATCAAGATTGTTCCCCGATTTTCGCAATATTCTTCTATAACATCCAAAGTGTTTTGCAGCCGAACACTATTTACATTGCAAACTCAGCTAGCAGCCAGCATCGCAAACACTGACGATCTAGTGTCAAACACTGTGTTCGATTCTGAGATCATCCGCGTCATACCGTGCCGCCGCACTTGAGATACAAACATAATCCCAATACAGCTCGCGCGCTCATCGTCGTGAAAATACATTCTGAAGATTATAAAGTGCGATAAAATTCATCAAATATTAACGTTCTATTTTCGTTATTTTTTTAAGTAATGTAGCCAGTTACTGCTTCATTTGTATATTTTCAAACTCATTTCATTGCCTTTAGTGTATTTTATAAACTAGTCAATTTTCATAAGGAAATATTGCGCAAGCTGGCTTTGGTGTTCCAGTCCTGGAAGTACCTACCCAGTTTTTACCATGAATTTCATATTTTGAGCTATGAATATAAAATAGTGGTGAGGTAGTGTATGTACCTTCACTTATGGGAGGAGTTAAGCTGTTTGGGCCTCTCCAGACAGCTTTGTTCCGCCGCAGCCGCTTGACAAAAGCGCTTTGTGAGAGTTCAGCGTGTTGCGCCAACGCGAACGGCTTGAGGAATCGCCCCACGCATTAGGGCGTCATTTACAAACGATGCCACATCAATCTTTTACCAAAATTCACTTTAGTATGCTTTAGACCTGAGAGGAGGACAATAAAATGAGAAGTAAACGCACACATTATTAAACCTATACCTATTCTTGATGTTCTTTCCTTAGTTTTATTCCTTGTAATTAAGTTAAAATTAGATATTTCTTGCACAATTCCTAATAGCACAGGTGATTATAGTGCCTAATCAACATTTTATTTGACATTAACGTTCACTATTGTTTTGCAGAACCAAATATTTTAAGAAAAAGAAGATATAAATATTTCAGTCCACTGATGTTCAGATAGGATAATGACTCCATCAGTACATCAGAAGGCTCCGGAGCATATTTCATGAGCAAATAACGCTATGTTTGGATAGGATAATGGATGCATCATTCATCATTATCAACACGTAACAGCTCACAACTGAGCTAGGTCTTTCCTTGGATACACGACGAAATATGTGCCATAATCTCCACACCACGGATTGGGAGATATTGTTAGGCAGTGGCCACTTAACTGTCAAATTTTTTCTTGCCCCCTAAGAATATCTGATATTCCATTGTGTATGTAATAAACTAATAAAGTACATGCGAGACCGAGCTTTGCTCATTCTAACGCCAATGTCGCTATCGCCATCTGCCGGTACGTGGCCATATCAATTAATTTTTGTTTTGGTAAATTGCGTTGGTACAGGAAATACAATGTGCAGCTGAACTTAAAATACAAAACTGTATCTGTATACAAAAAAATATATGTACAAAATCTGTTTACAAAATTTCATTAAAATCGTTAGAACCGGTTTAGATATATAATACCCCTAAATATAGATACAAATACCTACATACGTACAATAATTACTCGTATAAAGTAAAAGGATTCCTGCACATCAAATTCGAAAGTAGAAATATTAAATTCACTTAAAACTATAGTAGATTGTTATACAAGGGTCGGAAGGAATTGATAACTTCCACCCGCGTTATCTACCTACTTTTCATTTCAAATTCAAGGAAAGTAAACAAAAAAAATACAATTTTACAAAAATTCAAACATGCAAAAACGCAATAATACCTACAAAAAAAAACAAAATTGTCAACATAACCAAAGAGGTTGGAAGAAAGAGAAACTTTTTCTTTTAAACGTCTTTGAATACTACATCATAGAGTACCTAACCTAAATAACATTACAAAAATAATATACAAATCCTTCCTCTTTATAATAATATGTACTTTTAGCCGAGTAATAGTGTTCTGTGCTTATTAGTGTCGATGAAAAACAAGATTTTGAATTTCGGAACAGCTTACCAAATTATTACTCTTTTTTTAATTTTAAATATGGAACGCGTACCGCCCCGCGCGCATAATATTTTCTGTTTTTTATACCTACACTCACAAGGCCGCACCTTTTTTTCTTATTCTAATTGATGTAAAAAGTTTCGTATCCCTACTAAGTACCCAAAGAGGTTGGAAGAAAGTCATTCTCTTTCATAGAGAAACTTTTTCTTTAAACGTCTTTGCCAAATGTAGTACTATTTTTTTTTAATTCATTCCCGCCCTAAGGCTGGAAGCAATTACTAGTCTTTCCCGACCGAGGGCGGGAATCAAAGCCCTGAATCTCTCTGTGGTGGGAATCATCGCTTTCGACCCGGTACTCAGATCAAACATACACTACTTTCCGAGTATGAGATATGAAAATATTTTTTATTTACCATATACCTACCTACTCGTATTATGATTATTGTATTGTTACAGATTTTATTACAGAGCCGTGAAACTCCGGGTGAGTGTTGTTAATAAGTAGTTAGTGTGCCTAAAGCAGTAAGTAAAGTAGGTACAAACAAAATCTGCAGCGGAGAAGTGAAGTCCCGTGTTCGTTTCTTGAAGGCGCCCAACTGTTTCTCGCTGACTATTTTATGTTCTTGAAGTACTTGTCTGTGTGCCCCAGATAGAAAGAATACTTTAAATGTGTTTGTTTTTGTCACACTCGTAGAAAATAACCTTGTTTACCAATCTACTATATGAAAATTTACCATTAAATAAACTTTGGTTGGTAGGTAGCTTTGGTAAACATATTCATACCTATGAATATTTTATTTCTTCACCAAAATATTTAAAAGTTACAGGTATTTTACAATGATATTTATACGTATAGTTAGCATAAGTATATTGATGTACTTATTATGTGTGGGCTACCTACTTAGTCGGTTATTTTTAATGTTACCAATACCGATCTAGTTTATAAAAATATAGCGAATCACTATAAATAACTCAAATTATCCCTGATTGTATCGTCTAAAGATGTGTATTGAATAATAAATTGAATACCTCTCCCCACCCTCTAGGTGATAAATCACGTGAGCAATTATATACCTATGCGCAACATGCATCTACAAATTGAATTCAAAGTATAGGTAGGTACCACACTAAATTAAATGAGAGAGAATGGAATGAGTTCAAAAACGGTTCCTTTGGCACTTCACTCATATTCTGCTGGCATTGCGAAAATAAGAAATTCTTACGTAAGGAGAAAATTATTGGATGCAATATTTATGTTTAAGGTTATGAATCAAATAGATTGTCCACATTTACTAAGCGAGTTACATCTAGAATTTCGCGAAATCCTTTTACGCCATTTAGTCCCCCTTTCAGAAGAACACTCTTAGGTTCTCGCTCTCCAGTTAGCAGGCTATGTAAAAGTAGCAAAGTATGCAGCAATCGAATAGACATACATTTAGATACTTTAAGTAATTTTTTTAGGATAGGGTACAAATGTGTATCCCAAAGAGGTTGGAAGAAAATCATTCTCTTTCCTAAGAGAAACTTTTTCTTTAAACGTCTTTGGTGTATCCATTATTATTAGTAATGGAACCAAATAATGTTGTTTATTCTGTTTTTACCGTGTCCTTGCACTTACCTCAGATTATGTGGTTGCATTAAGTAGTAGATAAGTATCGGTGTAATGGTTGTTGGTGGACCTTATTTATATAAATAAAAAATACACTACATTACTAAAGAGTAAAAACCGACTTCAACTTAAATGGTTTTTCTCATGGATGCGATTGTCAGAACTGGACCACACGGTATGCGACAGCTTTCAAATAAAAAAAGAATCATCAAAATCGGTTCACCTAGTCGAAAGTTCTGAGGTAATACATAAAAAAAACATACAGTCGAATTGATAACCTCTTCCTTTTTTGAAGTCGGTTGTAAAGAAACTGATGTTTACGACACGACACTAGTGTCACGTTATTGAAAGAAACATCGTCGAAAGATTTCCAATAAGAACACAGAACCCTGATATAATTCCATTTGAGTTTACTCTTGCATTCATATTTTATGTTTAATCTATCATTTTTTTTATTTTGAAAATATTACTGATCGTTGGATAAAACCTACATATAAGTTCAAAATAAGTTCGTGCTCTTTGACATCTAGTGGATCCAGAGTAGATAAAAAGGACAAGTAAGTTACTTTAATGAAACGGTCAAATCTGAGGCGAACACAAAGCGTTCAGTATTACCGTAACAATAAAAAAGCACGTTTTTTTTTGAGACCCCGTTTAATTTACTTACCTTAAAACCAAAAATTTTGACTGTGTGTAAAATGAGTCTAAAAATACTTAAAAGTATATAGACTATGATGACAGAGGAGATGAAAACGACTCTACCGACACTTCGTACTTCAAACTCCGTCAATCCGTTTAGGCTACAGGCACTGCATAACCCTCTTTGTAGTGTAGTAGGGTAACAACGAAAACAACAGCTTTGGAAACTTCGATTTGATATTTCGGTGTTATCGTACAATACATGTACCTATGTTACGTCTAGTACCTTTCCCTTATAAATTTTCATATTTAATTTGTGTTACCTGTCTTGAGTTGCTAAACAGGAGCTCTAATCGAGTGAATTACGTGGATAGCTATAATTGGCCTATAGAACTGTATTTAGAATAAGATATACTTGTAATTGTTTTGGCTGTTGCTATTCCTAATAAAATAAAATAAAATAAAATGAATGCACCCATTCTTAGAAGTTCGATGAGAAAAACCCGGGAATTAGAAAATTTATTCACTCCAAAAGTAAAAGATCTCTCCATGCGTAGCGTAGCTTTGTCAAGTATGAGGCCATTTTGTACATAATCTTCTGGATAAAGACATTGTGGTAAGAAAATTGAGCTAATTAATGTAAATCTCGACAATCACGAGATGTGCGCCTCGCAACCCTCTGGAAAGGCCGCTTTAATTGAATCATGTTGTTTATCCAAATTCATACATACGGTATCAATCTTTGTTGAGATTTGAGGAGGCAAATAATATAGGTAGGTAGGTTGTTTTGCTAATTTCTTGTTTGATAACGTTTAAAATCAAATATAAATAAAATACCAGGGTAGCTGGATCTGTCAAGCGCACACAGAAAAACACGCCTGAGGGCCATAAAGTTAAAAGTTATATACACAACTTCGTTGCTCACTTCCCCTCATAACTTAAAGATTTCGGTACGCGCCGAAAGGCTTCGAAACATATTTCATGAGCAAGTTACGCAGGTGTTGCTTCGTTCCCATGCTAAAAGTTGAACGGGCAAAGTGCACACAACTCGTAAAATCTTTTAATATAGCAAAGTGTTCTGGAAGGCCTCTACTTGTACCTGTTATTTATTCACATGGCCGCTGCCCCAAGTTCGGTCATCTAGTTTAAAATTTAGAGTTTGTCTCTGACTACCAACCTCTGATCCGGCATACTAGGGGTAACTCAATTTGCGAAACGTCGACCAAAGTCACTAAATATTACATATCAAAATGTTTTGTTACACTACTTATACTCCCTATGTAAAGTAGGTATGCTAAGTAAAAAAACGCTGTATCAGTGAATTGAAAGTAATAAGCATTTTAGCATAGGTTATATAGACTGATAATAAAAGGTTTTTTTTTTAAATGTACACATATAATGGCAGCTAGTTTCCAAGACAGAGGATTGACCTAGTTTGGCAGCCAGCGTGGAACTTTAACTAGTCATATTAATATACGAAAATTGTACTACCGATTAAGTTAGGTTACTTTCGTTTTGTTGATGCACAATAAACAATATATATGTGTATAAATGTAAATCAATTGTCGCATGTATGAAAGGAAAGATCAACACTTGAGAACTTGGATGTTTTTTTATTGTGTTCGTAACTTTCCGGACAATTTGTATAATTCTTTTGAAAATACGCACTGAACAAGTATCGCTACCAATTAATATTATAGTCGATTTTATTGGATTAGAATAGACCAAGCGTTTATTTGAATCTCGAGACACACACAATATATTAAACAAACCTTACAATAACGTCATCTATGATACAAAACAATGGTAACCTATCAATAGTTGAGAACATGTACGTGCTTCAGTAATTCAAAAAGGGCGCAGTTCAGTGCTATGCTTTGCCAAGCCCCTGGTTTTCAGCCACGACCCACGAGAACGCCAGTTAGTAATGACTGGATAATGGTCATGCCGATGTCACCTGTTTGCCAGTAATTTAATATACATATACACAACACGATATACATTCAGAAATATGAAATAAATATAAATACTTACACCATACTATTGCCTCAGACCTCTGTCATAACCATACTATACAACCAAGTATTATTAGTTGAAGTTACGACGTGTCAAACATAGTAGGGGACATTAATGTAAC